>CM060931.1:910893538-912143538 GCA_030765085.1 Allium cepa | reverse complement strand
CTTAAGGTTAACCTAACCATTTTGGATCATCTACTCCAAACTATGATGGTTTGCACATTCTTCAACGTCCATGCGACAATCCAAACCTTTACACGTGCCAGCATTTAATATAAACACTCAATAAAAACTTACAACTTCAAAATCAATTGCATTAATGAGTTGCAACTCAATTTTCAATTTTAACTCGAAAAGCATTCAGTTTCATAATAACTCGGCATGCAATCCGGTTTTAAAACTGAGTTGCTGCAACTCAGTTTTAACGTTGAGTTGCTGCCACCCAGTTTAATAGTGTTAAAACTGGGTTGCGCAACTCAATTTTAACACTGAGTTGCTGCAACCCAGTTTAGATTGGTGAAAATTTCTACTGTTCTATCAAATACCACCAAATGCGGGCTAAAACTTAATATTAGTTAACCAAAATAGACAAAATGTTTGCAATATTTAGACCATTTAACAAATCCAGAAAATAAAAAAAGGCTTAACGCATTTAAGTTAAACAGTAGGACATATCCATGGTTAAAAATAGCATATCCATGTCCATAAATTTTTGCAGGAGGAAAATATGACAACTGTGGTTCAAAGCTGAGAGTTCACATTGCTAATAATGAATAAATTTAAAAAGCAGCGTGTTTTAAATATTCTAAATATGAGAGATGATAAAATGGACACACGTTATAGTTCACAAAGATATGACATAATAAATCAAATTAATATATTATTTAAAATTAAGCAAACATAAACATAAAAATATTTAAACCGAGAAGCTAAGGTTTCCACTAAAGAATAATGAAGCCGACTGATTGAAATAGGTTATCTACAAAAGAATAATAAATCGGAGAGGTTAACCATCTTTGATCTTGTTAGATGCTTAAATATTTATCCATGTTTGTGTTTGTGTCAGTCAGATTTACCATGTTTTACAGTAATGGTGAAACATAAATACCAAGTTGGAACTAACTAATACAATCCAACAACCATAAAAACATAAGAGACTACTATGCATTAAAGTATTTAAGCATTCACATTCAGTTTTTTAAAGTTTTAATTCCATCACTATCCACTTTTCATCCAACTCCGTTGGAGTGAGTGTTATCATGTTTAATCAACTCAAAATCTGTTGAGTTCATGCAGAACGGATAATTTATGTCTCCTGTTATTATTGCTATTGTCAGTTGAATCCAATTTCAAGGGGGAGGATCAATGTATATACAAGTCCATTGATGCACCATAAACCTATACACGTGAAATTTATCTAATATATAGCTTAACAACCTTCTAGTTCAGCACTCGAAAGGAATCGGCAGTAACAACACTCAAAAGGAATCATCAGTAATTTTATCTACCTAGGAGTTATGATGAAATAAGAAATGTTCAATTTCTAGAGCTTTCTAGAGCTTGGATGCAATTCCAGTGCATAGTTTAACGGTAAGGTTGTAATTGTTTTGACAGTCAAAACTAACATAGCTGTTATGTGATAACAATTCCTGTTATTAGTGCGTGTATTGTAGTGTGTGCGATGTTGGATAGTTTTAACATGATACGATAAAAAACTATTTACTTCTACTATTTGCAATTCTAAAAAAGATCTAAAAGTAAGAAAAAGGTTCTAGTTCATCTGTTAAAATTTCACAAAATTAACCACCATTTAACATACTAATTAAGACCAATTGTATAATGTAAGTGAGACTTTTAACATTTACTTTATTTTAAGCATGCAAAATGTGTGTTATTAGAAAATGTCCTATATGTATATTTCAATGTTGAAAACAAACTGTTCTTTACTACAAAGTTGCAAAGGTCCAAATTGCTTATAAAAGGAAATACCCAAAAATGAAATAGAAGTAAAACATGTGGAATATAATAAATAGTCCACTCTAAACATTTCGTACGATATGTGTGTCCAAATGATTTGAAACATAATAATAAAAAGTTCTAACATATGAAATTATGTAAATGCACTAAGAAATGCAGTAACACACATTTGAACCGTAAACATAGAAATACAAAAACACATGCATTTGAACAATAAAGATAGATATAAAAGCCAACGTTTAAAAAGGAATAAGAACAACAATAGATCAATACCTCTTGGAACTCTTTGAAAACTGGTGGCAAGCCAGAATCTTTAAAAAGTCAATAGAAGCTCAACAGGTTCAAGCGGCAGTGAGTGATTTTTTGCTAGCTTAGAAAACAAATTGGCCAATACATCTAAGCTCCTATGAGAATGCCCAATAACTTGCACTTGAGGTAAAAACCTGTAATAACACAAAACCTATCATCTTTGTGTTCTAAGTAACCTTATCGTTTATTCTTCATATTATAAACCTTCATTCGAAAGTCAAAACCAAGTATCTCAAAATGTATCGACAGACTCAATAATTACAAAAGGTTGGGTCTAACTTCACCTACAACTTGTCAGCCTAACTGAATGAAACGAGAACAAGAGAGGTTGCTTTCGGTGATCCCCCTAAATAGCGAGCTCTGACATTATATTGGAAGATATTATACAAACTCTCATCCAATAACATTATTGTAACCAATTTCTCAAAAGTGATTTTAAGCTAGGTCATATTTCTCAATTAGTTGAACATCACTTCACTTTACCAAGAAACATTCAGCGGAAATTTGAGACAATAAAGCATCTTTATCATATCTACAACTAATTAACATAAGCACTTTGATATGTGTTAATAGACCTTATGTGAAAACTAAGAGCTACCAACAATTTCACCAATCTACTGGCAGCATACAGCTATTAGTTGATGCAATATAAGATGCTTATGGTTATATGTCCTCAAATCCACATGTATAATTGCATGATATGGCCTCTCTGCTTTATTAACTGTGTTGTATCATTATCTCAAAAAATAGAAGAAAAAGGTACATCGTTTTTCTTTGAATTATAGCACATAATGTACTAATATTACAGAAATAAAATAGGTATGGTTTTATTGCATAGGAAATAAATCCAAAATTTACTAAATACATAAACAGTAAATAGATGACAGGAACAACTTCACAATAAATTACCAAACTAATGACATAAACAGTAAATAGATGACAGGAACAACTTCACAATAAATTACCAAACTAATGACATGAGCATCAGTACCAAAATAATAAATAAAATAATAGAATATCAGAAACTGACAAAAAAACGAAGTATCTTAATTCATAACTTGTAGCTTTCTTTATAAAAAACTTCAGACCTTTCCATCTTAAGAAAACAAAACCAAGTACTAAGGGAACTCCTTGAATAAGATGTGTTTTCAAAGAAGACAATTTGAAATTTTCCTAGCACAAGTCCGAAATATGTATAAAAAAGACCAATATGTTGATACACTCAAACCCCTTCTCAAGCAAAGCAATCCAACACATATCTATCAGCAATCCCAAGATACATATAAATAAGTCAACACATCTCAAAATGTTTGGCACTAAGGACTCTTTTATAACAAATCATAGTTGTTTTATTCAAAGTCCAATGTTTATGGACTAAATTTAGTATAATATGCAATATATCGGTAAATAAGTACTTCGAGATATAAGGGCTTTAAGGTATGAGCATATATATGAGAATTACATCTTGATAAATAAAGGTTTAAAGGTATAAACGAATAAAACTAAAACACGCATCATCTCGACAAATGAGGGTCTAGTATATAAATACATATGACGTAATCAAGTATAAGAGATTACATAGCGTATTGATATAGCATATATATAAAATTTATTATCAAGGTACACATTATATAATGGAACATAGAGAACCACTTCACGTTCACTCAAAATCCAATAACTCTTCATAACTAAAAAATCATCTAAAATATCTCAAATAAATCAAAATGAAATATCAACTCCATCTCGAGTATCTAACAGTGATTTAATTTTTTCAAAAATTGAAGTCCAATCAATAAGGAAAAACTCAAGTTTTCAAATTCAGTCCAAGATATCATAGTAAAAAATCAAAAAAAAATGACATGTCAAGTAATACACTAGAAATCTTGCATATACATATATACATACACACACGTGCGTGCGTGTATATGCATATATGTATGCATGTATATGTATATGCAGCAACTGCAATTGCAACTGCATTTAGGTTGAGTATCAAACAATGTTAAAATAACAGCAAATGATAATATACCTTCACTTTAGGTCTTACGAAGGTAAGTGCAAGGCAAGAAATACCAATATTTATGAGACTAATGTGTATAACATTTGCCATTAATGATCACTTGTAATAGCGATAACCCACCAAGCTTGAGTAGCTAAAGGAATTGGGTCTGATTGCTTAGACATCAGAAAAAACAAGTCGCCTCTTAAAAGAGTATAAGAAATAAACCAAAATATAATTATAAAACTAACCAAACAATATTACATTTATACCCTGCTCCTATCTTAACTCATGTAAAAGCATAAACAATACCATATATTCCTCATTATCTCTTTAGCTCTCCAATATTCAACCGTTTCATATGAGATACGGAGACAACAAAAAGCTTCAAAAAATGGCAGAGAAAGAAAAAACTCTAAACATCTTAGCGAAATTGAATGACATCTGTTTAAAATTCCACCACTATACAATGTTTCCCTCCCTTACTGTCCTTTTTATCCCTGTTGTTCTTCTTCTCTCATCTACATCAAACCTATCAACCATCAAATGCATTTCAACTATCCTTACTACTATCGCACTTATCTATTTCAGAAGATGAACAAAACCAATTTACCTGGTAGTGGATAGTACCTAACCATTTATAATTAATAAATTGTACCTACAAATCTGAAATTAGCAAATAAAATAGCATAGAAAAAGAAACTTACTATCGATGTAAAGCTTGAAGAATGATATGCCACGATCCATGAACTGTCCGTAATTTTGAGCAATTTACGTTGTTAATGTCGATCTTTAACCATTGAGCAAGTCACCGAGAGAACTATCGCAAGAACAATAGCCGCGAGATGTCAATCTAAACGCCTGAGCTATCAACGAAGTGGTTGAAGTCGATGTTGAATTGGTTGAAGTCGGTATGGATGTTGAACTGGTTAAAGGCAGCGTTGATTTTCGGAAGTGGTTGAAGGCGCCGTTGATTTGGGGAAGTGACTGGGACGTTGATTTTTGTGAGGAAAAGGAAACCCTAAGTTAAATTTTAGGCGGCCAAAATGTGTTTAGGATTGGGTAAGCGTAGGAAAAGAGATCTTATTTATAAATTACAAAAGACTCCTTTTGTTATTAAATTATTTACATTTTTATCGATTGTTGTAACACTTATATGTATTGGCAAAGTTGATGCAGAGGACTATTTATTTTTACTAACACTTTTTAAGTATCCTAACACTTTTTACCGTTAGTATTCTGTGACATTTATAAGTGTTAGCAATTGACAGATATAAAATGTTGCAAAATCACTTATTTGGTGTAGTGTTCATTCTAGAGTTTTGAAACTGATTTTTTAGCATGGAGATTTTGCATTGTTTAACTTTGTTAGTTCCTTCATGAGTGATTTTAAGTGTTCTTCATATTTCATAAGCAGTTTGACACATGCTAACACGATTAAATTCATTTCTATCTAGTGCATAGAATAACATGTTCATAGCTTTAGCATTGGCAGTAGCATTTAATTTTTGTGTGTTTGACTAAGTGGAGTATTCTCCAGTACGAAGAGTGTATTCATTTTTTGTAATATTCCATGATTCAATGCTATTTGACTGCTTATAGATTCTCATACGAGTTGCCCAATAATTATAGTTTAGACCATTGAAAAATGAAGGTCGTGCAATGGATTGACCTTCAATAAAACTAGTATTAGTGACAGTGTTAGTAGTAGTGTTGGTGTTGTTTTCCATATTAGCAAAATATCAGATAACTGTGTAATGGTTATAAGAAACCTTGCTATGATACCAAATGAAAGTGTATAGGATCGTGTAAAATGGAATATAACTAAATCTAAATGTGGAAATAGATGATAATAGCAAAGTAAATGGAAATAAGTAAAATAAAACAAGCACACCAGGAATTTTTATACTGGTTCGAACCTCCCGTTCTACGTCCAATCCCAGACTCTTTCTAAAATTTCAACTACAATAACCCTCACTTAACCCAGAGGAACAAGTATATATAGTCTGAGCAGCAGAACAGACACCTGAGCAATAGAACAGGATTTTCGCCTCAGCAGTAGAAGAGGACTTCACCAATACAAAATAATATCTGACACCGTGTGTTCTTGATAACACTGATTTGTCACTGATAGTACAAACCCCCTGTAATCAAATCCTCAAGTATATGAAGTGTATATGAAGATATGAAGAGAAGGTAATGCTAAGAATCGAAGATTAATTTGAAGATTCAAAGCAGTAAAATGTTTCTTCACTGTTTGAGTGCAAGTATGAGTGCACAAGAAGAAGATTAGAGAGTTAGAATGAATTTCGACGAATGCGAAGTGTTTGGGAGTGTATATATATAATAGTTGAAGAGTTACTGCCATTGGTGAAGGTCGTCTGAGGAAGAGGAGAAACTATTTCCGTTCAGAGAAGGATTGCTTCCTTTCGCAGAAGAAGATGGATGTAACGTCACGCCTTTTCGCACGCTTTAAATCGACACACGTGCCAATTCAAACCATACGGAAGGGAGGATTGTTATGGGGTAAATAAGAAAACGAGAAAGAAATAAAAAAACAGAATCTCACAGTGGAAGGACAAAATATAATAATAAAATATACAGTTCATGAAGCTGTTTACAAAATATTTAATTTTTCTTATACAATATATATCAGATTTGCACATACCAACGAATAAAATCGATGCAGCGGAATACAGTGCAGTGGAATATAATACAATAATAATAATGAAATCTTTGTCTTCGTCCTCCAGAAATAAAGTCTTCGATCCTGAAATGCTCGGACTGACCTGAGCGAATTGAAAAGACGAAACACTCGAGTCAGAACTAAAAGATCTTATGTAAGTTAAATCAACAGAAATAAATATGAGTGCAGTGACTCAAGAGATGCTCGTGATTTACATCTCTTAAGGATCCGTTAAACTATTTACTATGTAGTATATTTCGCTATTATAATAGTGTCTAATTATAAAATAAACTTACTTTTAAATAGCGTTATGGCTTTACATTTTCCACCTTAACACATTTATATATTCCCATAGTCTATACAGTACCGTAATCTCCCCCATACTGGGCGTCGTTAGAGGGCACTTGTGACATCTCGGAATTTTGACCCTATTATTATTATAAGTTTTTGATCAAATTTAAATAAAATATGAGATTTTCATTTATAAATAAATAAGATGTTGGGCATTTTTAGTTGTATATGTGTTATAAAGGAATTTATAATTTCAAAATATAAAATAGACTCTTTTAACAATATTTAAAATTAAATCTGTTTTATTCTGTTAAATTAAAAATTATATATTAATGACATTTAATATCATAAGTATAAAAGTAGTTAATAATGATGAGTATAATAATACAATTCTATTCATATTAAATATAAATATAAAATATACAAATATAAATACATTACAAATTAAATATTGGGAAGATTAAACTTTAAATAAAAATAAGATCAAGAAGTGTTTCTAATAATTTTTATAATTAAAATAAAATAAGCTTATAAATATTTAATATAAGCATAACATAAAATATAGCTATAAACATTAGTATACATAAACATAAGTACAAAACTATAACATGAATATAAGATATAAGTAGAAAATGTAACTATGTTAAGATATAATATCTTTAAACAAATTAACCTGCAGCAAACATTTGGTTTATATGTTAAAACATAATAAGTATAAACCTTTATGAATACACCTTTGTACAAACTAAAAATCTGCAAATTCTTTGTACAGAGAAATTCAAATATATGTGTCAGCAACACATAATAAGTGCACACCTATATGAAAACATTTTAGTACAAATAAATACCTGCAGCAAACATTTTTGTACAGACCAAAATCTGCAAGTATCAAATAATACATCTTACTACAAACAAACCTGAAGAATATCTTTGTAGAAAATGTTTGTGTCAGCAAGCATTTAATTTATGTTAACATAAGTGTAAACATATACATTAATTAGCACTACTATCTGTCTAATGTAAGCTGCTAGCCAAAATATTTTGCTTAGCTCAGATTTACAGTACCTTATTACAAATAAAAATAAAGCAAATGTAATATCAAGTTAAAGCTTGTTCAAGAAGACATATTGTTCAAGTTATATATGTATTCATCATTTCTTATTCTTGAGTTCATATGTAACTGCAAAAGCAAAGCCTGAGGGAAAAAAAGTATAAACAAAACTTTATATTTTCAAGTTCAAATCAAATTCAGGAAACAAGAAAAGTTACAGGAAATTCAAAGCTTCAACTGCTGACTTCTATTACTAGCCTTTGTTTCAAGTTTCAACAGTGATTTATTTTTGGTGAGTAAACTTACTATTTTCAAATTTAAACTTGTGTTTTTAACTCACAAATGTATGTGCTCTGTTAAACAAGTTGTACTAAGTACTCTGTGTCGCTTTGGAAAGTTGATATGGCTGTTTCAATTTTTGTTTCCAAGTTTCTGAACCGAGTAAAGCAAAGAAATTTGCAAATACTTCTTCATGTAGATGTTTTAAACTTGGATATTGATGCAAATTTAAGTTGTATCCAAATCAAGGCCTGCAATCTTGTTTTGAAGTTTTACAATATTTTTATAAAACACTGTTTATTCAAGTTACAGGAAAAAGGAATTCAAAGCCAAAAATTTGAATATTTAAATTTAGGAATTCAATAACATATTTCGAATTCATACACTTAGTTAGGATTTTTAGAATGAAAACTATGATTTTTAGTTTAATAATTAAAGTGTAGCTCGAAAATAAACAAAAATCAAATCTTTGTCAATTTCGGTTGATCCAATGAATTTTAATAGCTGAAACTTATGTCGAAGCAAGCTTGTAGATGAATTAGTATAGGAAAAATGTCAAAGAATTTTTCTAATGCAAGAGTTTTGGGGTTGGTTCGAAAGTAGGGTTTTAGTGCCTATTTTTTTTATGCTCTGTAAAATTTTGTTTTTGGCATCATAGGGAAACCGAGTTGATCATGATTTTAGGTGGAGTTAGGGGGGATGTGAGCGAAATTCTGGTGGAGTTTCATTACCTCCGGTGATGGATGGTGGCCGCACGAAGGAAGTGTCGGTGGGTGTTTGCGTCGTATGTTCGAGCTACAGGCAAATTTTTGCCTTCGACCGAATCGTGTTGGTTTGAGTGATGTAATCGTATGAGTGAACGATTTGTGGTTTGTGGGGGCTGTCGCGAGTCGCTGGAGGCTAAGCGCACCACCGTGCACGTGCACGGTGGTGGAGAGGTGTCTGTTGAGTGGCTGTGAGTCGTCGCGTGCTCGTACTCGTGACTTTTGGTGGTTGCATCGAACGTGACTTCGGGTCGTTTTAGAGTGTAGCTTCTGCAGTTCGTAAATAACTGTTACTCTAAAAAAAATAGGAAGAAGGTAAGAAACAGGGAAGGGAGAAGAAGGGGAATGGGAGAGAGAGAGACGTAGGAAGCACAGGAGTTAACTCGAGAGTTTCTCGAGTAAAAGAAGGTGCGGTCTCGGGTACCCTTCTTGTGGTCGAGCATAAATTTGGTTTAAGTATTTTTGTTATAATTGAACTAACTTAATAATTAGTTAGTTAGGCTAATCTTTGTTTTAAAGGTTTAATAGGGTAAGTATGTAAAGATAGGTGATTAAACAAGTAATTAGAATGTTAATAAATTTATACTTGAAATTTAAATTGATTTTGTAATTAGAAATAAATCATATGTTAAAACAATTTTAAATCGTAGTTAATTACTTAGAAGTTAATTCATAATTAATTTAAGTGGTTAGTTGAAGATTATATAGTTAATAAAATTGATGATAGATGGTTAGCTTAAATAATTTGTGATATATGAGTCACTGATTAATCTATAATAAGTAAGTTATGAATTAATGATTAACAATTAATAATTAAGAATCAACTAATTAACTGAGTAATTAAGTAATAATAAATGAATAAATAGTTGGCTAATCAAATAATTTAATTATGAATCGATAGTTAATTAATTAAGTAGCTTGATTAAGAATTAATTGTTGATTGATTAAGTAATTAGCAGTTAATAAAAGGGTAATTAAGTTTTATTAATAAATAATTAAAGTTATTAATTAATGATTAGGTAATAGTTAATTATGTAATTAAAGTTAAATAACTTGATTAAGGAAGTAACTGATTAATAATGTGAAATAAAGTAATTATGTATTAAGACTAAATAATTAATTAAGAAATCATTAATTAAACAATTTGAAAGGAAATAAGTAATTGATTGTTAATTAATGATAAATTAAACAGAGTTAAGCAGTTAACTCTCAGGTAATTAATTCTAAATTGAATTAATTACAAATAAGACTTAAAGATGACTGCTTATGGGTGGTTATGTTGAATATCTGATTTTGATATTTATGTGATGATATTCTGTGATGCTCTGTGATATGTTATGTTATATCTATGATGCTTGTATTTGTTTTATCTGTGATAAATGCTATGTTAATTCAATTGATGAATTTAAATTATTTAAACTGTTTAAGTTAATTAGACAACTTGGCTCTTAAATTGGCGTTTGGATTCGATGAGACCGGGATCGGAAGAATCAAATTTGATTCTCCGAAAGCCACATCGATCCAATTTAAACGTTAGGTCGTGAATCCTGAAATGAAGTTCGAGATGGTGTTTTCAGAAATGCAAGGCTTATCGTCGTTGACTCTGAGGGTGATTCCAAAATGAGTGTGATGAGATAATGCCTTCGGTTTCGTTCGAATCCGGAACGAACTTGTATGGATTGAATGCTTTCAGCACATCGTCAGGCGGACGATGAGCATTCTAAGTGATGTGTTCTATAAAGGTAATCGCAGCCTCAAGCCTCATCAACCGGGAATGACTAAAACAGGGGAGATGCAGCAAGGTTAGGTGGGTCATGCCCAAGAAGGACAAGATATTTCCCCTCTCTAGATGTCCCTTTTATATTTCGGCTGTGTGGGCGGTTGCTAGCTACAACCGCGGGGTTTATCTTGTTCGGGACTGTTCAATAAGGAATGGTTACGGCCTTGTGTTGCAGGGGGTCGGGAGTGATCTTCGATGTGGTGATCTAGACCCCGTACTATGACGGGCGGTACCCCAGTAGCCCTGCCATTGTTGGAAAATCCATTTTTCCCTACGAGACCCTACGGTTTTGATTTGTATTACCCACTTTTGTGGCTAGTAGCTGGAATTTAATCATGTAACAATTTCGGCTATTTTATATTTACTTGAAAACCCTAGAAACTATTATAATATCACTGGATTTCCTATGAAATGTTTTGGTTAGCGTAAGGTAAAAACTTACCCGTATTTATTTGTGGGGAGTCTTACGTGATACCTTTATTCTCAAATGTTTTCAAAGTTAAACAACCTTAAACCGTTTACTTATACCAGACTCATGTCTGACCCGGAGTTTATATTTTGTGTTTTCATAAACTCTTGGGTACTCAAATTTTTATAAGTACCCAAGTGATAGGTTTTGGACCTTAATTCTGGAGGAACTTGGAGCAGGAGTTTCCAGACGTATGTAGCTATCTATCTAGTTCTGCTGTGTTTGATGATGTGTACTGTATCTCTGACGTATATTGTGATAATTGTATGTATGACTGTCTTATGAATTGACGTTGTATAACTCTGATATATGTAAAACTATGTAATAGTTATGTGATATATTATATTTTGTTCCGTTCCGCTGTGAGATTCTGATGTTGTTAGTCTTTCTTTCTCTTTCTTTCTATTTCTATCCTTTTCTTCCTTAATGATGATACGTCTTTCTGATAGTAGAAGGGCGGGTCGTCACAGCACTCCATAGGTATGGTACAAAACCAAAATCATATAAGGCGCGCTAGGGTAGGTGACACGACACAACTAGGCAATGCCAGGGTAGATATACCAATTACTATCCGGGCTGGTGGTAACGCATAGCCGCAGCTACCGCCCACCTCGAGCCACACCCCCAAATAAAAAAAATCAAAAGTGGCCACCGAATCAAATACAAAAGTCAAAGTATAATATCGAAGGGATGTGTCCGATCAAAGGTGCTACCTCATTTGGCCCAAGAACCGCTCCTGTTTTAACCACCTTATGCCAACTCACGGGAGTTGGGTCCACGTATTTACCTCAGAGGGAACGCCGCCGCCATCCTACTTCATTCTGGAATCTCCACCGCGTACACGGTTGTTAAAGTGGTTTTCGGAGTTGGTAGAGAGTATGACAACTTCCGATCCCGGTCACTTCAACAACCAAACGTTATTATAAAACCGCAGTTATTTTAAAATAATTTATACTTTAAAACCAGGATATAATATTCATTTCAAAACCATATAATTACGATATCATTTCCCTTTTAAAACCAAATCAATATGATATCTTTTTTTATTTCAAATATATCCTTTTCAAAAATCATAGTACTTTAAAATATATATACCTTAAACCCATAATTTCGAAACAAAATTTTCAATACTTAAATGGTTTAATACTAAATTACTTTATAAAGTAAATTAGCTTTCTAATTTCTCAAATCAATTCCAAATACAGATTTGAATTCCCAAATAAACCATTTAAATTTCCATATATTTCAAAGTTTTAAATATTCCACCATTTCAAAACTAAATTTTTAATTCATATTATATTTGCGAAATTCACTTTACTATTTTTTAGTTTTGAAATACTTACTTAATAAATCCAGTATCCTTTAAATAAAACTTTCAAATTCAATAATTGAATATTCGTTAATTTATTTAGACTAGATATATTCGCTTGAATCATCTTAAACCCGAATTTAGTTATAACACCATATTCTTTTTAAATCTAAAATTCAATAAGATCTTAATTAAATAAAATCTCAAATCAATTTCAAAACTATCTTCTCAACTTTGATTTATAAAAATCAATATAAAATCTATATTAAAATCTAATTTAAGTAAGAACTAATCCATAATATATTTTAATAAAGTCAACTTTATCATTAAACTTACTTCGTACTTTAAACAATTTTATACATAGCTTAAAACCAAGAATTTAACTATATATAAAATAACCTTTATCAAATATCCGAAATCAATATCTCATAAAACCATATATATATTTCTTTACAAAACCATAGAAAATCATTTCAAAGTATTTTTATATATATACCGCGGTGTCTGTATAAAATTTTCTATCCTATGGTCAAGTGATACGGATATTTATCATTTCAATCCGTAATTTAAAAATAAAATTTACGGTTATATATCATTTCAAAGCGCAATCCCGAATGAAAAGAAAAATGCATGATAACTTCAGTTTATTCAATATAAAATACAGCATCCATTCATCTAATATCAACCATAAACCATCAACCATTTATCACAATCATCATCCAATTCAAACAATAGCATCAATATAGAAAGGATAATAATCATCAGGAATTAACTAGCATGTTATATTCAATGATAAATTTATAACTGTTTAACTGGTAGTTTATATGCAATAATAAATAAATAACAATTAAACTGGCAGTTTATATGCAATGAATAAGTAAATGACAATTTAGTTAAATAAATGCAATTTAGCTGAGATGATGACTAAAAATATGCCAAATGGTCCTAAATAAATTTCTAATCACATCCAAATTAAATTTAACAAACATAAGAAATTTTAGAAGTTTTGAGTGGGTTAAAGCACTCACCTTTTGAATTTAAATTGAATTTAAATCCAATTTAAACCCAAAATTTGGACAGTCTTCAAATTCGTCCAAACCAGTGTTAAAAGATTCGGAATTTCAATATGATCCTAACAAAAGAAACCGTGCATGAAACAGATATAGTATGCAAAAGTTATGATGATTTATGCGATTGAAATAAATCTGGAAAAAATAAAAAGAACACAACTCACCATTTCAAATGCAACGTCACCATTCCTTTCTTTGAAACCCGCGTTCTTCCTCCCAGGCTCACGCACGAACACGCATGTAAAAGAAACAGTAACCCACCCCTTTGACCGAGCCGTTGACCGCCATTCCTCCCCCAAATACGACACTCTAGACCTCGGCACCACCACCATTCTTCACGTCTCCTCCTCCTCTATCCAGCGCGCCACCTCCGGCCGTCCCAGGTGCCGCGCGCCGCCGCATAGAAACTACGGTTTTCAAACCCTAGTTCGCCAATTTCAACCGCCTTCGGTAGTTTTAGCTCACGACACCACCGTCAAAATACTCCACGCAGCACGCTCTACGAAACCCAGAAGCCAATTTGCGTATAGTCGCTCCAATAAAAAAATGCCCAATTCAATTTTGACCGCGATTTCTGATCGATCCGGTCACTGCCTAGAAAAATGAACACCAGACGTAGGTTCGTATCATTGAGATCTTCGATATATATTTTATCCAAATTTTTCTGAGTTTGAATTTTTGAAGTTGATTTTGAAATGGAATTGGATCTGGAATTTTTGTTGTCTGCCATTGAGGAGTAGAGATAGTTGAATTGCGTACAGACAAATGAGAATTAGGGAGGCTAGGGTTTAAAGCAAGATATAATCGACAATTTTATCACCTTATATTTCTTAATCATTTACAAAAATTTAAACAAGTTTAGATGTAAATTAAAAGTTAATAAATCTATCCATTGCAGTGTTAATTTCTCCGCTTCATTATATTTAAAATTATAAATTAAATTCACAAAAACCCATTTATTAAATTTTTAAACCTTCTTATTCACATCTTTCACCAAAATAAGATTTCCACTACATTGGTTCATGATTTATTACATTATTATCCTCAAATTCCATTTAATTTCAATAACGTAGTATTTAAATGTTTTAATTCCATTTTATTTTGCAATAAATAAAATTATTGAATTTTATACTTAAATTAAATTAATAAATCTTGCTTCCTATACTTAATTCAACCAATAGTCATATTATGGATGGATTAAACATTGGATTCAAACTATTACGTACATTTCCTCATATTTCATCTAAATTCCCATTTTAAAATATTAAATTCATTTAATTGCAATTAATCCTTTTATTAAATTTTAAATTCCAATAAATTAATAAAGCTTGATTCCCAGTCCTTATAACTCAACAAATTGTCCAATATGAATACCCTTAACATTTCTTACAAATATTACCTTAATTAACATTAACGTAATATTAAATTATAATTATTGTAACAAATTTCAAAGTTTAAATTTACAAGCAACCTACATAGGTAACATACAAAAATCATTACCATTAACCTTCAGTCACATTGATAGCTTTTATTGCTTACAAAACAATGTTACATTTATTTTCATAATGCTAATTTCATTTACTCTATCCGTTACTACATTTATGTCCATTAAAGTAATATTTAATTACCTTTATTCGAAATAACCGTTTATTACTAATCTACTCTTTATAATATCTGTATGGTTATTCTCCATAACAATTACCATCCAACCTATTATTTATAATTAAAGTCTCAATTAAATTTATTTATCTTGATTTCATTCTTTTATTACACTACTTATTACTTTACATAATAAAATAACATTCAAACTCATCAATGTAATACCAAATTTCATTTTAAATCCAATTGATTTCCAAATCAAAGTTTATATGTATTTCAAACAACTATTATAATTAACATTGGTTTTATTAAATGACCATTTATAAATATTTAATTTCCTTAATTTAATCCAATGCTTACATTTTGTTTCATATCTTCAATTTTGTAGCTACGTATGCATCTTCATTAATTCCATTGATTTGCATTAACTCCATCTCATAAATCTACATCAAATTCCTACCTTAAAATAAATTTATGTTTCTATTAATTTCCATTCACACTTCCGTTTTTTATATTACAATCATTAAAGTAACGTTTATCGTCAACACAAACATTATGAATACTTATCAACCTGCATCATCCTTATTGCATTAATTTACGTTTTATCCCATTATTAATGCGCACATTAATTAATTCATATTTACATCCACTTCCGTATATAAATTTTGTAACCAAGTTATACATTTACATTTTTTTATTATTTTAATTAATTACCAAATATCCTTATTTACACTCAATTATAACTTTGCAATCTCAACAAATTCATAAATTGTCAATTGCCTAATATATACATTAATTACTATTAAATGTTCTCTATAATTTATTTACTTGGTTTCAAACCTTTTATTCGTCAGTTACTGCCCTATAAATAAACTTACGTTTCTATTCAATTTACATTATTTCCAATTAATTGCAATATAAAATTTAAATCGTTAATTTTAATTTCAATTGCTACATCTAATTTCTAACATTCGTTCCAATATAAATTATAAGATTTTTTTTCTTCTTTCTAAATTTAACTAAAATCTTATTAATTTAACTATTTTAGTCATCGAATTTTACGGGTCGTTACACTCTCCCTCACTCAAAACTTTTCGTCCCCGAAAAGGAAAAAGAAGGAAAAAAGAAGAATTAGGAAATAAATGTATTCATAGCAATAAGTTTACAGAATTGGATAATTGGAATAAAATATATAGATTTATAAACAATTAAATCTTTTATATTCAAATTAATAAGGTTTGGAAACATTTTCAAAAAATTTCTAAGTTCAACATTTTCTAAAAATTTCGGCACCGTCTCCTTTGTACGGAGAGGCTCGGGAGAAAATATAATATCAAAATAACAATATATAATATATACTCTCCAAAATAATATATCCCAACACGGGAAAAATAATATAATAACGCTATAAACCGTAACCGAAAAACGTACCTATTTGTTGGGCAATTTACGCTTATATTACGGAACCAACTGCAGTAGCAATTGCTTCCATAACCTGCACTTCACTTATATAATCCAATAAAGTTACAATTATATAAAATGAAATATTAAAAATGGTTTCAACCACAAACATCCAATTCAATACAAACAACCATCAATAGCAACAAATCAAACAACTATCTCATCAACACACATCAATCATTCATTCATATCAAACAAAACAAGTAGATGTTCGGGTTCAAACTTTAAATTGCACAGAACGGAAAATAAACTGCTTAGTGCACCATTTACTCAACATTCTTAGATAAAACTAAATAGACTATTCCCATATCCAAACAATTTAAAGTATCCTTACCCAACAACTATAAACCAAAACAAACAACAAATCCAATCAATAATTAAGTTCATTCTTATCGATTTCATTTCATACTATCGTTGTTCGATTTCTTTTTTATACATATAATGGTTTATCTTTTTTTTTCATTTATTTGCAGTATTCATCTTTCAACTTATTTTATTAATAAATAGCTTCAATCATTTACTTAGGTTTATTATCTTCCATTTATACTACATAATTTCATTTATTTACTTTCATTTATTCTAAATTTCATTTATAATACTTACCTTTCTATTTCAATTAGTAGTACACTTAAGATTATAATATTACAACATCAAATTCTTATTTATTAAGGAATTTCATTAATTACTTTCATTACCTCAAATTTATTGCTTGTATAATATCTATTACATTTTCTTATTAATATTTTAACTTTTAATATTTGGTAAGTTATAAATATGCTTTTTGAGAATGTAATTGAAAGTTATACAAGTTTCCTAAATTCTTTTAATTAATTAATGTTCAGTAATTATATCTTTTACTTCATAGGTTACAATTTCAACTTTCTTTTTAATTTCCTTTATAACTTAGCATTAAATCTCTTATTTCCTTTAGAGGTTTCCATTATTAGTTAGTTACATTCCATTTTCTACATTAATAGAACCATTAGTTAACGGAAACTTAAGAATTAAATATCGGGTTTTATTTCAATTCATTTTAAAATAATAGATAAATATACTTACAACTTATCTATATCCAAGTATATTTAAAACAAATTAAAAATTCTCTTTTGTTTATCAAAATAAATCTGTAGTAAAACTACTACAGTGGCCTTCCCACTTCGAAACTCGAATATGAATGTCGATGATGCGTGCACTCATCACCGTAATTATTTTCCAACGACGGAGAGGGTAGTACAGAAATTTTTCTTTTCGAAATTCCTTTTTAAAACAATTCTTTCAATTTATATGGAAATATTTATATCAAAAAATACTTATAAACAATACTATTATATTCCAAAATTATTCGAAAGAAATTTTCAAAAATCCCGGAACTAAAACTTTAAGTTCCCAATTTCATTTGTCTTATTTTCAATCTTATTTCGACTATTAATTATAAATTTATTACCTAACAACCAATATATTGCAACCAAATATATATATCATTTAAAAATTTATTTTATATATAGAAAATATAATAGGCAAAATTATTTCATTCGCTTATAAAACAAATATTATGTCGGTCTGTCCTATTAAGTGTTTAGAAACCTCTATTGATGTCACAGCGTCCCATGCACCAACCAGAATTTATAAATACAAAACGAAACAAATTAACATAATATTAAATACTTTTATAACACTAACAAGTACGTTCTCTTATATATACGCTCAGCGACTCCCATAGGGTATTACTACCCTATTAATAAAGAGTCAGACCCCACAAAGCTAAGATTTATCGCTAAACCAAAGCTCTGATACCAGATGTAACGTCCCGCCTTTTCGCACGCTTTAAATCGACACACGTGCCAATTCAAACCATACGGAAGGGCGGATTATTATGGGGTAAATAAGAAAATGAGAAAGAAATAAAACAAAACAGAATCTCACAGCGGAAGGATAAAATATAATAATCAAATATACAGTTCATGACGCTGTTTACAAAATATTTAATTTTTCTTATACAATATATATCAGAGTTGCACATACCAACAAATAAAATCGATGCAGCGGAATATGGTGTAGTGGAATATAATATAATAATAATGATGAAATCTTTGTCTTCGTCCTCCAGAAATAAAGCCATCGATCCTGAAATGCTCGGACTGACACGAGCGAATTGGAAAGACAAAACACTCGAGTCAGAACTAAAAGATCTAATGTAAGTTAAATCAACAGAAATAAATATGAGTGCAGTAACTCAAGAGATGCTCAGGATTTACATCTCTTAAGGATCCGTTAAACTATTTACTATGTAGTATATTTCGCTATTATAATAGTGTCTAATTGTAAAATATACTTACTTTTAAATAGCATTAAGGCTTTACATTTTCCACCTTAACACATTTATATATTCCCATAGTCTATACAGTACCGTAATCTCCCCCGTACTGGGCGTCGTCAGAGGGCACTCCATAGGTATGGTACAAAACCAAAATCGTATAAGGCGCGCTAGGGTAGGTGACACGGCACAACTAGGCAATGCCAGAGTAGATATACCAACTGCTATCCAGGCTGGTGGTAATGCATAGCCGCAGCTACCGCCCACCTTGAGTCACACCCCCAAATAAAAAAAAATCAAAAGTGGCTACCGAATCAAATCCAAAAGTCAAAGTATAATATCGAAGGGATGTGTCCGATCAAAGGTGCTACCTCAATTGGCCCGAGAATCGCTCCTGTTTAGCCACCTTATGCCAACTCACGGGAGTTGGGTCCACGTATTTACCTCAGAGGAAACGCCGCCGCCATCCTACTTCATTTTGGAATCTACACTGCGTACACGGTTGTTAAAGTGGTTTTCGGAGTTGGCAGAGAGTATGACAACTTACGATCCTGGTCTCTTCAACAACCAAACGTTATTATAACACCGCGGTTATTTTAAAATAATTTATACTTTAAAACCAGGATATAATATTCATTTCAAAACCATATAATTACGATATCATTTCCCTTTTAAAACCAAATCAATATGATATCTTTTTTATTTCAAATATATCCTTTTTCAAAAATCATAGTACTTTCAAATATATATACCTTAAACCCATAGTTTCGAAACAAAATTTTCAATACTTAAATGGTTTAATAATAAATTACTTTATAAAGTAAATCAACTTTTTAATTTCTCAAATCAATTCCAAATACAGATTTGAATTCCCAAATAAACCATTTAGATTTCCATATATTTCAAAGTTTTAAATATTCCACCATTTTAAAACTAAATTTTTAATTCATGTTATATTTTCGAAATTCACTTTGCTATTATTTAGTTTTGAAATACTTACTTAATAAATCCAGTATCCTTTAAATAAAACTTTCAAATTCAATAATTGAATATTCGTTAATTTATTTAGACTGGATATATTCGCTTAAATCATCTTAAACCCGAATTTAGTTATAACACCATATTCTTTTTAAATCTAAAATTCAATAAGATCTTAACTAAATAAAATCTCAAATCAATTTCAAAACTATCTTCTCAACTTTGATTTATAAAAATCAATATAAACTCTATATTAAAATCTAATTTAAGTAAACACTAATCCATAATATATTTTAATAAAATCAACTTTATTATTAAACTTACTTCGTACTTTAAACAATTTTATACATAGCTTAAAACCAAGAATTTAACTATATATAAAATAACTTTATCAAATATCCGAAATCAATGTCTCATAAAACCATATATATATTTCATTACAAAACCATAGAAAATCATTTCAAAATATTTTTATATATATACCACGGTGTCTGTATAAAATTTTCCATCCTATGGTCAAGTGATACGGATATTTATCATTTCAATCCGCAATTTAAAAATAAAATTTACAGTTATATATCATTTCAAACCGTAATCCCGAATGAAAACAAAAATGCATGATAACTTGCAGTTTATTCAACATAAAATACAACATCCATTCATCCAATATCAACCATCAACCATTTATCACAATCATCATCCAATTCAAACAATAGCATCAATATAGAAAGGATAATAATCATCATGAATTAACTAGCATTTTATATTCAATGATAAATTTATAACAGTTTAACTAGCAGTTTATATGCAATAATAAATAAATAACAATTTAACTGGCAGTTTATATGCAATGAATAAGTAAATGACAATTTAGCTAAATAAATGCAATTTAGCTGAGATGGTGATTAAAAATATGCCAAATAGTCATAAATAAATTACTAATCACATCCAAATTAAATTTAACAAACATAAGAAATTTTAGAAGTTGTGAGTGGATTAAAACACTCACCTTTTGAATTTAAATTGAATTTAAATCCAATTTAAACCCAAAAATTAGACAGTCTCCAAATTCGTCCAAACCAGCATCAGAAGATCCAGAATTTCAATACGATCCTAACAAAAGAAACCGCGCGTAAAACAGATATAGTATGCAAAAGTTATGATGATTTATGCGATTGAAATAAATCTGGAAAAAATAAAAAGAACACAACTCACCATTTCAAATGCAACGTCACCATCCCTTTCTTTCAAACCCGCGTTCTTCCTCCCAGGCTCACGCACGAACACGCACGTAAAAGAAACAATAACCCACCCCTTTGACCGAGCCGTTGACCGCCATTCCTCCCCAAATACGACACTCTAGACCTCGGCACCACCACCATTCTTCACGTCTTCTCCTCCTCTATCCAGCGCGCCACCTCCGGCCATCCCAGGTGCCGCGTGCCGCCGCAAATAAACTAGGGTTTTCGAACCCTTGTTCGCCAATTTCGACTGCCTCCGGTAGTTTTAGCTCACGACACCACCGTCAAATGACTCCACGCAACACACTCTACAAAACCTAGAAGCCAATTTGCGTATAGTCGCTCCAATCAAAAACGCCCAATTCAATTTTGACCATGATTTCTGATCGATCCGGTCACTGCCTTGAAAAACGAACAACAGACGTAGGTTCGTATCATTGAGATCTTCGATATATATATTTTATCCAAATTTTTCTGAGGAGTTTGAATTTTTGAAGTTGATTTTGAAATGGAATTGGATTTGGAATTTTTGTTGTCTGCCATTGAGGAGGAGAGATAGTTAAATTACGTATAGACAAATGAGAATTATGGAGGCTAGGGTTTAAAGCAGGATATTTATAGGCAAAATTGAAGTAGAATAAATAGATCGGGTTGAATACGCGCTAATGACAAAATGACCCAAAAAGCCCGTTTCGACTCAGGAACGAAATTTGGTCAACCCATATATCAAAATAGATGTTTTTAAATATTTTAAATGCAATAGAAAAGGTTTCAGATTCAAATTGCGTCGTATAAAGAAGTTATCCTCAAATCAATATTTTTCAAATTGATTTCAATTGATTTCAATTTCATTGATTTCAAGGCGTTTCGAGTCCGTACGATCAAACGACATGTCTGATCGCTACGAAACTTGAAACCCTAGAATAATTCATCGTCACGGATCCGATGAAACTAGTTTCGTCGAAATCCGAGTCAATGGCCAAAATGGCCATTTTTCCATTAATTAAATTAATTAATAATTAATTAATTAAATCCAATTTTTAAATTCCAATTCTATAATCGACAATTTTATCACCTTATATTTCTTAATCATTTACAAAAATTTAAACAAGTTTAGATGTAAATTAAAAGTTGATAAATCTATCCATTGCAGTGTTAATTTCTCCGCGTCATTATATTTAGAAATTATAAATTAAATTCTCAAAAACCCATTTATTAAATTTTAAACCTTCTTATTCACATCTTTCACCAAAATAAGATTGCCACTACATTGGTTCATGATTTATTACATTATTATCCTCAAATTCCATTTTAATTTCAATAACGTAGTATTTAAACGTTTTAATTCCATTTTATTTTACAATAAATAAAATTATTGAATTTTATACTTAAATTAAATTAATAAATCTTGCTCCTATACTTAATTCAACCAACAGTCATATTATGGATGGATTAAACATTCGATTCAAACTATTACATAAATTTCCTCATAATTCATCTAAATTCCCATTTTAAAATATTAAATTCATTTAATTGCAATTAATCGTTTTATTAAATTTTAAATTCCGATAAATTAATAAAGCTTGATTGCCGGTCCTTATAACTCAACAAATTGTCCAATATGAATAGCTTCAACGTTTCTTACTAATATTACCTTAATTAACATTAACGTAATATTAAATTATAATTATTGTAACAAATTTCAAAGTTTAAATTTACAAGCAAGCTACATAGGTAACATACAAAGATCATTACCATTAACCTTCAGTCACATTGATAGGCTTTTATTGCTTACAAAACAATGTTACATTCATTTTCATAATGCTAATTTCATTTACTCTATCCGTTACTACATTTATGTCCATTAAAGTAATATTTAATTACCTTTATTCGAAATAACCGTTTATTACCAATATACTCTTCATAATACCTGTATGGTTATTCTCCACAACAATTACCATCCAACCTATTATTTATAATTAAAGTCTCAATTAAATTTATTTATCTTGATTGCATTCTTTTATTAAACTATTTATTACTTTACATAATAAAATAACATTTAAACTCATCAATGTAATACCAAATTTCATTTTAAATCAATTGATTTCCAAATCAAAGTTTATACGTATTTCAAACAACTACTATAATTACTCCCAGAACATTGGTTTTATTAAATGACCATTTATTAATATCTAATTTTCTTAATTTAATTCAATGCTTATATTTTGTTTCATATCTTCAATTTTGTAGCTACGTATGCATCTTCATTAATTCCATTGATTTGCATATTAACTCCATCTCATAAATCTACATCCAATTCCTACCTTAAAATAAGTTTACGTTTCTATTAATTTCCATTCACACTTCCGTTTTTTATATTACAATCATTAAAGTAACGTTTGTCATCAACACAAACATTATGAATATTTATCAACCTGCATCATCCTTATTACATAAATTTACGTTTTATCCCATTATTAATGCGCACATTAATTAATTCATATTTACATCCACTTCCGTATATAAATTTTGTAACCAAGTTGTACATTTACATTTTTTTCTTATTTTAATTAATTACCAAATATCCTTATTTACACTCAATTTTAACTTTACAATCTCAACAAATTCATAAGTTGTCAATTGCCTATTATATACATTAATTACTATTAAATGTTCTCCATAATTTATTTACTTGGTTTCAAACCTTTTATTCATCAATTACTGCCCTACAAATAAACTTACGTTTCTATTCAATTTACATTATTTCCAATTAATTGCAATATAAATTTTAAATTGTTAATTTTAATTTCAGTTGTTACATTTAATTTCTAACATTCGTTCCAATATAAATTATAAGATTTTTTTTCTTTCTTTCTAAATTTAACTAAAATCTTATTAATTTAACTATTTTAGTCATTACGGGTCGTTACAAGATGTCTTTTCGAAAATAAGGCAGTTGGTCTCGGGTAAGTCGACTGGTTATTTTTGGTCAGTCGACTGACTATGCAAAATATTTAAAAAAAATAAACAGTGCATATTGTATATGTACACAATCAGTCGACTGGATGATCCTAGCCAGTCAACTAGCTGAGGTATTTTTGCATACCATGCTTATGTTTTGTTTTATTATGAGAAACATGAAGTGGAGACTACTTGGGGATAGATTTTAACAAATTTCTAAGACTCGATCATAAGTACTAGACAGTGAAAACATGGATTAAAAGTCTTGATATAGCATCAGTCCTTTGATTATCTCTTTTTGTCGTGCATTCTCTAGCTTTGTCATATATCAAAAACTAGTGATTCAACACTGTATTTTATATCAGAAAACTGCAACCTAATTTGCATTTTCCGATTTAGAAAAACATAGACCTAATTTATATATTCTGCATAAACTTTTCTTATAACAATATCAGAACTAGAGATATATGTAAAGCCCAAATAATCTATTAAATAATAATATATCAGAAGAATTTCAGATTGATTTTAGGAGTTTTCTCCACTCTATTTAATTCTCTCAAGATATTTTGTTTTCAAATCTTTACAATTTACCATTTTAAAATTATTCTACCAAATTTCTTACACTATTTTACATTCAAAATTATTTTTTCAACAAAATTTACAATTATTACAAATCTCTTCACACTTCTCTTCTAATATTTTACATTCAAGTCCATGAATTTAAATTAACCACATAATTCAAAATTTAAACGTTTGATAAACTCAGCAAACATTTAATCCATTAAATAAATCATAAAAGACGACAATTTCAACACGTATACCTTAGTCGCATCAACAAATTGGTAAAATTAATTTTTCATTTGGATACAAAGCATATAAATTATAACATAAATTATACACATTAATGATAATAATAAATTTATTTTATAATTCATTTATCTAAATGTAGTTATGTATTGCACTAAAAATTCCTATTTTTAACTTCAAATACCTACATTTCAAAATTTCTACAATCACTTACAAAGTCTTCTCAAGTCTCTCCTAATATTTTATATTAAAGTCCATGTACTGTAATCTTAAATTCAAGGTATTTAGATATATTCACTTAACTAATATTCATTAATTTATGTAACAAATCATAAAAAACAATTTAAATATGCATACAATACTCGTATATCTAAGCAAAAATGCTATAATTTTTTTATTTCGACATAAAGACATATAAATCACATAATATAAAATATATACATAAATAATAATGATTTTTTGATTTATTATCTCAAAAAATTATCTTATATTGCATAACTAAATTTAGTTGTTAATAACCTTTAAAAGATAAATTTATATTTTCGCAAAATTGCAATATGAATGCACGTATTACACCGTAAAAATTAGGTTATAAAAAATTATTGTTTTTAACATGATATTAATCAATACCGAATTCATACCTCAACAAATGACACAAAACAATTATTTTGCAATGGTCAAAATTGTAAACACGACCTTCTTACAGCAAAATGAAATCTATGATTGGCAGCAAAGTAAAATTATTTAATAATTAAAATATCAATTAATGGATTATTGTCCCTTGTAGATAAGCTAGCCATAAGATGCTCCTTTCGTCTACAATTACATACATAACTATTCTCAATTTTGTCCTACTTCTATACATTCAATTCCTTATAAATTATTTAAATAAATTCAGTTATGTAATATTCATTAATTCATCTGTAAATCTTAACACACACACGCAACATTCGTATTAATAGAAGTGGTAAAGTTTTTTTTCTTTCATATATTAAAATATGCATATATAATAGTATATATTTGAGTTAGGAAATTAATTCTCAGGTAGATATGTAGTTAACAAAGATTGAACCTTCAACCTTACATCTGAGCGCCGTCTGTCATTTAATTCGAAATTCATCTAAATAAATTGATAATGTATTGCATAATAAAATTCTGCTTTTATAATAATAAGTAAAATATAAATATCGTTGTTAGTAACATTATCGTAAGGTTGTTACGTTAGTGATTACCTTTACCATTTTGCAAATACCATTACCATACCATTTTTACTGGTAAGTTAAAATTACTTACCGTTACCGTTACCGATTTGTTGGTATACTGAAAAACCGACAACTGTTACACTGGTAAAATTACCGTTTTTCTAAAAAAATAGACAATACTTGACATATTTTTGCACTATAATAATGCTTCATTATATAATTTACAGTGTTACTTAATAAAGGACATCGATCAGAAACGAAATAAGTATAGCTAGCATTATTTGATTTAAATTACTGAATTAAATTTAATTATTTTTTTGATTCTAAACGTCTATAATAAAACATATTGCATACATATCCATGTATTATAAATTGACCGATAAATTTACCGTTACCATACCGATTAATCTGGTATATTGATTTCGTTTAGAAATTCTAACCGATTCACTGATAATGGTATGATAACAGTAAATTTTTCATTACCATGACGTTCTATATTACCGTGTACAACGTACCCCTTAGAGAGTCAAAT
Source organism: Allium cepa (assembly GCA_030765085.1). NCBI lineage: Eukaryota > Viridiplantae > Streptophyta > Magnoliopsida > Asparagales > Amaryllidaceae > Allium > Allium cepa. Next base: position 912,116,624 of record CM060931.1, on the reverse strand, counting down.
AAATGTCAAAATCAAATAAGAAACACACCCCTTTAGGAAATACGTAGCTGGATTCGTTTCAGAATTCTAAATGAATAGGCCTCTATCTGTCCAATTTTCATTAGCTATCTAAAATAAAAGGCAACTTTACTCATCAATAATATTGTGCCAGGTGTTTCATCCGTTATTCTAATTTGTTCGAATCGCCTCATGACGCAATCCTTCTCCATGTATATACGTTTCGCCTTTGATTTAAAATGACTTTGTATGACTCATAATAATACATATAAAAGACGTATAAAACAAAGGAAACATATTTTTATATCATAATAAGCAATAAAATATACTAATGTGACGATCACTTGTTGAGATACTATAGATGTTAAAAGTGTGACCATCCATTTTAGCTTTTACAAGCTCCTTGGTAAATGCCATACATGTGCATAAATAAATATATTTGAATGAAATATACGATATCATTGTTAAATTATAATAATGTAGATTGATTTAACAAAAATGAACAGAAAAATATAAACATTATTGTTGGTTGTGAGAACATGTAATCTCGTTAATTTATATTTCAAAATTATCAGTTAAAAATGTATGTTATTTTTGTTTAAAATCATTTTATTTCTGTCATATATAAAATGTGGAAAATATAAAGAAGATAATATTAATAGTTTCATTGGGTGTGTGATGCGAATTCAATCTCATTCCTATACCAAATTTTCCAATTAAAAATATTAGGTTGCGGTTGGTTTTATTTTAAGTTTTATGTTTTCAAAATTTATTGTCAAATATGGTAAGACCAGACGTGATTGAGAGATGATGGAACTGATGACGAGACGAGGAAGATGATGGATGGGTCGTTTTTCATGTTTTTGTTTTTTTTTCTAAAACATCAAAACATAATAAATTTGTTTTTCATTTTTTATGTTAATTTTATTTTTTAAATTGGTTGTTTTTTCACAAAATATATGTATGGTACGATTTTGTATTCGGATGAAAAACCGAAACTAAAAATTATAAATCAAAATTGACATTTTAACTTTTCTTATTATTTAGATTTCAAGCGCTGACCATATTTAGACGCAGAGAAGTAAATAGTTGGAAAAAAATATTATTAAAGGAAAATGTTAACCCGTGTCCTAAGCGCAGCTTGTTAAATTATTAATATAACCTTCTTGGAGTTTATTTTTTGGCAAATTCTATTTCAGCACAGATAATTACCTAGTAGCCCCCTTGGAGTTTATTTCTTCTCAATTCCATTATCTTTTAATGCAAGTTTTTTACTTTCTAAACCATCGCTTTTTCAAAAATCCAGTTTCTAAATCAGTGAAGAAAAAATTCAATTTTTTACCACTAAGTTATTTTTTGGGTTTATAGACTTTTTTAATTGTAGTTCCGAAGAGCATATGAATTGAGTTTCTAAACCAATGAAGAAAAAATTTAAATTTTCACTAATAAGTTTCTAAATAAGTGAAGAAAAAATTCTAACCTTAGTTCCTAAATCAGTGGAAAAAAAATTCATTTTTTCATGATGAGAAGGATATTTCTGAAAATGGTTCGAGGCTACTAAGTTATTTTTGGATTTACCGACTTTTTTAATTTTTGCGAGACTACAAACTAAATACTTGGGTTGAAATAGAATTTGTCTTATTTTTTTTTATTAGCCAAGGACAGCTATTTGTAATAATTTTTTTTTTATTTTTCTTAATTTTTTTGTGAAAGTGATGCGTGTGTCTCTCTTTTTCATTCCAAATGATACTCATCGGTCTCATAGTAGCATGATTCAACGAAGAATCCATCGAGTATGGTTTACTCCAACCCAACAACTAGTCTGCAATCAAACTACTCAATTTGACTATTTATTATACCTTCTTCCTCCAAATCTGCATCTCCGAGAGAAAGAAGACAGTATCCAAGAAAGTGGACCAAAAAAGGAAACAATAGACAGATGACAGGAGAAGCATCCAATGTTTCATTAATCCCATTAATAGATCCGAAAAAGGTAAACGTCCCAAAAGACTCATTCCATCTAGCCTACATAGTCTACTTCACGCTAGGCTTAGGCTTCCTCCTGCCATGGAACACCTTCATCACAGCCGTCGATTACTTCGCCTACCTGTACCCGTTGACCTCGGTGGACCGTACGTTCTCCGTGTTCTACATGATTTCTTCCCTCGCGGTCCTCTTCCTCATCATTTGCTTCGCCAACATGCTGTCCGGCGGGTCGCATAGGATCAATTCGGGTTTAGGGCTGTTTCTTATTGCGTTGTTGGTGGTGCCGGTTGTCGATTGGGCTTGGGTTAAAGGGGAGAGAGGGGTTTATGGAGCTTTTGATGCTACGGTTGCGGCTGTTACTCTTTCCGGCGTTGCGGATGCTTTGGCGCAAAGTGGAATAATCGGGTCTGCGGGTCAGATGCCTGAGAGGTATATGCAGGCTGTCTTTGCTGGAACTGCCGCTTCTGGTAATATATTTTTCTACATTGATTTTACTTTGACCTCTATTGTACAATTTTTTAGTTCTAGTTTATTGTTGTCATGATTGCATATTCATAGAATATGTCCAAGACATGACTCGTGGTGTGACTTAACTTGTGATAAGAAGCAACTAATAAGAATCTGGTTTGGATGGTTTAAAAGTAAAAATTATTACTATACATAACATATCTATGCATGAAATGCGAATTAAACCATCGTCAATCTATATCCATTTTCTAATTATCCAAACCTTAAAAAATCCAAAGAAACAATGTATGTCTACTCCACTTATATTGCCAGTAGACAGTGGATTCTGTAAAGAATACCCACACATTGAAAAATTAGTAATTTTAACCCTTTGTAAATATAAAGATATCACTCTACATATCAACAGTCAATATCGATAACAAGTTTGTTCTTCGATATGCTATCGGTATAAATGTTAGGTTCTGTCCGTATGTGTTTAACCACCACACATATTCTCTACTATGGTACCAAAGAAATTTAAATTCACTTGCGCTTAACATGCGCGCATGCTTTGTATCATCCAAATCAATGAGTAACAACAAGTGATTCTCTAATAGATTCAAAAACCTTTAGATTGAGACTTCTAGACTTCAGTTGCTGATTTTGTATAAGAAAACAATTAATAATATTTCCAAAGGGCAGCTTAGCAAATCAATAGGAAGAAAATGTAATGTGTGATATATACATTATATAGCATTTACAAAAAAGTGAAAGCGGAATTGATATCGAGTACTGATACTTAATAATGAATAAAATTGTCAAAACGTAATTTATTAATTATGACGTCTACCCAAATGAATTAATAATTAATATATTGTTTCGATTTAATTTGTAAAATTTTGGATTAGATCTCTTTACTACTTTTGTAATTAATTTTTCTTTTGCATTAGTACGCCAACGGTATTTGTACTCCCAAATTATGAATCAGCGAATCCACATTTGGCACAGGTTGTTGATGTTGATCCCAAAGTATAGCGAACAAATGAATGCAACTGAGAGCCTACCAATTCACCTCCAGGAATTAAAATTGAATATTGTTTTGATTAAGTTCATCAGGAGACAAATCACAAATGAAAAAAATATATGAGTTTTTTCAACTAGTGAACTAATAGTGTCTTTACTCGTAAATCTTGAGATGTTAAGAGAGCTTTGAATCTTTGAGCTACAAATTCAAAGATCTATTTTTAAGGCGAGGATTCGATCCATTTTTCTTTGAAGATGTGAGCAATATTTTCCAATGAGATCGTAGTCGATTGGGGATATGAGTCAAGACTGAAGTGAACATGTGATATTATAAACTCGTTTGTTGTTATAATATGTGGTATAACATATAAGTCTATAATTTACTTCCTGTCTAATTTCTTGAGATATTTTACACATCTGATACTTGAAAGACAAAATCTAATTAGATTGGATTGTGATAACCTGCAAGCTTCAGACTTGTGTTTGAACATCAAGTAGACTCATTCTTATAAAGTGGTCGACTATTTAAGAACTCAGGCTCGAATGGTCGAGCTATGCCCATCCCAATAGGATGGGTTAGATTTCAGTCAAGGCTGATCTCATCCTATCAAGCTGATATCCCCTAGAAGTGACCTGTTTCTATACAAGGTTTCCTGATACTGGTATGATTTTAAACCTCCTATATCTCGCCTGCTCCTTTTTATACTTAGACGAAACTAGACATCAAATCTTCTTCGTATCTCCCTGACACTCATCTCATCCGAAATTTTCAAATCTTATCCGAAATATGGATCAAAATTTCAATCTGAGATCTCAATTGAAATTGTAACTTTTTTCTTTTTCATAATATATTTTCATTTTCAGTTAAATTCAAAAGAGACTATTCGATCCAATTACTAATTTACCAACTCCTTAAGAATATTTTTTACGTTTTATCGCGACGAGTGCACAAAAGACTTTATTTGTTTTTTATGTTCAAATAAAATGATATTATTCAATCATTGCCAAATAAATTAAGTTAATCTCAATTTTTTTCTGTATAAACGAGTACGTTACAATTTTTAATTTTTTACTTTGAAAATTATAGTTGTTAAATAAATCATTAAAACATCAATGTTAGATACATAAGTTACTCTAAGGTATTCTAGGAATGTATATTAAGATCCGAGATGTCAATTCGAGATGTACATTCGAGATACACTTATCTCGTCCAAGTTCTCCTTCAATACGTGATAGCTTGTGTGAATATTGCGAAACGAAACGTGACCATTGAAATTTGAGATTTAAAACCTTGGAGACTGGCCTACTGGGTCTTGGAAGTATGTGTAGACAGCTGACCTCTTTTAGGATGCTGAAAACATATTAGATTATTAGGCCCTTTATAAAAATCCATGTAACCCTGTCGTAAACCTTCAGGAAAGTATGCATACCCCTTGAAAAGAGTGGCAGCATACACATATCCTCTGAAACATCTGAGTGTGTGTTAGGGGTAGAAATGCATCGTTCGGGTTTATTCCTTGGGCTTTCATTTGAACCGAACTTTTAGCTCTTTCAGATCATAGTTTATGGGTTGAATATACATATTTCTCATATAAATCTGTAACCATTTTCCAGTTTAGTGGTAAACTTGGCCTTATCTTACAATCACGTATTTTGGGTCAACTTAAAACTACTTACTGTATCTACTGAATTGGGTTGATATTACAATCAAATTTCCCAAACATAATTTCACGTTTTATAAAGAGAAAGGGAGCGGGCAAAACATTCTGTAGAGCACTGTTGTTTCCCAAATAATTCTCTCATTGAACATTAACCTCATCTTCTTCACCTACTCTTTCTTTTTTGTTTTTATCCAGTAATAAGAAGTATCCAGTTTACATCAATGTAGCATCTGAAAATCTGACTACTAATCATTTGATATACATAAGACCAATCAAATATACATTTTCATTTAAAGGGTCTCTCAGTTCGGAATTTCATTTATCTTTTGCCCTTAAAACCAATTATTTTGAAGTGCTATCTTAGAAACTTATCACGTACTGAGAAACCCTTTAGCCTAATATCTTATTCATATAAAATGTATTTTATACTAAATTTACATCTTGTTCATTTCAGGGGTTCTTGTCTCAGCCATGAGAATCATAACAAAATCAATCTACCCACAAGATGCAGACGGCTTAAGAAAAAGTGCTAACCTTTACTTTGCCGTTAGCATCATAGTGATGGTAATGTGTGTCATATGCTACAACATTGCACACAAGCTTCCAGTAGTTCAATATTACGTAAATTTAAAAAATAAAGCCGTGAAAGAAGAGAAAAGCGAGAAAGATCTCATAAGCAGATCAAACTGGAGGACAACATTATGGAATATATTTGGAATAATCAAATGGAATGCTTCCGGAGTCTATATAATATATCTGGTAACTCTTTCAATATTCCCTGGATATATTACTGAAGACGTACACTCCACAGCTTTAAAAGACTGGTATCCAGTAATTCTCATTGCTGGCTACAACATATTCGATTTGGTCGGCAAGTCTTTGACTGCTGCATGGCTGCTTGAAAACGACAATATCGCAGTTCTCGCCAGCTTTGGAAGATTGCTGTTTTACCCTCTGTTTCTGGGTTGTTTGCATGGCCCTGAAATATTTAGAACTGAACTTCCAGTTGTAGTATTGACTTGTCTTCTTGGATTGACAAATGGATATTTGACGTCAGTACTGATGATTTTGACTCCGAAGAAGGTTCCGATTCAGCATTCTGAATCTGCTGGAATTGTGATGGTTATGTTTCTAGGTTTGGGACTGGCTTCTGGTTCTGTTGTGTCCTGGTTCTGGGTCATATGATGTTGTATAGTTTTGTTGTTTTAGTTGATTCAGATTGCATTTATGTAACTATTACTGATTTCAAACTAAATGTTGAATGGATAAAAAAGTTTTTAAAAATTACTGATTTTGAGACTATATATAGCAAGTTCTGATTTTGAAGCTGTGCCAATGCTGATGAAGCTTATTTGGTACTGAAAAAGAGCTTTTTAAGAAATGGTACTATTATCAACCTGTAAATTAAATAACAGTAATTGAGAAACTTCTAATTGTTTTCTTACCTCCTCTTAATAGTCACTAAATATTTTATTTTTCGAATCTCTATAAATTGTTGTTTTGGTGCTCTACTAAATCCTCCTTCTATCATTTTACATTTAAATTCAAACATTTCTTAATTTCTACAATTATCTACATGGTTCTTTTCAATTTTTTTCTATTGTTCTTCTCAATCTTCTTCTATTGTTTTATATTCAGGTCCATACATTTCAATTAATCAAGTGATAACAAATTTGAACGCTTCAAATAAATTCAGTTAATTTGTACTTTTTAGTTAATCTAAAAATTACTTGACAATTCAATGTGTATACCTCATTCATATTGATAACAATGGTTATACAAATTTTTCATTCAAGTTCATATGGTTCAATTTTTTTTATGATTATCTAAAACATTATCCTTAATTCTATTACATTATTATACATTCAAGTTTATATAACCTTTTCCTTTCAAGAATTAGTGTTCTACTACGCACACTTGCACACTTATATATAGGCAAGCATTGGCCATACCTCATTTTTGCTCCACCTCAAATCCTCTTAATTTCCACCACATATTTCAATATTTCGATTTAAATAATTATACTTCTCTCTTGTCACTTCATTCTAAAACTGATATTTATTACGAACGAACATATAAACAATTTTTTCTTTTTAAAACTATTATATCATTACGAACTACACAAGGTTTTTTCTTTTAAAATAGGCATGTGAATGTCTTTCATTAATAAAATTTAATTTGATTAAGAGTAATACGTGTCGTTCGAATTTCTCGTAATAAGCATTGGGCCGGCCAAGTAAGGGTTCGATTGCTCAATCCCGCGTTATGTTGTCTCACCGAGGATCGATCCGGCCCAAAACTTACATACGCACTTTGAAGGGGTTCCCCGTCGCTTCTTGGGCCCGGACTACGGCTTGGCAATGCTCTTTTATTGACAAAGCAGAGAGCCTCATAAGCAACTCCTCCCTGCCCCGTCCAAAGCAGAGAGCCTTGCCCTCCATATGCCAATCCGAGCCTCTCATCTTTCAAGGCCCATCTCTCACTTGGTCATTTGAATTGACTCGTCCGTCTTTCTTTGTCATGACTCAACAGACTTCTAACTAAAGCGCCTGGTTGTCCCTGCATAAAGAGCTGTGTTGTTCCCTTCAAAAAACAGGTGTAAAACGACACTATTTATCTAACAAAAGCAGTACTGTGCAGCAGCAACCCTCTGTAATTTACTGTCCACATGACAATGGCCTCACTTCACCAGTAGCTCTCTGGTCCCATGCCTCCTTTCTGACACAAGCATGCTATTGTATGGTCCTCTAGTTTTCCTTCGTACAAGCTGTTCTCTCCACTTGGCATCCCAGTTGACCCACATCTAAACCACGTGTCATCATCAACGACTGTGAGAAACCCCAAGGTCCGACGCTTCAATCCGAGCAATCCAAAACTCAATCTCCACAGCTATAAATATGATTTACATGCAGTTGTACAAGGATTGAATTTTATATCCTCGCATGCAATATTAGCTCAAAACTCTCATAAAAGATCTCAAGCAATCAAAAGTATAAAGCAATAAAATTAGTTACTATGGGATTTTATATTTATTAGCACCAAAATTGATCACTAACACCCGAAGAAGGATTTGTATAGAGAGTTTAATGAAGAAGGTGAATTAAAACTGAGGAATAACGCAGTGGAATGCAGTAATAACTATAAGAAACAAGAACACCAAATTTATAATGGTTCGACGTAACTGCCTACGTCCACTTTGAGTTTTATCTTTATTGCTTTTCTAAACAATTGATTACAGATACAATCCGTACACCAACTACTCGAATGCAAATGCTAACTGAAAAAGAATGAGTCTTGAAAGTGACAGAGCCTCCCTAGTGTTCTCGAAAAAAGGTCCCTTTCACTGTGCCTCTGCCCTTTATTTATAGGCGAAGATAGTTGGACTTCCCTTACGGGCCTAGGAATAAGGTATCTCAGCCCATTGTAGGTGACTCTTACGGACCGAACGAGGCATGCCGATCGAGGAATGCTGGTCGAGAACCGTTTGGTCGACCATCGAGTGACTCGAAGTAATCACTCAAGAGAACCGAGACAAGTAGTGAGTTCAATCGAAGTGAAGCCATGCCGAGCACCCTTATGTTGTTATGGACTTGATAACTTATTAACATCCCTCGTATGCACCAAACCAGGGACGCCGAATGGCCTTGTTGAGTAACTTTGCTAAACGATATTGCTAATGGATGCCGAGTGACGACGCTAGGCGTTAGGCCGAGCGAGACGTAATTGTGCCGAACGAGGCATTGTGCCGATCGAGGCATTCTGCCAAGCGAGGCATTGTGCCGAACGAGGCTTGTGCCGAACGAGGCTTGTGCGGAACGAGGCATTGTGTCGAGCGAGACTTTGTGCCGAACGAGGCATTGTGCCGAACGAGGCTTGTGCCGAGCGAAGATTTTTATGCCGAGTGGGGACTTTTTCCTTGCGTTACACTTGCTTGGTGATCCTCTCATTACCGGGTCAATCATCGGGGTAACACTTGCCCCCCCAAAGTGTGTCGTGTGTGGCAACATGACACACTTTGAGCCAATATCCAATTCTTGCTTCTAAAATTTGAATGCGCTTAATAAAGGTCAAAACGTTGCAGTTCTGAGTCCGTTCCTTTCCTTTCTTTGACACATAAACAATGAGCCATTCGACATATGGATGCCGAACCATTCGTTCGGCAAGCCTTATGCCGCCTGGCATATGGATGCCGAACCATCAAGATAACTTGACCGGTTCCACTGGCCGATGTCTGTTCACCTCCCCTTTTTCCTATATAAACCAATACTTCACCTCTTTCTCCCTTTCACTTTTACTTCCCTTCTATAAGACTTTCGAACTCGTCTTCCTCCAAACTCCTGCTAACATCTCAACCTTCCTTTTTCTTCCCGAGTCCAATACGCTGCCTCTCAACTTTTCCCAACAACGAATCTGAACAGGTTTCAATTCCAAATCCAATATTTCCCTAAGCTTCGAGCCATTTCTTTAGGTATGAATTTTTTTTACTTGTCCGACTTCCCCAATTAGGGGTTTCGCACGAGACTCGAATTCATAACTTGCTTTCAAATTACAAATGGTAGAAGTCATCTAGATAAAGAAGACGAATCTAAGGTTTAAACATGCCGGAAGCTTTTAGGACGTAGGTTCCTGTTGGGTTGCTAAGTGAGGGAAGAGGAAGTGTGGTCGGCTCAGTAGGAATTAGCGAGATTAGGGAGTGTTGGTTGAGCATGGTGTACGAGTTGGGGCGATGTTCGACTGGCCACTTAGAAAGGTGTTTAGGTAACTCGAAGAAGTGAGTTGGAGGAGAACGTTTGGCTGTGGCTCGGTATCATCTGGTACGAAGGAGAGTGTAGGATATAGTCTCTTGAGTGTTATGTTATGGCCTGGTTAAAGACCATGGGTTTGGTCCGGTATGCCAAACGAATGAGGCTTGGTATGACACCCGCATGCCGAACAGTGACGAGAGCGCGTAGGAGAGAAGTGTGAGTTGGGTTTAGTATGTCGGGCGGATGTGGCTTGGCATTGAGCATTGGGAGTGTGAGGGAGTTTAGGTGGTTGTCTAGTTGAGTCTTTTGAGTGTCGCTCGGCATTGAGTCTGGAAGTAGGCAACAACAATCGGAACCATCCCAACATTAACATAGTGCATGTCGACTTGACTCACACTTCTTATGCCTAAACATATGACAATAAACAAGGACAATGACTTAAGCAAATAAGCATATCGAACTAATCTGGATGGATAATTTCTTTGCCCAATGACTATAAACCTGAATTTAACTCGATAAAAACATACAATATTCTTCAACATATGGTGCCAATGTATGAGTTCAAAAATAACAACCATCACAGGATACTTATACTTAACTTTATTTTGTTAGCTTCATGAATTTTAATCCTTTGACACTTATACTCGAACGATTGCACTAGTTCACACACCACTCGGGAGGAGTATTCTTGTTGTTATGTCTAATGTTGATTGTTTTTCAAGTTATAGTTTAAACAGGCGTTTCATTAGATCCAACACTCATTAGAGATGTCTAGAAAATCCAGTTCTGCCACAGTCTCGGATAAACCCGAGCCAACTTCTCAACAGGAAGTGGTTATAACTTCAAATCCATCGACAACCCCTGTACAAGATATTTCGAGTCCCATGATCGCATCCATCAACTTGGCTCCTAATACCTTAGATGCAGCGATCTTTCTAGACAATCCGATCGATTCTCAAGCTTCGAGAATTAATAAAAGCGCTCTTCGTCGCATATGCTCAATACATGGAATCCCTTTTGACGATGTATTGGTTCCATTGGGACAAGATCGCCCTCACTTGCCCGAAGTCAGATATACGGCTTGCAACAAATTTATGTGCTGGGTTGGTAGTGTGCCACCATTCAACTCCTTCCTCCATGACCTGTCACAGTATATCGAGATCGCTCCATCACAGTAGCATCCCAACAGTCACGCATTCATATACGGCATGTGCATTCTCTTCATGAGCATTTTATTCAGGCTCCCTACTCTCGACGACATCCATTATATTTATCGTTTCAAGAGGCGGTCTGACAACCCATCTTTCGTATTCATCGAGTCGCATAACAAGTGCCAAATCCTAACTGGAGCGTGGAGCAAATTTGCTCAGTATAAGCAGGAATGGTTCTACATGCGCTGTCCCCCTGGCTTTGCAAGGAGATGGCTGGAAGGGAGTAAGTTTTCTTTCTGGATCAATACTTGTATTTCGGCAGAAAGTGCACCCTTTCTAATCCTTTTTCTACTTTTATAGGTATCATCACACGTCCTGAAGGCTCCGGGTACTCTGAGGCCGTTGAAGCTATTCGAGCCGTTCCCATAGAAAACCGGGATATCAGATCTATCATTTCTAATGAATCGCTCTCCAAATTTGGGCTGCTGGCGGAAGGTCGCCAAATAAGTCTTCCTCACGGCGTCACTATAACCGAGTCTGCCTTGGACAAAGGCAAAAGGCAAGCTAGGCCTTCAACACATAATTCCCCCGACACATCCGAGGAGGGCGATATTAAAGAGACTGAGGTGTCGGACATAGTGGGAGAGAATATAAGTCTTGCTCGGGAACCAGTGATTGAGGCACACGGCACCGATGTAGCGCCTCCTCCTTCGAAGGGAAAAAAAGAAAATGGCGTATAAACTGAGGAAGAAGACTGTTGGTGGAACCTCAAAGGTTAAAATCACTCCAGTGGAAAAAGAGTCGTCTCCTGAACACTTGGAGGGTTCATTGAAAGGCTTATCTAACCTCACCATTCCCGACGATTTACTCAATTATGGCTTCAACTATCCGGAAGCCCTTAAGTTCCATTCGCCCGTGAGAGGCAACGAAGGCGCTCAAGCCCATAACCAAGGAGAAAAAACTCCTATAACTAAAGATAAAGAAACTGGTCTGTCGGGGGAAACATTTGGACACACACAGACACGTGCACTTCACTTTGCACTTAAACTTTAGCCATCACTCTATTTTTTGCTAACTTGTCGTCATTCAATTTCTACGCAAGTAATATGGGGCGTACTCATGGACTTGACCGTCTTCGCGGCTCATCTATTTTTCATCATTCTGGCAGAGATTCGGTCTCCGGCAAACGTCGAGACAGAGATGACACTGGCGATCGAGACCATCGCCCCTAAGATTCATCTTATCGAAGAAAAACATACAGCCAGCCTTCCTACTCTCGCGATCCTCCTTTTCAAACAGAGCAAGGCAAGGAGAAATCTGCGCATAAGGGGTCCCAACCTGATGCGCACCGAGACCAACATTCTGGTTCATGTAGTACCAGGAAATCCCGTGCCTCACAAAACATCTGCAGTCTCTAGGTAAACTCCTCCCGCTCCTATACATGATCCGTCGATAGCGGAAAGACTTACTGAGCTCATGACCACATTCCGGAAAATATGCTTCGATGGTCTGAAATTTCTTCCAGCGATTCATCACATTTCAGGACACGTCAAACAAAGCGCCATTGCTTGCAAAAATGGTGCCTACGTTCAACACGATGCATTTGTTCATTTGGCAGAGAAAGTGTCAGAAGTTTCTATCGAACGTCAACATGAAATCGATCGCATGAAACTCGAAGCCATTCATGACAAAGACGTCATTAAAGCTCAGGATGAAGATCTTCTCTCATACAAGTCTCGGCTTGAAACTGCTTAGAAAAATGCCAAAGATACAGCTGAGGCGGTTAATCGTCTAGAAGCTACTCATAAGAAAGAGATCGACGAAGCGGTTCAACGCTGCAGTGTCTTGGCTTTAGAGAAAGACTCTGTTCAGAAGGAGAGGGATGCATTCGCTTAGCGAGTCAAAGAGTTGAAAGAGCTACTTCTCAAAGAGAGAGAGGAAAAGACTGCGGCTTAAGAGGAGTCGCAACGGTATTGCGATGAGATTGTTGCTACGCAACTCCTGAAGACAAAGCTCGACGACGAACTCTCTAAAATTGAAACGTTGAAGGATGAAGCCCGTGAGGAGGGAAAAAGAACAACATCCACGGAGAGTGATTCTCGCCTTGAGGCGGCTACGGAGGCTAGAAGGGAGGAAATCAAGTGCACGTTTGATCCACTTATAGCCGAGTATAATGCTCGAGTTCTCATGCATCGCGACTTGACATTCCTTGGCGAGGGTTACCTTGAAACTCTAGCCGAAGCATGGGAGACGTTGATAAAGATTAAAAAGATTGAGTTGAGCACTGAAGAGGTAGATGAGGAAGCTCTAGTGAAAGAATATCTCCGGAGGAACGAGCATTTGGACTTGTCTGCGGCGAAAGCTTTTTACAGCAGAGACTCTTCCTTGTCAAAAGGAAAGAACGACATTGCCGGTCCATCCGGAATCGAGTCTCCAGCTCCTCCCCCTATTCAACCGACTGGCCGCCAGCACTTGATCCCTTCGAGCAGCACGTTGACTACGACCCAGAAGATCCTGGCATTGATATTCATGTTCTATCTCCCATTCCAGAGGGAGAAACTCCCCGGACAGTTGAGAGCCAACCAGAAATCGGTACATAACTTTTCTTCTTAAAGCTCAAAAGACCGTTGTTTTCGATGAGTAGTTAATGTATTCTAACATTTGTTTCTTATGATTTTGTGTAGGTCGTTCTGATCCCAAGCCAACTCCATGAAGCGATGACGCCACGGAGAAGAAGGAGAAGACGAGTGAGGCCATTCAAGCGGGAGAGACTCCCGATCCTGATGCTCAAGTGATTGAGGCGCTTGACGAGGACAAGTCTGAAACTTCGCCATCCATCGAAGAAAATTACGAAGTTGAGATTACAGGCGCCTCCGGACATACTATAAAAGTGAGCATGAAGGAGCGAATTATGGAGGAGAAGAAAAAGGAAGTTAAGATCAAAGTTGAGCCCCAAGTAGTCGAGCTAGATGATCCTTTGAACAGGCCTTTGAAGGTCATTCTCCCTGGTGGGTCCAGGCCACTGGAAGTTCCTCTTCCTTCCTCGGATGTTACTTCCCCATTAAGCAAAGCGTCCAAGCGAAAACGCGTGGGAGAGGAGTTGTTTGAGAAAACGAGGAAGGAAAAGAAACCGAAGAAGTAGTTGTCGCACTCGTTCAACGAGCGTTAGTTTAGATTATGTATTTATTTCTATTTATTTTCATAGCCAATATAGATAGACTTTTGACTCCGAGTTTTGGAGGGATTGTAGTAGAACCTCATTTTGGATTGATAAATAAATTTACTTTCTTTGTCTTTCAAACGACTTTTAACGTTCAGCTTACCGTATAACTGTGGTGGAGATCCAAAATCTTGTGAGTTACATAAATCCCAGTTCACTTCCATTTGACTCGAAGATTTTTTGGAAATCGTAAATCCTTTGTTTCCTACTTTGGGTAATTAGAATATTTTTAGTCCGCACTCTGGGGACTTAGAGTACTCCAGTCCGCACTCCGGGGACTTGAAGATTTCAAGTCGTTTATACTCTAATCTGCACTCTGGGGACTTAGAATACTCCGGTCCACACTCCGGGGACTTGGAGATTTTAAGTCATTTATACCCTAGTCCGCACTCAGGGGACTTAGAGGTTTTAAGTCACTTATACTCTAGTCCGCACTCTGGGGACTTGGAGATTTTAATTCGTTTATGCTTTAGTCCGCTCTCTGGGGACTCAAAGTACTCCAGTCCGCACTCCCGAGACTTGGAGATTTTAAGTCGTTTATACTCTAGTCTGCACTTTGGGGACTTAGAGTACTCCAGTCCGCACTCCAGGGACTTTGAGATTTTAAGTCATTTATACTCTAGTCTGTACTCTAGGGACTTAGAGTACTCCAGTCCGCACTCTGGGGATTTGGAGATTTTAAGTCGTTATGCATGTTCATACGCTAGATATAATAATGTAACCTTAGTTTTTTCCATAGAATTATCGCACACGGAAACATCAATAATTCATGGAAAAGATGGCTTCAAGCCTTTATTAATGGAAACGAACTAAATTGTCTTATTACATGCCAAAAACTAAGAATTAACCAAGTAAAAATACACTGGAAATAATTGCAACTAAAATACGAAAGAAATAGGCTAAGTATAATAATGCTGCAGATGCTCGCTGTTCCATGCTCGGGGGAGTGTCGCGCCATCAACGGTCGCTAGCTTGAAAGTTCCCTCTCCAAGCCTCCGTTCAATGACGTATGGACCTTCTTATGTGGAATTCATATGCGATGGGATCACGAAAACTCGTTTCGAAACGAGATCGCCTGCATCAAAGGTTCTATGTCGAACTTTTTCATTATAATATCGAGCGACTCGGTGTCTATATGCAGCCGCCCTTAAATCAGCTTCTTCACGTTTTTCATCAATGAAGTCCAGTGATTCTAGTAAAAGATCTCGATTCATATTAGGGTCATAATGAGTTACTTGATGCGAAGGAACTTCAAGTTCCACAGGTATAACAGCTTCCGTGCCATGTGCCATTGCGAATGGAGTGTGGCCAGTCGTGGACTTGTGGGTGGTTCTGTAAGCCCAAAATGCTGTTGGAAGTTCATCCACCCACTTGCCTACAGCCTTTTCCAAACGATTTTTCAATATGGACTTGATTATTTTATTCACGGCTTTTACTTGTCCATTGGCTTTTGGATGAGCAACTGCTGCAAACCTTTTTCCAATGCCGTACTTCTGACAAAATTCTTTGAACTCCCTATTTTGAATTAAGTTCCGTTGTCTGTAATGGTAGTCCGTGGGAGGCCAAAATGGTATATAATGTTTCGTACAACGAAATTGATGACCTTCTTAGTGGTGATTGTGGCTAAATGCTCTGCTTCTGCCCACTTGGTAAAGTAATCGACCGCAACTATTGCGTATTTTGCACCAGCTTTGGATATGGGTAAAGAACCGATTATACCGATCCCCCCCACATTGCAAATGGTTAGGGACTAACCATTTGTGTGAGTTTCGCTGGCCAAGCTCTTGGGATTTTTTGCTTACTTTTGGCATTTGTCACATCTCTTTACACAGTCTGCAGGATCCTGATTAACAGTTGGCCAATAATATCCATAACGGAGGATCTTCTTTGCTAACGTCCGCCCTCCAGTATGATCACCACATTTTCCTTCATGGACTTCCTTCAGGACTCGTTTTATCTCATTATGGGCAATGCACCAGAGTAAGGGGATCGAGAATCCCTTACGATATATTATTCCGTCCTGGATTACATATCGTGAAGCTTTACGAATGACTTATCGTCTTTCGCTCTTTCTTTCGGGCAAGACCCCATGTAGCAAGTATTGCTTGAATGGGGTCATCCATGATTCCTTCTCGATTTCTGTTTCTAACACGAAATCTATCTCCCTCACATTTATATTCGGAGTATGTAAGGTTCCGACGGAAACCAATCCCATTTGCTGTGCATCGCCAGTACTTGCGAATTTGACCAATGAATCGGCTTCTCTGTTTTTTTCACGTGGGACATGCAACATATCATAATACTTTAGATTTGCTAACAGCTCTTGAACTCGTGCAAGGTATGAGGCAAGTCTTTATCCCTTTGTCTGATAGTCTCACCGCATCTGGTACACCACCAATTGTGAGTCACAAAAGATTTCAACCGATTTTACTTCCAGTTCCCTGATGAGTCTCAAGCCAGCAACCAATGCTTCATACTCAACTTCGTTATTTGTAGCTCGAAAATTGAGATTCAAAGCGTAACAAATTGATCGGTTCTCGGGAGTTACAAGAACTATACCAGCCCTAGAGCAACAGTCGTTAGATGCCCCATCGGTGTACAGTTTCCATCGAATGGGGGAATAACATCGTGGCTGTTTGGTTTGTCTGACATGGTGAATTCAGCGATGAAGTCTGCTAGCGCTTGCCTTGTATGGCCCTTCTTGGCAGGTAGGTAATATCGAACTGACTCAACTCGATATTCCATTTTAACATCCTTCCA
Organism: Allium cepa; assembly: GCA_030765085.1. Classification (NCBI taxonomy): domain Eukaryota; kingdom Viridiplantae; phylum Streptophyta; class Magnoliopsida; order Asparagales; family Amaryllidaceae; genus Allium; species Allium cepa. Next base: position 912,099,634 of record CM060931.1, on the reverse strand, counting down.
GAGGTTTGTGGTCGTTGGAGTACCTGATGCAAGGGTTGATCGGTATAAATACCGATCGAGTGTGCCTGAAAGTACGGACGAAGCTTGCGTGATGCAATCACCAAGCAGCAGGCCAGTTTCTCAATCTTAGGATAATTTCTTTCTGCCCTCGTTAAACGTTTACTGACATAGTAAACCGGCTTTTGAACTCGGTCCTCCTCGCGCACCAAAGCCGTATTGATAGTATGCTGGGATACAACCAAGTACACATACAATACTTCATGGTCTATAGGCTTCGATAGCACCGGAGGACTTTCCAGACGTCTTACCAAAGCTAGAAACGCGTCCTCATGGTTGAGCGTTCATTCAAAATTTCTCTTTCCTTTCTTTATTGCATCGAAGAAGGGAATACATTTATCTGTGGCTCTGGATATGAATCGACTCAGCGCGGCTAACTTTCCATTCATGCTTTGTACTTGCTTTATTGTTTTGGGCACTTGTATGTCCCGAATAGCTTGAATCTTTTCTAGGTTTGCTTCAATTCCCCATGCATTAACAACGAAACCTAAAAACTTCCCCGATGCAACGCTAAAGAAACACTTCAAAGGATTTATTTTCATTCCATAATATCTGAGTATATCAAACACTTCCACTAAGTCTCGAATGTGGTCGTTTGACTGCCGTGACTTCACGAGCATGTCATCCACATAGACTTCCATTGTTCTACCTATCTGGTCTTTAAACATTCGATTCACCAGACACTGATAAGTTGCTCCCATATTTTTTAATTCGAAAGGCATCACTACATAGCAATATAGCCCGACATCTGGGACAAAACTGGTGTGTTCCTGGCCTGGAATGTGCATCGGGATTTGATTATATCTGAGTACGTATCCATAAATGACAGTAACTCGTGTCCTGTTGTTGATTCGACCAGATGGTCAATCCTGGGTAAAGGAAAACTATCCTTAGGGCATGCTTTGTTCAGATCGAATAATCTACGTAGGTTCTCCATTTCTCATTCGTTTTTCTCACCAGCACGAGGTTAGATACCCATTCATGGTAGAGGGCGTCGCAGACAAACCCATTGGCTTTGAGTTTGTCAACCTCCTCTCTGAGAGCAACGGACCTCTCTAGGTCCATGCCTCTCCTTTTCTGCTTTACTGATACGTACCTCGGGTCTATGTTCAACATATGACTTGCAATAGCAGGAGAAATCCCGTACATATCAGAATGTGTCCAAGCGAAAACATCCAGATTTGCTCAAAGGAAATCGGTGAGATCCTCAGCCATCGAGGGTTCGAGTTGTGATCCAATCTTAAGTGCTCGTGATGAGTCATCTAGGCTGACTGGAATGTCAATCGTTAGTTCAGCCGGTGTTGCTTTTGCTTCCCTGGGTTCCTCATCATCATCTCTCGGATCTATGTCTGTTTAGATTCGATCATATTGCCCGAGCTGGGGCTCGGGCACTACTTGTCAATTTTCAGTGACTCGGGTGCGGACGGAGCTGTCCGCAACCTTTCATTTCTCTCTCCGCCGGGCCTCTCTTAGCTCAGCCATATAACATGCACGACCGGTCGCCTGATCTACATGCACCACACCAACTCCTTTGTCTGTCAGAAATTTCAAAGTTAAACACAAAGGGGCCAAAGCTGCCCTAAACTCTGCCAGGGACAGTTGACCTAGAAAAACATTATATGGAGAGTCAACATCCAAAACAATGAAAGGCACCCTCCTACGTTCATCTTGTCCCTATTCAACTGCTTTAGATGGTTTTAGCCATGGATACGGGCTTTAGATGGTTTTAAATCTTTGGTCTCCATCTTCATTTGGTTATATGCTTTTTTGAAGAGGATGTTAATAGAACTTCCACAATCAATTAAACTTCTTTTCACCAATGCTGGTTCGATTGTCAGGAGATGACCATCGGGTCAACGGTCGGAGCCTTCACCTGATCAACATCTCTGCTCTTGAAAATTATATTGTCCGTCATCGTTCACTGCTGCTTAGGTGGAGACCCGTCCTCCGTATTTGAACAACACTCAAAATCTGCATGCCTTAGGTAGTTAGTATACCGCTCCATTTTCTGCCAACTCTTATCCACAGGGTGAGGTCCACTGACTATCGTGTTTATGACTAGTCTACCTACAATTCATGCAGGTTCCTCTTAACAGCGCGGAGCTTGCTAGCGTCCATGGTCAGATGTTTCTTGCCTACCTTCCTATGGGTTCTTGACAAACTCCTACAATCTTTTCTATCTAGTCAGCTTTTCTATAGCATCATGGAGGTGTCTACATTCCTTGGTATTGTGCCCGTAAGTCTCATGGAAGCGGAAATACTTCCCGGCCCATTTTTGTTCTTTGGTGGATTCTTTCGGGTTTGGCTTTCGGTATTGAGAAGTGTTGCATGTTGATAGGTAAATATTTTCCAGAGAGGCATTCAGGGGGGTGTATTCGTTGTAGGTTGGAATCCTTGGCTTCCATTTTCCTGCTTCTCTTTTCTTTCTAGCACCAACTCCTCCGGACCCTTTAGATTGCCCGGGCTTGCTCTAGACATTGACCTGAACCTTCCCTGAATTGTCACCAGATTGTTTTACAGCAATGTTGCTCTTCACAATCTCCTGACTAGGCCCTTGTAACGTCCAGCCTTTTCGCACGCTTTAAATCGACACACGTGCCAATTCAAACCGTTCGGAACGACGGATTGTTATGGGGTAAATAAGAAAAAAACGGGAAAGAAATAAAACAAATCAGAATCTCACAGCGGAAGGATAAAATATAATAATCAAATATACAGTTTATAAAGCTGCTTTAAAATATTCGATTATACTTATACAACATACATCAGAGTTACACATACTATATACCAATGCAGCGGAACAATATGAGTGTAGTGGAATATAATAAATAATAACAATAGAAATCTCCGTCTTCGTCCTCTAGAGCTAAAGTCTTCGATCCTGAAACGCTCGGACTGAACCGAGCGAATTTGAAAAGACAAAAACACTCGAGTCAGAACTAAAAGATCTTATGTAAGTTAAATCAAGAGAAATAAATATGAGTGCAGTAACTCAAGAGATGCTCGGGATTTACATCTCCTGAGGATCCGTTAAACTATTTACTATGTAGTATATTTCGCTATTATAATAGTGTCTATAGTAAAATAAACATACTTTTAAATAGCGTTAAGGCTTTACATTTTCCACCTTAACACGTAATAGTCCCAGTAGTCCATCCAATATCATAGTCCCTCCTGACCGGGAAGCCACCAGAGAATACCACACGGGCTATGGGAGAAATCCAAACTCGTACAAGACGCGATAGGATAGGTGACATAGCACAACTAAGCAATGCCAGGGTAGATATACCAATTACGCTTTCGGGACGGTGGTAACGTGTAGCGCGCAGCTACCACCCACCTCGGACAAATTCCTCCAAATCAAAGAAATCAAAAGTGAAGGTGGTCACCGAATCAATCCAAAGTCAGAATATAGTATTGAAGGGAAGTGTCTGATCAGAGGTGCTACCTCATTACCCCGTCGATCGCTCCTGTTTTAGCCACCTTATGCCAACTCACGAGAGTTGGGTCCACGTACTTACCTTACAGGAAACGCCACGACCAACCTAGTTCATTCTGGAATCTCCACCGCATACACGGTTGTTAAAGCGGTTTTCGGAGTTGGCAGAGAGTATGACAACTTCCGATCCCGGTCTCTTCAACAACCAAACGTTATTATAACACCGCGGTCTTAAAATAGTTTATGCTTTAAAACCAGAATATAATTATCCATTTCAAAACCCATAAATACGATATCATTTCCATTTCTAAAACAACTCATTTTGATATTATTTTTATAAAACCCAAATTAATAATATCATTTTTATTTCAAATATATTTCTTTTCCAAAATCATACTGCTTTAAAATTTATAATATCTGGAAAACCAAACATTTGAATTATAACTTTCAAAACATAATACTTCGAAATTCATAGCTTTAAAACCATAACTTCTAATACTTGAATGGTTTGGATATTCAACAGTATATAGAATAAAATAGTTTGAATTTAAAATTACTTTATAAAATAATTTCCGCGACTTCACAATTTTGTTCATTTAAAATTTTAGATCTAAACCCCATAAATTTAGATTCACTTTGAGTTTCAATAAAACACTTCGATTTCAAATATTCAAACTTTGAGTATTTAGCAATTTCAAAACTAAGTTTGGAAATTCTATTCAACAATTTATTGTCCAATTATTTAGTTTGAAATATTCACAAAATAAATCCATAAAATAAAACTCAAATTTTTAACAATTAAATATTTCCTTCAATTTATTTATACTAGAAATATTCATTTAATTCATCTTGAATAAAAATCCAGTTATAAATATCATACCTTTAAAATTTCCAATTTTAATAAGTTTACATCACTTATGGAGTTAAATTTTTAAATAAGCTCAATTCCAAATAAATTTCCAATCTATCTTCCAATCTTAATTGGTTTAAATCATTAAAACTCTATATACATACCATATCTTAAACCTATACTTGACCATATATTATAAATTATCAAACTCCATTATTCAACTTATATATTTTATTTAACAGATTTATACATAGCTTAAATTCAAAATTTTAACTATATATGTATATATATAAAATAATATTTATATAATATCGAAATTTAATATTTATTAAACCGTACCCTATCCAAACCACAAAAATCATTTTCAAAATAACTATATATAGACCGACGGTGTCTGTATAAAATTTTCTATCCTATGGTCAAGTGATATGGATATTTATCATTTCAATCCGCAATTTAAAAATAAAAATGTGGTTGTATATCATTTCAAACCGCAATCCGAATGAAATGAAAATGCATAATAACTTACAGTTTATACTATATAGAACACATCATCCATTCACCCAATATCAATCATCAACCAATTTATTGCAATCATCATCAATTTAAACAAACATCAATAGATCATATAAAATATAACAAGTATCAACCAACAGTTTATATTCAAAATAAATAAATAAATAAATAACTGTTTAGCTAGCAGTTTATATGCAAAATAAATAAATTTTACTGTCAATTTATATGCAATAATAAAATTAATTAATAGTTGAATTAAATAAATGCAATTTAATTGAGATGATGAATAAAATATGCAAAGCAGTCATAAATAAATTTCTACTCATATCTTGAATCAATTTAACAAACATAAGAAAACTTAGAAGTTGTGGGTGGCTTAAAACACTCACCTTTTGGATTTAAATTGAATTTAAATTCAATTTAAACCCAAAAATTGGACAGTCTTCAAATTCGTCCAAACCAGCGTCAAAGTGTCCAGAATTTTATTACGATCCTAACAAAAAAAATCGCGTGTGAAACGGAGTTCGTGTAGAAGATATTTGAATTAAAGGAGTTGAAATCAAAATAAATAATAAAAAAACAAACCAAACAAACTCCGCCACGTCAACAACGTTTTCTCCCACATGCAAAGCAAGCTCCAGATCGCACGTTCAAAGAAAACCGCCGAACCCATCTACCTCGCGTTGACCAAACTTTGACCGTCCTTTGCAAGCGCCACCGACCACCGTGTGGCAAACCACCTTCGCCATCGCCTTGCTCGCCTCGAGCCGCACCTGCCTGTCCCCCTGCGCACCGCCCTAGAGGCCGCCGCTACCACCAAAGAACCCAACAGCCGCCACCATTGCAAAACCCTAGTTGAATTTTATCCGACGATCCAACCGTCGATACCCCAAACAAACACCGCCGATGCGTTCCCCTCAGCGATCTCCACAAAACCCAGAAAAGGTTTGTCGATCCGACAAGTTTGATCGCGGCGATGATGAATGGCCGTGGATGAACCTTTAATTTGTGAGCAAATGATAACTCGAATTGAAAAACGAATTACACCATTGAATTTCGCTCGTCGAGAGTTTCAGCATATATTTTTTCTAGATTTTTCCGAGGACTTTGATTTTTAGGCTTTGGATTTGATTTTTGAAATTGAAATTGGATCTAGGGTTTGCAGCCATTGAAAATTGGAAGAAGAGGAGGAGCTGATGAAATTTACGCGTAGACAAATGAGAATAGACGAAGGCTAGGGTTTGTAAGGTATTTATAGATAAAGTTGAAAAATATATGGATCGGGTTGATAGATATACGTGCCACCGCTAACGTGGCCCAAAAAGCCCGTTCTGACCCCGGAACGAAATTGGTTAAATCCATATATCAAAATAGGTGTTTTAAAATATTTTAAACGTAATGGAATAGGTTTCACATCCAAATTCCATCGTATGCAGAAGTTATGCTGAAATCAATATTTTCAAATTGATTTCAATTAAATCGATTTCAAGGCGTTTCAAGTCCGTACGATCAAACGGCAAGTCCGATCGCTACGAAACTTGAAATCCTATAATAATTTACCGTTACGGATCCGATGAAACTGGTTTCGTCGAAATCCGAGTCAGTGGCCAAAATGGCTATTTTTACACTAATTAAATAAATTTACAATAAATTAATTAAATCAAATTTCGCGTTAAAATTCTAAAATTTGAAATCTTTATCATTTTATAGTTCTCAAACATTTACAATGATTTAACTATTTTTAAATGTAAATTTATTAAAGATTAATCAATATAAATCTTCAATTTCATAAAATTCAAATAAATAAACAAATCTTGATTTACAATCTTTTCATTTACCAATAGTCATATTATAAATGGAAATTAAATTATCTTTAATTATTAATTATCATCGGTTTAGATCTTAACATTTGTTCCATAAATTTTATTTGCCCTGAATTAGTTACTGCATTTATCTAATTTCAATTTCGTAATCACATTCAATCCATTAACTGGTATTGCATTGACATTTAACTTATTAGTTTATATCAACACTATTATCATTAATTGCAAATGGATTACCAAATTTAGTCACTACCCTAAATAACTAACGTAAATTAATCCCCATTATTTCCACCGATTTAACTTTCATTCAATTAATTAATGATTCCCTCAATTTGCAATAACGTAACATTTTCTTTATTTGTATTGCAAATAATTCAAAATTCAATTCCTAATTCTTAATATCCCCTAAATTACAACTTCCAAACATGGTATTAATCATCATTTACGTACCTCTAATTATTTTAATTTACATTAACATAATAAATAAATTACCTTTAATGAAATCTATCCCCCAATTTATTATATGCAATAAATTTTGACCTTACAACAGTTCCAATTAATTATTTATATTTATTGCGATTGAATACCAAAATTTATTTAACACATCAAATAAATGAACAATTTATATTCATTGTCACCTATTTTCTTTTAAATTTAGTTATAAGTTTGTTACTTACCAACCAGGTTATCATAACAATGATTTTTATTCCACTGCTATATATGATATATTTGCATCACATACTTGAATTTTTCAATTTCATATTAATTCCAATTCACGGTAGTATAATTTCTTACTATAAACCCATTTATAATTTGCATACCAATTAATTAGTTTCAACTAAATAGATTGATTCAACTCAACTCTTTAATTAAGTCTATATAAATCAATATACTATTTCATTGGTAAATGTTTATTTCAATTATTCCTTTATTACTTACAAATCTTATTTCATTCATGAATGCCATCATTTATCAATTATTACATAATTTCATTTATTAATATTCATTTTATTTATGCTATTCATGCTTAATTCAATTCCTTTGCACATTAATTCATTTACTAAAATTTAAAATCATTTATTTATATTACTTACCTTCTTATTATATTAAATCAGTAGCATTTCAATTATACTTCTGATTATAACATTTCATTAGTATATTCAACATTCCCATTTGTTTCTTTTATTAACCTTATAACCAAGTATGACAAATTTCATAATTTCAATCGATTGCACTTATATTTTGAATTTGAAATCTTAATCTCAATTGCTATATTTAAATTTCTAACATTTGCTTCATTATACTTCTAGAATTTTTATTTCTTCCTAAATTTAATTGCAAAATTTAAATTAAACTAACAAATTTATTAATCAAAATTTACGGGTCGCTACAGCCCTAGTGCCTTATCTCGTCTTGTCCATCTAGCCTCCTCTCTTCATATGAATTGATGAGCCTTTGAATAAAAATGCTCTAGTGTGGTCGGAGGCTTTCCTACCAACCAATCTCTAAACTCCGAATCTAGATCCACTCCTCGCATTACAGCCATCAGAATTGCATGGTCATTTCGGTTGCTAACTTTAGTAGCCGCAATATGAAATCTTTTTAAGTGCTCCTTCAATGATTCCCCTGGAGTCTGAATCACACTGGAAAAGGACATTACATCCTTGGGACGAGTGGAATGAATTCTAAATTGCTCCATAAATTTTATCGCTAATTCATCAAAGTTGGATATTGACTGAAGAGGAAGTCGAGTGAACCACGTGGTTGCAATTTCGGATAAAGTTATCGAGAAGCGTCTACACTTAATTGCATTATTTGCTCTAGCTGAATCCATCATCCATTCATATCTCATCACATGCTATCGGGGATCAGTCTTCCCTTTATAGTCCAGGTTGGTTGGCATGCTAAACTTTCTGGGTACCCGGCCTGTAGAATAGTATCTGTGAATGGAGTATGACTTCTGGATATCCTCCAATCTTTCTTGGTCAAGTCTTGATTTTCTCTCGTCAGCTGTTTGACCATAGCCGATAGGTACGGGGTTTGTATGGAAGATGGAAGGTTGGAATCTGTCCTGTGTGATTGTTCTAGTTGGTGTCTTCTCTACTGGTGGTCTTCCAAAACTGTATCTTGAGGACCAGCTTCATTAGGACGTTGGTGGGCCGACCATCCAGCTTCCATTCACACTCCAGAACCTAAGTTTCTTGCTCCAGCTTGGGTGTGGTTTCCAAGGTGTGAGTGATCCCTATCTTATCGATCAGCAACACCTGCTTACGTTGTTTCAGTTCTACGACCTCTACGGCTGGGAGGTTCATCGGATGAAGTTGATCTGTCAGAATAAGAGTAAGGAGTGGGGTTACCTCCAGCATTCTGATGTTGTTGTTGAGCGAGCTGAGTCATTAGGTTAGCGTTAGCTTGGATCTGTTCGCTAAGTTATCTTCTGCTTTCCATGAGTTCTCTCATCAGGTCGTTGAACTCTGTTCTAATGACAACTTCCATCTGGTTTTGGGCGGCAATAGTCCATGCGTTCGGATTAACTTGCTGATTGTTGGGTCCTACTTGTTGGACGCTAGCAGTCTCGTTGACATCTGCATTGTGTGAGGCTGATCGGGTATGGAGTCTTCTCATTGTAGAGTTATTGGTAGAAACTCTGAGTAGAATCAACGGTCTTCCTGTGAATAACCTGGATCTCCTTCGGGGGATTTCTTCCATCCAGTAGCTACAAAGTAGATCATAATAACCTGAGAATGTTTTCTCAGTGAAAGCATCAAAATGTTAGCACCAGAATTGGTTAATAACACCCGAAGAAGGATTTGTGTAGAGAGAATAATGAAGAATGTGAATTAAAGCTGAAGAATAACGCGGTGGAATGCAGTAATAACTATAAGAAACAAGAACACCAAATTTATAGTGGTTCGGCGTGACTGCCTACGTCCACTTTGAATTTTATCTTTATTGCTTTTGTAAACAATTGATTACAGATACAATCCGTACATCAACTACTCGAATGCAAATGCTAACTAAAAAAATGAGTCTTGAAAGTGGTAGAGTCTCCCTAGTGTTCTCGAAAAAAAGGTCCCTTTCACTGTGCCTATGCCCTTCTATTTATAGACGAAGATGGGTTGGACTTCCATCACGGGCCTAGGAAAAAGGTATCTCGACCCACAGTAGATGACTCCTGCACACCGAACAAGGCATGCCGACCGAGGAACGCCGGTCGAGAACCATCTAGTCGACCATCGAGTGATTCGAAGTAATCACTCAAGAGAACCAAGGCAAGTAGTGAGTTGAATCGAAGTGAAGCTATATCGATCGCCTTTATGTTGTTGTGGACTTGATAACTTGTTAATATCCCTCGTATGCACCGAACCAGGGACACCGAATGACCTTGTTGAGTAACTTTTCTAAACGATGTTGCTAATGGATGCCGAGCGATGGCGCTAGGCCGAGCGAGACGTAATTGTGCTGAATGAGGTATTGTGTCAAGCGAGGCATTCTGCCGAGCGAGGCTTTATGCCGAATGAGGCTTGTACCGAGCGAGGCATTGTGCCGAACGAGGCTTGTGCCGAGCGAGGCATTGTGCCGTACGAGGCATTGTGCCGAACGAGGCATTGTGCCGAACGAGGCATATGCCAAACGAGGCATGTGCCGAACGAGGAATGTGCCGAGCGAGGATTGTGCCGAGCGAGGCTTGTGCCGGGTGAGGCATTGTGCCGAACGAGGCATTGTGCCGAACAAGGCATTGTGCCGAGCGAGGCTTTGTGCCGAATGAGGCATTATGCCGAATGAGGCTTGTGTCGAGCGAAGACTTGTTTGCCGAGCGGGGACTTTTTCCTTGCGTTACGCTTGCTTGGTGATCCTCTCATTACCGAGTCAATCATACGCGTAACAATATTCTATGGCGGTTGTTTTTGAAAATATCATTTGGCGACTGCAGATCTAAAATTCAGCTTTCCTTCTCCACAATTTTGCGTTCGAACCACCAATTTCGCTGACTTCCTTATCGAGCCAAGCTAGTTTCTGCTCTCGACATAAATCCATTTGGTGGTTCCCGACTTTGTAGTTGTTCCTCGATTTCTGGTGTTGTAGTTCGATGTCAGGACCGCTGCCTGGACGTGATCGATGAATCCCCTCCATTGCTAAGGATCCAGACTGCCGAAGGATCTAGTCTAATGTGTACTAACGGTGATGTGGTGTCTGTTTCTCTAGCACAGTCAGACCCTAGGCTACGAGCATCGTCTGTTTCTTTACCTTTGAAGGTAACAGATAACTCCACTTCCCTTCCTGTAAATTCAGTTAGTGCTGATAATAATTCTGGTCCCCAAATTGTTACTGCTAACCCAATGCCGTTAGTGGTTGGTAGTCTTTGTTTAAGAAAAGGCCTGGAAATGTTGGCTTTTTTACTCCCAAGCAAAATGTCGTCGATTACTTTGATAAACCAATCCCGCCTCCTGAGGAAATTATTAAGGCTGCCATTCTTTCAACGGGGTTTTTGGATGAGGTTCTCTACTACCTCATTGTGAAGAAACATATTCCTTGTTTGTGGAGGCTGGTGGATCGGTTTTATCAGGTGTGGCAACTCGATGTATTTTTTTCAAATTCTTTTACCTCTAGGAGAGATCATGTATTTGGAATGTGATCCTATTGTTAGTGATGGAAAACTATTTATTATTACCCAATGGAGTCCTTTAGTTGAATTTGCCCGTAAGCAAGTCTTATCCATCCCTATTTGGTTGCATATCTCAAATATGCTCTAAATCTACCAATCTCTCGAAGGAATTTAGATCACTAACCATATTGGTCAGCTAATTTTTTTAACATATCCATTGAGCGTAGACAACTCATTCCTTATGCCAAAGCCTTGATTAACATTACCCCTCGAGGCAGTTATCAAGTCAATTCTCGTCAGCCTCGCCCAGGATGGGGTAGCATACGTTGACGTCTCATACTAGTGGAAATCGTCTATTTGCAACCTTTGTCACTTCTTTGACCATGTAATTTACTCTTGGCCGTATTCCATTCCCACTCCAAAAAACCTTCCCTTTAAGAATCCCCTTTCAAATCCTCTATCTAGGCACCGAAAGATCAAAGTCCCCCAAGCCTCCCGTTCCAACCCTCCTGATCCATCTTGCCCCTAATCCCCTCCTTCGACCCTCCGGCCGACCCTTCCCCCAGTTGATGTTCCCGCTCTCTCCTGTCACTAACCCTCCATCGCCTCCTTGCTTGCTTGATCCAGTTCTACCGATCTGCCCATTGGTTTACCCTGTCATGTCCCCCGATGCTTCCTTTATTGCTAGTCTAAAGAAGAAATTAGTTCTTGCTCTACATTCCAACCCTTCAAGTGCTGATAGAATTGCTAAGGAGCTATCCGAAAAGTTGGCTGAAGGTATACAGTTGGTTTGATGCAATAATGATGGAACCTGGTCTCGCAAGGAAAGTGGTTTGTGCTACCACTCGAAATGGATGATATTCTCAAAATGGGTCTCAGACGATGAGAAAAATGAGTAGGAACTCTACCACAGGCTTATGGATGACGAGCTTGACCTATGCAACGATGACGAATACGGTGTCAACTACGAGGAGATTTTGGGCGCCTCGGATTAGGATAATAAACTTATTTTCTCACTGCATATTCCTGGATATTGTCGTGAGTTTATTGGCTGGTTTCGTAGATGCGTAGGGAAGTTGGATGTCTGCTTGGTTTTCCCATGCAGCTGGTTGTACTGATAGATTTTATGTCATGACTTCTTCATTAGTGCAGTTGGGCTAGGATGGTTTGCTTTGTGCTTATTCATTGATATTTGCTAGTTGATCAGACATGTTAGTAGTATGATTTTATGTCATGTATCCTTTATTATATGTATATAGTATGGCCATATGATCTTCGGACCATATATCCTTTTTATCAAAATAGGTTATTATAGGGGACGTATATCTTCACCAAGATCGAACCACTCTGAACCTCTTTTCATTTATCTTTCTTACATTATAGCTCATAACCCCTTGTGTTACATTTGTTAAATACGACATTGTAAATTACCTTTGTTAATACATTTCTCTAATCATACTACAGAGGACGATTAAAAATCAAGTCAATATTTCGACGCTAGAAGGAGGAGCTCCTTTGAAAGGCTCTCAATTTTCATCAATTTTCTTATCCTCAAACTCCTATTATACTCAAAAAGTTTGCTATGCATACAAATGATGAAAATGATGCCGACAACTCTAATGATCAAAACACTAAGAGTGGCATAGCAGCTAGCACGTTAGTCCAATCCCGAGCATGAGCAATGACATGTGGCTTGGGTTGGTAAATGGGTTTACGAACATTAGGAATATGGCCCATGACTTGGATTGGCTTCGGGATTAGATTTGATGCCATCAATGTCACATCCCCATTTTTAATGCACATCATCATGGAAATATGATTGATTGTTAATTATATAGTAAGGTGAGGGAAATGGCATCTGTGTAGTTAAAGCCCTACAAAATCCCCGCTATAGACGGTAGCGCTCTTCGACCGCTACGCTATTTAAATTTGGCGCTATTAAAAAGTAGATCCGCTTTAAGCCCCACTATATTTCGCTATATCTGCTAAATCAAGACTTTTTGGCACCGCTTTAGTAATATCAATATACAAAGATTAATTTGGCTAGTTTTCTTTTAAAACAATTCAAAAATTTAGGATAAATAGCTAATTTTAAGGCATACATGCTAAATATAAGTTAGAAATCTATTGTAATCACCAAATTTGCATAAATCATGTTATTCTTTGGTTTTGTTATATAAGGTTAAAAAATATTATTATTTTCTACATAAATGATGTGAAATTAATAATAAATTAACTATAAATATTTGGTTTTATATCTAATGAAGCTTTTTGCACCTATGCTTTTTTCTGATGTATCCTCGCTTTATCTCTGTTACGACATTTTGCATCTCCACAGCTATAGAACAACTAGGCGCTTTAACTCCATAGAATGTCGTAAGTATGGAAATTAGTCATAATAAATAATTTGGAATTTTAAACTGATAATGGAGTAATGTCATTTTATATAGAGAAAGAAATAAATGTTTTAATTAAATTAGGAGAGAAAAAGGAAGGGAAGGCTAAGGCCAATTATTTAGTTGCTGAATTCTTCTCTCCCTCTTCCTTATGTTTCACTCACTCTTCATAATAAAGAAAACAAAACAAAAGAAAAGAAGAGGGAGAAAACCTCCGTTAATTTTCTTCATTAACAAGAAGAAGATAAAGCTTAAAAAGGGGAGCTTAAAGAAAATTTCTTCATACTTAATTAATCAAGGTGAATAATATTATTATCCCTAAGTATTTATGTATTTGATCTTTGGATTTGCTGAAATTCAAATTGTTTGTGATAATGAAACATGGATCAGATTAACATACAATACATGATGATTTATGGATATTATATGTGATGTTATGAAATTAAATTAAGGGTTTTTTGATTTAAAACCTATGCTAGTGATCTCCAAATGATTTAAAAAAATTAATATGTAGTTTATGGCATTAAACTGGAAATTAATTTTTAGTTTCATGATTTTTCGAATTAATTGGATTTTCTATGTTGAGAAAAGATAAAATTTTCGAATATTAATTATTTAAAATATGGTTAAAATTATTTTGTCCTAAATATTTTATATATGATTTAAAATGGAAAATATGATTTTGGAGTAATTTTGGGAATTTTCCATTGTAATTTTGGATTAATACAAATATTTGATGAAGGGAAAAATTGGTTATTAATGACACTTAGTTAATTAAATTAACAGTTTATGTTAAGTAGAAATCTTTCTTGAAATTTTCTAAAAAGAAATCCTAAAAGATAATAGTTAAATGAATGAAAATTTAGCATGTGGAATGATTTGATAAAAAAGTGATTACTTTAAGAGAAAATAAATCAGTTTTAAAGTTAATTATAAAACTGCCACTTTAGAGCCGTGATAACACATTTTTAAACATGAGGTAGCATGTAACCATCCCGGTTTTTAGTCGAATTTAATTTAATAATTAATTTAAATTTTTGACACTAATTGTAAATTAATTTGAGTTTTTTCAAATTTAATAAGAAATGGGCTATTTTATGTATATAAATAGATTGTGATTTAAAATTTGAATTTGAAATTCAAGAATAAATATCTTAGAAAATAAATTGGATTTAAAACTATATTTTAAAATTAATAAGAATTTGTTTTCTAGTTTTAATATATATATATATATATATGTAGTTTGAAAATTGTGTTTTGAATTTAATATATGAATTTTCAAAAATTGTTTAGAATTAAATTTCAAAAACTTTTATATATAGAAATGCATTTGGTTTATCAAGTGTAAACAAGATATAATACATATGCAAAAAATATAAATATAAATTGTACAAACATTAAATATATATGATATAATTTATAAATTAATATGACATGTGTAAATATAAAATGATAAGGGTTTAAAACAAGATTTATAAATAAAAATTTAGTTAAGGTTTTGAGACATTTGTACAATTGTAAAAAAACACATATAACAAGTGTTAATATACAAAGACAAGTCGCATGCTTGTTTCTTTTAAAAAAAAT
Source organism: Allium cepa (assembly GCA_030765085.1). NCBI lineage: Eukaryota > Viridiplantae > Streptophyta > Magnoliopsida > Asparagales > Amaryllidaceae > Allium > Allium cepa. Next base: position 912,084,360 of record CM060931.1, on the reverse strand, counting down.
TATGTAAATAGTAAAGGGAAAGAAACCAGGTTATATTTTTCATTCTCCTCCCCAATTCTTCCTCATCTTCAAAACAAACGTTGAAATCTGATTAAAAAAAATCAAAACAATTTTCCCAAAGCCTGGAAACAAATCTGGAAAATCAGATTTCAATCTGATCAAAGTCTTCAACCTGTAGATCATTTCAAAAATAGAAAATCAAACCTGGAATTAAAGCAGATAATTCAAATACAACTCGGTTTCAAAATCCAGTATAGAATCAAGATTAGAACAGTTTCTTAAAACCAAGGAGAAACAATTCAAAGCAAAGTTGAATCAAGCAAAACATAACTAAACCAAAATCTGGAAACAACTATAAAAAGAATTCAAGCCTGAAGCCTGTGTGTCAGTCTATCAGATCAGCATGGATTCATAAAAAAAATCAAAGTTCAAGATCAGAGGCAACTAAATCAAATAAGCAAGCTTCAGTTCAAATTAGAATTCAGATCAAAAGGCAAACCAAAATAGAACCAAAACTTAAACATTCCAGACTTCATTTCCAGGATATTCTTTGTCCTCTGTTTTTCCAGGTGAGCAAACTTACCTTTGTTCTGATCTTTGATTTGATGTTGTGATAAATATTGAAGTGAAGTTGTAAATATGTTTGTGTATATGCAAATTGCATGTATATATGTAGAAATGGGTGTGTGCATGTCTGTATATACCTCTGTTTAGAGGTTACATGCATAAGTTAATTTCAAAAACTCAAATCTCGTTCCTTGATCTCTGTTAGAGTTTGATGTTTGAAAAAAATATAATTTAAATATCAGGATTTAAATTTTAAAAATACTTTTAAGTACTAAAAATGGATGGATTTATTGGGAACTTTAAAAACACAGTGAAATCAATTTTTTTCAAAAATTTAGCCGATCAAAACTTGAGTTTGATTGCATGATCCTACTCACCTTCATAAAACATGAATTTTAAAGATAAAATCATAAATTTTAAGTTTATATTGGTCGAGAAATTCAAAATTGATCGAAAAACACCTTTTTGTCAATTGCCGTTGATCGGCAGGCTTATACTCGACGTGATCAAGGTGGATGGTAGTTTACGTGTAGTAGATCATCCGAAAAATACTCGTAAATTTTCTAGAAGATCGTGGTGATTGGGCGAGATCATTTTAGGGTTTAAAACTCGTTTTTATCGAACTTGTTCTCAGAAGAACTGCGACATCGTCGAGGCAATTCAGGAGACCGAACCGGAGGGAAAATGATGCGTAGGGTCGTGACGTTGCATTGGCCAGAGTGGTAGGGTTCCAGTGGTCATATCGTCGGCGTAGAGACGATTTTTATTTGTGCAGTGGGTTTCAATTTCGTTTCAACATACTTGATTTCGAGTTGATAGGGATTTTGAGTTTCTAGGTGATCGTTTAGGTTGGGGTGATCGATGATGGCGTGTGGATGATCGCGGCGATGATCGAAGTGGCTTCGGTCAATCGTGCATGTACATGGTGCACGTCAGATCTGGAAGTGGTTATGGTAGTTCGGGGAAGATGAAGTTTTATCGGGGCAAACTCGAGTTTTTCGCGTGAGTGTCTCGAAGCAAGAAGGGGAAGTGTGAACCCGAAGTTGGTCTCGGGGGAATTCAGTAATAGCTCGGGTTATTTAATATGTTAACAGGATTTTAAAATGTGAAGTAAAATTTGTTACAAATCAGTATTAAGATTTGAGAAAAAATATAATAAGTCTCAAACAATTTTATTTAGCCAAGTTTAAAGTATACTGGAATGATCGAGTTTGAAAAGGATTTGAAATAAGAAGGTTTCAAAGAATATGAACCAAGTTTTCAAATTTAAATTTGCAAACAGGTTCTCAAAACACTTTTCTTTTCTAAATTAATCAATGTTTGTTAAAATTGAAATTACCTAAAGGTTTAAAAATAAATTATTTCAAATTTATTAAGCTAAAAGTGTTTTAATTTACATAATTTTTGGTTTTAAAGTTTATAAACTTAATTTTTTTGTAATTAAGTGAATGATTGAGAAAAATGAAATGGTTTTATAATCCTTAATCTAACTTAAAGATTTTAAGTTAATAAATGTGTTGGTGATGGCCTATTTCCAAGGGATTATTAAATAAGGATTAAATGATAATAAAATAATAATAAAGATAAATGGTTTATCCTTTAATTGATGAAATCTCAAATAACTAAAGAATTATTAATAACTGATTAATGAAGGTGATTAAAGGATAATTATTTTAAAGAATAAATTCTTAATTAAAGATTAATTAAGGTTAATTAATAAAATTGAATAAAGGTTCATTTATTTATAATTAAAAGATAATTACTTAATTATAAGTAATTGATTAATGATTGATGATTAGCTAATCAAGTGATAATTAATTTATGATTTATTTAAGTAATTAGGGATAATCACTTATTATAATTAATTAAGGATAATTAATTAAGGGCTAATTAATTAACGTAATTTATTAATATAATTAATTAAAGGATAATTAAATAATTAAAGGTTAATTATTTAATGATTAAAGGTTGATTTGTTTATTAAAGGTTAATTAATTAAGAATTAAAGGTTAATTAATTTATTAATTAAAAGTTAATTAATGAACGATTAAAGATTAATTAATTAAGATGGTTTGTAATTAATTAACACTAATTAACCAATATTAGTGATTTATTCATAAGTAATTTATCTGATTTAAATTAATCAGATAATTAATTGATCTTACTTATGGATGTTTGGATTCAAATGAATGTTTGAATTGTTTGATATCCCTGATGTGTGATGCTCTGTTTTGATTTAAGTTGTGATGAATATAATATATTTATCTGTGATGAATGTAATTTATCTATCTGTGAAAAATTTATATTATTTATTTGTATATCTGTGAATGAAGATAAGCACTATAGGATTATACCGCTTATCGATATTGCTGTGTTTGGATTGTGATGATTGTTGATTTTGCACTTGTAACAACCCTAGATTTTTTGCATATAATTTAAATTTGACTTTATTTTATTTTGAAATTATTTTAAACTTTTTTTATTTCAAACATTTCATTTTTAAATATAAATTTTGATTATTATATGAATTTTAATTTCAAACTGGTATAAATTGAATATTTTGCTGAAAAATTGGAATTGTGGTCAAAACTGGTCAAACTTAGACTTTTAAATTTTAAATTTAAATATTTGAATTCTTTAATTTTATCTTTTACTACGAAAATAGATTTAATATCATGAATACTGCTTTTCGTTTCGTTGAAATTGGATTTAAATTGTGAAAGTTATACCCTTTACAATATTGTGTGTATATAGGGTTATTTAACAATATTCTTTGTTTTAATTTATATAAATGATATTTTTACTTGATACATCTTATTCTAATTTGTATATTTAAGTTATATTATGTATATTTTGACTTTTAAATATCTTTAAAGTGATGTTTGAATTTTTCCAAAGCTTATTGAATTTATTTTCTATTTTAAAGCCTAGTTTCTATTTTCTTTGCTATTTTCTTCATTTAAATTATATTTAATTAAAATTTATATATTTATTTTGTGAATTAATTTTTATTTTATTTTATTATCTTTGTTATAGATATTTTTACAAGTCCATATAAATTTTCCAAAGTTCATTACGTTTATTTTCCATTTTTCTAGACCAGTTTGCAATTTTGTGCTATTTTCTTATTTTAACCTTATATAATTAATAAATATTTATATATATTTTATATTTGGTTATATTTTCGAATTTGTGACTGAAATTATTATTATTTTCAGTAATTTAAACTTATATAAATAAATTAAAGGCAATTTGAAAAGGTTTTGACTTTTGTTTCCAATGGCTCTTTATCTTCCACCTTTTCACATTTCAACCAACATATGCATTCAATTATGGCCGTTCCTTATACTATTTTCAGCCGTATTTTCTCTCTCTTCATTTTTCACGAAAATTCTTCCTTCCCATCTCTGAAAATTTCAGCCTCCATCATCTCCAAGAGTTTGGTAAAATTCTTTTTCTTTTCCATTGCTTTTCTACTTGTTTATGTTGTTTTCACTTGCTTTCTCACCTTTGTAGCTCAGCCCCTTGCTCCTCCTTCACCATGGCTGCCACCACCACCACCTGAGCCAGCCTCCACCACCTCCTCTACAGCCTCAAGCTACTGGCCATGCACCCATGTGACCAAATCCAACAATACCTACACAAACTTCACCTATATGCACCATAGCCAATTACCTCTGCCTTCATCACCTTCAACCACCCCTTGGCCGCCACCTACTCCACCTCCACCACCCATGGATGACATGAAACCCATTGCCACACCATCCTCCAGCCCACTACAGACCTGGCCATGGCTGTCCTTCCTTAGGCCATGACCTTAGTTGCATTGAATTCATGTTATTTTGCCTTGTAGTTGAAATCCATGCACCTATCTCTTTGTATCACCTTTGCCCCATCACCATACATGTTTGGCCGATCCTATTCAACCCAAAACCAAATCAAAACCCACTCCTTAGCCATGTGTTTATGACATATAGCTGAAGCATAGGTGGTTGAAAGCAAGTGAAAAAAAATTTGGGCTTTGTTTTATGCATTGATTCCTAACATTGTTTAATCGTATTTTGGGTTGAAACTTACGTTGGTTGTATTGTCTTATTTGAATGTGTTCAAGGCAAATTAATCTTTGGCTCTCTCAAACTCGAATCTTTGTCGTGCCATCATGCTTTTGAAGATCTCAGTTTTTGTGTTTCAGTTGTCGTCTCTAGCTTATACAAGTGAGTTATTCTCACCTGACAATATGTACATATATAACTAGTAAATTGACCCCTTTTGTAAAAATGCATAACCATATCACATATGCTATGTTATGATTATATGATGTTCACCCACGCTTAAACACCTGTTATATCATATGTTACTGTTATATTATGCTGTTCTGTTATTTTTATCAGTTTATCACACTGCAAGTTCCCTTTAGATTAGAATCACTATGGGTTGAAATGATACATACCCGAACGGACTTTAGAATAGGGGAAAATTGTTATGGGCTGAAATGATAGGCCTGAGCGATATTCATTTTATTTCATTTACTTGGAACTGTGGGTTTGAAATGATAAAACCCGGATTTTCTTTGTAAATTACGGGTTGAAATGATATATTGCCCGTATCATTTTACCTAGTGTAGGAAATTATATACAGACCCGTAGTTAAAATATGTTTTTCTAAAATTTTTAAAATATTTTAGAAATGTAAATATTACTATATTTTGATTTAAACTTAATAAGAAAATATTTTGTTAAGTATTATTGATTTTCTAGGAATTTATAAGTTAAATAAATTATGGAAAAGTTAGAAGATCTGAATGTAAGTTATTTTGGAAATTTTGATTTAATTATAATTGGAAATTAAATTAAATATGAAATTATGATAAATTTATGATAATTTGAATTTAAAATGATTTTATAATATATTAATGATTTTTGAGCAAAGTTAAAGAGTGAAAGGAATGATTATTTAAGTTGAAATTTTGAAATATAACCAAATGGGAATTTGTGAATTTGGCTTAAAAGTGAATTTTTAAGTTAAATAAATAAAATTGAAATTAAGTTATATTTTGAAATTTAAACTTAGGTGTTAAGTTGAAATTCAATTCAATGAAATTAAAATTGAATGTTGAAATTTAATTAGTGAAATTTATTAAATCTTGATTTTTGAATGGAAATTTAACTTTATAAAATCATGAACTTAAGGAAAATTAAATGTTGTTTGTAAATGTGAAAATGTATGATTTTATAAGTAAAAAAATGTTTTAAATAAAATTATAATTGGTTGTGAAATTATATTGAATATTTGAAGTTAATTAACTGCATCTTTGAAATGCTATTAATTGTAATGCAAATGATATTACAGCATTTGTAAATGCTGTTGTTGATGATAATGAACTAAAAAGCTAAATTGAATTAAAGGCTATTGTAGCAACTTATGTAAGTGCTATAATTGTTGAATTTTACTAAGTTTATTTGAAATTAAAGTAAACCCTATTCAGCATTTTTAAAATGCTGTCTTTTGTTAAAGTGAACTGTTTTGAATGTAACTTTCCGTAGCATTTTCTAAATGCTGCGAAAAGTGAATTTTCACTGTTTTGATAAACTTAAGTGAATAAATGAACTTTGAAAGTTGAAAATTTTGGAAATTTTATAATTTAATTATTAAATATAATAACTTCATTTTAATGATTAAAAATGATTTTTGAAATATAAACTGTTTTGAAATGTGAATTGAAATGGTATTTTAAATTGAATGAAATGAATAATGATTTGAAATGAAGTTTTGTAAAGATATGATATTTTGATATATTGAAATGATTTGAAAGGAAGTTTGTAAAGATATGATATTTTAATATATTAAAATGATTGGAAAGGAAGTTTTGTAAAGATATGATATTTTAATATATTGAAATGATTTGAAATGAAGTTTTGTGAACATATGATATTTTGATATATTAAAATGATTGGAAATGAAGTTTTGTAAAGATATCATATTTTAATATATTGAAATGATTTGACATGAAGTTTTGGAAAGATAAGATGTTTTTGAAATGGTTTTGAATTAATTTAATCTTTATTTTGATAAAGATTTGGATTTGAAATGATATTCTGTTTTGAAGTATAAATACCATTTTAAATTATAAATTACGAGTTATAATAACGATTGGTTGGCAAAGAGACGGGGATCGGATATCTGGCATACTCTCTGTCGATACCGAAAACCACTTTGACAACCCTATACGCGGTGGAGATTCCAGAATGAAGTAGGATGGTGGCGACGTTCTTGAGGTATATTACGTGAGCCCAACTCCCGTGAGTTGGCATAAGGTGGCTAAAACAGGAGCGATCTCGGGCCAAGTAAGGTCATTCCTCCGATCGGACACATTTCTTCGATACTATACTCTTACTTGTGATTGATTAGATGGCCACCCTCCGATTCTGATATGGGAGTGTGTTCCGAGGTGGGCGTATGTGGCTGCTGCGTTACAATCGGCTCGTGTGCGTAATTGGTATATCTACCCTGGCATTGCCTTGTGTGCCGTGTCACTTACCATACCGAGCCTTTACTACGAGTTTGTTTTTCTCCCATAGCCCGTGTGGTATCCTTTGACAGTCACTCGGTGTGGAGATGTCATGATATTGGATGGACTGCTGGGACTATTATGTGTGAAGGGTATATGGGTAGCCCGGAACGCTATTTAAAAGTAAGTTTATTTTACTGTAGACATTATTATAATAGCGCAATATTACTACATAGTAAATAGTTTAACGGATCCTTAGAGGATGGGCGGTCCCAGGCATCCTTTAAGTTACTTGTACTTTATTACAGTTCACTTGAGTTGGTTTATATTATATAAGTATATATTGTCCTGACTCGAGTGTTTGTATTTTTATTTACGCTCGGGTCAGCCTGAGTTATTCACAGATTTGGATTCCACTTTCTGGAGATTGGAATCGCTGAAGATCATCTGCTTATCTAGTTTTATCTATTCCAGTTCTATTGTTCTATTCATCTTGTACTTGGTTATCATCTTGAGACTTCTGTTGTACTTTATTTATTCCGTTGTATTTTATTTTACTCTGATATATTTTCATAGTAGCTTCATGAACTACTATCTCTTTTACTTCCGCTGCATTTCTTACCCTGTGTCTGTGTTCTGTGATTTTTATTTACTGTATGTCCTGAGATTTGCCAAATTTTATTTACAACGCGGTATTTTGAGCAATTCAAGTCCGGCATGTGCGGATGCGAATGGTTGAAAATATCGGGTTGTTACAGTTGGTATCAGAGCTTTGGCTTTGAGGCAAAACTTAGAATATACGGTAAATTTATTTACAGAATCACTTTCGTTCGAGTTTGAATCTCTTCCTTTTGATTCAATTTCCTTTAAATTTTGGAACGTTCCCTGCGGTTTCAAAATCCATTTGTGTCCCCCATTATTCATCTTCTTTTGTTTATGGAGTATCCCATAACTCCACTTCGAATGAACTTTATAGTGAATTGGCGGCCTCGCCAGTATTCTAATGACTTGTAAAGGGGTGAAACTCCTTTACAATTAGTATCGATTCACCAGAGATTTATATATATCCTTGGTTTAGAAGCTAATATCTTTTTTTGTTCCAAACTCTATCTCTTAAGATTGAATGTAGATTTACTCCAGTCAATCCACATCGATCTTTTCCTTTAAGTCACGGTTGACCCGGTTAAGATTGCACGTGATTTATTTAAGCTTATCCATCCCACTACTCTGTTTAACCATATTGTCTTTTATTTCTAAACTATCTCCAAACATTTTGAATTGTACTTGTAAATCTATGTTTTGTTTTATATATTGTGTTGTTTGAGTTGTTGATTGATTTGGGTTTCTGATCGATTCGTTTGATCAATGCTATCGATAGGATTTCTAAAACACTTTGACAGAACAAACTGACATAATATTATTTTAAAATTTTGGTTAATAAAATAAATTTTGATATAAGTGAATTTATGGAACTTAACAAATTGATTTAAATTAATCATTCGAAATGATAATACTTGATTTATCATTTATAGTTCTATAAATGAATTTATAAATAGTTGTTATAAATTGATTTGGGAACTGAAATGAATTTAAATCAAGAATTTGAGAATTTAATTTCCGATGGTTTTAAGCCTTGTGTTTTCAAGTTTTAAAAGGATATTTTATTTAAAGTATTTTTGAACAGAAATTTGTTTCCAAAGAATTTTAAAGTTTAAAGAAATTGGTGCTCTTCTCTTTGTCGCTGGAAAATAACTTTGGTGATGACCGCGGCATCATCGACGTTCATTTTCGAGTTTCGAAGTGAAGAGACCGTTCTTTAGACTTGCTACAGCGTTGTTTTGGGAAATTTATTTGATTTGAATTTCTAAAATAAGATTGAATTTATAATATATATAGATATGTGATTTAGATTTGATTTGACATATTATGTATATATATTTATTTATCTCTAAATGGTTTGAAGGAATCGGAAATTTTATTCTTAAAATTTATCTTAAAGAATCATTTCAATTATAAAAGAAAATCAAAATTTTAGATAAATGATTCAAACTTGAGATGAGGGAATTAGAAAGTTTTATTTGTATAATACTCAATTGCATTTAAATATAACTTACCCAAATTATACAGAAGTTAACAATGTAATTGGATAATATATAATATAAAAAGGTTTTATAAATAAAAATTGAATGGTTAAAATAAATGTTATACAATTAAATTTTAGTTATAAAATTATTAATAGGAGTAAATAGAAAAAAAGGTTAATTGAATAATTTACAATATAAAATGATGATTAATGGAACTAACAATAAATTAAAGCAGTTATAATAAGAGTAAGTATAATGGGCATAGATGATAAAATATATTGAGAGGAATAAATTTAACTTTAAGTAGGAATAAAGAAGAATTAAATTTATTAAGTACATTATAAGTATAATGAATGATTATTTTTCAAGTCCATGATCTTAGAAATTGTTAATTTAAGATGATTAGAAGATAAGATAATAAAACTTGAGATAGTAAGATTTATTTAACTTGTGTAAAAAATTAATTATTTATTTAAGTTGAAATTTCCAAGGTTTCTAATTTATTATCTTATTTTGTTTTTCAAACTATCTTTTGATTGTCCTTATTTTCCTTATCTTGCTTCAGGCTGGTGTAGGCATTTTTCTACAATATTTTCTGTTTAGAAATCTTTCTATAATCTTTGATAATCTCCACCTTGTTAAACTTACCTATAACAATAGTTATCGGGTATAATTTCAATCTCCTTGTCATCTTGTCTTAATCTTATTTCACTTTATCTGCTCCGTGCTTTCCCGTACCTCATTCCTTTTCGGGGACGAAAAGTTTTGAGTAGGGGGGAGTGTAACAACCCTAGATTTTTTGCATATAATTTAAATTTGACTTTATTTTATTTTGAAATTATTTTAAACTTGTTTTATTTCAAACATTTCATTTTTAAATATAAATTTTGATTATTATATGAATTTTAATTTCAAACTGGTATAAATTGAATATTTTGCTGAACAATTGGAATTGTGGTCAAAACTGGTCAAACTTTGACTTTTAAATTTTAAATTTAAATATTTGAATTCTTGAATTTTATCCTTTATTATGAAAATAGATTTAATATCATGAATACTGCTTTTCGTTTCGTTGAAATTGGATGTAAATTGTGAAAGTTATATCCTTTACAATATTGTGTGTGTATAGGGTTATTTAACAATATTCTTTGTTTTAATTTATATAAATGATATTTTTACTTGATACATCTTATTATAATTTGTATATTTAAGTTATATTATGTATATTTTGAATTTTAAATATTTTTAAAGTGATGTTTGAATTTTTCCAAAGCTTATTGAATTTATTTTCTATTTTAAAGCCTAATTTCTATTTTCTTTGCTATTTTCTTCATTTAAATTATATTTAATTAACATTTATATATTTATTTTGTGAATTAATTTTTATTTTATGTTATTATCTTTGTTATAGATATTTTTACAAGTCCATATAAATTTTCCAAAGTTCATTCCGTTTATTTTCCATTTTTCTAGACCAGTTTGCAATTTTGTGCTATTTTCTTATTTTAACCTTATATAATTAATAAATATTTATATATATATATTTTATATTTGGTTATATTTTTGAATTTTTGACTGAAATTATTATTACAGTAATTTAAACTTATATAAATAAATTAAAGGTAATTTGAAAAGGTTTTGACTTTTGGTTTCCAATGGCTCTTTATCTTCCACCTTTTCACATTTCAACCAACATATGCATTCAATTGTGGTTGTTCCTTATACTATCTTCAGCCGTATTTTTTCTCTCTTCACTTTTGACGAAAATTCTTCCTTCTCATCTCTGAAAATTTCAGCCTCCATCATCTCCGAGAGTTTGGTAAAATTCTTTTTCTTTTCCATTGCTTTTCTACTTGTTTATGTTGTTTTCACTTGCTTCCTCACCTTTGTAGCTCAGCCCCTTGCTCCTCCTTCACCATGGCTGCCACCACCACCACCTGAGCCAGCCTCCACCACCTCCTCTACAGCCCCAAGCTACTGGGCATGCACCCATGTGACCAAATCCAACAATATCTACACAAACTTCACCTATATGCACCATAGCCAATCACCTATGCCTTCATCACCTTCGACCACCCCTTAGCCGCCACCTACTCCACTTCCACCACCCATGGATGACCTGAAACCCATTGCCACACCATCCTCCAGCCCACTACAGACCCGGCAATGGCTGTCCTTCCTTAGGCCATGACCTTAGTTGCATTGAATTCATGTTATTTTGCCTTGTAGTTGAAATCCATGCACCTATCTCTTTGTATCACCTTTGCCCCATCACCATACATGTTTGGCCGACCCTATTCAACCCAAAACCAAATCAAAACCCGCTCCTTAGCCATGTGTTTCTGACCTATTGTTGAAGCATAGGTGGTTGAAAGAAAATGCAAACATTTTGGGCTTTGTTTTATGCATTGATTCCTAACATTGTTTAATCGTATTTTGGGTTGAAACTTACGTTGGTTGTATTGTCTTATTTGAATGTGTTCAAGGCAAATTAATCTTTGGCTCTCTCAAACTCGAATCTTTGTCGTGCCATCGTGCTTTCCAAGATCTCAGTTTTTGTATTTCAGTTGTCGTCTCTAGCTTATACAAGTGAGTTATTCTCACCTGACAATATGTACATATATAACTAGTAAATTGACCCCTTTTGAATCTGTAAAAATGCATAGCCATATCACATCTGCTATGTTATGATTATATGATGTTCACCCATGCTTAAACACCTGTTATATCATATGTTACTGTTATATTATACTGTTCTGTTATTTTTATCAGTTTATCACACTGCAAGTTCCCTTTAGATTAGAATCACTATGGGTTGAAATGATACATACCTGAACGAACTTTAGAATAGTGGAAAATTGTTATGGGCTGAAATGATAAGCCTGAGCGATTTTCATTTTATTTCATTTACTTGGGACCGCGGGTTTGAAATGATAAAACCCGGATTTTCTTTGTAAATTACGGGTTGAAATGATATATTACCCGTATCACTTTACCTAGCGTAGAAAATTATATACAGACCCGTAGTTAAAATATGTTTTTCTAAAAAATTTAAAATATTTTAGAAATGTAAATATTACTATAATTTGATTTAAACTTAATTAAAAAATATATTTTGTAAAGTATTATTGATTTTCTAGGAATTTATAAGTTAAATAAATTATGGAAAAGTTAGAAAATCTGAATGTAAGTTTTTTTGGAAATTTTAATTTAATTATAATTGGAAATTAAATTAAATATGATATTACGATAAATTTATGATAATTTGAATTTAAAATGATTTTATAATATATTAATGATTTTTGAGTAAAGTTAAAAAGTGAAAGGAATGATTATTTAAGTTGAAATTTTGAAATATAACCAAATGGGAATTTGGCGTAAAGTGAATTTTTAAGTTAAATAAACAAAATTGAAATTAAGTTATATTTTGAAATTTAAACTTAGGTGTTAAGTTGAAATTCAATTCAATGAATTTAAAATTGAATGTTGAAATTTAATTAGTGAATTATTATTAAATCTTGATTTTTGAATGGAAATTTAACTTTATAAAATCATGAACTTAGGGAAAATTAAATGTTGTTTATAAACGTGAAAATGTATGATTTTATAAGTAAATTTTTTTTTTAAATAAAATTATAATTGGTTGTGAAATTATATTGAATATTTGAAGTTAATTAACTGCATTTTTGAAATGCTATTAGTTGTAATGTAAATGATATTACATCATTTGTAAATGCTGTTGTTGATGATAATGAACTAAAAAGCTAAATTGAATTAAATGCTATTATAGCAATTTATGTAAGTGCTATAATTGTTGAATTTAACTAAGTTGATTTAAAATTTAAGTAAACCCTATTACAGCATTTTTAAAATGCCGTCTTTTGTTAAAGTGAATTGTTTTGAATGTAACTTTCCGTAGCATTTTCTAAATGCTGCGAAAAGTGAATTTTCACTGTTTTGATAAACTTAAGTGAATAAATGAACTTTGAAAGATGAAAATTTTGAAAATTTAAAAATTTAATTATTAAATATAATAACTTCATTTTAATGATTAAAAATGATTTTTGAAATATAAACTGTTTTGAAATGTGAATTGAAATGGTATTTTAAATTGAATGAAATGAATAATGATTTCAAATGAAGTTTTGTAAAGATATGATACTTTGATATATTGAAATGATTTGAAAGGAAGTTTGTATAGATATGATATTTTAATATGTTAAAATGATTGGAAATGAAGTTTTGTAAAGATATGATATTTTAATGTATTGAAATGATTTGAAATGAAGTTTTGTGAAGATATGTTATTTTGATATATTAAAATGATTGTAAATGAAGTTTTGTAAAGATATCATATTTTAATATATTGAAATGATTTGACATGAAGTTTTGGAAAGATATGATGTTTTTGAAACGGTTTTGAATTAATTTAGTCTTTATTTTGATAAAGATTTTGATTTGAAATGATATTCTGTTTTGAAGTATAAATACCATTTTAAATTATAACTACGGGTTATAATAACGATTGGTTGGCAAAGAGACCGGGATCGGATATCTGGCATACTCTCTGTCGATATCGAAAACCACTTTGACAACCGTGTACGCGGTGGAGATTCCAGAATGAAGTAGGATGGTGGCGACGTTCTTGAGGTATATTACGTGAACCCAACTCCCATGAGTTGGCATAAGGTGGCTAAAACAGAAGCGATCTCGGTCCAAGTGAGGTCATTCCTTCGATTGGACACATTCCTTCGATACTATACTGTTACTTGTAATTGATTAGATGACCATCCTCCGATTTTGATATGGGAGTGTGTTCCGAGGTGGGCGTATGTGGCTGCTGCGTTACCATCGGCCCGTGTGCGTAATTGGTATATCTACCCTGGCATTGCCTTGTGTGCCGTGTCACCTACCACACCGAGCCTTTACTAAGAGTTTGTTTTTCTCCCACAGCCCGTGTTGTATCCTCTAACAGTCACCCGGTGTGGAGATGTCATGATATTGGATGGACTGCTGGGACTATTATGTGTGAAGGGTGATATGGGTAGCCCAGAACGCTATTTAAAAGTAAGTTTATTTTACTGTAGACATTATTATAGTAGCGCAATATTACTACATAGTAAATAGTTTAACGGATCCTTAGAGGATGGGTGGTCCCAGGCATCCTTTAAGTTACTTGTACTTTATTACAGTTCACTTGAGTTGGTTTACATTATATAAGTATATATTGTCCTGACTCGAGTGTTTGTATTTTTATTTACGCTCGGGTCAGCCTGAGTTATTCACAGATTTGGATTCCACTTTCTGGAGATTGGAATCGCTGAAGATCATCTGCTTATCTAGTTTTATCTATTCCAGTTCTATTGTTCTATTCATCTTGTACTTGGTTATCATCTTGAGACTTCTGTTGTACTTTATTTATTCCGTTGTATTTTATTTTACTCTGATATATTTTCATAGTAGCTTCATGAACTACTATCTCTTTTACTTCCGCTGCATTTCTTACCCTGTGTCTGTGTTCTGTGATTTTTATTTACTGTATGTCCTGAGATTTGCCAAATTTTATTTACAACGCGGTATTTTGAGCAATTCAAGTCCGGCATGTGCGGATGCGAATGGTTGAAAATATCGGGTTGTTACAGCACTCTTGTGTAAAACCCCTAGACTACACCATACACACACAAATATGGATTGCACGAGGAAATTGGTTAAATCACAGATATTTAAATTAAATGAAATGGTTTTAAAGACAAATTTTGAATCCGAATGGTTTTGGAAAATATGAAAAGCTTTTGAAAAGAAGTTTTGAAGATAAAAGTTATTTTGAATAACTTGATAAAGTTTTGAAAATTTAAATAGTTTGATTTGAATTTAAATTCAAGATTTGAAATTGAATTCTATATTTGGAAATTATGATTTAAAAAAAAGGGTTATACAAGTTATATAATGTATTTATATGGGTTTTAAACCATTTTAAAAGTATTGTTTTGGTAATTTGAATTTAACCAAAGTTTTACACTTTGAAGGGCTTTAACAAGTGCAAATAAAATCGGATATTTCCGAAACGAAAACTATTTGTTTTAAAATGATAATGGCTTTCAAATAAAGAAAGGATTTCCATTTTTTGTTGAAAGGGTTTCAAATTTGAAATGGAATTGTTTTTGAAAGTCATGAATCTTTGAAAATGGTTTTGAAAGCTATGAATTGAGTCTTTGATTTGAAGATGGGATGAGTTAATCCAATTTGAAAGGGAAATTGTTTTAAAAGGCTATGAATGAATCTTTTTTAAAGATTGGTGAACTTTGTTTTCAAATTGAAATGGGATCTTAAAAGTGTATCATATGTATAAAAAATTTGATTTGGAAAGCTATTAATGAATCTTTGTGAACGATTGGTGAACTTTGTGAAGTGAATCTTTATGATTAAGGATTTAAAAATGGTGATTTGTTTAAACCATTTGAAGAAAGGTTTTGGGTTTTAAGTTACGACTTAACTGAGATCCCAATATCCATATGTTTTTAAATATTGCGCTCATTATTCGGTTTAGCCTGGAGAGGACTTTGTGTCATATAACCTATTCCGAATAATGATACGACGTTATGGATAACATTTGATGGCCGGTGGTGAAGACCGGATATTTTCGAAAACGAAAGGATAACTCGTCGAATGTCTCTGCACCGGCTGATCCCCTGTATAGAGATTTGATCATCCTTTGTGATGGGGAGTCCGGACATGATTAGGGATTATCCGGATTGCAAGGGATTCTTTGTGAAGTGGCTTCGGTTCTGTTCGAACATGGAATAGACTTGTATGGATGTTTGTCTGACGTTACACTTTGAGATGTAAAGCTGGTTTCTATCAAATACATTTCTGTTTGGTGGTGGAGAATTTATTCTCTTAGCTTAACACCCTTCATTGAGACGTACAAGCTCAGAGGTTATGTAGTTGATGGTTACTAGTGAGACTTTCCCAATTTGGTAATGTGGCATACGAAGTGTTGCGGATCATTTTGTTGATCGAAGAATGGCTTTTGTGTGAATCATAGCTTTGTGGACGAGACTTCGTCGAGCCTCACAATCCAGTAATGGTCGAAACAGGAATCGTTGCAGCAAGGTTATTTGGGGGTAGCCCCCCCTGAGGGTATGTCCATTTCCTTATGGATAAAAGGTGGTATCATAATATGGATCCCAGATATTTACCTATGTGGTTGCTGCAAACTTATTGCTTTATGGTTGTTGGTATAGAGGTACCTCGGATAAAAGGTTGGTATAGACCGGGGGATGACATGCTTATGTCAGTAGTTACCTAGTTACAAATGTAACCCGACCCTGTGTTGGCAGAGATCCGGTTAGGTTCTCGTAGGCGTCCCTATAGAGGTGTCCCACTCGGTGTGGGAAGTTCCTTAGCCTGACCATTTGTTGGAAATCCAATCGCCAATACGCGCCTTGTACGGTTTTAGTTGTAGACCTGTCATTTACTTATGGTGGTCACCACTGTTTAGATGGTATCTATAGTAGACATAGTCTGAAATGTCTATGCTGGCTAAGATTAATATTATACTTGCGAAAGGTTTTCTGCACTATGCACTATTAATAATATCAAAAGAATTTTACGTATCAAGCATGTTTGACTATCATAAGGAGAAATCTCCTCCAATTCTGCGTTTGCATTATGTGTGCGGTAGGAGGCCTTATGGTAGTGTCATTTTCCAAAAAGCATTGCGAATTTCTTTTTAAATTCTTTTATTTGTTTTGTTTAAAGATAAACTATTTTCGTTTGCTCACACCAGTCCCATGACTGACCTGGAGTTTATTGTTCCCTATCTAAACTCTAGGTGCCCACAATTTTCCACACGGACAGTCTATAGTTAGGATTTCAGATAATCAGCTAGTAGATGTAGATTCAATAGCCTTTGAAGTCTTTGGTTTTGCAATCGATGTTTGGATCGCATTTGCTACAAGTTCAGCATGACGGTGGTTCAAGCTTGGAGCATCGGAGATTTGGCATTACAGACTCGGTTTGTTGGATTCCCGCTTTCTCACTTGAAAGACTCTATTGATGGTTATCTTTCCACTGTCCATGGTCGCAAAGTCTAGGCCATCCTTGTTGTTATTACCCTATTCCGCTGTTGTATATTTATCTTTGATATTGTTCGAATTCAAATTGTATCGGATATTGTATTCGTTGTTGTATCAATGCTATGTTCATCTCATTCCGCTGTGTTGTTGTACTTAATGTGTTATAAGCTCCGGCACGAATCAGATTTCAACGGTTGAATCTGCGACATTCGAGTACAAGTGAAGTATGGGTGTCGATTTTCGAACACTGAAATTCGGGCCGTGACATTTGGTATCAGAGCTAAAGGTTGAACTTTAGCTTTTGGAGTATAACACATTAGGTAACTCATTAGTGGTACGGTGAAGTATACCCTAGAATGAGTATTCCTTAAGATATCCGTCCGTATGCCTCAGTAAATTCTCTTACTATCCATTGATAGTAAGTATGAGTGCAAGAAGAGGATGAGATAGGGGACAGGGAAATACCACTACAGATGGTCAATACACTGTAACAACGAAAACAACTTTCTCTTTCAATCTTCTTTGTTGATCATCCAATTTCAATTCTTTGATGGCTTCGTGGCAGTTCGAGGGAGAAGCTTTGGTATGATGTTGGCCCTGCGAATCGTTTTAGAAAAGGTTCTAGTTCCTATTTTGTATTCTAATCATTTGTTTCCCTCAACTTTTTATTTTAACTTTAATGAAGTTGGAATCTAGATTGAAACATTTGATAAACAAATATGATGTTAAATTAATTTGTATCGATAAAATAATTTCGGTTAAAACCAAATTTCGAAAAATTCTATTGTAATTTCTGGTAAGGATTCAAGTCCGAGGAGGGACAAGATAGTGTATACTTTGGGATGTTCCAACCTAAATTGAGTATCCATCGTTTGTTCTTTAGGGTTCAAATATATTCTACGAACGGTTAGTTATTCCTTCGGACTAACCAATTCCCCTGCATATCTCGTAGACTGGTAACCCGAGTATCTTGTGTAATATTGAATGGGTTTGTTCGCATATTGTTGATATTCTGATTCGGTGAGCCAAATGCAGAATGGATATTTAGTTTGATCTGGAAAACAATTTCTCTATCTTTGTGTATCCATTTTTTGTTGTCTCCCTCGCAAATTTTGGGGACAAAATTTTCTTAAGGGAAGAATCTGTAACGATCCCGGTTTTTAGTCAAATTTAATTTAATAATCAATTAATTTTTTTGAGATTAATTTTGAATTAATTTGAATTTTTCTAAATTTAATAAGAAATGGGCTAGTTTATTTATATAAATAGATTGTGATTTGAAATTTGAATTTGAAATTCAAGAATAAATATCTTAGAAAATAAATTGGATATAAAACTATATTTTAAAATTAATAAGAATTTGTTTCTAATTTTAATATATATATATATATATATATGTAGTTTGAAAATTGTGTTTTGAATTTAATATATGAATTTTCAAAAGTTGTTAGAATTAAATTTCAAAAACTTATATGTATAGAAATGCATTTCTTTTATCAAGTGTAAATAAGATATAATACATATGTAAATAAGATAAATTTAAATTGTACAAACATTAAATATATATGATATAATTTATAAATTAATAAGATATAGGTAATTTTTAAAATGATAAGGGTTTAAAACAAAATTTACAAATAAAAATTTAGTTAAGGTTTTTAACATAAAATACAAATATGAGATATTTGTACAATTATAAAAAAATGCATACAACAAATGTTAATATACAAAGGCAAGTGGCATGCTTGTTTCTTATAATTTTTTTTATGTAAATATCAAAGGGAAAGAAACTAGGTTATATTTTTCATTCTCCTCTCCAATTCTTCCTCAACTTCAAAACAAATGCTGAAATCTGATAAAAAAAATCAAAACAGTTTTCTTAAAGCCTGGAAACAAATTTGGAAAACTAGATTTCAATCTTCAATTTGATCAAAGTCTTCAACCTGTAGATCATCTCAAAAACAGAAAATCAAACCTGGAACTAAAGCAGACAATTCAAATACAACTCGATTTCAAAATTTAGTATAGAATCAAGATCAAAACAGTTTCTTAAAACCAAAGAGAAACAATTCAAAGCAAAGTTGAATCAAGCAAAACAAAACTAAAACCAAAATCTGGAAACAACTGTAAAAAGAATTCAAGCCTGAAGCTTATGGATCAGATCGGCATAGATTCATAAAAAAAAATCAAAGTTCAATATCAGAGGCAACTAAATCAAATAAGCAAGCTTCAGTTCAAATTAGAATTCAGATAAAAAAGAAACCAAAGCAGAATCAAAACTTAAAAGCTTCCAGACTTCATTTCTAAGATATTCTTTGTCCTCTGTTTTTCCAGGTGAGCAAACTTACCTTTGTTCTCATCTTTGATTTGATGTTGTGATAAATGTTGAAGTGAAGTTATAAATATGTTTGTATGTATGCAAATATGCATGTATATATGTAGAAATGGGTGTGTGCATGTCTGTATATATCCCTGTTTAGAGGTTACAGGCATAAGTTAATTTCAAAAACTCAAATCTCGTTCCTCAATCTCTGTTAGAGTTTGATGTTTGAACAATATATAATTTAAATATCAGGATTTAAATTTTAAAAATACTTTCAAGTGCAAAAAATGGATGGATTTACTGGGAATTTTAAAAACACAGCGAAATCAAATTTTGTTCAAAAATTTAGTTGATCAAAACTTGAGTTTTGATTGTATGATCCTACTCACCTTCATAAAACATGAATTTTAAAGATAAAATCATAAATTTTAAGTTTATATTGGTCGAGAAATTCAAAGTTGATCGGAAAACACCTTTTTGTCAATTGTCGTTGATCGGCAGGCTTATACTCGACGTGATCAAGGTGGAAGGTAGCTTAGGTGTAGTAGATCGTCGGAAAAACACTCATAAATTTTCCAGAAGATCGTGGTGATTGGGCGAGATCATTTTAGGGTTTAAAACTCATTTTTGTCGAACTTGTTCTCAGAAGAACTGCGACATCGTCAAGGCAGTTTAGGTGACCGGACCGGAGGGAAAATGATGCGTATGGTCATGACGTTGTGTTGGCCAGAGTGGTAGGGTTCCAATGGTCAGATCATCGACATCGAGACGATTTTTGGTTGTGCAGTGGGTTTTAGTTTCGTTTCAACATAGTCGATTTCGAGTTGATAGGATTTTTGAGCTTTTGGGTGATCGTTTGGGTCAGGGTGATCGACTATGGCATGTGGATGATCGCGGCGAAGATCGAAGTGGCTTCGGTCGATCGTGCACATACACGGTGCACGTTGGATCTGGAAGTGGTTACAGTAGTTGGGGGAAGATGAAGTTTTTTTGAGGCAAACTCGTGTTTTTTGCGTGAGTGTCTCGAAGCAAAAGTGGGAAGTGTGAACCTGAAGATGGTCTCGCGGGAATTCAGTAATAGCTCGGGTTATTTAACATGTTAACAGGATTTTAAAATATGAAGTAAAATTTGTTACAAATCAGTTTTAAGATTTGAGAAAAAATATAATAAGTCTCAGAAAATTTTATTTAACCAAGTTTAAGTATACTGGAATGATCGAGTTTGAAAAGGATTTGAAATAAGAAGGTTTTAAAGAATATGAACCAAGTTTTCAAATTTAAATTTGCAAACAAGTTCTTTAAACATTTTTCTTTTCTAAATTAATCAACGTTTGTTTAAATTAAAATTACTTGAAGGTTTAAAAATGAATTATTTCAAATTTATTAAGTTAAAAGTGTTTTAATTTATATAACTTTTGGTTTTAAAGTTTATAAACTTAATTTTTGCAATTAAGTGAATGATTGGGAAAAATGAAATGGTTTTATAATCCTTAATGTAACTTAAAGATTTTAAGTTAATAAATGTGTTGATGATGGCCTATATGCGGGGGATTATTAAACAAGGATTAAATGATTATAAAAACATAATAAAAATAAATGGTTTATCTTTAATTGATGAAATCTCAAATAATTAAAGAATTATTAATTAATTGGTTAATGAAGGTAATTAAAGGATAATTATTTTAAAGAATAAATTCTTAATTAAAGTTTAATTAAGGTTAATTAATTAAATTAAATAAAGGTTCATTAATTTATAACTAAAAGATAATTACTTAGTTATAAGTAATTAATGATTAGTTAAATAAGTGATAATTAATTTATGATTTATTTAAGTGATTAGGGATAATCATTTATTATAATTAATTAAGAATAATTAATTAAGGGTTAATTAATTAATGTAATTTATTAAGACAATTAATTAAAGGATAATTAAATAATTAAAGGTTAATTATTTAATGATTAAAGGTTGATTTATTTATTAAAGGTTAATTAATTAATAATTAAAGGTTAATTAATTAAGATAGTTTGTGATTAATTAATATTAATTAACCAGGATTGGTGGTTTATTCATAAATAATTTATCTGATTTAAATTAATTAGATAATTAATTGACCTTACTTATGGATGTTTGGATTCAATTGAATGTTTGAATTGTTTGATATCCTTGATGTATGATGCTCTGTTTTGATTTGAGCTGTGATGAATGTAATTTGTTTATCTGTGATGAATGTTATTTATTTATCTGTGATAAATTTATATTATTTATCTATAAATCTGTAAATGAAGATAAGCGTTATAGGATTATATCTCTTATCGATATTGCTGTGTTTGGATTGTGATGATTGACGATGTTGCACTCTTGTGTAAAACCCATGGACTACACCATATACACACAAATATGGATTGCACGAGGGAATTGGTTAAGTCACAGATATTTGAATTAAATGAAATGGTTTTAAATATGAATTTTGAATCCAAATGGTTTTGGAAGTGGAATTGGGTTAAATATGAAAAGCTTTTGAAAAGGAGTTTTGAAGATAAAAATTATTTTGAATAACTTGATAAATTTTTGAAAATTTAAATAGTTTAATTTGAATTTAAATTCTAGATTTGAAATTGAATTCTATGTTTGGAAATTATGGTTTGAAAAAAGGGTTATACAAGTTATATAATGTATTTGTATGGGTTTTAAACCATTTTAAAAGTATTGTTTTGGGAATTTGAATTTAACCTAAGTTTTATACTTTAAAGGGCTTTAACTTGTGCAAATAAAATCTGATTTTTCTGAAACAATAACTTTTTGTTTTCAAATGGTAATGGCTTTCAAATAAAGAAAGGATTTCCGGTTTTTGTTGAATGGGTTTCAAATTTGAAATGGAATTGTTTTTGAAAGTTATGAATCTTTGAAAAAGGTTTTGAAAGCTATGAATTGAGTCTTTGATTTGAAGATTGGATGAGTTAATCCAATTTGAAAGGAAAATTGTTTTGAGAGGCTATGAATGAATTTTTGTTAAAGATTTGTGAACTTTGTTTTCAAACTGAAAAGGGATCTTTAAAGTGTATCTTTTGTATAAAAGATTTGAATTGGAAAGCCATTAATGAATCTTTGTGAAAGATTGGTGAACTTTGTGAAGTGAATCTTTTTGATTAAGGATTTAAAAATGGTAATTTGTTTAAACCATCTGAAGAAAGGTTTTGGGTTTTAAGTTGTGACTTAACTAAGATCCCATTATCCATATGTGTTTAAATATTGCGCTCATTATTCGGTTTAGCCAGGAGAGGACTTTGTGTCATGTAACCCATTTCATTTTGAATAACGATACGACGTTATGGATAACATTTGAAGACCGATGGTGAAGATCGGATATTATGGAAAGCGAAAGGATAACTCATCGAATGTCTCTGCACGGATGATCCCCGGTATAGAGATTTGATCATCCTTTGTGATGGGGAGTTCGGACGTGATTAGGGATTATCTAGATTTGCAAGGGCTTCTTTATGGAGTGCCTTTGGTTCTATACGAACCCAAAACAGACTTGCATGGATGTGTGTCTGACATTACACTTTGAGATGTAAAGATATCAAATACATTTCTGTTTGGTGGCGGAGAATTTATTCTCCTAGCTTAACACCCTTCTTTGAGACGTACAAGCTCAGAGGTTATGTAATTGATGGTTATTGGTGATACATTCCCAATTTGGTAATGTGGCATACGAAGTACTGCCGATCATTTGTTGATCGAAGCATGGCTTTTGTTTAAAGCGCAGCTTTGTGGACGAGACTTCATCGAGCCTCCCAACCCGGTAATGGTCGAAACAGGAATCGTTGCAGCAAGGTTATCTGGGGGTAGCGCCCCTTGAGGGTATGTTCATTTCCTTTTGGATAAAAGCTGGTATCATGGTATGGATCCCAGATATTTACCTATGTGGTTGCTGCAAACTTATTGCTTTGTGGTTGTTGGTGTAGAGGTACCTCGGATAAAGGTTGGTAACAACCGGGGGATGGCATGCTCGTGTCAGCAGTTACCTAGTTACAGAGGTAACCGGCCTTCTGTTGGTAGAGATCCGGTTAGGTTCTCGGGGGTGTCCCTCTATAGGTCTCTCATTCGGTGTGGGAAGTTCCTTAGCCCGACCATTTGTTGGAAATCCAATCACCAATACGCGCCTTGTACGGTTTTAATTGTAGAACCTGCCATTTACTTGTGGTGGTCACCACTGTTTAGATGGTAGCTATAGTAGGCATAGTTCGAAATGTCTATTCTGGCTAAGATTAATATTATACTTTCGAAAGGTTTTCTACACTATGCACTAATAATAATATCAAAAGAATTTTACATATCAAGCATGTTTAACTATCATAAGGAGAAATCTCCTCCAATTCTGTGTTTGCATTGTGTGTGCGGCGGGAGGCCTTATGGTAGTTCCATTTTCCAAAAAGCATTGCAAATTTCTTTTTAAATTCTTTGTTTGTTTTATTTAAAGATAAACTATTTTCGTTTGCTCACACCAGTCCCATGACTGACCTAGAGTTTATTGTTCCCTATCTAAACTCTGGGTATCCATAATTTTCCATATGGGCAGTCTAGAGTTAGGTTTTTAGATAATCAGCTAGTAGATATAGCTTCAATAGTCTTTGAAGTCTTTGGTTTTGCAATCCATGTTTGGATCGCATTTGCTACAAGTTCAACATGATGGTCGTTTGAGCTTGGAGCATTGGAGCTTTGGCATTGAAGACCTAGTTTGTTGGATTCCCGCTTTCTCACTTGAAAGACTCTATTGATGGTCATCTTTACGCCGTCGATGGTCGCAAAGTCTAGACCATCTTTGTTGTTGTTATCCTATTCCGCTATTTTATATTTATCTTTGATATTGTTGGAATTCATATGTATCGGATATTGTATTCATTGTTGTATTAATGATATGTTCATTTCCTTCCGTTGTGTTGTTGTACTTAATGTGTTATAAGCTCCAGCACGAATCGGATTTCAACGGTTGAATCTGCGAAATTCGAGCACAAGTGAAGTACGGGTGTCGATTTTCGAACACTAAAATTCGGGCCGTGACATAGGATATGATTTAAATACGTGATAGCTCATTATCAAACATCCGATAAATAGCTATATTTTGGAAGGTGCAATAATTATGCTTTTAAAAGTGCGACGACTACATTTTTAAAGATGCGATAGTTATATTTTTAAATGCATGATAGCTAAAATTTTAAGGATGTGATAGCTAAGATTTAGGTATGCGATACCTTTAGACGGGTGAATACTTTAGACATGCGACAACTTTTGACAAGCAATAACTTTATTCATGCGTTAGCTTTAGATATGCGATAACTATATGCATTCGATAGCATTAGACATGCGATAGCTTTAGGCATGTGATAACTTTAGACATGTGTTAGCATTAGACATGCGATAGCTTTAGGTATGCGATAAATTTTGGCATACGATAGCTATGTATGTGCAATAGCCACACCAATGATATTCAGTTGCCCCATTGTAAATATTCGATAGTACATTTTAAAATTTTGGGTCGGTTTTTCCTAATGACAAAAATGGTTTGTAAATTTTAAAACTTGGACAAAAATATTTAAAGAAACGAAAAAGGAAAATTTGGCCCAAATATATTTGAGTTTATAAAAAATAAATTGCTTGTTTGTTTATATGTGATTTATGCGTAAATATTTATAATAAGAACATAATTATATTGTTGATGATAACTTTTTATGTTTAAGTATGTATTTTGGACAATTACATTATTAACTATGTAAATTATTAATGTGCTCACTTGTATGAAATCACCAAATATGTATGGCACTGGAAGTTGTGAATTTATGACCGTGTAGGGTTGTTCCATTTGTGGGTACAGTCAAGTTATAACTCCTGTGTTGTTACAATTGCATTTAGAAGATTGGGAAGATCAAATTATGTTGGGATGCCTAGAACTAGTCAAAAGAAAGGACTTGTTCGAAGTTTATAAAACCGGATTTTCGATGTGTCAGCTTTTGTCGAGATAGTGCCTCACATAATAACCGATAAAGCTACTCAGCTATTAAGGTCAATGATTCTAATATGTAGGGCTTCGCCAACGTCGAGCCTAAAATTTTGAGTATGCAGGAATCTAGTGGGAAAGTTCACTATTATTTTCATCTATCATCGGGATATCTTGGTATCCTTATGAGAACCGAAGTCGTTACTATTTTTCTTCTATCATTGGAGTGTCTTGGTACTCTTATGGGAATGGAAACTGCTGGCATATCTGGTTTTTGGCCTCAGTTAGCCTTATAGGGTTTTAGTTGGCCTGTGAAAACTAATAGATTTATAGTTACCTTGATAAAACTATTGAGTACTGGCCTATACATCCTTACCCCATTTTGTATGATGATTATGTTATGATTCTAACCATTATAGTTGCAGATGGATGAGGAAAGCAAGTGCGTTTGGCACGTCTTGTCCTATCTACTGAATGTTTTGTTTGGCATTTGATTGTAAGATAATAGTGGAAGGAAAAATTCATTCTGCTCATGGGCATAGCCTCACTAAGTATCTATTTTATTTAGGATAGACTAATATTATTCACACTATTCCTTTTATCTAGTTTGAAATTTTTGAGTTCCCCTCAACTTTGGGTGCTCGTTTTAGTATGTTGAGTGTACAGTTTCCAAATTTAAGACAATTAAAGATTCTGAAGACTTGAAGGAGGCAAGCTTAATTAATCTAGTTTATTTCTATTGTAACATTTCCAATTTCAAGACTCAAAAATAATTATCGATGATACTGCAGTCATCACTAGAATTTTTTTCAAGTGACAAAATGAGATCAATTTTCTTTCCAACAACACTAAATAAACATAGCAGCCAAATATTATCCATTACATTAGTTTGTCTCATGCGTTCTCACATATGAGTAAATACAATAAAAAGATTCCAAAGATGTAGCAGGAGGCTTAATAAATAATAATATTCTGTTTTAAATTTCACTGTTGTAAAACCATGTTATATAACTGGTTAATTATTCATGTCGGCATCATTATATGTCGGGCATGACACTATTATATGTGTTTTGTTATTGTTATTACCCCTATGTGAGAACAAATGGGAAATGAAAAATGTAAAGGCAATCTTATGCAATGAATATTATTTAGCTGCTTTGTTTACTTAATATTGTTGAAAAAAATTGATCTCATTTTATTGCTTAAAATAATTCTAGTGATTACTGCAGCATCATTGGCAATCCTTTTCGAGTCATAAAATTGGGGATGTTTCATCCGCTGTGCAATATAACTACTTATGGCTGTATTTAAAGACGGGTTCTTTAACCATTTGTAATTAATTAGTTATAACTTTGATCGTTCAGGTGGGCATCATCATATGTGTCTGTTGGATCTATTATTTGTAATTATTTTATTTTATTTGTACATTGTAATCATGGGGTTATGTAATGAACTACCGATGAATGAATGGAATATTTTTATGATTTTTTGAATTCTTGTGCTTTTGATGTTAATGATACAACAACTGATCACATTTTTTCATTATAAAATAATGCTAACGATGAATGTACCATCATTAGTGTCTATATTTTGTTCTCAAATTAGTGTTGTTACAACTTGGAATCAGAACATATGTCATTTAAAACGAAGTAAGATTTTAGAAAAACATAACCCAAATGAATTAGAAAGAATAAGATTAAGGAATGTGATAACTAACGTTATAATAATGCACATGTTATTTGATACACACACACATATACATACATATACTATAAGTGCGAGCATTTATCTATTTTCTTCTCTCTATCTTTAGTCCATTCTTCTGAATCTCATGAAGACTCATATGTATAATACGAGAAAACAAGCTATTGACACCAAAAGTGGAAAACTTAATTTCGGAGGTGGAAGCACCGCGACAAATGAAAATGTTTAGCTTAATGCAAGACGAAATGCAAACCAAATAACCAATGCTAAGTAAACATGGGTGTTGGAGCAATGTTGGTTTATATGGGGATGATGTACCAATTCTTTGTTAATATGATGCAAGCCGATGCATTAACTGAGATGAATGGAGGAAATGCTGGAGTAGGCGGTAATGTGCAATCATACCTACTACTCGTAACAACATTAGAATGCTAAGTAGGAACTACACCAGTTTTGGTGGAAGCTATTTATGACAACAAAGAATTCCATCAAAGTGGAAGATTAGCTTATCCATTGTGAAAGAATATTTGCTGATTTGGGTTTGACCGATGAACAAAAGCAAAGGTTAGCTTCTAGGCAGTTGCAAGGAGTTAATTCGTATTGGTAGAATAAAATGACTATGGAAGTACCAAAGCACAATCTTATGTAGGTTGATTTTAGGGGAAACTTTGAGGAACAGTTCTTGCCTGAAGCAACAAAATTACTTTGTTCGGAAAGGTCGGTGGAATTAGAGAAAGAAGATACGTCGATATTGGAACATGCAACCAAGTTTAATGGACTTTCAAGGCATGGGTAGGCCTTCATTAACACTTTGTTCAAGAAGAACGAAAAATTTATCTGGAGGCTGAAGCTCGAGATTGCCATCACAAATATGTCCCACATTAAAGATCCATATAATGTTGTCATAAACATGGCTCTAAGGTATGAGGGTTACCTTACATCAATTGGGAAGAATACGTATGCGATGGATGTATATAGGTCCTTTGGTTTTCAGTGCATGAAGAGGAAGTTCTTTAGTCTGAAAGGAAAGAAGAGAACTCAAAAAGGTGGAGTTTCCAAGAAAGGAAAAGCTGATATAACTTGTTATAAGTGTGACAAGAAGGGTCACGTTACCATTGAGTGTTGCGTTGGGACAACATGAAGGCTATCGATACAAGGGGGTGAGATATTACAATTGCAACAAGCTATGGCACTTCAAGAGAGAATGCCGGAACCAATCAAAGTTGAGAAAGGCAACGTTTAAGCTTAGGAACCTACAACATCTAGACTGATTGCTGAAGAGAAAGGAAAAGCAATGTTGGGTTGTATGCATTTGATACATGGAACATATCTTAAAGTGTTATTTGATACTAGTGCATCAGATTCATTTATATCTAAATGTTTGGTAGATAGATTAAACCATAAACCAACATACCCCATAACCTCTACGAGTGCTGCAAATCTGATAGGAGGCTATGCAACTCGTGGAATGATATTTGACCGCTTGGAATTTGATTTTTTATATATAAGAATTCCTACGGTCTGTCCTTGACTTTATTAATTTTGGGATAATCTTGTGCATGGATTATTTAAGCCTATATAATGCTAGGATATTTGTAAGGACCTAGAAATTTATCACTTTAAAAATATTTATTTTTAAATATTCTAATATAAGATTTTTTTTAATACAAATTATAATGTTTTGAACAAAAATAAATCATGGTAAACTTGTTTTAAAATTATATTTACAAATATAGATATTTGGGATTTCCGTTAGAAAAGCGATGAAAATCAGTTTTTAGTAAAATTGAGATTTTCTCGATATTAGATGATACGAAATTGGATACATACACTTATTTCTCCATTTAAGTAACAATATGTAATAAAATTATTTATTTTATTTTTGAAAATAAAATGCCTTTATGACATCATTAAGGAGGTCGTCACTTTTATATATTTTCTAGAATTTTAAATTAAGTTTAAATATTCAAATAATTTTTTTAAGTGATGAATAATCTATTTTAAATATTATGCAGTGATAATAATTGATTTGTAATAGTTTTATAAATGTATAAACTTGTTTAATAAAGATACGCAAATTTCGTCGCACTTTGACAGTTTAACGGCAAGATTTTGCAACATTTGTCTGAATATTGATTTATATGGTTTAATAATTCAAATGAGCATGTTTTTATTATTTGAAGATGATAAGAAATATGTTTTCAAGATTTGTTTACAAATATATATAGTTTAACAGAGAAGTAAAAATATGACTGGAAATCGGATTCCGGATTCACCACGGTTTAGTGAACGAAAGTTGTTTAAAGTCGTTGCAACTTGGTTTGACAAAAGTAACATATATACACCTATGTACATGCACATGTATACACATACATTTACGTATATAATTACCATTCACATTTACAAGTTTACTTAAGGTAAATAAATAAAAATCTAGATATTTTCATAAGAAAAGAAAAACAAACATACACATCAGAATACTAGGGGACAATACCTATAGGGGAGGGGTATGGGTTCGGCCAAAGTGATGGAAGAGAGGGTGTGCACATGGGTGAGGTGATGGCTCATAATGTGTTGATAGATATTTTGAAATTTTTTCCTATAAATACCCACCCTAAGGATTCATAACTCTCACACCTATTCTCTTCTTCTTCCTCTTCCTCTACTTGAAGCTCTTTAATGGCTTTCCAAAATTATGAGGAAGTTATGCAAAATAATGCAAGGTTATGGCATAAAATAAAACAAAGTTATACACATATATATACAAAGTTCTTTCGCCTCAAGGCTACGACCAAAACACTCCTCTACCCTCCTCAAACCCATGACCACCACCACCATTCACCTTTGGCCGAGCTAACACCCTTAAGAGGGTCATGGCCGAGCATGCAAGGAGAAAGAAGGACGATCCGGGAAGCTCCGGAGTGAAGAAAGCGGAGAGAAATGCCACCGAAATGCCACCGAAATGATTTTAGGAAGCATCAAGGAGGAGTGGATATGATATTGAGTACTTTAAGTTTATAATTGCTAAATAATTCTATAATTATTTCAAGTGTGTTAATATGACCGTTAATTAGTTTTGACAATAAATATGGATGTTAAATGGATGAATATTAGTTGATTAAATTGGTCGATAGCTAGGTTGTGAATTACTATTACTAATGATGTGAAAATAAGATTCATCATGATAATGATGGCTAACTAATTAGCCATAGATATTCCATAAAGATACTTTATCACATTTTAATGTGTGTATGGAAGCATTAAACCTTTTTATGGTTTTGAATCAAGAAAGAAAGAGAGATTATTTGAAAGGTTTAAAATAGAAAGATATCACTTTGAAATTTATTTAAAAAGAGGAGTTTTGATTTATTTTAGAAAAATATATTACAATGTTTGATTTGGAAAATGAGAATTTCAAAAGTTGAAATTTCATATAAAATATCATACAAGAATTTATAAATCGATTTTCAAATAAAAAGATGGTAAATTGAATATAATAATATGGAATAAAAGTGAATATAAGTTTTAATATGAAAAATATTTTCTATAAATAGTTTAAAAAGGTTTAAATTTATTTATTATGGTTTCAAAATAGTTTAAAAGTGCTTCAGACAAGTTTCATAAAATTTGACTAAAGTGGTAAAAATAAGTCATCACGTTTCGATAGTTTGTGATTTCACGACCCAAAAAATTAAACAAATGTGTATGGTGGATTATAAGTCGGAATTTATTGAAATAAGAATACTTCGAACCCTTATGATCATAGTTTTAGGGCTGTTACGGTTGAACCATCAACCGCTCAACTGTACCAACCATTCATGCGGTTATAATCTATAATGGTAACACTTACGGTTAAGGTAGAACCACGGTTAACCATACCAACCATGCATATGTGCCTTCATAACTAATAACATATGAATGCATATTAGTCGCTTTATAATAAATAGATATTTTTGCAAAAAAAACAATTATAGCTATATGAATTTATCATCTCTATTGCATATAATTGAAAATAAATACACAACATGCTTTAAAATTGAAAGTATGACAGTTAACCATCATAGATGGTTGTAGTAAAGGTTATAAGAATATATAACCGTCAACAACGTTTACAGTTACAGTTGATAGTAATAACGATGGTTATTGTAACCGTAACATCCCTAATATGAAAAAGAAAAATCGAGATTTCATTTAGTAGAGTTTGAGATATGTTCAAATCAAGTTTTCAAAAAGGTCGCGTTTTGATCGTTCGAAAACCAAAGTGGTAAATTCTTTAAAAATGGATATTTTTGTTCTTTAAAAATATAAATAAATTCCATAAATGTTTTAAAATATTTTAAAAGGGATTTAAGTTAAAAAAATAGACTTATACGAAATGAAAAAAGTGGTTTGATCAAAGAAGTTTTAAAAACACTATTCACATCGGTTTTTGCAATGGTTTTATTAGCTTTTGAAAAATAAGGATTTTAACTTAATTATTCTTCCCTAATCTTTTTAATAATCATTTCAAATGAATATTAAGTATTTTGAAGGTGATAGTGTTGTCGTATCATGACGCATCCCTATCCATCGACGGTCTAGTGGTATTTTATATGCAAACTGTACGACAACGCTTAAAACGCGTTAAGGGGGATCAATGTAAAGCCTTAACTGTAACAATCCTATTTTTAAACCAAATTTAATTTAGTAATTAATATAATTTTTAGAAATAATTTGTGAATTAATTTGAATTTTCTTTAAAAACAAATAAGATATGTGTTTGTTTATGTGTATATATATATAAATAGATTGTAAATACAATTTTGATTTGAAATTCAAAAATAATATATCTTAAAAATAAATTGGATTTTAAAACTCTATATTTTAAAAACTAATTAAAATATGTTTTCTAATATATAAATATATATATATGTGTGTGTATATATGATTATTTATTAGTGTATAATTAGTTTTAAGTCATTTACTTTAAAGTTATATATAAATATAAATAAAAGGAAATGTATTTATTAAAATTGAATATATAATATAAAATACTACAGATAAATATTTATTAATTTGAGATATAATAGCTTAAGCTTGAAAAAAATGAAGTTTAACAAAAAAGTTTAATATTCTTTCTTTTAAATTACACACGAATAAAAATGGTTTGTAAATATATATATATATATATATATATATATATATATATATATTTAAACATATAACATATAATATAAAAACATAAACATAAATAATGTATTAATAAATTGAAAATATAACATAAAATTATAAGAAACATAAAAACATATTTAAAATATTAATGGCATGCAAAAAGACATTTGTAGCTTGTGAAATACATGCATTTAATAAGTATTAGCCATTGTTAAGATGCAATTACAAGTGTCATTTTCCTTTTATTTTTAAAATAATAGATAAATGGAAAATAAGGATATATATATATATATATACACATTTACTTCTACTCTCCTCATTTTCTTTCATAATTTCAAAACTAAAACTTAGCAAACTGCAAACCGGAGAAAAGAAAGTAAAAAAAAACAAACAATCTCTTTCAAAATAAAAAACCTGATCTAAAGAAAAGCAAAGATTAAATCATCTCAGCGTAAATTCAACACAACCAAACACAAGTAAATATCAAGCATTACCAGTTTTCAAGATCAAAAACAATTTCCAAATCTTCAAAAAATTCAAGCCCTATCTCTATTTTCCAAAATCGGGTGAGTAAACATCTGCTTAAAAATTTATCTGTCTTGGTGTATGTGATAAGTATTAAAGGTAATATCGTAGATATGTTCGCAGGAATGAATCAATGTGTTTTCATGTATATAAATGTGATATATATATATATATATATATATATATATATATATCAGTGCATGTTTGTATATAGATGATTTACCTCTGTTTTGTATTTAACGGACCAAAACAAGTTTAAAAACCAAATTCTCCTTCCCTAATCTCTTTTATGATTTGACCTTTGAATGAAATACGTTAGTATCAACCAGATCTATTTTTAAAATAGTTTCAAGTGAATTTATTGAGTAATTGTTTCACAAAATAAGAAAGAACAGTGAAAAATCATTTAAAGTCAGAAAATCAAGCATCCAAATTCCACGTTTTAATTATATGATCTGATTCGTATTGAAAAATGGTGATTTTTGATAATCATAAAAGGGTTTTTAAGATTGTGGTTGATAGGAATTCTCAAGTTGAACGGGATTTGCATTTCGTCAAATTCTGACGATCGAGTGGGTTCTTGTGACAGTTTTAAATTTTAAAATAAATCAAGTTTTTAAAATTTAAATAAACCAAGTTTTGAACTACTTTCTTAAATAAATTTCTTTTAAATAATTAATGTTTATTTTAATGTTGGTTAGATAAAAGTTGTATAATTTATTTTAACTTCAAATTAATTAAGTTAATTCTTTAGTTTATTTTTAATAAAATTCAATAGTATAATTAAGAAGTTAATTAAGAAGATAAAATGTTTTTAAATTGTTAGTCGACTTAAAGGTCTAAGTTAATTTATGGGTTAATAATAAATTTATTTCAAATGTTAAAATTTGAGAGTTAATTGTTTTTAAGATTAATTGATTTCGTTTTAAATAAAATTTTATATATTGGGATAATTATGTAATTAAATCCCTAAGTGTTTTCAAAAAAATAAAGTGATGTAATTTAGTAAGTAATGAAGATGAATGTATTGAATTGTAAGCAATCAAAAGGTCTCAAGTGATTTTGTATGATGATGATTAATTTCAATCCTTTAATTTAAATAAGATTTAAATGATGTAATTAATTAAGATAAAGAGTTTATCTTTAATTAATTCAGGGTCTTGATTAATCAAAGGATCATTAATAATTAATTAATGTAATTAACCAAATGATAATTAATAATTAAAGGTTAATTAATTAATAATCGAAGGATGATTACTTAATGAAAGTGATTAAAGGATAATTACTTAAAGATTAATCACTTAATGTAATTAATTATAGGACGACTAATTAATGTGAGTAATTGAAGGATAATTACTTAAAGGATAATTACTGAATGTAACTAATTAAAGGATGATTAACTAATGTTAGCAATTAAAGGATAATTGCTTAAAGGATAATTACTGAATGTAATTAATTAAAGGATGATTAATTAATGTGAGTAGTTAAAGGATAATTACTTAAAGAGTAATTACTTAATGTAAATAATTAAACGGTTAATTTATTAATGTAATAAATTAAGGGTTAATTAATTAATGTTAATTAATTTATGTAATTAATTAATGTAAGTAATTAAGGATGTATTAATTAATTTCATTAGTTAATAACAAATGATTTGTAATTAATGTTAATTAAGCAAGGTTAGGTAATTAATTCATAAGTAATTAATTTATCGGGTTTAAATTTAATTAATTATAAATTATGTGACTAATTAATCTTGCTTATGGATGATTGGATTATATAGAATGCCTTGAATTATTTGATATCTCTGATATGCGGTGTTCTGTGATATGAATTGCTTTGGATTGAGCTGTGATAAATATTTATCGGTGATGAATTGCTGTGTGAATGTTAACTTCTGAATTAAATTAAAATTGTTTACTTAAACAACTTGGCCTTAAGGACGGCATTTGAATTTCGATGAGACCGGGAATCAAATTCCAAATGCTTATCCGAAGACCACATCGGATCATAAAGGTGGATCTTTTGTTTAAAAATGGAAATTTGTATCCACATGTTTTAAAATAAGCGCTCATCATTCGGAAAGGCCGTGGGAGGACATTAAGTCATAAAACCCATTTCGAGCATTGATACGATGAAATGGAATTGCTTTTGAAGACGGTGGTTGAAGACCGGGTATTTTCGAAAATGAAAGGATTGCCTATTGATTGTCTCTACACCAAGTTGCTCCGGTATAGAGATTAACCTATGTGATGGGGAGTCCGGACGTGATTAGAAGATATCCGGATTTGCAAGGACTTTTTCCTTAATTGGGCAAAGTGCATTCGGTTCCATTTAGACCCAAGATGAACTTGTATGGATGTATGTCTGACATTATACTTTGAGATATAAAGCTGGTTTCTATCAAATACATTTCTGTTTGGTGGCGGAGAATTTATTCTCGTAGCTTGACACCCTTCTCTGAGATGTACGAGCTCAGAGGTTATGTAGTTGATGGTTATTAGTGGTATACTCCCGGATTGGTATTGTGGCATGCTAAGTGCTGAGTATTGGTTGATCGAAGCATGGCTTTTGTATAAAGTGTGGCTTTGTGGGACGAGACTTCATCGAACCTCACACCCCAGAAATGGTCGAAACAGGAAAGGATGCAGCAAGCTTATGGGGTTCGCGACCCTCAGGATATGTGCATTTCCATTTGGATAAAAAGGGTATCATGGTATGGAGCCTAGATATTTTACTTATGTGGTTGTTTGGAATTTGTGTGTGGCGCCTCGGTAAAGGTCAGTTACGACCGGGGAATGGCGTACTCGTGACAGTTAGTTACCTAGTTACAGAGGTAACCCGGCCTTGTGTTGGCAGAGATCTGGTTAGGTTCTCCGGACATCCCTCCAGAGGCGTACCCATTTGGATAAAGGAAGTTCCTTAGCTTGACCATTTGTTGGAAATCTAAACAATCAATACGAGCCCTTTACGGTTTTAGTTCTAGAACCTGCCATTTAAGATGGTAGCTATAGTAGACATACTATAATGGTACGTATGTTGGCTAAGATTAATATTATACTTTCAAAATGTTTTTCCACACTATGCACTAATAATAATATCAAAAGGATTTTCGCGTATCAAGCATGTTTGACTACTACAAGGAGAAACCTCTCCCATATATGCGATTGCATTTGAGTGTGTGCCGGGAGATCTTATAGTAGTTTCATTTTTCCAAAAAGCATGAACAGATTTCTTTTTATTTCTTTTTGTACAAATAACTGTCTTATATTTCTCACACCAGTCCCATGACTGACTTGGACTTTATTGTTCCCTTTTTTAAACTCCGAGTGCCCATAATTTTCCACACGGGCAGCCTAGAGTCAGGTTATCAGTAGGTTTTGAAGCTATGTCAAACGTAGATATAGATTTGGAAGTCTTTGAAGCTTTTGGTTTTGATCTTTTTGCTTTAGAGCTTTGGAATGAAGATGTAGTAATGTTGGAATCTCTCTCTCTCTCTCTTTGAAGTCCCTGTTGATGTTATCTCTTCCCTGTTGCTATTATTTTTTCTGCCGTTGTGTTGTATATTGGCTCTGATGCTGTTGAGCTCTTGTTGTAGTATGTTGTATCCATTTGGTGTATCAAAAAAAAATCATTTTGTTCCGCTGTGTTGTTATCGTCTAATGTGTTATAGCTCCAGCGAACCAGACTCCAACGTTTGAATCTCCGACACTTAAATACGGGTGATGTATTGGATGCCGATTTTTGGACATCGAAGTCCGGATCGTCACATGTGGTATCAGAGCTAAAGGTTGTGTAATAACTTTAGCTTTGGAGTATAACTCATTAGATGACTCATTAAAGATAGAGTCATAAATGCCTTAGAATGAGTATATTTCCTAAGATATCTTGTTTGTATGCCTAAGTCAATTTAGTGAAAGAAGAGGATGAGGTAGGGGAAGGGGGAGTACCACTACAAATGGTCGAGACCCTGTAACAACAGCAATAGAAGGAGCATCTCTTCTCATCCAACCCCAGGCAAATTTGGCAGAGTTATATCGGAATTTCTCAAGACTTGGAGGGAAACCATTCAAAGGTTCGAAGACTATTATAGAAGTGCAAGCTTGGATTCGATCTTGTGAGAGGATTTTTTAAAGGATTAAAATTGGATGATGATCAAAAGAGGTTGATGGATTCCTGATAGCTCCGGGAAGAAGCTTTGGTCTAATGAGAGACCATTACTTTGGCAAAATTGGAGGATGAGTTTACATGGAATAGATTCAAACAAGTATTTGAGCAGCGTTGTATGCCTTCTGCAGGTATTTACAGGATGTATCAAGAAGATTACCATACTTCTTATTTATGATAAAATTGTCAGAGTTCTATTCAATACTGGAGCCACACATAGTTTTATTTCCCAGAAAACCGTAGAAGTGTAAATCTTGAACCCGAATTCGTAATCGAACCAATTTGTGTAAAGAACCCAGTAGGAGGCCCTACGGAACTTTGTTTACGTTGTAGAAAGGTTCCTATTTCGTGTTCTCTTCATTAGTTTCCTATCAGCCTTTTCGTTCTTGACTTTAATGAATTTGAGATTTTACTTGGAATGAATTGGTTAACAAAATATGAAGCTAAATTAGATTATATCAATAGAATGATTTCGATCAAAAACCAAACTTGGGAATTTTGTTGTGATTTCTTGTGACGATCCAAGTCCGAAGAGGGACGAGCTAATGTATACTTTTGGGTATTCCGACTCAAGTTTAGAATCCATACCTATTGTTCGAGAATTTCCTGACGTATTTGAAAAGTATATACCTCTGCATGGGGAAATCAATTTTAGAATCAACTTGGTTTCCAATGCTTGTCTAGTTGTGCATACAAGTCGTAGGATGGCACCGGGGTAAAGCGTAGAGTTAGTTAAGCAAACCCAAGATTTACTGGAGAAAGGGTTTATATGACCTAGTCGTTCCAGTTGGGGTTCAGCTGTGGTATTTGTAGCTAAGTCTAATGGATCTTTGAGATTGTGCATAGACTATCGTAATCTTAATAAGTTAACTCTTGGGAATAAATTTCCTTTGCCTCGAATCGACGACCTGTTTGATCAATTGCATAGTGCTCAATTCTTTTTCGAGATGGACCTAGCCCAAGGATTTCATCAGCTGAGAATTATGGAAGATTGTACCTGGGAAACTCTAGATAGTATTAGGAAAGCCTATCCAGATTTGTATCAGGATAGTTAGGAATGTTTGTTTGAATGAATTGTTTACTTTGGTTGTCAGTATATGGCTGATATATATGCTTGGATTGTTTGAAATAAAAGCTTTGGGGTTATCTTTTTTTTCTTCAAATTTCGAGGATGAAATTTTATTAAGGGAGAATCTGTAACGATCCCTTTTTTAAGACAAATTTAATTTTGTAATTAATATAATTTTTAGAATTAATTTGTAAATTAATTTGAATTTTATTCAAAAACTAATAAGATATGTGTTTATGTGTATATATATATATATAGATTGTAAATAGAATTTTGATTTGAAATTCAAAAACAAAATATCTTAAAAATAAATTGGATTTAAAACTCTATATTTTAAAAACTAATAAAAATATGTTTTCTAACATATATGTGATTATTTATTAGTTTATAATTAGTTTTAAGTCATTTTCTTTAATGTTATAAATAAATATAAATAAAAGGAAATGTGTTTATTAAAATTGAAAATATAATATAAAACACTATAGATAAATATTTATTAATTTGACATATAATAGCTTAAGCTTAAAAAAAAGAAATTTAATAAAAAGGTTTAATATTCTTTCTTTTAAAATTACACATGAATAAAAATGGTTTGTAAATATATATATATATATATATTTAAATATATAACATATAATATAAAAACAAAAACATAAATAATGTTTTAATAAATTGAAAATATAACATAAAATTATAAGAAATATAAAAACATATTTAAAATATTAATAGCATGCAAAAAGACATTTGTATCTTGTGAAATACATGCATTTAACAAGTGTTAGCCTTTGTTTAACAATTCAATTACAAGTGTCATTTTATTTTTATTTTTAAAATAATAGATAAAAGGAAAACGAGGATATATATACACATCTACTTCTACCCTCCTCATTTTCTTTCGTAATTTCAAAACTAAAACTTAGCGAACTGCAAACCAGAGAAAAGAAAATAAAAATAAAAACAAATTATCTCTTTCAAAATTTAAAACCCGATCTAAAGAAAAGAAAAGATTAAATCATCTCAGCATAGATTCAACACAACCAAACACATGTAAAGATCAAGCATTACTAGTTTTCAAGGTCAAAAACAATTTCCAGATCTTTAAAAAATTCAAGCCCTATCTCTGTTTTCCAAAATCAAGTGAGTAAACATATGCTTAAATATTTATCTATCTTGATGTATGTGATAAGTATTGAAGGTAATATTGTAGATATGTTTGTAGGGATGAATCAATGTGTTTGCATGTATATAAATGTGATATATATATATATATATATATATATATATATATATATATATATATATATATCAGTGCATGTCTGTATATAGATGATTTACCTCTGTTTTGTTTTTAACAGACCAAAACAAGTTTAAAAATCAAATTCTTCTTCCCCAATCTATTTTAGGATTTGATCTTTGAATGAAATATGTTAGTGTCAACCAGATTCTATTTTTAAAAATAGTTTCAAGTGGATTTATTGAGTAACTGTTTCAAAAAATAAGAAAGAATAGTGAAAAATCATTTAAAGTCAGAAAATCAAGAATCCACATTGCACGTTTTAATTATATTATCTGATTCGTTTGAAAAATGGTGATTTTTGATAATCATATTAGGGTTTTTAAGATTGCGGTTGATGGTAATTCTCGAGTTGATCGGGATTTGCATTTTCGTCAAATTTCGACGATCGCGTGAGCTATGGAGATTGGGTTCGTAGCTGGAGGAAGCTTGTCGGCAGAGGATAATAGGAAAATTGGTGATAGGTTTTCTAGTACGCCGTGGTGACTGGGCGACGGTGAACTAGGGTTTAAACCCAAGTTTTGGTCGATGTTGTATATGAGGGAGTAACATCGTCATGGGTGAACTGGAGACGATCGGTGGTGTCGAAACGAGGCTCGGGGCTGTGGCAAAGGTCTGGGTTTGGCGGCGTGGTCTACGGTGGTCGGGGTTGGGCGATACGAGGCGATTTTGGCGACATGGGTTCGTGCCTGATAATGTTCAACTGCTCGATTTCAATATACTAGGTTGAAGGAAGTTCTGGGTGGCCGCTTGGGTCGAGATGGTCGACGATGACTTGTTGTGGTAGCAGCGATGATCGGAAGGACGACCGATCGATCATGCGCGTGCGCATGCTTCTTCTTGTATCTGATGGTAGCAGAGCTTCCGGGAAGAAGAAGGTGGTGGCTCGGGTGGGATCTCGAGGAAATACGGTGATGTCTCGAGTTTGGTGTCGGGTTATTCGCGTGAATGTTATCTATTATAACAGTTTGTAAATAAAAAAACATAGTAGTTTTGAAAAAAAATGAAGTTTGCTAGGATAGGCTTCTGGTGAGACTTGAGAGAGAGCTCGGGTGGGTTGAGTTTTTGGCTCGAGTGGGTTCTTATGACAGTTTTAAATTTTAAAATAAATCATGTTTTTAAAATTTAAATAAACCAAGTTTTGAACTATTTTCTTAAATAAATTTCTTTTAAATAATTGATGTTTATTTAAATGTTGGTTAGATAAAAGTTGTATAATTTATTTTAACTTAAAATTAATTAAGTTAATTCTTAAGTTTATTTAAAAAAAAATTCAATAGTATAATTAAGAAGTTAATTAAGAAAATAAAATGTTTTTAAATTGTTAATTGACTTATAGGTTTAAGTTAATTTATGGGTTAATAATAAATTTATTTCAAAGGTTAAATTTTTAAAGTTAATTGTTTTTAAGATTAACTGATTTGGTTTTAAATAAATTTTTATATATTGGAATAATTATGTAATTAATCCCTAAGTGTTTTGAAAAAAATAAAGCGATGTAATTAGGTAAGTAATGAAGATGAATGTATTGAATTGTAATCAATCAAAAGGTCTCAAGTGATTTTGTATGATGATGATTAATTTCAATCCTTTAATTTAAATAAGATTTAAATGATGTAATTAATTGAGATAAAGGGTTTATCTTTAATTAATTGAGTGTCTTGATTAATTAAAGGATCATTAATTAATTAATTATCGGGTAACTAATTAATGTAATTAATCAAAGGATAATTAATAATTAAAGGTTAATTAATTAATAATTAAAGGATGATTACTTAATGAAGGTGATTAAAGGATAATTTCTTAAAGTTTAATTACTTAATGTAGTTAATTAAAGGATGATTAATTAATGTGAGTGCTTGAAGGATAATTACTTGAAGGATAATTACCGAATGTAATTAATTAAAGGTTGATTAACTAATGTGAGTATTTAAAGGATAATTACTTAAAGGATAATTATTGAATATAATTAATAAAAGTATGATTAATTAGTGTGAGTAATTGAAGGATAATTACTTAATGTAAGTAATTAAAGGGTTAATTTGTTAATGTAATAAATTAAGGGTTAATTAATTAATGTTAATTAATTTACGTAATTAACTAATGTAAGTAATTAAGGATTGATTAATTAATTTATTTAGTTATAACAATTGGTTTGTAATTAATTAATGTTAATTAAGCAAGGTTAGGTAATTAATTCATAAGTAATTAATTTATTAGGTTTAAATTTAATTAATTATAAAATATGTAACTAATTAATCTTGCTTATGGATGATCGGATTATATCGAATGCCATGAATTGTTAGATATCTCTGATATATGATGTTCTGTGATATGAATTACTTTGGATTGAGCTATGACAAATATTTATCTGTGATGAATTGCTGTGTGAATGTGAACTTCTGAATTGAATTAAAATTGTTTACTTAAACAGGTTGGCCTTTAAGACGGCATTTGAATTTCATGAGATCGAGAATCGGATTCCAAATGGTTATCCGAAAAACACATCGATCTTAAAGGTGGATCTTTTGTTTAAAAATGGAAATTTGTATCCACATGTTTTAAAATAAGTGCTCATCATTCGAAAAGGCCGGGGGAGGACATTAAGTCATAAAACCCATTTCGAGTAATGATATGACGAAATGGAATTGCTTTTAAACACGGTTGTTGAAGACCGGGTATTTTCGAAAAAGAAAAGATTGCCTGTTGATTATCTCTACACGGAGTTGCTCCGGTATAGAGATTACCCTATGTGATGGGGAGTCCAGACGTGATTATAAGATATCCGAATTTGCAAGAACTTTTTCCTTAATTGGACGAAGTGTATTCGGTTCCATTCAGACCCAGGATGGACCTGAATAGATGTATGTCTGACATTACATTTTGAGATATAAAGCTGGTTTCTATCAAATACATTTCTGTTTGGTGGCGGAGAATTTATTCTCTTAGCTTAACACCCTTCTCTGAGACGTACGAGCTCATAGGTTTTGTAGTTGACGGTTATTAGTGATATACTCCCAAATTGGTAATGTGGCATGCTAAGTGCTGAGTATTGGTTGATCGAAGCATGGCTTTTGTATAAAGCGTAACTTTGTGGGATGAGACTTCATCGAACCTCACTCCTCGGAAATGATCGAAACTGGAAAGGATGCAGCAAGGTTATGAGGTTCACGGCCCTCAGGGTATGTGCATTTCCTTCTAGATAAAAAGTGGTATCATGGTATGGAGCCCAGATATTTTACTTATGTGGTTGTTTGGAATTTGTGTGTGGCGCCTCAGTAAAAATCGGTTACGAACGGCAAAATGGCATACTCATGTCAGTTAGTTACCTAGTTACAAAGGTAACCAGGCCTTATGTTGGCAGAGATCTAGTTAGGTTCTCGGGATGTCCCTCTAAGGCGTGCCCATTCAAATAAAGTAAGTTCCTTAGCCTTGACCATTTGTTGAAAATCTAAACAATCAATATGAGCCGTTTACGGTTTTAGTTGTATAACCTGCCATTTAACATGGTAGCTATATTAG
This sequence comes from Allium cepa, assembly GCA_030765085.1. Lineage (NCBI taxonomy): Eukaryota > Viridiplantae > Streptophyta > Magnoliopsida > Asparagales > Amaryllidaceae > Allium > Allium cepa. The sequence goes on along the minus strand of CM060931.1, from coordinate 912,041,372 downwards.
GCATACTATAATGGTACGTATGCTGGCTAAGATTAATATTATACTTTCGAAATGTTTTGCCACACTATGCACTAATAATAATATCAAAAGGATTTTCGCGTATCAAGCATGTTTGACTACTACAAGGAGAAACCTCCCCATGCCTGCGATTGCATTTGAGTGTGTGCCGGGAGACCTTATGGTAGTTTCATTTTCCAAAAAGCATGAACGGGCTTCCTTTTATTTCTTTTTGTACAAATAACTGTTTTATGTTTCTCATACCAGTCCCATGGCTGACTCGGAGTTTATTATTCCCTTTTCTAAACTCTGGGTGCCTATAATTTTCCACACGGGCAGCCTAGAGTCAGGTTATCAGTAGGTTTTGAAGCTAAGTCAAAGGTAGATGTAGATTTGGAAGTCTTTGAAGCTTTTGATTTTGAGATTTTTCCTTTGGAGCTTTGGAATGATGATGCAGTAATGTTGGAATCTCTCTATCTCTCTCTCTTTGAAGACCCTGTTGATGTTATCTCTCCCCTGTTGCCGTTATTTTTTCCGCTATTGTGTTGTATATTGACTCTGATGATGTTGAGCGCTTGTTGTAGTATGTTGTATCCATTTGGTGTATCAATAAAAATCATTTTGTGTCGTGGTCTTGCTATCGTCTAATGTGTTATAGCTGCAGCGAACTGGACTCCAACATTTGAATCTTCGGCATTTGAAAAGGGGTGATGTATTGGATGCCCATTTTCGGACGTCGAATCCTAGATCGTCACATTAATGCTAAGAAAAATATTTATTTTACTGATTCGACATTACATATGTAACGTAATCTACTACGTATAAATATTTTTATGGATCCTTGAGAAATTGAAAATCCCATAACATCTCTGAGTTATTGTACACACGTTATACACTGGATAGGAGATATAAAACCCATAAACATCTCCGATGTCATGACACTCATGTTACACGCGATATCGATTTGACTCACAAAAGAAAATTTTAGTCTTGACTCGAGTGTTTTGTCTTTTCATTACGCTCGGGCCAGCCTTGAGTTTTCATCATATTGAAGATTTATTCTAGAGGACGAAGACGAAGATTTGGTATATTATTACTATTATTATTCTCTGCATCATGTTGTTCTACAGCATTATTTATTTATCCCTGTTATATATAACTTTGGTGAATGTTGTGTAAATTATAATCAAATGTATAATATAAACAGCTTCATGAACTGTTTATTTGATTATTATATTTTATCGTTCCGCTATGAGATTCTGTGTTTGTTTTCTTCTTGTATTATTATTTTTCTTAATTAACCCCATTAATTATCTATATTCCGGATTGTTTAAGTTGGATATGTATGAATTATTGTCAATTTAGACCTTCCAAAATGTGTGTCATCACAATTGGTATCAAAGATGAAGGTTACACAAGAACCTTGGCTTTGATAGGGTAACTCATTAGAGATAAGGTCAGTAGTACCCCAGAATGAGTTTGAGTGTATTAATAAATATGAGCGCGTATTTGTTAATGATATAAAATTGTTTTATATTGTGTTGACAGTTGAGTGGCTTATTGATTCTGGTAAATACGAGTAATTAATGTTATTGATATGGATCTCTAAACACTTGAACAGAGCAACTCGACATGATATTGTTTTGAAACTGGGTGAATGAAATAATTTTACCAGAATTATATTTTATATATAAGGAAATAAATTTTCAGAAATTATTATAGTTGTATATGGTGTGTTTGGTTGTTGGAAAATGATAATGTTAAACTATTACCATTTGTTGTTTGTTGGAGTGATCAAACACAAGTGAGATCATAATTGAAAGTTAAGAAATAATTTCATAAAACAGAAATGGAATTATGAAAATATGATTTGTAAATGTAAGTTATAAATAGAAATTGAAATGAAATTCCTAAAGTATATTACAAAAATATGGTTTATAAAAATGATTGTAAAGGTTTAAGGATGGAAATTTGGAAATTTAAATCCTATTAGTTTTGAAAATTGTTTTCAAAAGGGTTTTGGGAAAATAATGGAGATTTAATTGGAAAATATTTTTGGAATATTTTTAAAGAGTTTAAAAGGAAATAAAAGCCCTGAACTTACTTCGGTCGTTGAAAAATAATTTTGCTGATGACTGCAGCATCATCGACGTTCATGTTTGAGTTTTCAAGAGAGGAATTGCTACCATTGGAGTTTTATTTTGGTAAAACTGGTTTTGGTTTTGAATTTCAAAAGAATGATTTGATAAATCTAGGAATTTTATGTGTGTGTATATATATGATTTCAAATTGATTTGAAATACTTTAGAACAAAGTGTTTAAACTCTGAGATTTTCATTTAAAATGTTATATTGAAAATATGAGGAAATAAGTTTGATAACTTTTAAAATTTGTAAATTGCAAGTTAAAGCAATATTTTAAAATTGTTAAATGTCAATGCGAGAAAGGAAAATCGGAAATTGAACTGTGGAATGAAGTTAACTTGAATTAAATTAAAGTGAAATTTGGAAATTTAGCCTAAGTTAGGTTAAATGAAATAATTTTTGAAAATGGAGTTGGTTGAGATTGAAATAAATTAATGAATGGACTAATTGGACTAACTAATTTAGTTAGTGAGTTAAATATGGTTTGGGATATGTTTGATAATATTTAATATTGAAATTGGAGGATAAATTGAGTTAAATGGTGTTGAAATTGAATTTGATTAGAAATAGATATAAACTTAAGTTATGAAGTGGAAATAAACATGAGAAGAGTTAAAGTTATAAACTTAAGTAAAATTTTATAATTCATTAATGGATATAATATAGTGTGAAAGGTGTTAAATATGAAAATCATATTCGAGTTTAAATGTATATAGACTCAAGTTGTATAAAATGTTTTAAATGAACTTAAGTAAACAAATTATATGGAATGATGTTTAGGTGATAATATTATTAAGGAATATACTATGTAAAGGAGTGAATGTGAAAAATAAGGGAATGTGAAATTAAGTAGTGTGAATAACTGAAGTAAAAATTTGAAAGTGAATAGAATAAATGTGAATAAAAGGAAGTTGATGTGGATAAGAATCAATTGGAAATAAATACGTAAATTGTATGTAAATTATTTTATAACGATTTGATCCAGATTCGATCTTGAGTGTAAATTATTTTATAACGATTATATCCAAATTAGTATTTTTCACTCAATTCTCGATGGCGAACACTACATATGGTTTTTGATTTGGTTCTGGGATTCTCTATCATAGTATATGACAATGTAAGGAGAATGATAGTTTCTAATCAAGGAACTGGATCTGAGTCCGCACAAGAGAGTCATGTGAACGATATTCGTTCGAAAGTAAAACTGTGGGATCGGGTGAGCGATCAGATTTGATATTGCGTACGGATGATATATGTACATCGGGCTTGAGTGAATCAAATATTGGAAATTGAAAATGCAAAATATAAAATGTTTTTAAATTATATGATTGGATATCATTGGTAAATAAGATGCGGATATTTAAAATCAAGAAAAATTTGGATTGCCCGACAAAAAGGTACATGTTTATTTTGTCATTTGATTTGATGGTTTTATGATTGAGACACTTAGCTTTTGTTTTCTTTTGCTGGTTTGGGATCGTAGTGCCGATTTGTAGTTGTTCTGATCTAGCCGTGCAAAGGAGACACAGACAAAATTTTATGGAAATTTAAGGAGCTAGAAATTTTTTAAGAAAAATTGTAATAATAAAAATTTGATTTTGGTTTCAAATTGAAAATGATTGAGTAAATAATATTATTTGAAATCTATGAGTGGATTTGGAAATTAGTAAAAGTGATAATGTGGTTTCAACAAATTGATTTTGGGAAGCTGTTTCAACTGATTGGTTTTAGAAAAGAAATGGGTTTGGGCAATTTTCCTCTCCTGGCAATTTCGGGAACGAAATTCTTTTAAGGGGGAGCAATGTCATTACACAGGATTTTGAGTGTTGAAATTTCAATATTTAATTGGTTTTCAATATTTGAAAATTTAATTTTATAGATGTAATAGCTTGAATTTCAAATATAATGATTTATTGGGTAATTTAATTGTGGAGTTTAATAATTGAAATTTGGTTAAATAGTGGAATCTTGAGTAAAAATAGTTTCAAAGGCTTATTTAAATTTATTAATAAGAAAGAAGATAATAAAAATTTTAAAATTTAATTTAAAGGTGATTTACTCAATTTTAAAAATATCTCTTTTAAATTAACATATAAAAATAGCCTTCTGGGGCACAGCTTCGGATTTCGACGAAACTGTTCCATTGGATCCGTAATAATGTATTATTATCGAATTTCAAATTTCGTAGCGTTTGGAATTAATGTTTAATGGTACAGGATAGAAACGCTTGAAATTAATACTGAAAATTTAATATAATATGTGGGTTAAAAAAAAGCTATCTTCCACATAATTAGGATCTGAATTCTGTTCCATTGTGTTCGAAATGGGAGTATAACATTATAAATGCCTGGCAGCACACCTCGATTGGAGTCCGTAATTTATGATCGTATATTTGGAAAATTTAAATAGTATATTCTATTCCATTTGGCCCTAGATTTCTTTTCAACTGGTCTTTTATCTCTTCCAGCCACCCTATCTATTTGTAGCAAGCCACCCTATCTGCGTTTCTCACTTTATTATTTAAATCACAGATGAACAAAAGCACAGAAGAAAAAAATGAAAAAAATGAAACTTTAAACAAACAATTTCTCCATTTTTAGTCGATAAAAAATGTGAAACCAACTTTAAAAATCCTAATTCATCTAGAGCTTCAACATGGGAGGTTTTCGTGAAGTGCAATGATGGAATTTGGGTTCGGCGGTAAGGTCGAGAGCTTATGTTATGCTAGGATTTGGTTTCTCTTATAATATAGGCATCGAGTGTAGAATCGAGGACTAAAATGAATCGTGCATGTGAAATCGCAGCTACAGTTGAGTTTTGGAGGGGATCGACCATGACTTTTGTCGCATGAACAGTGCCATGCCTGGAGATGAAAGATGCGATGCATTTTGCTTGGGTGGTTTAGGCGATGGTGCGTGATGTTGGTCGAGTAGAGTTCGAGATGATATTTTCGGTGGCATTGTCGGATTTTCATTCCGAGTGGAAGGGCTTCGTGTCATAGAGGAACATGCACGGCCGTTGTCTTGCGTGCACAGGAAGTAGAAGGTGTTGGAGAAGAAGAAGATGCGGTGGGCTTTGTTTTGGGCCAGGCTCTATATTTCTTTTGGGTAATTATTTTTATTTAGGTTCTAATTTTTTTTAATAATTTAAAAATATAAATATCATCAACTTATAAAATTCATAATTTGCTCGTACGAGGTCGGATTAGCACGTGAATTATTGCATTGGAATCGTATCGGAGTCATCTACGTTATGGAGTTAAATTTTTTGCAATTCATTTGATTCGAATTTTCTGATTCGAACGAAGGTGAGTGTTTTATATGCTCATGTTTGACTAATTTTTTTTATGTTAGTAAAATTTATATCGTGAAGTGATTTAAATATATTGACTACTGTTTATTAAATTTAACTGACATTTAAATTGATATAGAATAAAATGATAGGAATTTGAATTGATAGTTCAAATTTAAAATGGAAATTAAATTGCTAGTTAAATTTGTGATTAATGATAACTAGTAAATTGTTATGCTATTTTAACTGATTTGGGTGTTGATTATGATGGGCGCTATTGATTGATATTTTGGATGATTTGGTGTTTATTTATTTTGATATATCATGTTATCATCATGTGTAATATTTACAGTATATAAAACTGTAAATCAAATTATTTTGAATAAACTAAGAAATAGGTTGAAATGATAACACCTACGATATTTATTTTGGATTGAAATGATATATACCCATCCCCGAATTAAATTGAAAGTAATGATCACTTGGCCAGATGATAAAAAATTGCATACGGACACCGGATTGGTTAAATTGAATGATTTTGAAAATATTGATTTGAAATTATTTAAATTATTTTATTTAAGAAATAAAAAACGAGTTTATTGAAATGGAATCATTTTGAACCCGAGCTTGAAATGTTAAAAATGAACTTGTCAACCAGAATTGTTTAAAGAATCAGGTTTAAAATTTTGAAGTTATAATTGAGAAACCACTTGAATTTCAGAAATTAATCTGTTTTAAAAAAAAATTAACACTTACTCGAACTTTGAAATAAATCCAAGTAAAGTAATTTAAATGAATATTTCGAAATTTAGGCTCGGAATTGAATTTTTTTAAAGATTTAAATCTTAAAATTGAATATTGATGGTAAATTTAATTTAAGTGATTTAAATCGATATTCTGAAATCGAACTCGAATTTACATAAATTGAAATGATTTAAAAATTGAGAATTGAAATGAAATTAATTCAAATTGGAATAGAATTGGAATTAGTTGGAATTAAATCGAAATTGGATTAATTTGGAATTAGAATTGAAAGTGATTTGAATTAAATTTGGAACCAAAGTTAATTCAAATTGAAATTGAAATTGAATATATTTAAATGGAAATGGAAATTTAAAGCGACTAAAATTGGGAAGTTTGGAATTAAATCAGTTTGACTTTGAAACCATTTTCAAATAAATTATTTTGACATAAACTATTTGAATCCATCTTTTTAAATATTCAAATTAATCTGATTTTCCAAACTAATTACTATGTAAACCATTTTATTACCCAAACTATTTTCTACTAAACTATTTTAACCATTTAAGCTATTTAAAAACTATTCAAACTATTTTCTAAAAATTCAAACTGGTCAGAGTGGGATTATTTATATTTAAGTCAAAGATTTAAATGCTAATTGGGTTAAAATGAAGCTATAGTCTAAATCAAAATTCAAAATTATTTTTGAAAGTGAAATTGAGATATTTTGAAGTGAAATGATTTTTCAAGTGAAAATGACGTATCGAACTAAATATGTTTTTGAGTAAATATGATGATTTCGAATGAATTTTATTTTGAAGCAAATATGATATTTTGATATCAAGTACGGATTGTTTTCGAAACATAAAAGTACCAACTAGTATGTAAAACGACATTTGGTTGATAAAGAGACCGGAGCCTCTTATTGGCATACTCTCTATCGATATTGGAACCACTTTAACAACTACGTATGCAGAGAGACACCAGAACGAAGTGGTTGGATTTCGCCTCATTTGCTGGATTTGAAGAAAGAGAACAATGATGGAAGACCCCGTCACTTTTACCAATTTGAAATGGCTAAAACAGGATGACTTAATAGGGCCAAGTGGGCTAATTACCCTTAGCGGACAACCGTTCTTCGATTTTCTTGGACTCGCTCCATATTATTACTCTTGTTATTGGTTTCAATTGGTGCACCTTGATTTGGTATAGCCTCCCTTTGACTCGATATGGGATGGATGGACGCGGTGGGCGGTCATGGCTATGATGTGTTACCACCAGCTCTACGACCCGAACTTGTAGTATCCTACCTTAGACATTGCCTCACTTGCCTTGTCATACTTTTATCCCCATACAAGACCCCTAAGATTTTGGTTTAGTATTGTCGTATCATGGTGCATCCCTATCCATCGATGGTTTATTAGTGTTTTATACGCAAACGGTACGACAATGCTTAAAAACGCGTTAAAGGGGATCAATGTAAAACCTTAAGCTAAGAAAAATATTTATTTTACCGATTGGACATTATATATGTAGTGTATTCTACTACATATTAATATTTTGACGGATTCTCAAGAGATGGAAAATCCTGTAACATCACCTGAGTTATTGCACGCACGTTATACACTGAATATGAGATGTAAAACTTGTAAACATCTCTGACGCCACGACACTCATGTTATATGCAATATCGATTTGACTCACATAAGAATATTTTAGTCCTAACGCTTTGGTCAGCCCTGAGTTTTCAACATATTGAAGATTTATTCTGGAGGACTAAGATGAAGATTTGGCATGTTATAACTATTATTATTCTATGCATCATGTCGTTCTGCTGCATTATTTATTTAAATATGTTGTATATATAACTCTGATAAATGTTGTATAAATTATAACCAAATGTATAATATAAATAGCTTCATGAACTGTTTATTTGATTGTTTTATTTTATCCTTCCGCTGCGAGATTTTGTGTTTTTTCTTCTTCTTTTCTTATTTTTCTTTATTAACCCATTGATTATCTATATTCTGGATTGTTTAAGTTGGACATGTGTGCATTATTACCGTTTTAAACCTTTTGAAATGTGGGTCGTCACAGGGTTATCATACGTTCACATGATGATTTTTGGATATTATATATGATGTTATGAAATCAAATTATAGGTCTTCGGATTTAAAACCCATGCTAATGATCTCTAAATGATTTGAAAATTTAATATGTTGTTATGACATCAAGCTAGAGATGGGTTTTAGTCTAATAATTTTTTGAATTAATTTGGATATTTTAGGATTTTTCTTAGTTGGGAAGTGTTAAATTTTGTTTTTTCAATACGTAAAGTAATTATCTTTCCCTGAAATTTTTATATATAATTGAAGATGGAATATATTATTCTTAAAGAATTTTTGAGATTTTTCCCATGTAAGACAAATTATTCGATGAAGGGAAAAGTTGGTAAAAAATAGAAATTAATTAATTGATTAATTAAGGAGATAATTAATATTTGATGTTAAGGAGAAATCTTTCTTGAAATTCTCTGAAAATAATTATAAAAAGATAAGGGTTAAATAAATGAAAATTTCGCATGTGGAGTGATTTGATGAAAAGTGATTACTTTGTAGGTAAATAAATCAGTTTCAAAGTTAATTACCAAACTATCAATTTTAGTGCTGCATAACTCGTTTTTAAACATGTGATAGCATATGATTTAGATAGGCGATAATTAACATTTAAACGTGCGATAACTATATTTTAAAGGTGTGATTACTAGGTTTATAAAATTGCAATAGCTATATTTCTAAAGGTGGACAACTATATTTCTAAAGTTGCAATAGCTTTAGACATGCGATAGCTATAGTCATGCAATATCTTTAGGCATGTGATAGCTTTAGACATGCGATAACATTAAAGATGCGATAGCTTCAAGCATTTGATAACTGTGTATGTGCGATAGCTATACCTTGGATATTTGATAGCCCTATTTTACACATTCGATAGCATATTGTTAATTACTAGGCCGCGCTTTACCAAATGACAAAGATGGTTTGTGAATTTTAATACTTGAACATAAATATTTAAAGAAAACAGAAAAAGAAAAATTTAGCCCGAATTTATTTGAGTTTATATGAAATAAACCACTTGTTTGTTTATACGTGATTTATGTTCAAATGACTATCATGAGAACATATTTATGTGCCTAATGATAAATTTTTAAGTTCAATTATGTATGTTGGTTTACATTATTAACCATGTAAATTATTTATGTGCACACGTGCATAGGATCACCTAATATGTATGACATAGGGGATTGGAACTAATAACCATGCATGGTTATTCCATTTGTGGAAACGGTCATGCTAAAGCTCATGTGCGAGTATAATTGCATCTAAAAGATTAGGTAGATCAAATTTTGCTAGGATGCCCATAACTGATCAAAATAAATAACTCATTTGATGTTTAGAAATCCATATTTATATCCCGTGGACTGGTTTTGGGATAGGCCTTGCACTCTAGCTAATTAAGCCCCTTGGCTATTAAGGTCAAAAATTCTAACCTGTAGGACTTTGCCAACATTGAGGCTATAATTTTGTATGCGCATCCTGGAATATTACGCGGTGACACTCACTATTATTTGTTTTTTCATAGGGATATCTTGGTATCCTTATGGGAACAGAAGCTATAATTATTTTTCTTTTTCCACAGGAGTATCTTAGTACTCATATGGGAATGAATGTTGCCAGATTAACTAGTTTTTGCCAGAGTCAACTTTATAGATTTTTAGTTGGCCTATGAAAAATAATATGTTTATTGTAGAAACTTTCCACTTTTGACCCTTTGACTTGACACTCAAATTGAATTTCAAACTATGAATGCTAAAAGTGACAAATTGTTAGGTGATGAAAACAAGCAACAATATAGATTCTAATTATATCTTTCTGACCCTATAATAGAAAAACAACATACAATATTAAATAACCATATATTCAAACCAAACTTTAATAGTATATATCCATATTCATAAATTCATACAATGTCAGTCATCAATTAAATCCACATTAACACATGATAGTGTCAGGTTATAATATATATAATATGTATATAGGTAATGTCTTTATCATCCGCACCTTCATCATCACTTATTAGCGTGACTCCTTGATCCGTCAACCTATCGATAGATGATACATGAAAAAAACAATCCGAAGGAGTAAGACATATATTCAAGTGAATGAAACTAAACCATTCAGTATATACTTCAGAAATACCATTATAACATCGTTTTTATCTACTTAACCTTTGTAACATACCATAACGCGCTCCATCAATACGGTTAAGGTCAGGTACGTCCAACTACATATTCAATTAATGGACATAGATGATGGTACAGTCCATTGAAGGTCGATTACCCTGCATATGGATGTCTCCATTCTTTCGCGGTCTATATACTCGATATATGCGACACATGACACTACAGTAAGTCAAAGGAGCCATCTAACATTAATACATAATCGATACGATCATCGAACATCAATAACTATATCAAACACATATGAGTCCATACATCAAAAAAATCCAATAATAAAACATCTCGTATGTCATAGTCTCATCCTGTAGAAACGTCTCAGAAGTAGTTCTAAATGTCATGCAAAAAACCCAGTCTCAGTAAACAATATCTATTCGATTTGGTCCTATTGGGTCCAGGTTCAACTTGGCCCAACATACGGCCACCAACCGACCTATGATTTTACCATCAGTCGATCGGTGGTGTGTCATAGGTTGACCGGTCTTGCATGTTTTTTCTTTTATTTCTTTATTCTTCGTTATATTCTTCTCTGATTTCTCTTTAGTCATTTATAATTTAATTCAATCTTGTTTAACTTTATTTTGCAACCATTATACGTTATTTCATATTTAAATCATATCAACATTAAGAATCGTTGATTTATATTGGTTTATATTTTATAGTCAAAATATTGCTAATTAACATTATATAATTTATTCTTTGTTCAATTCCAAATCTTATGAAATAATCAATATTGATATATTCTATACTTATTCACATCTCAAATTTATTTTATAAACGTATATAAAATTTAATCTAGTCATATAGACCTTTAAATTGTGTTGTTATACCATAATTTTTGCTCCACTACTCCTCGGCTTAAGCTCAAACTCTCTATTGTTATATAGCTTCACATAAAAATTAAGAAGACAATGTCCGGAGGATAATAGCCTATAAACTGAAAGCATGTAATGAGATTCAAGCCAAGGACAATCTATCACTCATACCAAATAAACCGATTGCCCAACCGACTAAAACTCATAGTCCTCAAGGCAAGCCTTCAATCAAAAGACTAAATGCATCCAAGCATGTTATAGTTCCGAGGCTACAACCTCCTTTTGATTATATACCGAGACCTTCCTAAGATCACCACCCAAAGAAGTGGCTTCAATCAACTATAACCAAGTATACATGCCAAGAGCGTCTAATGTAATAAATGAGATGGAAGTTGACCATATTCAAAGTCTATACAGCCTCAATAGGAAACCAATATTAACAGCTAAGATAGCCTCCCTTATCGATAACTCATGTATCCTAAAGTTTATACAAAGCATACAAATTACAACACCCAAAGCGGTGTTTAGAAATGCCACTTTAGCAATCCACATTAATCTGTAATTAACTAAATGATGACAGATGTCTAAATCATACCGTATAAGCTGGCCAACTTAGCAATCTAAGAGAAGCACTCTACACCTGTGATAGAGCTATGGATCGTCCTTGAGTTCAAGGCATATAATAAAAGTAAAAGGATTTGAACTTTGAAAGCCTGACAACATACTATTCCATTCATTTATAATCATCATAATTTTCCATACGTAAGCTTTTTCTAAGAAGTCATTAATGGAGGGCAAAGCCCATTAGACCTTTATAACTGCCTATAGCTTCTTAGAAAAAGTAACAAAGACTTAGGCACAAAGAACGTAGGGATCCATTCTCGATCCACTATAAATTCTCTATGTCCACACCTTATTTTCTTGCTACTTTCAGCTCGGACATTCTACCTTCGACTGAACACTACTTTTACATCACTACATCTAAAAATAACTTCTGTAATTTAGGGTGTTAGCTTTCGACTAAAAATAACGCTAACATTTTTGGCACTAGAAAAAGACCAACCTTCGACCAACAAACTACTTTTCATCAATTAATTATGATCAACTTGCTATTTTAAAAATGAAATTGTAGTCCTCTATGAGTCATCATTCTTTGACTGCTAAGGAAGATGTTTTTGAAACGTCTATCGAGAATTTAAATAAAATACCATCGAAGGATCTGCCCCTCAGAATTCTGCCAACAACTAGTTTTGACCAATGATGTTAGCTTTTATACAAAATACCACAAAGTGCTTTGATGATTACCAAGCCGAAATGAAGAAAAACTCTGAGTATATGGAAAGAAGAGTTATCACTGCTATTGATGGGGAAACCCAGCCTCTAATGATTAGGAAAAACCGTTGAAAAAGACAAATGACCAAGGTAGAACTTGAGGTTGAGTTTATTAGGTACTTCTAATAAAACTAGGGTCAAAATTCCCCCAAGCAGCTAAAGAAGCTCAAACTAAAGGCCTTTAACATTGAGTACTGAAAGGATAAGCCTCGATAGTCCAACAAGGGTTTAACCAGAAGGCAGAAACATTAATGTCAAACCAAAATGAATGACTAAAACTTGGTGGAAACAGAAACATGGAAAAATTATTGTTTAAGTTGTCTGAGCAAGTTCAAAAGCTCCAAGAAGAAATGTCTGGTTCTTATATGGAATCGAAGATCAAGAAAATTCAACCATTAACTGTTGATATCATGAAGGCCCCACTGCCCATGGGATTCTGAATCCTAAAAGTCGCTTATGATGGGTCATTTGACCCGAAAGACCAAATTGGCATGTATGAAATATAGATGCAAGAAATCTAAGCTTCGTATCAGGTGTAGGGTTTTGCTAGCTACTTTTACTTGGCTGATATTAAAATGGTTCCAAAATTATCCTTCGAATTCGATTCACTCTTGGGATAAGTTAACAACAGAGTTTATGGCTTAATTCTATGCTTCAAGAGAAACCCAAGCTGGGGTGTGTTTACATGCAGATATTGGATAAGGGAGAGGTACATCCCTTAAAAATTATTGTAAAAGATTTCATGATGTTGCCGCTAAGGTCAACGACAAGTATGATTAATCCAAATCGATTACCATAACTTCTAGACTGTGGGGGAACACTCCATTTTGGAATGAATTGGTAAGGCAAGAACGTAGATCATTTAACAAGTTCCTTTATAGGGCTCAAGGAGAAATAATGATTGAAGAGTTAAACAAATTCATGGGGAAAAGTCAGGATGGATAGATGAAAGTCGAAAGTTCATTTCGACGAAGAAGAAAAAGGCAAGAGTTCCACGTTGTAGAAACTCTTTCGCTAACCTATTCCTATACCTAAATATATGCTCTAATACATGACCTAATTCCATATCCCTTAACCAAGAACGCAAATAACCCGAAACCTAACCAATGGGAAGATATTATTCTTACCACAAGTAGAATGACCACAACATAGAAGAATGTAGATTTTTGAAGAATTTCTTTAATAAGCCTGTAAAAGCAGAAAAGCTTTATGAATTCACAAGAATCAATGATGTGTAGGGCCACTTCTTCGGTCGAAGCCAAGACAACAAAATAATTCGCCCAAATACCGAGATTATTGTCGGTGCTTTGAAAATTCATTAATGTGATTATGGGTAGCCCACATATAATTGGATCCAAGAACAACATTTATAACGATACATAAACGAGTCCAAAGACAAAAAAATAAATGATTTTGAGATAAGCAGGCCTAAGAAGGTCAGGCAGTTGAAAACAAGGGTTGCCTGTATGGAATTTGATGAGTAGGGTATCTGCTACCCTCACAATGATCCCGTGGTGATCATGGTGTAGATTGTACATTCGGATCTCGAAAATCATGGTCAATATAGGAGCTGCTGTAAACATTATGTTCAAGCACACCTTCAACAAAACGTGCCTGCCTAAAACTATTCTCAAACAAAGTCAACCTTTGATATATCGCTTTAATGATGAAGGAACCATTCCCTTCGAAGAATGCAGCCTAATGGTAAAAGTTGGCGCCGAGTCAATGCTTTAAAATTTTGAGTGTACATTTGTTATTATGAATGTACCATCTTTCTACAACGCCTTCTTTGTAAGACTGGTTCTTGTTGCAATTGACGGATATATGCTAACTAAACACTTGTTGCTTAAATTCCCCATTGAGTATGGTAATGGAAGTGTAAGAGGAGCCATGTGGGTCTCTAGGCAGTTTTACTATGCTAGTTTAAACTTGGTTAATTGTGGAAAAATTCTTCCGATGAGAATAATTCCAAGCTAAAAGACATTACTATTTCTATGAAAACAAAGAAAAATTCAAAAGTGCTGTTAGTAATGCAAACTCTAGATCTATGAGCTACAATCAAAGGTTCCTGAGAATGCCACTGAGACAAGAAAATAAAAACATATGAAAAATGGTTGAAGTATCCTATGACAGAAAGTAGTTCAATAAAATACATCCAAGCCAAAATAGCAAGTTCTTCGACTGAAAGGGGAAAATAGTTCACATAGTACAAGAGGTTTCTAAATTAGAAAAATGCATCTAAATTTGAGAAAAGAAATTGAGAAAGCAACAACTACCGAAAATCTCGAAGAAATTTGCATTGACTCGAAGGACCAATCTAGAACTATTAAAATTTTGACTTATCTTCATCCCATAGTTCAGAAAGAGTTGATATCCTTCCTTTAATGTAACTTGAACATATTTGCTTGGCCCTATAATGATACGGTGGGAATAGACCCTTTGGTAATACATCCTTGTTTGAATATTGATCCTAAATATCCCCTTGTGATAAAAAAGAGACGACCTCTCGATAAAGTTCGATATGCTGCATTTCAAGAAGAAGTAGAAATTTTTTTCAAGAATAATTTCATAAGAGATGTCCACTATCCAAAATGGAATGCTAATCTAGTGCTAGTGAAGAAGACTTATGGTAAATGGAGGACCTACATAGACTTTAGTGACCTAAATAAGGATTACCTAAAGGATTGCTTTCCTTTTTCAAGAATTGATCAATTAGTTTATGCCTCTAGTGGGAATCATTTTCTTACGTTTAATGATGCCTATTTCAGTTATAATCAAATCCCTATGTTCAAGCCAGATGAATAACATACAAGATTCTGATAAACATGGGGCTATTTTGCAACAAAGTAATGCCCTTTGGTCCCATAAATGTGGGAAACCTATCAAATATTAGATAAAAGAGTGTTTACAAAGCAAGTAAGTCAGATCATGGAAGTCTACGTCGATGATATGTTAGTAAAATCCAAGCAATTCAAAAACCATGTCTTATACTTAGGTGAAATGTTGAAGGTCCTTCGAAAATATCATATAAAGCT
The DNA here is from genome assembly GCA_030765085.1 of Allium cepa. Lineage (NCBI taxonomy): Eukaryota > Viridiplantae > Streptophyta > Magnoliopsida > Asparagales > Amaryllidaceae > Allium > Allium cepa. The sequence continues at coordinate 912,025,720 of CM060931.1, read as the reverse complement.
AAATTTTCAAATGTGCTCTTTCAGAATCCAATTCGAAATTTTCTTAGGCTTCATGGAAAGTACATGGGGAATTTTAAATTAATCCGAAATAAATCAAAGCAATAACTAATATGAAGGTGCCAACTAACGACAAAGAACTGATGAGCATAAATAGGAAAATCATAACATTAAACAAGTTCATAAGCTGTTCAATTGATTAGTATATTCCTTTCTTCAAACTACTTAAAAAGCATGCAACCTTTGAATGGACGGTTGAATGCCAAAAAGCCTTTGAAGATTTACAAAAGCATCCCAACCCTCCTCCAATACTATCGAAACTAATAGATGGATTAGTAACTTCGGAACAACCCGTAAGCTCTACATTGATTCGCGACGATAAATAGGTTCATCGACCCATTTACTATGTTAGAAAAAGATTAAGTCTGGCCAAGAAGCACTATCTAGCCATTGAAAAACTTGTCTATTGCTTGATCTTTATGCCTAGAAAGCTTCGACCTTACTTCCATGCATGTCCTATCAAATTTCTAACAGATCAACTCTTGCGTTTAGTATTCAATAAACCCTAAAACTTCGAGAAGACTCATGAAATGGGCTGTAGTACTCAACCAATATGATATTTCATGATTCCCAAAATAGCTACTAAGGGACATATACTGGTTGATTTTATTTCTAAATGTACAAGTTTCAATGTTGAAACCACAAGTATTAACGAAGCCAAACTGCTCTCTTGGTAACTTTATGCTGATAGAACCTCAAATAAGCAAAAGGTAGGTTCAGTTTATGTTCTAGTCACCCTAGACAACCATCAAATTTTTTGTTCCATTAAACTTGCCTTATCGATAATAAAAAATATGGTTGAATATGATTCTTTTGTTGCCGGACTAAAGATGGAAATCTCCATCAATGTTCACAAATTAAAAGAATATAGTGACTCTCGGCTTACTGTCAATTAAGTACTCGAAAACTATCAGGCCCATGATCCGAAATTCTCCCTATGTGCAAAGCAAGTAAAACAACTCCTAGAAGCCTTTAAAAGCTACGAATTTGAAAGCGTCCCCCCGAAGTCGAAATAAGAGGCTTATGCTTTAGCTAAGTATGCAAGTGAAAGAAGTTATGCGGTAGGATCGTGTAATATGGAATAATAAAATAGTCTAGGTAGATAAAGTAGGTAAATGAAAGGAGACACCAGGATTTTATACTGGTTCGAACCTCTCGTCCTACGTCCAGTCCCTAAGCTTCACTTAGGAATTTCACTAACTAACACCCTCACTTCACCCGGAGGAATAGGTTTACAACTTACCCAAACAAACGAACAGGATTTCTTGCCTCAACTACCGAAGAGGACTTCAACTCAATTACTAAAATACAATATTCGACTTGTTGTGTTCTTGTCAACACTAATGAGTCTAATGTAGTACAATATTCCTATAATCTTGTCCTCGAGAATATGCAATGTGTTTGTGAATATTTAGGAAATGTGAATTGCTATGAATCAAAAGAATGTTATAAACAAAAACAGTGATTCAAGCAATATATTGGTGATTGCTTTGAGAATATCTAAAGAATATGAACAAGAGAATAGTAAGATTAAAGCAAGAGAATTCGGTGAATTAAATGATGTTAGAATCATGTATATATATTTGTAGAAGAGGTGCATAAGTTGTCAAAGGTTGCAAACAAGAGATGCTTCCATTTCCATTGATGAATGGTTGCAACTCTTGGGAGGAAGAAGGTGTCTTTTCATAGAAAATTCGCAGGTTTAAATTCAGTCGACTGAGCAGGAGATTCAGTCGACTGAAAATATGAAGAAAAATTTTCAGGAACAATTTCAGTCGACTGCACAGGTAATTCAGTCGAATGAAACTGTGCAATTTTGTATATGTGTACAGTTTCAGTCGACTGGCCATGTCTGTTCAGTCGACTGAAGTATAAAAGTATGCACAGTGAACATGTGAATGAAGTTTTATGAACGTGTTCTAAAGTTCGTGCAAATCTCTTGAGGATAGATTTTAACAAATAATCTAGACTAAGACCCATAGAAAATCATACTAATGTTTATAATTTGGTCTTCATCGATCTTCTTCTAGCTTTTGCATTCTCTTCCTATTTGTTGAAGCTCACTGTCATTGATCAAAATCTTCGTGTATCAACATTCTCCCCCTTTTTGATTGATGACAATACTATTCTAGAGATGTATGTACTTACTTTCTCCCCCTGAATGTATGCACTATCTTTCCTACAAAACAAAGTTAGTACCATAGATTTTCTCCCCCTTTGTCATCGACAAAAAGGAAGAACTAACAACAGTAATAATATATCAAAACAATCACTAAATCATAGAGAATATTTACATAAGCATGAATTAAGAGAAATAAAAATGTTATGAAAGACAAGCATAAAATGTCTATTTATACAAGCCATTAGAAAGTTAAAAATACACATCAAAACAACAAAATTACTCATCCTTATCCCAGTCATATGAACCTTCCCTTTCAGTTGGTTCACGTATGACGGGTCCTCCTATTGGTGGTCTAGGTGCTCTTCCTCCTTGGCCACAACTAGCTCCGCTTCTGCTGCTACTTGTATGCTCTTCGGATGTCGTCCATGTAAACGTAGGTGCCGGACGTTTGCCGCGAGATGTCGAAGCAGTAGTGGTGCTTGAGCACGAGATTGCATCCCAAAGCTTGTTGAAGAATCCTTTGATTTTATCAAGCTTATGATCTACCTTTTTAAGACGAGTGTCAAGAATTTGTTGATTTCTTGACAATATCCCCAAGTATTGGTTGGTAGTGAAGCTTGGGTCAACAAGACGAATTTCATCATCTTGCTCGAGAAGTTCTTCATGGCAAGGTTGAGGAGGTTGTTGTTGTTGATGTTGATGTTGTTGTTGTTCTTGATGCCTTGCTTCCCATTCGGCGAGTGATATTATGCGAGGAGGTCGAGATGGTAGTTGCATTAGGCTTATGGTCCAATGGTTAATTTGATGAACCATTGTATTTTCTGATTCAGGTAATGGCGTATCGACATTTAGAAGAAGTCGCATGATGTACTCTCCAAAGTAAATAGTGCGCATTTTGCTATTGTTGAAAGTGAGAAACTCATCAAGAATAAGCTGTACCCAATTAACTTGTATATTGCCAAAAATAGCATATAGAGCTCGATAGTTATTTGGGTAGACAATTTCGTACAAGCCCGTACGAGGAGTAATCGTTCTCATTAGGGCTTTATGGAGGAGTCTCGCCATAGGTCGAAGAGAGGTGGACTTAAAATCCCTAAAGTTGATATTGTCATCCATGAATCGAGGGTTGATGTTGTCACGAATGTGTGGATTGAATTCTATTTCCTCTAACTTTCTCTCGACATTTGGAGACACTAAAATATGTGCTATTCTATCTAATGAAAACCAAACTTTCTTTCCACACACCATACTCCAAACACTATTGTTTGGATTTCTTGGAGTTTGGTGTCCAAGATTAAGATTAGCATAAAATAATTTTACCATTACATGATTAATGGCATGGTCATTTCGTTTCAAATCTAAAAGAGGAGTTAAACCTACCGGATCTGTTAATGCTTGGATGTTGTAGGTTTGAAAACTTTGAAAATCAACGAAAGAATGCTCGAAAATTCTAGAATTCTTTATCTTGTTCCATCGAGTGACAGCAGTTCCATCGTAAAGCCATTATGCTATTTGAGCATCAATTGGCTTGGAGGATGATGAGGAAGAAGCTCTTGCTCTTTTTGGTGCCATTTGGGTGAGAATTGATTTGATTTTGAAGAATTTGGGAGCTAGGGTTTTGAAATTAATTTGGGGAAGAAGGTTTGTAGGAGGTAAAAGTGAATTGGTAGGGTAAAATCTGATGGTTAAAAGGGGAAATTTTTCCAGGGAAGCAGCGTTCAGTCGACTGAATGTTCTGTTCAGTCGACTGAATCAAAGGCCGAAGTGTTCTGTGATAGATTTAGTCGACTGAGCAGTACATTTAGTCGACTGAATTTTTGTTGCTGAATTTTTATTGAATTTTTAGTCGACTGTGCCGATGTTTCCAGTCGACTGAACTTAGTATATATTGTTTTCGGTCATAGTTTCAAATTTATATGACAAAATCTTTTGTGCCATAACCAAGGATCATTATCTTTTGCAAGTAAACACATACTTGAATTATGATTAATGTTCATATTTAAAACATAAATATTTCTATCTTTATTTCCTTCAAAAATAAGATTTTGGTTTTGATCAAAAATACTACATTTATTATTCGAGAAAGTTATTTTAGAACCTTTGTCACACAGTTGACTTATGCTAAGTAGATTATGTTTTAAGTTTTCAACTAATGAAACATTTGTTATAAAAGGTAAATTTGATGTACCGTAATTGTTCACATCTCCTTTGCTAATGATATACCCTTTTGAATTGTCTCCGAAGGTAACCGAGCCACCATCAAAGTAAGTGATGTTTGTAAGCATATCTTTGTCTCCGGTCATGTGTTTTGAACAACCACTGTCTAATATCCATTTCTTCTTTTTGAGTGGGACCTGAAAATAAATATGAAATTATTGGTACCCACCTTTTAATAGGGTCCTAAAAGTTAGAGTTTAGGAAACCAAACCCAATTTGGTTTAGTATCCTTTTTATAAATATAGTTTTCATTATGATGAACATTATCCATAAATGTTTTGATGTATTTATTTCTTATTAATATATTGTTAGTCTTTGGTATCTAACTACTTTGTTTTCTATTTTTGTTTTAATAGGTTTCTTTAGCAATATATGTTGTTTGAATCCATATTCCTCTTTATATTTGTATTTTTCTTGTTAGGAATTTTTGACTCCTTTTTATATCCTAATCCATGTTTACTTGAAGCGGATTGAGAATTTTCTAAAATCTTAGATAAATTTTCTCTTCCTTTGTTAAAGTTAGAAACATTTTTAGTGATGTCATCTAATCTAGCTTGAAGACTATTATTTTCTAACTCAACTTGTTTAATCTTAGTTTTTAACTCATGATTTTCAGAAACAATTATATCATTCTTTGTTTTTTGAGTTTCAATTTCTTGACTTAAGAGTGATAATTGAGTTTCCGAATTTGAATGAGATTCTTGAACTTTTTCAAGTTCTTCTTCTAAGATTTTCTTTTCATCTTTTAACGTATCCCTTTCAAATTCAGCTTTGTTTTGATTTTCACGAGTTTCTTTGAGCTTCTTTTTAAGAATTTTTATTGTGCTTAAAAGTTCAGTGTTTACTTCAATTAAATCGTCGAAAGTTAAGTTATTTCCTCAGATTCTTGAGCCATGAAGCATACATTTGCCTGTTCATTGTCGCTATCACTATCATTTTCGGATGAAGATGAATCCGAATCGTCCCATGTTACAGAAAATGCCTTCTTTTTGAATTTATCTTTCTTGTTTTTGTTGTTGAAGTTTTTCTGATTTTCCTTCATTTGTTCTTGACAATCTTTTTGCATGTGTCCTTTCTTGTGACAATTGAAGCATTCTATATTTGAGGATGAAGGTTTGTTCAAGAAATTCTTTTTGAATCCATTTTTGTTTCCTTTTCTATACTTTAAGAATTTCTTGAAGTTTTGGCTATAAATGCTAGATCTTCATCTTCAGACTCTGATTCTTCCTTTTCCGCATGAAAAGCAACATTCTTTCTTTCTTGAGCTTGATCTTTCTTAGCTTGCATATTTACTTCATATGACATAAGATTTCCAATCAATTCTTCTGGTTTCATTGTAGATAGATCATTTGCTTCCTCGATTGCTAGTACTTTTCTTTCCCATTCATTAGTGAGTGAATTTAAAACTTTAGACACAATGTCAAAATCCGTGTATCTTTCTCCTAGTCTGATTAGAGCATGATGAATATCTTGAAATCTTGAGTACATGTCATTGATCGATTCATTTTGTCGCATTCTAAAGTTTTGGAATTGATTCTTTAGCATGGATATCTTTGTTTGCTTAACCTTATTTGTGCCTTCATGTAAGACTTTAAGTGTTTCCCATATCTGATATGCAGTAGTACATATGCTAACACGGTTGAATTCATTTCTATCTAGGGCGCAAAATAGCATATTCATAGCTTTGGCATTTGCACTTGCTTCATTCTTTTGAATTTGTGTCCATGTATGATAATCGGTTGTAGGTACAACGAACTCTGTTTGAGTAGCATTTCAGGCTTCGAAACTTGTTGCTTGCATATAAATTCTCATCCTTGTAGCCCAATAGTCATAGTTTAGTCCATTGAATAGAGGAGGTCTTTGGGTAGATTGTCCTTCCGCAAATGTAGAACTATAGGCAGATGTTGTGCTTGTGCTTGCGTTATTTTCCATATTATCAATATGTCTAATAACGGTGTTATGGTTATAGGAAGGCCTTGCTCTGATACCAATTGAAAGAAGCTATGCGGTAGGATAATGTAATATGGAATAATAAAATAGTCTAGGTAGCTAAAGTAGGTAAATGAAAGGAGACACCAGGATTTTATACTGGTTCGGACCTCTCGTCCTACGTCCAGTCCCTAAGCTTCACTTAGGAATTTCACTAACTAACACCCTCACTTCACCCGGAGCAATAGGTTTACAACTTACCCGAACAACCGAACGGGATTTCTTGCCTCAACTATCGAAGAGGACTTCAACTCAATTACTAAAATACAATATTCGACTTGTTGTGTTCTTGTCAACACTAATGAGTCTAATATACTACAATATTCCTATAATCTTATCCTCGAGAATATGCAATGTGTTTGTGAAGATTTAGGAAATGTGAATTGCTATGAATCAAAAGAATGTTATAAACAAAAACAGTGATTCAAGCAATATATTGGTGATTGCTTTGAGAATATCTAGAGAATATGAAAAAGAGAATAGTAAGATTAAAGCAAGAGAATTCGGTGAATTAAATGATGTTAGAATCATGTATATATATTTGTAGAAGAGGTGCATAAGTTGTCAAAGGTTGCAAACAAGAGATGCTTCCATTTCCATTGATGAATGGTTGCAACTCTTGGGAGGAAGAAGGTGTCTTTTCATAGAAAATTCGCAGGTTTAAATTCAGTCGACTGAGCAGGAGATTCAGTCGACTGAAAATATGAAGAAAAATTTTCAGGAACAATTTCAGTCGACTGCACAGGTTCGGTCGACTGAAACTGTGCAATTTTGTATATTTGTACAGTTTCAGTCGACTGGCCATGTCTGTTCAGTCGACTGAAGTATAAAAGTATGCACAGTGAACATGTGAATGAAGTTTTATGAATGTGTTCTAAAGTTCATGCAAATCTCTTGAGGATAGATTTTAACAAATAAACTAGACTAAGACCCATAGAAAATCATACTAATGTTTATACTTTGGTCTTCATCGATCTTCTTCTAGCTTTTACATTCTCTTCCTATTTGTTGAAGCTCATTGTCATTGATCAAAATCTTCGTGTATCAACATTCTTCCCCTTTTTGATTGATGACAATACTATTCTAGAGATGTATATACTTACTTTCTCCCCCTGAATGTATGCACTATCTTTCCTACAAAACAAAGTTAGTACCATAGATTTTTGTACAGTTTCAGTCGACTGAAGTATAAAAGTATGCACAGTGAACATGTGAATGAAGTTTTATGAATGTGTTCTAAAGTTCGTGCAAATCTTTTGAGGATAGATTTTAACAAATAATCTAGACTAAGACCCACAGAAAATCATACTAATGTTTATACTTTGGTCTTCATCGATCTTCTTCTAGCTTTTGCATTCTCTTCCTATTTGTTGAAGCTCATTGTCATTGATCAAAATCTTCGTGTATCAACAGCAAGTTCACGAGATGTTTAGGAATATCAATTCATTCCGAGTGAATCCCTCGAAAATCCCAATATACAAATGGAAATTTTTTAGTCGTAACTCGAGCCCAAGCAATACGAAATAAAGCCGCACAACCAATTATTGTTGAAGATAGTTGGATGAGTCCATATTTCCAATACTTACCTGAAAACATCTTAGCTTTTGACATTACCAAAGAAATGCAAATCTATACGATGCTCCTAACTTTACCATCATCGATTGAATGCTATACCGAAGGGCTTATACAACCCACAGCATGTAACCACCCTTGAAGGCAGAACTACTCGAAGAAGCCCACGATGACATATGTGGAGATCATTCTAGAGAACAAAAGTCACTTAAGAAAATACTCAAGCAAGCTTTTATTGGCTAATGTTAAACCAAAATGCACTGGATTATGCTAAACGATGCGACAAATGCTAGTTATATGCAAAAAAAATTAAGAGCTCCGCCTAGTGGGCTTGATCCTATGATGAGCCCATAGCCATTTGATGTTTGTTGCATTGAACTTATCAGCCGTCTTCCAACTGCTGAAGAGGTTTAAGATTTGTGATAGTTACTATTGACTACTTTACAAAGTGGGTAGAAGCTAATCCCCTATCGACGATAGCAACACATCAAGTCATTAAATTTGGTCTTCCATTAACAGATAATGAAACATAATTCGAAACCAAAGAGTTCACTGAATACTATCGGGGCCATGGCATAATCAAAATTTTCTCCTCAGTGGCTCATCCATAATTGAATGGAGCCACAGCCAACAAAAATTTTAAAGCTTGCCTAAAGAAACACCTAAATTGAGCTAAAGGCAATTGGGTAGATGGACTACCCTTCGTCTTATGGGCCTATTGAACAAGTTCCAAAACGTCAACTAGGTATACTCCTTCATCTTTAGTTTATAGTTATGAAGACATGCTTCTGGTAGAACTTGAAATGACCTTACATCTAAGACCATACGACATTACTCATTAGAATACAGAACTCCAAAATGAGTCATTAGACTTCCTACCCAAACTTTGTGATTAAGCTACATTAAGAATAGTAAAATACGTTAGCCAAATGACCAAGTATTATAACAACAAGTTTGGACCTGAAAATTCAAAAGAAGAGAACTAGTCCTCCGAAATTTACGCAAATCGAAGAATCCAACGGATGGACCCCTTAGTCCAAATTTGGAAAGACCCTTAGTCATTCATGAAGAAATTCCTTCGGGAGCTTATTGGTTAAAGAGGCCAGATGGCAACATCATACGTCAGATATGGAATGCCAAACATTTGAAACATTATAATATCACAAGGCCGCCGTCAGAATAATATTTTCAAATCTAACATAAATTCCAAATATATTACATATTTTAGCCACAATTAAGTAGCATCATGCAAATTTCAAATTTATATTGAGCAGTATCATGTAAATTTTAAATTTATATTGAGTATTTTAGCTACGATCAAGTAGTACCATGCAGATTTCAAGATTATATCAAGTGCTTTTAGCAATGATGAAGTAGTATTGTGCAAATATCTATTAAAGTTATAGGTAATTTCGAATAAGGGTGAGCATTTCATTGGTTTGGTTTATACGAGTATGAAATTGTTAAACAGAACTAAAATCAATAAGAATAAAAACCAAACCAAACCAACCAAATTAATTTTGGTTGGTTTAGTTGGTTATCCGATTTAACCGAACTAAAAATGATTCAAATCTATGTTTGGAATATTCATTGTAATTGGAAATAAAACCTAAATGTATGATTAAAGTAATTCTCACTTAACATTCTTATGCATTGTGGTAGTAACTTTGACTCGTATATATTATAAATAATATACCAATGATCTTTACAAAAGAAAACTAAACTTTAATATACGTACTATCATCAGAGCAAAACTAACCTATCATTAGGATAGACAGTTATAACAACCTGTCCTTAAAACTACTGATAAATACAATCAAGAACAAACAGTGGAATGTAAAATACGAGAATACATCTCCGAGGATCCAGCTTGTCTCCTAAAGCTCCAAAGTGTCCAACTAAATATGAAAAATATGGTTGGGCTTACTCGAGAATTATAAGAAAATAATGCTCGGATCAGTCTGGTAAAACTAGCACGAGAGACACCATTGCATGGATTTTTAATATTTTTTAAATCTTTCAAAATAAAGGTATCTCGTAAGACCACGAATGCATAAACACGGATGAGTTTTTACCTTACGATAACCAAATTTTTTTATAGAAAATCCAGTGATGTTATGATAATGTCCAGGGTTTAAATTAAATATGGAATCATAACCGAAACTGTTACATTAATTAAATTCCATCATAATAGGTATATAACTAATTCCGAAGGAACTTAATGGATATTTGATTTCCAACATGACAAGATAAGGGCCTACCTTCCGTAAAGTGCATCTCTAGAGAAAATGTGCCGAGGCTGCAAAACATTTCACCTCTGCTACTTAGGACTAGCCTACCCCTTCCTAGATAGTACCGAATATGATCACCCCCTAGTTGTCACTGACAAACCGTTTCCGTGGCCACAAACATACATAATCTATGAATAAATTCTGATCTAGATATAAGTGATGATCATACCCTAATGGGAGCGATCCACATAGCTTTGTAGCACGTCCCTGCTTGAGTCATTACCGGGTTGTGAGGCTTATGAGGTCACAATTACCTTTTTCCTCTCTTAGCACTGCCTTCTAGGAACAATGCAATGCCAACATTCGTCCATACAAGTTGTTCAGGATAAGAACAAACGAAAGGCACTATTTCTACTACATCCATTTTGGAATAACCCTCAGGATTAGTAGCAAAAAGCCCTTGCACTTCAAAGAACTCCATCTTTGATTCCACTATCTTTGAGATGTCTTCCAAAGCATCGAATACGTATATGGTTTTGGAGTGGTTACGATTTTGACTCATCTCATATAAGTACACTCCCCTGCTTACCGGTCGGTCCAAAAACCAAATCGATAGTTCAGGTAAACTCAACTCCGATTCGTTTGGAAATAATCAGACAATATATAAGAGTAGAGATCGCCGCCTAACCGTTTAAGTGGACGAATTTCCTTATCATTTATCCTAGGAGAACAAAACGAGATTTTATACACACAATACAACATCATCGAAGATGACTATGCCATATAACTCTCGTGTTTCTCCTAGATATTACAAGAGTAATATTTTGGCCAAGATTTGATAGTCGGTTATTAAACTATCAAATAAACAAATAATCAGTCATAGATTTAATTTAATGTGGGATGTACTAAACCTCTATTGATTAGTCTTTCATTAATTAAATCTCTTTCCATTATTTGATTCAAGCACCTACACAATAGATATATATGTTCATGAACCCTTTATATTCCTTTCAATACTTGGAAAAACATTCATATACATATCTCACTAGTATAAGTACATTCACAATCCATTATATTTTCAATACTTAGAAACTATATCTGTATACTTATTTCAACGGTATAAGTACATTAACAAAAGCATAAGAGAGATTTTCTCTTCTCCAAATTTATATTTAAATGGGCCAAAACAAATATCATTTAAAGCATTTCTTACTCTAACACAAACCACATCCTTCGGTGTTAAGTATGAAAATAATGCTTTCATGCCACCATAATTAAGAAGGATTATTTATCAGAATCAAATCGCATAGCTTTTATAAAATTATCGTTTTATAAACCCATTTCATATTTACAAATCCTTTTATAAATCTCCAAATTAATTTATAAAACTTCTTTTATAAATCTCTAACTTTATTTTTAAAATTCCTTTCTATTTATAAAACTCTTTTATAATTCTTCCTTTATAACTCTTTATTAAAATCTTTTATAAAACCCTTTATAAAGTTCCTTATATAAAATAATTTATTATTTATAAAAACCTTTATTAAATTAATTAATTACCTTTAAACATCGTGAATAAATAATTAATTAACTTTAAAAACATTATTAATAAAATGATCAAATATCTTTAAACAACATTAATAATATAATTAAATGTCTTTAAACAACATAATAATATATTTATAATCATTTAACCATATTAATAATAAAAATAAAATCTTTAAACCATATTAATAATATAATTAAAATATTTTATAATTATATAAATATTTAATCCCAATTGTTATAAAAAGGATGTTAATTTAAATCCATTTCTTTTTAAATTTGGAAAGAGGCTTAGTGACCACAATAGTACTTAAATGAGCTATCGTTTATTTTTAGTTCAACATTCCAAGTCATATCACTAGTATTTACATTAGCCAACATATATGTAAATAAAATCCATAATTAGCCATCAACAGCTAGCACATTACTTTTCCAATATTAATTAACTGACATAGAATTAAATGTCCAAATTAATATAATAGAAGAATGAGGATTAATTCTGCTAAATATATATCCAATACAATCTATCAAATTTAAATATAGTAGAACAGTGTTTTATTCTGCTAACGGGATGTCAGTGATAAAATAAAATTACCTAATGACGTAATTATTTTCCATGGTTATTAATTTATCAATATTTTCCACTTTGATAAATCTGTCGAATAATTGTACTAAGTTGTTTGATTAGTTAATACGAATTAGTTGTTGAAATTCGTGGGTAAAACGAACTTCACATGGGTGCATTGTTATTTTTCAAAGTTTAAACTTATTTAATAAAATTAATTAACTCAATCCTTCAACCCGAAGCCTAACTCGACCCAAGATAAACAAACCCAAACCCAGGTCAAAACTTCTCCTCCTCAAACTCGATATCCAAATTCATATTCCCTAAAAAAATAGCCTGGTGGCAAAACTTATGCACACATGAGTGCATGTGCACATTGCACACTACCACCGAACTCCATCAACCACGCGGACTATCGCCACAAACCCAAACACCTCCATCGACTCGGCCACTATCTGGCCTTTGCCTCTGGATGCCTCAAACCCAAATTGACCCGTTCATCCCTAAAATTTCGCATTCTAGAAAACGACGCCGCACAGTCATCCAGCTATCGTCGCCACCTCGATCGCATATGAAAATGATAGTGGATATTAGGACGATCATATACTTTATTAACTTTCACACTTAGCGAATCCTTTCATTTCACATCCATCATTTCTTATTCAAATTCAAAATTAATTATTATTATTATTTGTTCACTTATTTATTTTTTCAGAATACAAATGTTTTCCAAAATATTTTGAATATTGTTTTAAAGAATAAACAAAGGTATTACAATCTTTTACAACTTGTCGTTCGATAAAAAGATGAAAATTCGAAAAGGGGGTCTCTATCATATTTTTGTTTTCTTCGTCAAACTACCTTTTTATGTTAACATAGCTATTAATTTAATGATATTTATTTAATTATTAAATCCGTTAATTGAATATTTAAAATAATTAAATATTCACAATCAAAGCGATAAAATTCCAGGTCTTTACATACATAATGAAAGATTTCAAAGAGAAAGCAGCAGCCAAAGTAGTGTCATAAAAGAGTAAGCCATGGCTAAATAGTTTCATGCAAAGAATGAGCTAGGACAAAGAAGTGTCATGCAATATAGGCACGAAAGCTGCCACTACTGGTTTTCTAATTGAAACATATGTAAGGTTCAGTCCCTTTGACGGAGGCATGTTGTCAAGATTTACCAAAACAAATTCGCCCCACCAAGATGGCTATTTTACATATAATATTCAATCTATTTTATGGCTTTCGAAACTAAGCAACAAAACTTAAAATGATGTTGCTTTTGATCCTTGCAACTCTAGTGAAGTTGTGATCTCTTTAAACAATGACTTTGAGTTTTTTTGGTGCTAATGGGTGCTTGAGAACTCTAATAATTAATCCATTTATCCTAGCCACAAGCAAAAAACTTCCAAAAGGTCGCATTTCGGCTCTATAGTCCACATAGTAGATTGATGAATTCCACTACATTAGATCGTCACAGTAAATTCAAGGGACGAGTCTATACATAATAAATAAATCATACATTCATGGTTAATTCTACACCTCAAGTAGATGTTTTATAATTATATTTAAAATAAAAATAAGTGCTTACAAAAATTGGGATGATTAATCAAGCAAAAGGGATTGGTAGCAAATATTCCTTGTGAAAATTCGCACTTTCCTAAATATTCCGCTAGAACACAAGGGACCACCTATATAAAATCCTTATGGTGCCGCCAATTAATCTAAGAAGTAATATCTTATGATTTTTTGGGTCGGTTTCTCTAATTCTAGTCCAGCTAGCATGGACCACATTACAACATGCCATAGTTTTCCTTCTTATGGCATTAATTGATATGTCCCCTATGCTTCCAAATTCTCAAAAATGGGGTAAAAACTCTTATAAAGAGGAACAAACCCTCATAACGAGTCTGGTATTTCAAAATCAATTTTCTGCATATCCTCATGGCGAGGTAAACGTTTCAAAAGACATCTCCTAAGCCCTTCTAACGAGGAAAAAAACCCTCGGTACGAGGTTAAAATTTGAAAACCTATTTTCAAACCCTCATCACGAGGTAAGAATTTCAAATTCACATTCAAATCCTTATTATTTAATTAGGATAAAGTAATTTCAATGCCACTCTATTACACATAGCCTTGGGCATACAATTACTATCACCTTTACATCACTCTATTATACGTTGCCTTTAGTATACGAGTACTTTTGCCTATCACGGCACTCTATTATACATAGCCTTTGACACAAAAATACTTTATCTTACCATGACACACTTACTATACATAGCCTTTGGCTTATAATTACATTCTCCTTTATGACACTCTACCATACATAGCCTTCGACATACAATTACTTTCGCTTATCACATCACAATCACCATACATAGCCTTCGGCTTATAATTACTTTCACCTTTACAACACTTACTATACATCGCCATTGGCTTACAATTACTTTTACGTTTAAGACACTCTACTATATATAGCCTTCATCACACAAATACTTTCGCCTATCACGGCACACTCTACTACATAGCCTTCACTATACAACTAATTTCGCCTATCATGGCAAACTCACTATACGTAGCCTTCGATATACAACTACTATCGCCTATCGTGACACACTTACTATACATAGCCTTTGTCTTACAATTACTTTCACCTTTACGACACCTTGCTATACATAGCCTTTGACATACAAATACTTTCGCCTATCATGTCACATTTCTATACATAGCCTTTGCCTTATAATTACTTTTGCCCTTATGACACTCTGCTATATATAGCCTTCAGCATACAACTACTTATGCCTATCACGCGACACTTACTATACATAGCCTTCAGCTTATAATTACTTTCGCCATTACCACACTCAACTATACATAGCCTTCGACATATAAATACTTTCTCCTATCAAGGCACACTCTACTGCACATAGCTATCAGCATACAGCTACTTTTTCCTATCATAGAACACTTACTATACATAGTCTTTGGCTTACAATTGCCTTTTCCTTTACTGTATTCAAATAACATAGCCTTTAGCATATGACTACTTTCACCTATCATGGCACACTTACTGTACATGCCTTTGTCTTATAATTACTTTCACCTTTATTGCACTCTGCTATACATAGCCTTCAACATAAATACTTACACATATCATGACACATCCATTATACACAGCCTTCGGCGTACCACCACTTTTGCTATCATTGCACACTTACTAAACATAGCCTTTGGCTTATAATCACCTTTTCCATTACGAAAATCTATTATACATAGCCTTCGACATTCAATCATAGGTTTTAAACGTTCAAATCCTCACTATACGATGATATTAGATTTTCAAAATCCTTATAACGAGGTCATACATTCAAATCCTTACTGTACGACGAGATTATATTTTTAAAACCCTCATTACGAGGTGAAACCTCTAATACTCACTACATGATGAGGTTAGATTTTCAAAACCCTCATAATGAGGTAAGTCTTTTAAATCCTCGTTGTACTATGAGGTTAGATTTTTCAAAACCCTCATAATGAGGTATGACTTTAAAATCCTCATTATATGATGAGGTTAGATTTTCAAAATCCCCATTATATGATGAAGCTAGATTTTCAAAATCCTCACTATATAGTGAGGTCGGTTTTAAGATTATATTAGGCAGTAATCTATTTTATGAGAAACTACACACATAAAAGAAAGAGTGAAATAGCCCGGTACCAACTATGATCCAACCCTCCTTGGTCCAATGTTCACTTCATGCTTACCATACAAAGTAAACTTGGGGGTGTGGGAGGCAGTGTTATACCAGATTTTTTTTTTCCGTCATAGTGAACTCTTAATTATTAGAATATTGCAACTTTTTGGCTTAAGCTCAAAAGCTTTATTTGTATATAATTTCACATAAAAATTAAGAAGACAATGTATGAAGGATAACAATCTACAAACTAAAAGCATGGTAGTGAGATTCAAACCAAGGACTATCTATGTCACTTGTACTGAATACCACAGCCGCTAAGTTAACCTCAAGCCAAAAGCATAGGCCTTAAGGCAGGCTTTCAATCAAAAGACTAAAAGAATCCAAGTATTCTATAGTTCCAAGGCACAATCTTCCTTTCGATTTATATCAAGACCTTCCTAAGATCACTGCCTAAAGAAGTGACCTCAATCTACCATAACCAAATACACAGGTCGAGAGCGCCTAGCGTAACAGACGAGACCAAAGCTGTATCTATTCAAAGCTTTGAGTGCCTTAATACAAAACCAAGATAACCAACTATGATAGCCTCCCTTTATATCAACAAAACCTAAAGCTTATACAAATCAGGTGGTTACACCACCTAAAGCTATGTATAGAAATGCCGCATCAACAATCAATGTTAGTCTATAATCAACCAGATGATGACACATGTCTAAATCTTAACCCTAATAATGGGCCAAGTCACCAATGCAAGAGAAGCGCTCTAAATCAATGACAAAGATACAAATCATTTGTAAATACAAGACATATACCAACAGTCAAAGGATTTGAACTTCGAAACCTGATTGCATAATATCCAGTTCATTAGTAATCATAATAATTTTCCATACTTAAGCTTTTTTAAGAAATCATTAATGGTATATAGAGCCCATTATACCTTATACATCCATTAATAAGGTCTTTGATACTGTCACAAAGACTTAGGTACAATGGACACAGGGATAGTAGGAGCATGCCATAATAAGTAGTTGAATAGAGCTTCGTATTTCATATGCTATTATGGTAATTGCGAAGATAATAGGAACATGCCATATAATACTTATCAATGGATGCGTAAAGCTACAAAAAAATTCGTAAATATACATAATATTATTTTTTACATGATAATTAACTTGTTTTTATTTTATCATGAATGTTTTGAATATTTGTTATAAAATAAATCTATTAGAATAGCGGTATTTGTTGCATTAGCCACATAACACATAAATGTCTATAATTTTTTACAATTGTTTCGAAATTAAGGATAAAATACCTATTTAGTGGAAGCAGCATAAGAGTTGGAGAACTTCTCATATTGGTACATAAAGATGTATGCATTCGAAACTCTAATAATATCAAAAATAGTTCTACATACTTCATTTAATTCATAGAAGAATTAACATAAAATGAACATGTGTATTTGATACATGAGAAATGTATTAATGATAAGTTTATTGAATACAAAATAGAAATATAAAAAGTATCAAGCAAAGGAAATAAGAAAATTCCATTGATTGAATAGGTGAGTATATAGAAAAAAGTTTCAAAAGTACCTAAAAATGAATAAACATTCAACCTCAAATCTCATGTCTCCTTATAATACATAATGGTGAATTGATAATGGGTAATCAGACTTTTTTGAACAAAGTACGACTGATTATGAGTAAAGTTGAGTTAACTTCTTTCTGTAAGGTTGAGTACATAAAAGTAAGAGCATAAGGTTAAGTACGATTTCATCTAAAACAAAGTTCACAAAATCATATAAGATAAGTGTTGATGAAATAGCCCCTACATCCTAGGTCTAGGAGATGACATGATGTAGAAGTTGAGAGGTTGTACATAATATTTACCCATGAGGGATCTTATGTGAACCACCCAAAAGCAGTTTGGGACCAATCAATGTTGATTGACAAATTTATGTTACAAACATAAGTTTGTAAACCTAAAACTAAATTAGTTTACACATATATATAGGTGACTCATAAAATGTTCATGAATACCTATTCCATTGCATCGAGAAATAATTGTTGATTCAAGAAATGCCAACTTCATGGTGAAGGAAGTTTCTTGAAATTATTGGTATTGAAATGGTCATGGATACGATCCAAAGAGAAAACTGATATCAAAGAATGAAATAAAATTAATCGAACTAAATAGACATAACACACTAGAATCTATAATAATAAATATCACACATCAAAAAGAAATTATGAATTATATGAATATCTAGAAAAGTTTCCTTAGTCTTAAGTAGGCAATGAGGAGTGTAACGACTCGAACTTTCGCACACTTCGTATTTAAATATTCGAATTATTGAAATATTTGAATCTTGGATTTAATGTTATTAAAATGATTTAATAACCTTTTAAACCCCTTTTAAATCATAAGTAATGATAGTAAACTTATGTTGCAGATTTTTTTACAAAAATAAATTCTTTGAAAAAATATCGATAATGTGACCGAAAATCGCTTTATCGATAAACGGCTTTTTAATAGCCAGAAGTTGTTTAGATTTTTTTTAACAATAATTATTTTCTTAGAAAATCAATAAAATGAAATAAAATTTTCACCATTTATGGAAATAAACTTTTTGGATGATGTCGTCAAAAATATTTTGGAATGAGCTTTTGTGGTAAGACTTAACTTTTAAGTAAAAGAATAAAGATATAAAGGTACATGTGAGAGGGAGGCTCCTTTGTGACCTTCTATAGAAGGTTGAAGATGGTAATAACCTCTCACACAAATAAATACACAATTCAGCTAAGAACTAAATCACAAATTCACTAAATCTTGAAATATTGTATAAGAAAAAAAATGGTGAAAGTGCTTAAGCACTTATCCACTAATTCTTCCC
This sequence comes from Allium cepa, assembly GCA_030765085.1. Lineage (NCBI taxonomy): Eukaryota > Viridiplantae > Streptophyta > Magnoliopsida > Asparagales > Amaryllidaceae > Allium > Allium cepa. The sequence goes on along the minus strand of CM060931.1, from coordinate 912,006,822 downwards.
TTACTTTTTCAAATCTTAACAAAGTCATCTCCAGTCTCTTCTAAATTTTGTCCATAGGCCTAAACATCATGAGAAGCATGAATATCAAGTAAAAAGTAGAAGAAAGTGAGAGGAAGAAGGGGGATCTTAGATGAGCCGTGAGCAAGGGAAGAGGAGGGAAGGTGTTCCCTCGGTTTAAAAGTGCTAAAGGTTAGATCTTTATGATTTTCGTGATGGTAGGGGGTGGTTCTTTGATTCCTGTGGCTTTGAGCTTGTGTTTGGCTAAGATCTAACTGAGTTATCTCACTATCTTGTTTGAATATATTGTGTGTATGTGTGTATATGTGTAAAGTATGAAGTTAAAGTGACATTAACTAAGTAAAGTTATAAACTTTGGACCTTTCTTGCTTTTAAAAGCAAATGACAAGTTTATATTGCATAACATCAATTATATTACCCTCTAAACGTGTAGCATGACATTGATTTGATGTTTAAATAGTTGTTTAACTTGTGTGTTTAATTGAAGTATGTTTGAAAGTGTTTGAAGCGAGATTAGTCATTATAAGTTCACTTCGACATCCCTTAAGTATAACTTGTGTTAATTAGATATTTATGATCATAATTTAGATAATTTGATTTAATTTTTCTCTAACATATTTTTGTGTACTGGATAGTAAAAAAATGGTTTGGAAAATTATATAAATCATGAACAAAAGTTGTGAAAGTAAGAATAGAAAGGTGGTTCAAATACACTTTGTAAATATAGTCCGTATTTAGGAATTTTTATAAATAAATGGGAAGATATTCTTAAGGTTTATGTAATGACCCAATTTTTCGATGCTCGAAAGTCGACATCAATACGTCCACTGTATCGAATGCCGAAAAGTCGAATGTCGAAAAACTGAACCATTAGGGTTAAAGAAGAAGAAGATAGAAAAAGAAACAAAAACAAAAACAAATCTCACATTGCAGCGGAACAATATATAATAGATAAATGAATCATCTTTAAACAAAAGAACTATATCAGTTTATACATTACAACATCAGAGTTTTACAACAACAAAACACAACATTGGCAGTCGTTATAACTTGCTTACATGAAAATTTGACTTGCACCAACCCATACGCAGCGAACACTATACAATATAAGTCACACGTCTCGCCATCCAGCTTGTCTCCTAATCATTACAGCATTATTTGCCGACATCACTCCAGAACAACTGATAACATGACTCTAGACTGCCCGTGTGGAAAATTATGGGCATCCAGAGTTTAGAAAGGGAACAATAAACTCCAGGTTAGTCATGGGACTGGTGTGAGATCTTAAAACAGTTATTTTCACAAAGAAAGGAAAAGAAATCCGCTATTCTTTTGGAAAATGAAACTACCATAAGGCCTCCCGCCACACACACAATGCAAACGCACAATTGGAGGAGATTTCTCCTTATGATAGTCAAACTTGCCTGATATGCAAAATCTTTTAATATTGTCATTAGTGCATAGTGTAGAAAACATTTCGAAAGTATAATATAAATCTTAGCCAACATACCACCATTATGGTATACCTACTATAGCTACCATGTTCAATAGCAGGTTACCGCCACATTCCATAAACCGTACAGGGCTCGTATTGTTTCTTCGGATTTCCAATAAATGGTCAGGGTAAGAAACTTCCTCACCGAATGGGAACGCCTTTGGAGGGACGCCCCGAGAACTTAACCAGCTCTCTGCCAACACAAAGCCGGATTACTTCTATAACTAGGTAACTAACTGCCATGTGTATGCCACCCCCCGCTCTAGGCCGACCTTTATTCGAGGTGCTTCTCAACCAACAACCACTAAGTAAATAATCTGGGCTCCATACCAAAAAACCACTTTTAAATTCACACAAGTTAAATAACTGGACTCCATACCAGATACCACTTTTTATCCAAAAGGAGATGAACATACCCTGAGGAGCATGGCCCCCATAACCTTGCTGCATCCTACCTGTTTCGACAATTTCTGAGGTGTGAGGCTTATTCGAAAACAAGGGTTTTTGTTTCGTAAAAATTCGATCAAATATGCACAAGTTACGGCCTTTAAAGTATAAACTTGGGTAAAACTTAAATTCCCAAAATAATACTTTTAAAATGGTTTAAAACCCATATAAACACATTATATAACTTGTATAACCCTTTCAAACCATAGTTTCCAAAATAATTTCAAAACTTAACAAGATATATTCTTATTCAAACTAAATTCAATTCCAAATTTCCTTTTCAAAAGCTTTTCATATTCAACCCAATTCCATTTCCAAAATCATTTTGGATTCAAAATTCAATCTTTAAAAACCATTTCATAATATTAAATTCAAATATCTGTGACTTAACCAATTTTCTCATGCAATCCATATTTGTGTGTGTGGGGTGTTGTCCAGGGGTTTTACACACAACAACATATTAAAACCATCATCAGTTCAAGCATTCAATATAATCCAAACATCTATAAGTAAGATCAATTAATTATCTGATTAATTTAAATTAGATTAATTACTTATGAATGAATTACAAATCGTGGTTAACTAACATTAATTAATTACAAACCTTAATCATTTATCAATTAACCTTTAATGATAAATTAATTAACCTTTAATTATTAATTAATCAACATTAATTAGTAAATCAATTAACGTTCAATCATTAAATAATTAACCTTTAATTATTTAATTATTCTTTAATTAATTACCCTTAATCAATTAAATTAATTAACCCTTAATTAATTACCATTTAATTAATTACAATAAGTGATTATCCTTGATCATTTAATCAACTATTAACCATCAATTAATTAATTTAATTAAGTAATTATCTTTAAGTAATTAATTACCTTTAATTACTTCATCACATAAATCAATTATCTTTTAATGTAATTACATAAATTAATTACCCCTTAATTACCTTAAGTAATTAATTTCATTAAGTAATCATACATTAATTACTTACATTAATTAAACCACCCTTAAATTATTTACATTAAGCAATTGTCATTGATAAATCAATAATGATCCTTTAATTAAGACCTTAACTAATCAAGATAAATTCTTTATCTTAATTGGTCACTTAATTACAACATTTAAGTCTCATTAAATAAAATAAATTATCGCTAAATAAATAAATTTCAAAACCTTTAAGTTAATTAATACTCAGAATATTTATTTAAGATATACCACTTATCTTTATTAAATACATTACAAATTCCTTTTGAAAATGATTGGGAATCACATTACTTAATATATAATTATTTTAAACCAAAATTTGATCTTTAAAACATTTAACTTTGAAACAAATTTATTATTATTAATCCATAAATTAACTTAGATCCTTTAGGTCAAATAATAAACTAAACACTTTATCTTAATTAACTTCTTAATTACACTTTTTAACTTATTTGAAATAAACTTGAAAATGAACTTAATTAATTAACTTCTTATATACCGGGGGATGGCATACTTGTGTCAGTAGTTACCTAGTTACAGAGGTAACCCGGCCTTGTGTTGGCAGAGACCCGGTTAGGTTCTCAAGGCGTCCCTCCAGAGGCGTACCCATGTGGCATATGAAGTTCCTTAGCCTGACCATTGTTGGAAATCCAATCATCCAATATGTGCCTTGTACGGTTTTAGTTGTAAAACCTTCCATTTAACACGGTAGCTATAGTAGGCATACTATAATGGTACGCATGTTGGCTAAAATTAATATTATACTTGCAAATGTTTATCGCACTATGCACTAACAATAATATCAAAAGGATTTCACGTATCAAGAATGTTTGACTATCATAAGGAGAAATCTCCCCCAAGTGTGCAATTGCATTGTGTGTGTGGCGGGAGGACTTATGGTAGTTTCATTTTCCAAAAAGCGTAGCGAATTTCTTTTAAATTCCTTTTTTTGTTTTTGTTCAAGATAAACTGTTTTTGTTTACTCACACCAGTACCATGACTGACCCGGAGTTTATTGTTCTCTTTCTAAACTTTGGGTGCCCATAATTTTCTACACGGGCAGCCTAGAGTCAGATTTTCAAATAGCAGGCGTAGATTCGATAGCATTCAGTCTTTGGATTTTGGCAATCACATTTGGATTGAGTTTGTGAACTTCTCCAGATACAAATGTTACTCTTTTAAAAATGAAATTTACAAGTGGCAAAGATGTTTTCTTTTAAAATTACAATATAGATAAATATCAAAGAATTTGAACTAGGCTGATACATTTTTCACTCTCCTTCCTCAATTCTTCTTTCATCCTCCATTTCAAAACTGAAATTAGAAATCAAAAGCAAACAATATTTTTCTACTTCAAAATGAAAAGAAAAGAAAAATTGACAATCAAATTTCTTTCAACTTCTAAAACTTGAAGGAAATCAAGAAAAGTTACAAACTATAAATATAAATCAATTCAACATTTAAGCTAGGATTTAAACTCAAGTGAATTAAGCAAATAATCATCTCAACAAAGATCAGATCTACTCAGCAATAACAAATTCAACAAAATCAAGATCAAAAGGTTCCGGATCAAATTTCCAAATCATTTTCCAGAATTTTAGAAAATCAAAACAAAACTCCTAGTTCTCTGTTTCTCATTTCCAGGTGAGTAAACTTCACCTTAAAAACTCGATCCTTTTTATTTTGAAATGCCCTTGATGATGAATGAAAAGATGATTTGGAAATGCTTTGTATGGTTGTAGATATACATTTTTGTTTGGGTATATAAATGTATGTATGCATGTCTATATATCTGCATATGCATACCTCTGTTGTTTAACGAGCTTAAAATCTCTCAAAAATAATTCTTAACTCCTCATCCAAACCATTGTAAAATGTGATGTTTAAAAGGAAATTGATAGTAATGATGTAATACAAAATTTAAAAATAAAAACAAGTAAAATTATTAAGTAATTTACCTGGAAATTAAATGTACAGTGAAAAAAATCAAAATGTGTTGGAAATCAATTATGTAGATTGTAAGTCTCTAATTCACGATTGAATTCATTCTTGAATTTAATGATTTTTGGAGAAAATTTTGTGATTTTTAGTTTAGAATTAGAGGAGGAATCAAGGATAGTCCAAAATTGGGTTTTTCGACGAATTCTGGTGGTCTCGAGGTTCTAAAACCTCGGGGTGGTGGCTGGAGGAAGGTCATAGGTTGGTGGTTAAAGAAAAAATGGTCGTTGGGTTGCACGTAGGCTGTGATGGTTGAACGTTGACAAACTAGGGTTCATAGCTTGTTTTGGGTTGATGATGTTGGCGAGATGAATTCATCGACGAGGGTGAACTGGAGTTGATCGCGGGCGAGGGAAAATGAAGCTCGAGGCTCTGACGAGGCTAATGGAAAGTTGATAGGGAACCGGTGAAGAGAATACAAAATAGGAACTTATCTATAATGATACGCAGGGCGACCATCACACCAAATCTTCTTCTTGTAGCTGCTAGGAAGCCATCAAAGAATCGAAATTGAAGGATGATCAAAAGAGATTGAGGGAAAAGTTGTTTCCGTTGTTGTTTCAGGGTATCAACCATTTGTAGTGGTACTTCCCTGTCTCCTACCTCGTCCTCTTCTTGCATTCATACCCACTATCAATGGATAATAAGAGAATTTACTAAGGCATACAGATGGATATCTTAGGGATATACTCATTCTAGGGCATTTGTAACCCTATCTCTAATGAGTCATCATTAATTAATAATCAACCTTTAATTAATCACATTAATTAATAAATCACCTTAGTTAATTAATTAAAGTGATTAATCAAGGGATAATTAACCAAGGTGATTTATTAATTAATGCGATTAATTAAAGGTTGATTAATTAATTAATGTAATTAATTTAATTAATCATTAATTATCAAAACCTTAGTTAACTTTTAAGTTAGACCATTATCTTTATTAATTACTTAGCTATCATTAACATATTTAAAACATTTATCTTTATAATAAACTTACTTAATTAAATCATTAATTTAAGTTTTCAAAATAAAATAAACATTTAAATTAACAAATTAAAGTTAGCAAATTATATAACTTCCTTTTATAAATGTTTTCTTTAACATTTGTTTTTGGAAGTTATATAATTTGTTAACTTTAATTTGTTAAGTTAAATGTTTAAGTTAAATATCTGGCTCCATACCATGATATCACTTTTTATCCAGAAGGAAATGCACATACCCTAAGGGGCGCTACCCCCATAACCTTGCCGCATTCTTCCTGTTTCGACCATTTTCGGGTTGTGAGGTTCGACGAAGTCTCGTCTATAAAGCTAGGCTTTTCATAAAAGCCATGCTTCAGTCAACAAATGATTAGCAACACTCAGCATGCCGCACTACCAAATTAGGAGTATATCACTAATAACCATTAACTACATAACGTCTGAGCTCGTACGTCTCAGAGAAGGGTGTTAAGCTAAGAGAATAAATTCTCCGCCACCAATCAGAAATGTATTTAATAGAAATCAGCTTTATATCTCAAAGTGTAATGTCAGACATACAACCACACAAGTCTGTTCCAGGTTGGAACGGAACTCAAGGCACTTCGTCCAATAAAGGAAGAAGCCCTTGCAACGCGGGCATCCACAGTCCCGATCGGACTCCCCATCACATAAGGAGATCTCTATACCAGAGCAACTCAGAGTACAAAATGATATAGTTCTTTTGTTTAAAGATTATTTATTTATCTATTATATATTATTCCGCTGTGAATGTGAGATTCGGTATTTGTTTCTATTTCTTCTTCTATCTTCTTCCTCTTTGACCCTAATGATTCGGTTTTTCGGCATTCGACTGTTTGGCATTTGATACAGTGGACGTATTGATGTCGACTTTCGGGTATCTAAAAATTGGGTTGTTACAATTGGTATCAGAGCAATTGGTTAAGCGACAACCTTAGGTCAGGTGGGGAATACTCATTAGAGATAGAGTCAGTAGTACTCTAGAATGAGTTTGAGTGTAGTAATAGATATGAGCGCGTATTTGTTAGTGAATATAAATTTTTTTTATTGTGCGGACTTATCAGTTTATTGTTTATAGATTCTGGTCGGTGGAATTTGGCCAACTGTATCGATAGGGGTTTCTAAACTCTTGTACAAGATAAACCGACACAGTATTGTTTTAAAATAGGGTAAATGAAATAATTTTACCCAAATTATTTTCGTATATAAAAGAAACAATTTCCGTAAATTATTATAGTCATATGTATATATGGTTGCTTGGATGTTAGGAAGAGATAATATTAAATTATTATCATTGTTGTTGAATAAGAATTGTAATGATAAATAAAGAGCTAAGAAAATAAATTCATATACAAATGGGATTTGACAATGTGAATTATAAGTGTAAATGTGATTTATAATTTGAAATAGAATTCTAGAGTATTTTTTGAAAATGGATTGAAGAGATTTATGATTTGAAATTTTTAGAAATTTAAATTCCTTTTTAAGTTTGAAAATGCTTTTTTTCAAAGCTTTTGGAAAAATAATGGTAAAATTATTTGGGAAATATTTTCGAATTGGATTTGAAATCTGGTGGGATTTGGAATTTAAAAATATTCAGAAAAATGTTTTTGAAGGGGTAAAAGCACTAAACTCTTTTCGGTCGCTAGAAAATAGCTTTGGTGATGACTACAGCATCATCGGTGTTCAATTTCGAGTTTTCAGGAGAGGAATTGCTGCTAAAATGTTTTCAAATTGAAGTTGTTTGCAAAATTAGGTTTGATTTGGAAATGCGAAGGGTTTTGGACATAATTGATTTCAAAACGATTTTGAAATATTAAGAAATTGTTTAAAATCTCTGGAATCTTATTTAAATGTTTATGGAATGGAAATAAGTCGGGAAACTTATAGAAGTTGAAATTTTGAACTAAATTAAAGTGTAACTAAATCAAGTAAGATAAAAGTAAATAAGCTTAATAAATAGCTATTGTAATAGGATTTACTAGGTGTGGAATAAATTTGTAAATGAACAAATGGATTTACATTTCTAAGTAAATGAAATTGGAAACTGGATATTGAAGTTAAAATTGAATTATGTGGTATGTAAAATTTGTCAAGATGGACCAAATGAAGCAAAGTATTGAAATAAAACTAGTAAGCAAAACTAATTAAAGAAATGACAAATTAAATATGGTTTGAAATGAATTGAATTCATATGGAATTTGAAATCCGGTTTAAATAGGTGAAATGGTAATTGTGAATAAGAGAATGAAAATCAATGTGAGTAAAAGAAAAGAGAATTGATATAACCAATAATCAATTGGAATAAATACGTAGGATGACATATATTATTTTATTCGCATAACGGTTGGATCCAGAATTCAAGCATAAAATTTCGAGATAGCTATATTAATTCGAGTTGGAATTTTTCACTCGATTTTCGACGACGAACCCTGGATATGGATTTTTGGTTGATTTTGGAAATTCTCTATCACAGTTTACGGCTATGCAAGGAGAATGCCAGTTTCTGTTCATGAAACCCGATTTAAGTCCGCACTAGGAAGTCAGGTGGACGATACTAGTTCGAACGTGAAATTGTGTGATCGAGTGAGCGATCGAATTTGGTATTGCGTACAGATGATATGTGTGCATCGTACGAGTTTGAATGAATTAAATATTGAAACTTTTGTAAAGAACGTGCAAAATGATAAGTAGGATATACAGGTGTGTTAAAGGCAAAAGATAAATTGATATTTGATTTCGGAAGATAATTTAAATTGCTCAACAAAAAGGTATGTATTTGAATTTCTATATGAAATTTGATAATTTTCTTGTCCAACCACTTGGCTTTTTTGTTTTCTTTTGAAATCTGGGGGCCTGTTGTAAAATTTTGTAGTCGTACCAAGCTAGCAATGCAAATGAGACGCTGGCGAAATTTTTCAAATTTTTAGGGAGTTAGAAAATTTTTGAAAATTTAAAATTTGAATTTAAATTTAAAATTGATTTGTTAAGAAAATGGTTGTTTGGAATTTATGGAAGATTTTGGAAAGTTAGTTAAAATGATAATGGATCTTTAATAAAAAGATTTGTTTTGAGCAAGCTGTTGAAAAACTGTTTGGTTTTGGGGGAAATAATAAACGGGTTGAGGATCATTCTTCTTAACTAGTAATTTCGGGACCAAATTCTTTTAAGAGGGAAAGAATATGACGATCCAGAATTTTGAACATTAGAAATTAAAATATTTAATTGATTTTAAATATTTGAATGATAGTTTAACTTGAATTTCAAATATCAGGATGAATTTGGCAATTAAATTGTTTAATTTCAAAATTGGAAGTTGGATAAAAATTTGAATCCTTAGTTTTAAGCTGGTTAAAAATATTTCAAAGGCTTAGAAAATTTATACTGAGAATACGAAAAATAATGGAAGCTTCAAAATTGAATTTGAAAGTGATTTGTTTAGTTTTGAAATTTTATCGTTTAAATCGATATTTTAAAATAGCCTTCCGATGCGCGGTCTTGGAATTCAAAGAAACCAGTTCCGTTGGATCCGTAATATTGTATTATTATCGGATTTCAATTTTCGTAGTATTTGGAGTGATCGTTTGGCGGCACGATAAGAAAACGCGCTGAAAATTTATATGGAAATTAAATTAATAACTGGGTTCACAAAGCTATCTTCTCCATACGATCGAATTTGGACCCGAAACCTTTTCCAATGCATTCGGAATAGGCGTATAACATTATAAACGCCTGGCGGCACGCCTCGATTGGAGATCGAGATTGCGAGTTGCGAAATTGATACGATTTGAATTTGAATCTAAATTTAAAATATAATATATATGTTTATTGTAATAATATTTCGTAAGGCAGATTACACATATTTGAATTTTCGAACATGTGTTCCTTTCGTTCTGTTAATTTCCACACGCGTTCGTTTCTTAAGAAAATAATATAAAATAATAGAAAACGAGCTTCATCCCTATTCTCTTCTGATCAAATCAAAACGAAATTAAAATGGCTGAGGCCCCCTTTCTCCTCAGATAATTCAAAAAACAAAATTGTTATTGATTTCATTTAATTTTTAAAAGAAAAAAGAAATCGATCGGGCAAAAATTGGGAGGAAGGCAGCGATGAGGCAAGAGGTGAGGCAGCGCATTTGGGTTACCGTGCGCATCGTGGCTAGGGTTTTCGATCGAGCTCGTGGGGTTTGTACAGTTCCAAGTCGAGCGGGGGAAAGCAACAATGGCAGCACGAAGGCATGAATGGGTCGAGATTTGCATATGGGAGTTTGAACAGCAACTGTTGTAAATGGGTCGCTGGATGAGGAAGTGCGCGCTCGCGCATGCGTGAGTGGAGCTAGCGAAGCTCGCGGTGAGGGTTGCTCGAACAGTAGTATTTAGTGAACTTTATTCTTCTAAGATGGCAGATGAAGCATTTCGACGTGCTCTGAGGCTTATTTGGAACAATGGCATACTTAGACAAGTATTGTCGGTAGAAGTAAAGAAGTAGACTTTATCTTCCCAACTGGTAACTACAGCTTGTGCTTCAATCTGGGTAGATGTTGAATGGGAAGTAAAGGTATAAATTTTATTTTAATTTAAAAATATATACATATATACATATATATATATGTGTGTGTGTGTGTGTGTGTGTGTGTGTATGTATGTAGATTGGGATTTTATATATAGGTAGAAAAAGAAATTTCAAAACCAAACTTTTGTTTTTAAAATATATGTATATGTATTGGGAAGATAGTTTACAGTAAAGAAAAAAATTGTATATATTAAGCAGTTTTTTTAAGTTAGTCCTAATTTAATTTAAATATATATATATATATATAGGAATTTTAGATGATTAAAGTTATATAAAAATTGATTTTAGTGTATGTAGTTTCAAAAATGAAGGGAATTAGATTTTTAAACTGGTATAGCTTACTTTTAAGTATATATATATATATATATATATATATATATATATATATAGTTTCCAAATAAAATAAATATATGTATACTAATTTACTTGTTATTTTAAAAAAATGCATTATGGGGATTAATCTGTTAATAAACTTACTAAATTATTTTAATCAATAAAAATATTTTATAAAATAAATATTGTGTTAAAATTAAATTATTGGTTTAAATTAAATTAAATGGATAAATGGTAATTTGTTTTTCCATCGATTCAAATGTTAATAAAACCATATAATTGTTTATACAAGGTCTAAAATCGTGGAGGATCTAGTTGGATTTGAAATGGGTCGCATGCATAGGCAAAGGCGAGATCTTTTAACTTAATTGAAAAATTAGAATTTCAGTTATTGATTGATTGTCTTATTGTGATAGTATATATAGTAGTGTGTGTGTATGTGTGTGTGTGTATATATTGGAGTGATTGATTTCCCGTATTATATAGCGGATGAGACCCTATGCGTCGCATAATAGCGAATGATATTATATAGATCCCATGTACCACGATATTCCACCTTGAAGTGGAATTGGTATTTAATTGTTGTGCTAATATCTGTGGATGTTGGGAAATAGTTTGGAGGGATCCAACTGAATTCCTCAAATATTTGAATTTCATATGTCGTGTGTTGATTTATTAATAATCAGTGAATGATTATATTTGTGATTGAAATCATTGAAGGCTATAGTTTAGCTGAATATATTTTTGGTATCGTAGGATACCGGAAATTAAGAATTAGATTTTTTGAAAATTTAAGTAGAAAATTATAAATAAATTAATTTTAGAGAATTGAATAAATTTAAAAGAAGGAATTTAAAAGTATAAAAGTTGACTTTTGTAATCCTATTGAATAAATTCTAAAATACGGGGAAAAGTTTTTTATAAATGGATTTTGAGTAATATTGTTTAAAAGTTGAAGAATTTATTTTTAATTCAAATTTTAAATAGTTTGGAGAAATATAAGGATTTATTGTAAAAGATAATAAATTTGGAAATCAATTTGGAACTTGATTTGGGGTTTGAAATAAATTTGAAAATCAATGGAACTTGATTTGGGGTTTGAAATAAATTTGAAAATCAATTAGGAACTTGATTTGGGGTTTGAAATAAATTTGGGAATCAATTTGGAATTTGATTTGGTGTTTGAAAGTGAATATTTGTAAATTAATTTGAAAATCGTATGTTAGTGGATATTTGGAAATTTAAATTCACAATGGGAATTTATAAAGGAAAGGGAAATTAGTTTTAAATAATAATATTGGTTTATTTTTAAGAGTGTGGGAAGAAATTTACGGATTTGGAATGTAAAGTAAAATAAATCAATAAGGATTTATTAATTGATTTAAGTGGACCATTTTGAAATGGAAAGTATATTTTCCTTGGAAAACCGAGTATGTCTATAAAAGTAGCTTTTATAATATAAATTAAAAGTTCTAGAATTGGTTAAAAAAAAGAATATTGTTGGAGAAATCATTTTTGGAAATTGTTTTTAAATCTTTAAAGTAAATAGTATTAAGTTGATTTTCAGGAATGATTATTTTAAAGATTGAATTGGTATTTGATTTAGAAAATGGTTATTTTAATAACTACACTTTATCTAATAATTTTATTTTAAAATTACTTGGACTTGAGTTTTATATGAGATATTGAAATAAAATTCCATAACTATTGTTTTAAATAAAGTGTTTAAAAATAGTTTTTATTTTAAATGTTTCCAAGCATATATATTTAGATAAGTTGCTTTAAAATTTTAAAGTATTTCGACTCGGTAGATTTTCAGGGGAAACAAATAAATATTTGGAAATTTATTCCACGTGAGGAAAGTGATTTGAAATTTGTTTTCAAAGGGTTGAAGTGTAAAAATATATCTTGCGAAGATATTTTGAAAAATAAATAATTTGGGGAAAATTGTTTTAAATCGGGTGATTGTTGTGAATATTGATTAATAGTTAAATAACCGACTATCAGTATTGGCCTTTAAATGGCATTTGAATTTCGATGCGACCGGGGGTTGGATTCCAAATTGATATTCGAAAACCACATCGAATCTTTGTGATGGATCTTTTGTTTAAAAGATCAAAGTGGAAATTTGTTGTGATTTACTTGAAATCTGAATGTAACAATTATTTTTTAAAATAAGTGCTCATTATTCGGATTAGCCGAGAGAGGACTTTATGTCCTAAAACCCATTACGAATAATGATATGACGAAATGGGATTGCATTTGAAGACGGTGGTTGAAGACCGGGTGTTTTCGAAAACGAAACGATTACCTGTCGAATGTCTCTGCACCGAGTTGCTTCGGTATAGAGATTATATCCCCCTTTGTGATGGAGAGTCCGGACGTGATTAGTGAATATCCGGATTGCAAAGGCTTCTTTCCGTAATTGGAGGAAGTGCCTTCGGTTCCGTTTGAACCCAGAACGACTTGTATGGATGTGTGTTTGACATTACACTTTGAGATATAAAGCTGGTTTCTATCAAATACATTTCTGTTGGTGGCGGAGAATTTATTCTCTTAGCTTAACACCCTTCTCTGAGACGTACGAGCTCAGAGGTTATGTAGTTGATTGTTACTAGTGATATATTCCCAATTTGGAAACGTGACATGCTAAGTGTTGCTGATCATTTGTTGATCGAAGCATGGCTTTTATGAAAAGCGTAGCTTTATGGACGAGACTTTGTCGGACCTCACACCCCGAAAATGGTCGAAACAGGAAGGATGCGGCAAGGTTATGGGGATCGCGCCCCTAAGGGTATGTTCATCTCCTTCTGGATAAAAAGTGGTATCTAGTATGGAGTCCAGATATTTAACTTGTGTGGATTTAAAAGTGGTTTTCTGGTATGGAGCCCATATTATTTACTTAGTGGTTATTGATTGAGAGATGCCTCGGGTAAAGGTCGGTCTAGATCGGGGGATGACATACTCGTGACAGTCAGTTACCTAGTTATAGAGGCAACCCAGCCTTGTGGTGGCAGAGAGCTGGTTAAGTTCTCGGAGTGTCACTCTAGAGGAGTTCCCATTCGGTGAGGAAGTTCCTTAGCCTGACCATTTGTTGGAGATCCAAAGAAACAATACGAACCCTATACGATTTTAGTTGTATAACTTGCCATGGAATGTGGCGGTAACTAGCTATTGAACATGGTAGCTATAGTAGGTTACCATAATGGTGGTATGCTAGCTAAGATTTATATTATACTTTAGAAATGTTTTCCACACCATGCATTAATGATAATATTAAAAGATTTTGCGTATCAAGCATGTTTGACTATCATAAGGAGAAATCTCCTCCAATTGTGCGTTTGCATTGTGTGTGTGGCGGGAGGCCTTATGGTAGTTTCATTTTCCAAAAGCATAGCGGATTTCTTTCCCTTTCTTTGTGAAAATAACTGTTTTAAGATCTCACACCGGTCTCATGACTGACCTTGAGTTTGTTGTTCCCTTTCTGAACTTTTGTTGCCCATAATTTTCCACACGAGCAGCCTAGAGTCAGGTTATTAGTTGTTCTGGAGCGATGTCAGAAAAGAATGCTATGAAGATCAAGAGACAAGCTAGATGGCGAGACGTATCACTTATATTATATAGTGTCTGCTGCGTATGGGTTGGTGTAAGTCAAATTTTCAGGTAAGCAAGTTATAAAGACTGCCAATGTTGTGTTTTGTTGTTGTAAAACTCTAATGTTGTAATGCATAAACTGATATTGTTCTTTTGTTTAAAGATTATATATCAGCTTGGTTCAAACTCTGATGTTGTAATATATAAACTGATATAGTTCTATTTGTTTATCTATTATCTATTATAAGAAGAATGAAAAATGTATCAGCCTAGTTCAAATTCTTTGATATTTATCTATATTGTAATTTTAAAATAAAACATCTTTGCCACTTGTAAATCATTTTTAAAAGAGTTACATTTGTATCTGGAGAAGTTTGCAAACTCGATCCAAACGTGATTGCCAAAATCCAAAGACTGAATGCTATCAAATCTACGCCTACTATCTGATTATCTGAAAATCTGTCTCTAGGCTGCCCGTGTGTAAAATTGTGGGCACCCAGAGTTTAGAAATGGAACAATAAACTCCAGGCGAGTCATGGGACTGGTGTGAGCAAACAAAAACAGTTTATCTTGAACAAAAACAAACAAAAGGAATTTAAAATAAATTCGCTATGCTTTTTGGAAAATGAAACTACAATAAGGCCTCCCGCCACATACACAATGCGATCGCACACTTGGGGGAGATTTATCCTTATGGTAGTCAAACATGCTTGATACGCGAAATCCTTTTGATATTATTATAGTGCATAGTGCCGAAAACAGTTGCAAGTATAATATTAATCTTAGCCAACATATGTACCATTATAGTATGCCTACTATGGCTACCATGTTAAATGGCAGGTTCTACAACCAAAACAGTATAAGCCGCATATTGGATGATGGGATTTCCAACAATGGTCAGGATAAGGAACTTCCTATGCCATATGGGTACGCCTCTGGAGGGACGCCCCGAGAACCTAACCGGATCTCTGCCAACACAAGACCGGGTTACCTCTGTAACTAGGTAACTACTGACACGAGTATGCCATCCCCCGGTATATAAGAAGTTAATTAATTAAGTTAATTTTCAAGTTTATTTCAAATAAGTTAAAAAGTGTAATTAAGAAGTTAATTAAGATAAAGTGTTTAATTTATTATTTGACCTAAAGGATCTAAATTAATTTATGGATTAATAATAATAAATTTGTACCAATGTTAAATGTTTTATAGATCAAATTTTGGTTTAAAATAATTATATATTAAGTAATGTGATTCCTAATCATTTTCAAAGAATTTATAATGTATTTAATAAAGATAAATGGTTTATCTTAAATAAATATTCTAAGTATTAATTAACTTAAAGGTTTTGAAATTTATTTATTTAATGATAATTTATTTTACTTAATGAGACTTAAATGTTGTAATTAAGTGACCAGTTAAGATAAACAATTTATCTTAATTAGTTAAGATCTTAATTAAAGGATCATTATTGATTTATCAATAACAATTGCTTAATGTAAATAATTTAAGGGTGATTTAATTAATGTAAGTAATTAATGTATGATTACTTGATGACATTAATTACTTAATGTAATTAAGGGGTAATTACTTTGTGTAATTACATGAAAAGATAATTGATTTATGTGATGAAGTAATTAAAGGTAATTAATTACTTAAAGATAATTACTTAATTAAAAGTAATTAATTAATGGTTAAAAGTTGATTAAATGATCGAGGATAATCACTTATTGTAATTAATTAAATGGTAATTAATTAAGGGTTAATTAATTAATATAACTGATTAAGGGTAATTAATTAAAGAATAATTAAATAATTAAAGGTTAATTATTTAATGATTGAAGATTAATTGATTTATTAATTAATGTTGATTAATTAATAATTAAAGGTTAATTAATTTATCATTAAAGGTTGATTGATAAATGATTAAGGTTTGTAATTAATTAATATTAATTAACCAGGATTTGTAATTTATTCATAAGTAATTAATCTGATTTAAATTAATCAGATAATTAATTGATCTTACTTATGGATGTTTGGATTATATTGAATGCTTGAATTGATGATGGTTGTAATATGTTTTTGTTGTGTGTAAAACCCCTGGACGACACCATACACACAAATATGGATTGCACGAGGAAATTGTTAAGTCACAAATATTTGAATTTAGTATTATGAAATGGTTTTTAAAGATTGAATTTTGAATCCAAAATGATTTTGGAAATGAAAGTGGGTTAAATATGTAAAGCTTTTGAAAAGGAAATTTGAAATTGAATTTAGTTTGAATAAGAATATATCTTGTTAAGTTTTGAAATTATTTTGGAAACTATGGTTTGAAAAGGTTATACAAGTTATATAATGTATTTATATGGGTTTTAAACCATTTTAAAGGTATTATTTTGGGAATTTAAGTTTAACCCAAGTTTATACTTTAAAGGCTATAACTTATGCATATTTGATCGGATTTTTCCGAAACAAAAACACTTGTTTTCAAATAAGCCTTACACCCCAAAAATGGTCGAAACAGGTAGGATGCAGCAAGGTTATCGAGGCCGTGCCCCTCCAGGTATGTTCATCTCCTTCTGGATAAAAAGTGGTATCTGGTATGTAGTCCATATATTTAACTTGTGTGGATTTAAAAGTGGTTTTTTGGTATGGAGCCCAGATTATTTCTTAGTGGTTGCTGGTTGAGAGGCGCCTCGGATAAAGGTCGGTCTAGAGCAGGGGGTGACATACTCGTGATAGTTAGTTACCAAGTTACAGATGTAACCCAGCCTTGTGTTGGTAGAGAGCTGGTCAAGTTCTCAGGGCGTCCCTCCAGAGGCATTCCCATTTGGTGAGGAAGTTCCTTAGCCTGACCATTTATTGGAAATCCAAAGAAACAATACGAGCCCTGTACGGTTTTAGTTGTATAACCTGCCATAGAATGTGGCGGTAACCTGTTATTGAACATGGTAGCTAGGTATACCATAATGGTGGTGTGCTGGCTAAGATTTATATTATACTTTCGAAATGTTTTCTACACTATGCACTAATGATAATATTAAAAGATTTTGCGTATCAAGCATGTTTGACTATCATAAGGAGAAATCTCCTCCAATTGTACGTTTGCATTGTGTGTGTGGTGAGAGGCCTTATGGTAGTTTCATTTTCCAAAAGTATCATGGATTTCTTTTCCTTTCTTTGTGAAAATAACTATTTTAAGATCTCACACCAGTCTCATGACTGACCTGAAGTTTATTTTTTCCTTTCTAAACTCTAGGTGTCCATAATTTTCACACGGACAGCCTAGAGTCAGGTTATCAGTTGTTCTGGAGCGATGTCAGAAAAGAATGATGTGGAGATCAGGAGACAAGCTGGATGGCGAGACGTATCACATATTATATAGTGTCTGCTGCGTATGGGTTGGTGCAAGTCAAATTTTCATGTAAGCAAGTTATAAAGACTACCAATGTTGTGTTTTGTTGTTGTAAAACTCTGATGATGTAATGTATAAACTGATATAGTTCTTTTGTTTAAAGATTATTCATTTATCTGTTATATATTGTTTCGCTGCGAAAGTGAGATTCTGTTTTTGTTTCTATTTCTTCTTCTACCTTCTTCTTTTTTAACCCCAACGGTTCAGTTTTTCGGCATTCGACTGTTCTGCATTTGATACAGTGGACATATTGACGTCGACTTTCGGGCGTCGAAAAATTGGATCGTTACATTTTATTTCCATGGTTTTTAAGTACCATAAGGGTAGTAATTACTATTGAAATTTCAAGTCTTAAAATATCTGTTAAAGTGGTTAAAACTAGTTACAAATATTGTGCCCTTCAACATTGTTTTTAATAAGGACTTTTAATAGCATTTACAAACGCTGTAGTAAGTCGCCTATGGTTTTAAGTGTTTAAAAATGATATGTAAATTTGTTGTTTTTCTATAATCTTTTTAGATATGTTTTCTAACCTATTTTTAAGTATTCTAAAGTTGGTTTGAATTTTAAATATATTTGTAGAAATCATATATAAATTTTGGAAAAGTAATTAACTTTGTCTAACATTAAAAGCCGACGAAGTAGGCTTATTTATTTGTGAGAACTAAGATTGATGTCGAGTAGGGATACGAGAAATAGTGTTTTAATCTTCCAGTTTCCCTCTTGACCAAGGAATAGTTAAGTAGAGAATGTCGGAAATGTGTTAATCATAAAGTATTCTAACTCGTTTATGAAATTCAGTAATATTATACTTAATACTAAAAGCCAACAAGGTGGATTTATCTATTTGTGAGATTCAAGAATGAAGCGTCAAGGCAAGGCTTTGATGCAATTAGTGCTCTAACTTATCTGGCATCACTCTTAGACAAGGAATAGTTAAATGGAATGTTGGAAATGATTAAGTATACAAATCGTGATTTCTATGAGCGATCGTTTTTAACTAGATAGTTTCTTAGTTAACTATCGAAGTTAACCAAATACTATCTTAGATCTTTAGAAGACTGTTTTTATAGATAATACAAGCGTGGAATGGTTTTGAGTTTGTTGTGACAATGCGTTAACAACATTCGGCTTTAACCCTTTTTGGTTATACTTATGAATGTAAATAGGTCTTTAGAAAAAATGGTTAAAGATAAGCCTAAGTGAAATGGTTTTAGGTTTATAGTGAAAATGTTTAAGTAACGTTAGTCTTAAACCTTTGAATGGATTAGTGAAAGTACTTAGATCCTTAAAATGGATATTTAAAAGAAATTATAATAAGGAATCTTTTGGAAAAAGATAAAAAAAGTAAAGGTTCAAAGTAAGAAATCTTGTTAATGATTTATGAATATACTTATACCAATTGAGGTAAGTATATTGAATACTTTTTAAAGTATTAAAGGACTACAAATGAAGAGTAGTGATTGATAAATGAAGTTTTATTAGGTAAAAAGAAGTTTTACTAACAAAAGAGGACTTAATTAATAAAAAGTATTAATTAAATAAAAAGAGGATTAGAAGTCGCTTATGTGACTTAATCGTGCTTTGTGTGACTTGATCGTGCTTTTGTGTTTATTTATATTGATAAGTAAATGAGACCCGGTTTCCACATGCGATCATTCTCATTATCATTAAATGATCAAATTCATTGATTGTTTTGGAACCATCCAGTAAGCGGGAAAATTTTTCTTATATGAGATGACTCGAACCCATAACCACTTCAAAACTAAATGTGATCTATGTTCTAGAAGCGGTTATGAAGTGGAATGTTATCGAGTGAGCTGTCTATCCTAAGGTTAAGTCCAAGGGAGAGGTTAGCGTTAACATTTCAAATGATGTTATCTTGCGTGACTATCTACCTTGAAGAGTACTCCATGAGAGAGGACATTGTTAGCATTCGTTAGAGGACTTATGCATGGAACCTATGTAAAGGTTCGAGATCTGTTCAAGATGCTCGAATCCATGTAAAGATTCATGATCTGTTTGAAGTGAAGTAATCCAACTGAGGATTCATGTGCTGCTCGAGTGATGAAGACTTGTGTGAAAAATGCCAAACGTAGCACCGACATCAAAAAAGACTAAAACCAAAGTAAGATGCACAATCTCAGTTTAACTTACCCATAAGGGTTATCAACTCTAGAGTATGCTTATCGAAATGTCGTGCATGGAAGTTGTTGATACTTGGTGCCACGCAGTTCATCGTTGGGCCGATTGGATTTACCTTAGAGTACATCCTAGCTAAAGCTATATGATGCTCGGAAGGAAGTTTCTAATCTTGGTCATGGAGTTCGAATTCGGCTTGATTAGAGGAGTTCTCCATGGAAAATCCATTATGCAACACGCTTTTGCGTTATTAATTGTATACCTTCATTTGTTATGGCGTTCACAAAGTAGCTATTTGATATGATTTATGCACTACACTCTAGATATTATCTATCATATCGCTTTATGTTAAACTTAATGAATTGTTGGTTTCTTTAAATGGAAAATCATTGCGGGAATCTGTATGGTATCAACAGTAACTGTTACTTGTTACATATTTCTTGAGTTTCTTATGTTGGTTTACTAGACCGATCCATGTGTTATTTTCTTATAATGCTTGGGTCAGCCCCAGGTATATTCTAGATTTTGTTGTGGATGCTTTGGAGCTTATGAAGATGAGCTGGATTATAACTTACTGTAGTATCTATTTCCATTGCATTATTGCATGGTATATATCAGCATATGTGAGGACAGGTTTTTATGATTGTCCCGCTAATAATAATACTTAGGTTTTGGTAACTCTAATTTTTTTTATTTCGGAGTAACCCTTTGTACTTTTCTTTAGATATTATGTATTATCGTTCCGTTGTGAGATTCTGATATTGTATTCCCTCTCCCCTATTCTATTTCCTTTTTCTTTTATTTTACCCTAACAATTCATCTTTTCAGCCCTTAGGTGCTGGACACATGAATACCATGGATGTATTAGTGTCAATAGTCAAGGGTCGAAAAGAAGAGTCATTACAACTGGTATCAGAGCTAAGGTTAAGCGAGAACCTACGCTTTGGCTGGGTATGGATCATTAAGAGATAGGGTAATGGAATTCAATTGCATGTGTTGAGTCTATTATACATATGAGAGTTTATTTGTTAGTGCTATAAACTATTTTATGTTATGTTAATTGGTCTGTTTAGCGGTTTATGAATTCCACTAGGTACATGGGATACCATGGCATAAATATGGATTTTGAAATACTTAAACAAGCAAGTAAATGCACTATTGTTTTCAAAATTGGTAAATGAAATAATTTTACCTATGATTATGTTTGTGACGCCACCCTATACCACCAGCACTAAATAGAATATAAATAGTGCAACGTTAATGTCTGACCGCTACAGGACGATCATCAAGGTTAAAATTAACCGATATAGCATATAGCCTGTCATATCCCATAACATATAGATAAAATGTAATATCATAGATATAATAGAAGAGACAGTAATAACTATGTGGAAAAATCATCATCGGAGCAATAGATCCATGAAGTTATACATCAAATGCAGTAGAATTTATACAACTAAAGTAAACCCAAATAAATTGTCTCAATATATAGTAATAAGCAAGCACTGTCATGGGCTCCACATTGTTGCTCAACAGAAAATCATAGACTCCATATATGTATATAATATAAGATAGCTCCATCTAGCTTGTCCTTCGAATAGCTACCTCATCATCGAGATTAGTTATCTAGTTTACTCATTTAAGAGTACCCAAGATAATAAGAGGAAAAACATAAAACCTCGGATCAGATAATAGTCTGGTATGAGCGGTAAATCAGTCTCAATATACTATATAGGTAAATATGGCAAGGAACAAGAGTACATGAACCATATCTGACATGTCTCTACAACCAAAGAGTTAGCATATAACACTATAATATGTTGCTCTACAATATCATAAAGATATATCACAAGAAAATAAAGGATATCAGTCTTTTAGGTATTCCTATCTCTAATACCTACTTCCGATGATATCTATTAGTGATAGCCAACTAAAGAGAGCAATCATAACATCCATCAAGCAATCCTAACTATCACTTCATATGCTCTGAATATATGAAAACTCATATGACCGCTAAGGCAGGGACTATTGGAAATTCCACTTACAATACCTTTGCTTTAAGTACAACTAAAAACTCTCCAAGCCATCAACGATTCCTTTGTGCATACACCCGAGCCCATCTTTGTCATTTAGATACCTAGCCATTCTTGCTAAATCCAGTTTTCATTATTTACGAGGAACCCTTCCACATTCCCCGATCATACAGCCTACCCTTTACGAGACGCCATTTTTAGAACCTACTCCCAACACAACCCAACATCCGAAGACTATAACTTTTCATTAGGCTGTTATATCATCATTCAACCTGATACGAACAAGCCAACACCTCCAACATGGTCTACACGACCTCTACTTCACCTCCAAGAATTTCCATCCCATTGACTTAAACCAAGAAGTCGATACCGACCTCCAAACTCGATGTCGATCTCTATACTTAACCATCCTATGGATGAGTTTTTTCCACTCCTTTCTTGCTTCTAGTACTCCATGCCTAGATGCTTTGACCTCGACTTCTCTAGACAAATCATGTCATCATAGTACATGTCCTCTCTTCAAAGCACCCTATTTCATAATCTAAAAAAGAAGTCGCCATAGCCTTCAACACTTAGCCAATCACCAATCCATCACCTTAGGCAACCTTTACTAGCAACATCCTTGCTCTTCCTAAAGTCGCCACCACCAGGGACCAAACAACACATGTCGGTGCTGACCTATCACCTTGGTGCCAATTTGGGTAGATAATGAATTGGAACTTGCGTCTTGAACTACAAGCTCTTCTAATACTCCAACGCCTCCCCTCTAATTTCGTCCAATTCCGGCTAACTTTACCTCCGATTTGCTCAATTCTCCGACCTAACTTTCTATTCAATCACAACACTAGCAAACAATAACAAATCATATCATCCAACATAGAATAACATGCAATTTCATCCAAGTAAACATGTAATTTATGAAAATAAGACAAACAAGTCAATTTCTAACATTGATCAACATATTGCATGAATATATGAGCATGAGCAAGGGTGACTTCTAGTCAGTCTAGACCATATACAAAGTTTAACATGCAATTAAAGTTGGAAAAGGTTTTATGTCCAAAAATCGATTTAAAACATGTTAAATCCTATGATTCTATGATATAAACATGCATATTATAGTGCGAACGCATAAATCACCCACGAAATACCAAATTCAACCAATATGAATGTAGATCCAATGCCGATAGTAATGGAATGCACTTCAAATCAAGAAAATGGATGATCGTTATCTTCTAGTTGACGATCTAATCTCTAATCCACAATCTATTTTGATTTAAAGAGCAATTTGGGTGATTTTGGATGAAATTAGGATGGATCTAGTACTAATTAGGTTTAGACCTAATTTAGAATGAAGGGTAAAGTTTTAATTTGACTCTTCAGCCCTCTATTTATAATATTATCTAATTAGACTAATTACACACTATTTCTGACCAGTAGTTTACAAATCTTAAAACAGACATAACTGCCCAACCGTAAGTATATTATTTTTATTATGATCACTCTACGAAATGGAAAACCATCATCCTAAAGTAATAGAATTGGTTTGTGATCCTAACTCAACTCCTATAAAAAGTTATAGTCCAAGAAAGATTTTCAGGGTCAAAATTATCGCATAGAAATTTGGGGGAAATCATAAGTGTGTAAATTGTCCCTCCGAGTCATCCTAAAATTATAGAATCATACGACCTCATATGAATAAAATAAAAACATTTTACGATTATCTGACATGTAAAATACGAGCTGTTGGATTCTCCCTCCTTTAGGAATTTCGTCCCCGAAATCCCCAAATAAACCAAAGTATAGGTAACCATGGTCATCCCTCATGCCTACCAAACATAAGCAACCATCACACATATCAAATAAGTAGCCATGCAATCAATAGTATATGTGACCTATCTTAGTATGTAGAATACTAACCTATCAAATATAACATATAATGGTGAAACTAGATAGATAAACAGTGGATCTTACCAGTCAAAGAGCTCCGGACACATAGTCCTCATGCTCTCCTCCATCTCCCACGTACAATCGTCATCACTTCCACTCCATTGTACCTCCACTAGCTGCACCGTCTTTCTCCTAAGCTATTTCGTATCGTACCTAATAATACAAAGCGACCTACGAGATATAGAAACTTCTGGTTCTACCTCAACATCTTCTAACTGATTTGGTGCAGTCATCATTCCTAAGTCTTACACAAACTTCCGTAGACAAGAGACATGAAAAACATTGTGCACGCTCACCGTCTTCTGAGATAAGTTGACCCTATATGCTGCTTCTCGATTCTCTTGACTAACGGAAAAGGTTCTATGGATCTCGGTGCCAACTTCCCAACTTCCCCTTTCTAACGAATCAAGCTACATTCTTTAAAGGAGAAACCTTGACAAACACTATATCTCCGATTTAAAAATATAACTCTCTTCGCCTCTTGTTCACGTAGCTTTAGATTTTTTATCAGTCCCAAGCCGCTTTATTTCGTTGTCGAATAACCTTAATCTTCTTCGAAGTCTTTCTAATCATATCAGGCTCAAGTATCAATTTCTCGTCCGCTTCCCACCAACATGAAGGAGCGTTACATGTCGGCCATACAATGCATCATATGGAGCTATACCAATACTATACTGATAACTGTTGTTGTATGCAAACTCCACCAAATGCAAATGATCATCCCATGATCCAATGAAGTCCATAATGCATGCTCATAAGTGATCTTCTAATATATGATTTACTCTTTCAGTCTGCCCATCCGTTTGTGCGTGATAAGCTGTACTAGGAGGCAGCTCAATCCCTAACACTTCTTGTAAGCTCTTCCAAAATACACTAGTGAAAAATGGGACTTGGTCGCTCATAATGCTCTTCGACACATCGTAAAATCATACTATCCATTTTACATATAACTCTGCCAGCTTGGATGTCATCCTACTTGACTTCATAGGTATAAACCTTGCATTCTTGGTCAACCGATCTACTATGACCCATATGTCAACGTATCCTGCTTGAGTCCTCAACAATCCATCAATAAAATCCATCAATACCTACTCCAGTTTCCTTTCAGGGATCTCTAATGGTTACAAAAATCCACTAGGTTTCTTCTGCATTGCCTTTACTAATTGACAGTTTATACACTTTGAGATAAATGATCCAGCATCCCTATTCATACTTTCCCAGTAGTAAGTTTGCTTCATATGTCGGTACATCTTGTTACCATCGGGTATAATAGACAATCTGGAATGATGACATCATTTTGCAATCCATCAACATCGGGAACAAATAATCTTCCATCCTTACGAAGTCAACCATCTCGGTCGAATTCATATTGCTTCATACCTTCAGATTCTACTCCTATTTTTTCTCTATCTCCTCTAGCCTAGCATTTGGCTTATGAGTAGCACTGATCCTTTCAATTAGAGTAGGTCTAATCGATAAGCTTGCAAATATTTTATGTTCTAGCTTGTAGTGAGGTCTAAAATCAAAATACGGTAACATACTCTATCTGCTTCCATTCCAAGAATATTGCTCCTAATCCAGCATGTCTTCTACTCAATGCATCAGCGACTGCATTCCCTTTTCCTGGAGTATAGGAAATACTAAAATCATAAGAGGCCAAGAACTCCACCACCATTACTAAAGGTTGAGATCCTTCTGAGAAAAAAGGTACTTCAAGGATTTATGATCTGTAATAGCTCAAACGTTTCTCCCAATAAATAGTGCCTCCACATATTCAAAGAAAAACCACTTGCAGTAAATTCTAAATCACGAGTTGGGTAATTTCTTTCATGCGATTTTAGCTATCGACTAGCATAGGCAACAACTTTCCCTTTCTGCGTTAACATCGCACCCAATCCAGTACCAAAAGCATCAGTGTATACTGTCTACTCTTTATTTCTACTTGGAATGGTAAATACTGGTGCATTCGCCAACCTCTTCTTTAGACTCACAAATGCATGCTCACCCTTTGCATCCCGTACAAAAGTCTGATTCTTCTTCGTCAAATTAGCCAGTGGTGCAACTACTTTCTAGATGTACTTTATGAAGCGTCTATGGTATCCCGTCAATTATAGGAAACTTCTCACATCCGCAGCATTCTTGGGCTGATTCCAATCTTGAACCGCTGCTATCTTCATAGGATCCACAGCTATACTCTGTCCTGAAACGGCGTTACCCAAGAATCTCACTTCTTCTCTCCAGAAGTGACACTGAGAGAACTTCGCTTTCAACTGGTGCTTCCTCAATACCTCTAGCACAATCCTCCAGTGCGTCTTGTGCTTCTTTTCATTTTTATATTAGATTAGCATATCATCCACAAACACAAGCACGGACTTATTCAACTGGTCTTTGAAAACTCGAATCATAAGATCCACAAAGTATGCCAAAGCGTTGATCAACCCAAATGGCATCACCAACCACTTATAGAAACCCGACGGCGTACGAAATATGTTAATCGACACAGTCTCCTTCGCTACTCTCAACTGGTGAAATCCCGTCGCTAAATCCATTTACGAGAACACCTTCGCACCATGTAGTTGATCAAAAAAGTTATCAATGTGTGAGAGTGGATACTTGTTCTTCTTCGTCAATTTATTCAACTCACGGTAATCCATTCACAACCTCAAAGAGCCATCCATCTTCATTGCGAATACTACAGGTGCGCCCCACTTAGATTTGCTTGTTCGAATGAACCCTTTCCTTAATAGGTCATTCGCTTGCACTATCAATTCCTTCTGCTCTTTGGGTGAAATATGCCTCAAAGGCATAACTATTGGTCTGACTTCCTTCACTAAGTCTATTTGAAACTCGATCTCTCCATGCAATGGCAATCCAAATCTTCCTCAAAGACATCCGGATACTCTCTAGCGATAGGCAATAATGAAAATCGCTCATGTAGAACGTCAAGCGTGTATAGAAAGCTAACCATCACCCTATCCTCTAGTAGAAAGCCAGTCATTACTGTTCACCCATCCACATCTTCGATTGTCATTGATAGCTTCTCGCAATACACTATTACAACATACTTCCTAAGCCAGTCCATACTCAGGATAATCCCAAACCCAGCAAAGTTCAAAACAAAGCAATCACAAACCAAAGAACATCCATGATTCGATAAAATTAGGCCACGACAAACCATGCAAAGACCAGTAGAGCCTCCAACGGGTTTGTCATGATTAGGGGTCGGTCTACTATCACATGTTCCAATCTCAATCCATCTAGTAGGTCACTACAATTGAGTGAATGAGAAGCACCGGTATAAAAAAAAAACTCGATCAGGAACATCACCAATAGAAAGCATACGTTGGATGAAGAATCTCTTCCCTTTCTGCTTCATCGAGGGAGCACTCAACGAAGGAGGGACAATGTCTAAAGCATAAGCTTTCACCACTTGCTTATCCTTCACCAGTTCTGGAATATTCTTCTTCAAATACCCAGGCTTGTCATAGCTGTAACATTTCCTCTTCTGATTTGCCTTGCAATCTTTAATTAATGCCCTTTTTGTTGCATCCATAGCAAGTAGGTTTCCATTTACCCTACCTCTTACCACCCTTTCCTTTGGATTGCCTTTTCTTTTCGTTCCACTTCTTCTTGCCTTCATCGCCTTGCTGTGGCTTTAGCTCTTCTTTCTTAATAGAAACAACAATAGCTGTCTTAGCCTTAGAGTACAAGCTCTCATGGCGAAGAGCCTTCTCTACAAGCTTCTCAAATGGCTCATCTATATGGTCCACTAGCTTTTCCCCCAAGTAGTCATCCAAACCAATGATGGATTTCTCATTCTTCCTCAATGGAGTATCGATGAACGACATCCCATACTTAAAAAAGCATCAAATTCTCCTACATATTTAGAAACTTTCATTTCTCCCTGCTTGAGATTGGCAAATTTTTTGAACGGATTCGACTTTTGAGCAGTCGGAATAAATTTCTCCATGAACCTTGCCTTGAACTGATCCTCTGGAGTAGCAATAGTAATAGTATTCCACCAAGCCATCTTCCTTTTGATATCATCTTCCACCTCCATATCACCAATGATGCACCTACAAGTATCTAACTAATCTTGCACTTCCATGGCTGACTCCATTCCATAAAATGACTTTCCTCCAAGAGTATAATAATTTTTGTTCAACTTGGTGAAATCAATCCTAGGCGCTTGCCGGAGCTTTCGTCATCATCGTGGCCATCTGATGTGCACGTAAAAGTGTATACTTTTACTTCCACATTTAATCTACTTTTATTTAAATAAATGTGTGTATTAGTGTATTTTACACGTTGAAACCAAAATTTAAATTATTTTCAAAACCATCATTTATTCATCTCATTTGGGGAATAAAATGGTAATTTTTTTGTATGATTTGATTTTGAGAAAATTTATTAGCATATTTTTATTTTTAGGAAATAAAGTGTAAATATGAAGAGGTTTCATGGATGAATGCACGCACATATGTTGAAGACTAATGAAGAAAGGAAAATAAAAGAATTCATGCAATATGGAGGAGCCCACATACATGTGATCCATAATTAAAAGCATATGCACATGTTAATAAAGGCTAAAAGACATGTTAGTGGGGATTAATTATTCTCCTAATGATTACTTGGAGGTTATACTTTCTCAAGGGCATTTTGGGTAGTCCCCTAAAATATGAATTAAGGTACTAAGCATGTATAAATACCCCTTATGTTTCGTGTAATCGTCTTCTCCTTTTCATGCAATATTGTAGGCACAAATCAAAATTAAATAAAAATTTATTTAATGGCTTCTTAAGCTTATTTTTACTTTCATGCAATTTTTATTTTATGCTCTCTTTTCATGCTATTTTTATTTCATGCCCTCCTGCTTAGTTTATGCTTCTCTTATTTCATGTTAGTAGCGTAGGTTTAATTCTTGTAATTAGTTTAGTTTTATTTTATGCAAGTAGTTAGCTCTCTTTTCTTTTAATAATCTTTCATTTTCCTTGTTTTTAATGTTGAAATCATTTTATGTTAAAACGTTTTCAAATATGAGTAGCTAAACTCCTTCAATTTAGGGGTAATGAAGCTCTCATGTAACATATTAAATTAACATAATGATTTCATTTGCAATCTCTTTTTTGTGCTTAATGGAAACTTTAAATTATGATGGTTTATGTTTCTTTTAGTGAATTTTGATTGTCTATGTTGACATCTCAAATAGGCTATGCTTGTTCCGTTTGAAGCATAATTATTTGATTATTTAAGTGATTTTGATGTGAAAGTTAAGACATAATCAAAATTTGATGGTCTATATTACTAACTAATAGTAAATAGTTCATACTTAAAATACTTTTAATTTTCAATTTCATGTCACTTTCATAAGAGTTGAAAAGTGGGTTTGAATGGTATGTTAAATTTTGATGGTTCAAGTTGTGCTAATTGATAACACAAATAAACCATACTTATAATAAACACATCAATCGTTTCTACTTAAATATTTTAAATTGAGGTTATAAATAAATTTTGTATTGATTTATATGAATGATTGAAAGTGGATATTCCTCTAAATGCTCCTTAGTATTATGGTTTTATCCACTTTTCCTCTAGCTTATTTTCTAAAAAAAATCTTAGTTTAAAACCACGTCAAAACTTTGGATTAATTTGATTGAATATTATTATAATTTAATTCTTTCCCTGCGTGTCAACTCCTACCCGCATACGTACTACGATTGTATGCAGTGCGCTTGCGGTTTTTATAACGATTATATTTTAACGACGATTTTCTAATCGATAGAAATTTCCATCGTTTCAACAAGTTTTTAGCATCGTAGCCAGAGATGGAAATTTGATTTCAGTTTTACTCTTCGAAATATTTTTGTTTTATTTTATTTGTGTTCATTTTGAGTTTTTTCCTTCTTAAAAACCAAAGTATAAAATATACTTTACACTTACTTTGTTTACACATCTATGTTTAATTTTATGCGCATTTCTTTGTTTCATCCTATTCTATTCTCTGTTGAATTTTTTTGCAAGCGCACTAATTTCTTTTCCACAAATTTGCACTACAATATTATAGTCATTTTATTTGCTGTTACATTTCACAGCACTCTTCGTTACATATTCTGCGTTAAAACAAAAAAAGAAGGAAAAAAAAAAAAAAAAAATACAACACAAACAATTCGTATTCCAAGTGTTGATTTCTTTACTTACATTTCTCAATTACAGTTGTGCATTTCTTTTGTGCATCACAACTGCATTTCTATAGCACCCAACTTTGCTTTTTCATTCTACATCTTTGTTTTCCTTCCATCTCCAGCAAACTGCCTCCCATCTCCAAACCTCAATCCAATAAACTGCTCCTCCTTCCTCAACCAAACATCATCACCTACACCTGCCATATTTTCCTTCCTCCGACAGAGTCCGACTGGACACCACCACTGCTACCATCTCCCTCCTCTGCAACTTCAGCCACTAAACACTCTTCCTTCATCACTACGCCTATGACAATCCCTAAACCATCCACCACTACTTCAACAACAACCACAACCTGCACATTTAATTTTGCATCACCCATTAAACATATCTCCTTAGTATTACCAGACATCAACTTCCTCTCCACTGCACTCTTCCCTTTGTTACTTGTCATCTCCTTCCAAAAACCATTCCATAGCCAGTAAACTGCTCCTCCTTCCCATCTACTTCCATCACCACCTTGTTGCCATAACCCCAACAACCATCTCCTCCTCCTACATCATCTCCTTCATTCACCACCTGCCTGCACCTCTGCCTCACAGCAGCCACGCCATTGCAAACAACAACTCGTCACCATACAGACTTCTCCACTTCAAAAAACTGCTCACTTCATCTCGCCTAAACCAATCCCCAAGCTCCTCAAACCATCGCCTGATCACTACCACAGCACAACCCGAACTCAAAATACAACACCAGACATCAACTGGCAAGTGCTACAACAACCCACAAATGCTCCGATTCCAGCTCTCACCTCAAACCATCACCTGGACGCAAACACCCACAACCACAAACAAGTAAGCAAACTCGCAACCCTCAATGCCACATCTAGTCAATCTCCAAATTCCACTTCTTCAAACCTACGGCCATAGCTTCACTTTCAATCTCTTATACATCTCCCCCACAAATCGCGACCACCCTCCTCAGTATCAGTTCGAATCATATAAGCCCAACTGAAAATACACCATCGAATAGCAATCGTCCGAAACCAATTGCCTATTCTACAAAACCTCAAAGTCCGAACAACCCACCGCCACTTCACTTCAATCAAGCTTCAATCACTGATTCCATTTGTAACTGGACCCAATTCGCGAATCCTTTTTTTGGAGCTTGCGTTTCTTTGTATTAAATTCAGAAAGTCGCCTTTTAGTTGTTGTTTCGTTTTGTTGTAGTGTGTTTTAATAGAAGGGATAAAAGTTTGTGGCATTATTATTATGATTTTGCTGGTTCGGGCCTTAAGTTATTTACTTTGTGGGCCAAGGTGAAATGAAATAAATGATTGAATTTCCTTTGATAAGAAAATCGTTTTGCTTTTGTTTTATTTAGGAAAAGGTTTTTAAGAAAATCGTTTTCTAACTCTTTTACGAGTTACAGGAAATCGCAAGGAAATGAATTGCTGTTAATAATTGCTTCGCTTTGCTTGCCAAAATAAATTGCTTGCTTATAAAAAAAATCGATGCTTTAAAATAAATTGCTAGTAATTCTGCATGCTCTGGTATCATGCTCTTATCCATTGTTTTTAATTTCATTGCATTGTTGGCTTCTTGCATTTTAAAAAAATTTCAAAAAAAAACAAACAAATTTCATTTGTAGTTATATTGTTAATACATGTTTAATTTCTCCTTTGCATTCATTTCATCTTATTTTTATTTTTTAAGAGAAACAACCAAATTCACATAAGGTGTTGTATTCCATCACCCATTCCTTGGCCCACAAATTGCATTTCATCGTAGAAATGGACTAATAATAACGGTTAGACTATGGACTTAAGGGTGTGCAAGCTCACCTAGGGATTAATTGTATTTTGGCAAATCACCTTCTTTTGACAATCTAAATTCTTTATGTCCAGACTACGACAGAGCAATAATCCTATATAAATATTACGGTGATTCGTAAATACTATAGTGGTTGTTTCTTTAAATGTACTTAAATCTTCGGCTGCATTGATAGGTGATTCGTGGTGCACTGGTAACTCTTATCTGTTACCTGCCTAAGAACTATTTTGTTGGATTAAGACAAAATGCAGTCATACAATTTTGGGTTAGAAGCTACTAGGGATAGAAAATTTGCAATTAAGTCCTTGCATTCATTTAGTTGCATTAGTTCACGATATATAAAAAATAAAAATAAAAACAAAATCTAAAAGTAATTTTTTTTTACATTTTACTTAACTTAGTTTTTTTTTTTTAAAATCTTTTCATATCTTTTCGTTTAAAAATAAATTCAAACAAAATCAAAAATCCAAAAACAAGCATTTTACTTTAGTTAATTTTTTAGAAAAACAAAAATAATAATCTTTTCAAAAACAAAAACAACAAAAATTAACAACAAAAACATTTTAAAAAATCCAAAATAAAAAAACAAAACAAAAATCATATCTCCCTTTTGAAAAATAAATTCTTTTTGGCAAATATTTAATAAAAATTCAAATGTTCACTTTATTTCATTTTCTAAACCTTGCTTCTTTTTCTTAAATTTGATTCTCGCTTCTTTCTCTTCTTCGCCTTTTCACTTGTGCATGAGTACTTGGACTCGTGACACAACAACGAATCGATTACCTCGAACGAAAAATCCTCCAAGGATGGAAAATAAAAACGCTTCACGAACTCTTATGGATAGAATATTTCCCGATAGAGTTTCTATTCCTTCTTGTATCATATTACCTGCCCCAATGGGTAACCACTTTGAAATTCATTCTAATCATATTGCCAAGCTCCCAAAATTTGACAATTTTGAACATGACGACCCATATATCTTCTTAACGAAATTCGAACAAGTATATGCAACCATTAAACTCAACAATTATGTGATGATGGAATCAAACTTCGATTAATTCCATTCGCCCTTACCGATTAAGCTGAAAAATGGCTGTACGACTTACCGTCGAACTCAATCTAAACTTGGAAAGAATTTGTCAAAGTCTTCTTAAAAAGGTTCTACTCCTTGGAAAAGCAACTAAAATCCAAAAAGAAATTGTCAATTTTCATCAATTCAGGGGTAAACCTTACAGAAAATATTTTGAAAGATTTAAAGAGCTTTTGATAAAATGTCTACACCATAATTTTGAAAAATGGAATCTTTGCCAAATCTTATACGATGGACTTGAAAATAGCCCACGAAGCATGCTTGAATCGATGTGCCAAGGCAATTTTTTCGTCCAACATCACGACGATGCTTGGCAATTCCTTGAAACTTATCGAAAAGTCATTCAAATGGGTTCCAAAGAAAAATTAATTTACTTACGATCGAACGCACACTTGATAGGATCATCTTTGGCTTTGGAAGCTAAAATCGATGCAATGATTAATAAGTTTTCTCATCCAATCAAATAAAAAAAGCTTCTCGACCAACGTGTTATAAATATAACAGTCTGAATCACATAGCCAGTCGGTGTCCTAATTCGATAGAACAGCTCAATGCTTTTAATAAGGTTAAGAATGACCCGTTTTCTCGAACGTACAATCCTGGTTGGAGAAATCGTCCTAACGTTGCATGGAACCAAAATAATTCTAACATGAATTTGGTTCGTCCCAATTTTCTAGCATTTCCAAACAATACATCGCATCCTCCCTTTCATCCCAATCACTTTCAACAAAATTTTGCCGTTCCGTCTCAAAATCAACCACAACAATCTTTTGCTCTCCATGACGATAAATGTTTGATTTCACTTGATTAAAGTCTTTAAACTTTAGCTAAAAAAACCACTCAAATCCTATAATCAAATAGCAATTTGAAAATTTTATTAACCCCGTACATGCAGAATACGAGTCAATCAATTGCTAAACTTGAAATGCAAATGAGCAATTAGCAACGTCTATGAGTGAATGTGAACGAAGCACATTCCCAAGTCACCCTATTTCAAATCCCAGAAATCAAAACACGAACTTGAATCAAGCCCATGTCGTTCAAGATAGCAATGTAAACCAAATGAATGCTGTCATGACTTTACACTTCGGCAAATAAATCGATAACCAAGTTGTTAATCCAAATGATTTACCGAAAGCTCCTCTTGACACTTCAAAAACGAAAAATAATTCAGAACAAAACATCGAGCCAAATATTGAATCAAATTCTTCCAATCAAAATTCTTCTTTTACTCAAGTTAACCGACCTATTGAGTATCAAATTCCATTTCCACATCGCCTTCGACCCAAGAAACATTCTGATCGAACGGAAAAGATGTTGGAAATTTTCAAACAAGTCAAAGTTAACATTCCTCTTCTTGATATCCTTCAAAAAGTCCCAACTTACGATAAATTCTTAAAAGACATCTATACTAAAAAATGACACACTCATGTACCCAAGAAAGCTTTCTTAGGTACCTGTCTTAGCCAATTTCTATCCTAATCAGTCCCCGTTAAATACAAAGATCCTTGATGTCCGATGATCTCGTGCATGATTGGAGACAAGGCGATTGAAAAGTGCTTACTATATTTGGATGCGAGTTTTAATTTGATTCCTTATTCAGTTTACTAGCAACTTGGCTTGGGTAAACTAAAACCGATGAAAGTAACTCTTCAATTTGTCGATCATTCGATAAAGAAACCCATGGGAGAAATCAAGGACGTTGTCATCGAAATCAGTCGATTCATATTCCCCGTCGATTCCATCGTTTTAAAGACATAACCTATGAACAATCCGATGAGTCAAATTTCATTAATTTTAGGCCGAGCTTTCTTGGTTACTTCAAATGCTCTAATCAATTTTCTAAACGGTTCGATGAAAATTTCTTTTGGAAACATGTCTTTGGATCTTAACATTTTCAGTCACAAAAACAAATCAAATGATTAACTGGACCAAACATTGGAAGTTAGTTCCATTCAAAAAAATTTTGATAATGAAACAGTTAACCTAAACCACGAATGCGAGACCGAGCACGAACTACTGTTTTAGGATAAGCCTAACAAATTGAAAAGTTGCTTCCGCTTGAACCCCTTGTTGTTGAGTCAGAACTTCAACCAAATTCTTTGATTGAGCAATCCTTGAGGTTGGAACTCAAACCCATTCCTGATTAACTTAAGTATGCATACTTAGGTGACAAGAAACGTTTCCTATCATAATATCTTCAAACCTCTCTCTTGATCAAGAAGCTTCATGTCTTTCAATTTTGTCGAAAAATAAAGAAGCAATTGGATGGTCGATTATCGATATAAAGGGAATTAGTCTCTCTCTTATTCAACATCATATCCATTTAGTTGACAATGCAAAGCCCATTTGTGGCGTGCAACGAAGGCTTAACCAAAATATAAAGGATGCAGTTTGAGATGAAATTCTTAAACTCCTCGATAACAGGATCATATATCCTATTTCTGATAGTTCGTGATTTAGCCCAATTCATGGCATCCGTAAAAAGTCCGGACTTACTGTTATCAAGAACGACTCTAACGAACTCATTCCAACTCATACTCAAACGGGATGACATGTTTGCATTGATAATTGGAAATTAAATGTTGCAACACATAAAGATCACTTTCCTCTTCTCTTCATCGACCAAAGGCTTGAACGATTAACCGATCACGAATTCTACCGCTTTCTTGATGGTTATTTTAGTTATAACCCAATTCCAATCGCTCCCGAAGATCGAGAGAAAACGACTTTCGCATGTCCCTTTGGCACTTTTCCATATCGACGTATGCCATTTGGCCTTTGCAACGCTCTTGCTACTTTTCATAGATGCATGGTCAGCATCTTCTTTGTTATGATCGAACGCTTTTTGGAAGTGTTTGAGGATGATTTTTCCATCTTTCGAAAATCTTTTTTCCAGTGCTTACACCATCTTGTGTTGGTTCTGAATTGATGGAAGGACAAACACTTAACGTTAAATTGGGAAGAATGCCATTTCATGGTCAAACATGGCATTGTCCTTGGGCATGTCATTTTGAACAAAGGCATTGAGGAAGATAAAACTAAAGTTGGTGTAATTGCAAATCTATCCATTCCCAAATCTGCCAAAGACATTCATTCATTTCTTGGACACACTGGTTTTTATCGACTTTTTGTGAAAGACTTTAGTAAAATTGCTCGATCCCTAATGACTCTTCTTGAAAAAGACGTTCCATTTGACTATAATTCTAATTGTGTTTATGCTTTCTAACGTCTCAAAAATGAACTCATTTCTGCTCCCATCATTTCTCATCCAACTGGGATCTTCTTTTTGGAATAATGTGCGACACTTCCAACTTTGCAGTTAGTGCTATTTTAAGACAATGTATCAACAAAATTCTTCATGTCATCTACTACGCTAGTATGACTCTTAACAATGCTCAACTCAATCACAGAACCATTGAAAAAAGAGCCGTTACCAATAGTCTTTGTGCTTGAAAAGTTCCGACCTTATGTCATTAACTCACACGTTAATGTTTACACTGACCACCCCGCTCTTAGGTATCTTTCTGCTAAAAAGGATGCCAAATGCACCATCTTCTTTACCGATCAACAAAAACTTTCTCGTTGAACAACTTCTTTCCATTTCTGTCGATCCATGGTATGTCGATATAGTGAACTATTTAGTCATTAAGGAAACTCCTTTATTTTGTTCGAAACAAGTTAAATATAAATTCTTTCCCAAGTCAAGTACTTCTATTAGGATGATCCACACTTGTTTAAGCACTATTATGACCAAATCATCCGACGCTGCATTCAGGAATGTGAAATCAAGAGTGTCCTTTAGTTTTGTCATGACCAAGCTTCTGGTGGTCACTTCGGTTCAATGAAAACAGCGGAAAAGGTGCTTCAATGAGGTTTTTACCGTACGATTTTCAAAGATGCATTCGAGTTTTGTAAACTTAGGAAAAATCTCTCGATGAAACATGATGCCTTTGAATCCCATTCTTACAATCTAAATCTTTGATGTTTGGGGTATTGATTTTATAGGACCATTTCCGAACTCTTTTGAAAATGTTTACATACTTCTTGCTGTTGATTACGTCTCTAAATGGTTGAAGCCATTCCTTGTAAAACAATTAACCACAAAGTTGTTGTGAAATTCATAAAATAAAACTTCTTTTCAAGGTTTGAAACACCTTGCACAATAATAAGTGATAATGGAACCCATTTCTATAATAGTTCATTTGAAACTCTAATAAAATATACTCGAAAACTGATATCCACTTCTTATCATCCTCAAACTTATGGTCAAGTTGAAATTTCGAATCGTCAAATCAAGCAAATTTTGGAGAAAACTGTGAATAAAATAGAAAAGATTGGACACAAAAATTAACAGATGCGCTTTGGGCTTATAAAACTGCGTATAAAACCAATCTTAGGATGTCTCCTTTTAGGCTAGTATATGGCAAAGCATGTCATTTACCCGTCGAACTTGAACATAAAGCATTGTGGGGAATTAAGAACATAAATTTTGATCTTAAAAAAGCTGGCGAAAATAGGAAATTGCAACTCAATGAATTAGAGGAGATTAGGAATGACGCGTATGAAAATGAGAAAATTTACAGAGAAAGAACAAAAAAAATTTCATAACAAATCAATCCTAAGGAAAATATTTTCATGAAATCAAAAGGTTCCTTTGTATGACTCTCAACTTCATTTGTTCCTTGGAAAACTAAAACCAAGATGGATAGAACCATGTTAAATATGAGATTATATGATTTTTGTTTGATGATAATAAACATATATATATATATATATATATTCGTGTAAATGTATTTGTTAATGTACTATTTTATTTTTCATAGACTAAATAAATATTTGCTGAATAAAAATAAATAGCGCAAAATTTGAATTCAAACAGAAATTTTATTCAAACAAATATTTATTACAATTTTGAATAGTACAAATTCAAGCTCTCACTATACATATACAACTTTGATTACAATACAAATTCAATTACATCACAATTTCACTTTTACATCTGACCTCACTACATATCACTCATTCACTCAACTTGTATTTTATCTTCAACTTCATTCCAAATTGAATCCAGCATCTGAGCAATCTGCAAAAATAAATATTGATACAGTAAAATTGAAAAGGAAATATTTTGCAGTATAAAATAAAATGTGATTTTAAAAATAATATTTGCCTCAGTTATTTGGGTTGTTCGTCATCATTTAATTTTGAATTCATCATACACGAAAGCTTGTGACATACACAGTGTATCACTGTATATGCCACAAGGCCATGCACACCGATATATACACTTGATAGAATTACAGGGACAGGTGAGCACAGGTCAAACCCAAAACGCCGGGTTCAACTTAAGTGCAATAAAAATAATGTCATAATTTTCAGCACAAGGTCAAATCCGAGCTACAACCTGGATTCAACTCAGGTGTAATTCGAAAACCAAATCCAAATGCAATAAAATGGTCGGGAGCAACCTCAATGCACACCAAGTATACATAAAGGCCAGAGTGTGCAATATACCCAGACTACAAGTGCAAAACAAAGTAAAGCTCCAACCAAGTGAATATGCAATATGCACACGAGTGAATGAAATTCAGTACTTAATGCAATCAAATAACTCGAGTACAACAAATGGAGATGCAACTCAAATCAAAATGAACCAAATGGAACTGCAACAGCAGGAGTGGAAACATGCATGCCACAGGTCTGCAAGAAATGAAATATATGCACCAGCATTTCATATCACAAAACACAGCAACCAAAATTAATGCAAACAGTTCAAAGTCGAAATGGACAATGCAACAAATCTAATGTGAAGCCACCAAATAGAACTAGACACAAATCAAATAAAGAACTTGAACAAGGCTACAAGTACAAAGCATCAAGCAACACCAAGCAGAGTGTCATGAAACAAATATGCAAACTGCCTCGAATGGTACAAAGACTGCAACACTACGGAAACTACAAGTGACAGCAGTGTGAAAACGAAGACCACAAGTGGTGCACACATAAAATACAAAGACAATGTTACAAAACCATATTTCAAGCAGTAAAGAGCCACAACCAATGCAAGTTGATAAGCAAACATATAGAATAGTGGACAGTGCACTGTAGATAGGACAACTCGGCCCAACAGACTCACATAGACCAGGCATGTAACGACCCAGAATTCCTGTCATTTGAATTTCATATATTTAATTGATTTTAAATAGTAACAAGTAAAATTTGTAAGTCGAATAAATTTTATTTCGAATATCTAGATTTAATTGGATAATTAAATCGATAATTTAATATTTGAAATTATAGAAATAATTAGAAATTGGGTTTAATGTGATTAAAATTGCTTTGTAAA
Organism: Allium cepa; assembly: GCA_030765085.1. Lineage (NCBI taxonomy): Eukaryota > Viridiplantae > Streptophyta > Magnoliopsida > Asparagales > Amaryllidaceae > Allium > Allium cepa. Next base: position 911,967,375 of record CM060931.1, on the reverse strand, counting down.
GTTGTATTAAATCATATTGGAGTTAGAATAATGTTATAGAACTTTTAAAATTGAATTAAAAGTCAAACTGTAGAAATTGAATATTTTAATATTTAATTGACGAGTAAAAATAGCCATTTTTCAAATAGTCTCGGGTTTCGATGAAACCAGTTTCATTGGATCCATAATGTTAAATTATTATAACATTTCAAAGTTCGTGTAAATCGGGTTTACGGTTTGACCGAGGCAAGCTCAAACGCACTGAAATCGGTTTAAGTGAATTTTAAATTTAAATAAGTCGATTTGAAAACCTATCTTCCAAATACGATCGAATTGGCTCCCGATATATATTGCATTGCGTTCGGAATAGGGGTAAAACATTATAAACGCCAGGCGGCATGCTTTGATTGGAGTTCGGAAAATTTTCGGATGAATAGTGTTTTGGAATTTTCTATAAATGGACGTTGTTATTCACTTTTTTCACCAAAAACCCTAATTGCTTAACCCTAGCCGCCGGCTTCATTTCAGTGGCCGAAACGCATCTTCGTTCTTCCTCGATTTTCATCCAATCCATCATACGAAAAAATTTCAACTGCAAAAACGTAGAGGGCAACGAGTACTAGGAGATCAACGGTGGTGACCGTTTAAGGTCGAGTAAATCGACGGCAATAAGGGTTTGAAAGGCCGGAATTCGTGCGCGTTTTTCGAGGGGATGGAGCTACCGAGCTTCACGTCATTTGGGCCAAGGTTGGAGCTTACTTCGACGAGTCAAACGATGGTGCTCGATCGACGTCTCGATCATTGGGATTGTCGCGAAAATCAAGGGCAAGTGGCGGCCTTTATGGGTTCGAACGCGATCGTGTTTTACTGATGGGATTCACGGCCTGGATTTGGAATTTGGAAATCAACGGCCAGGATTTGATGGAGGTTTAAAATAAAATAGATTTGTAAATTAATTTATATTAAAAATAGTACGAACTTCTAAAATGCATAACTCTTTCATACGAGGTCCGTTTCGTACGAAACGAGTTGCGTCGGGTTCGTATGGATGAGCACTACACAATGGAGCTGGTTTGAAGTTGATGGAGCTAGTGGAATTTTGGGTAAAATTAAACACGTGTTTAATTTTATTTGGAACGAAACACTGCAACCGTTATTGGAAGCAAGGTGAGAACTTCTCACTCAATCGAATCTGTTTCGATTTAAATTTTAAATAGTTAAATTTAAAATTGCTTGATTGTGTGATTGAATGATGGTTGCTATATGTTGTATTGAAATAGACCCTATACGCCGCATATTAAGCGGAGGTTATTTTATTAAACACATATACCGCGATATTCCACCTTGAAGTGGAATTGTATTATATATGTACTTGGAGTTGATTTCCCGCATTATATAGCGGATGAGACCCTATTGCGCCGCATAATAGCGGATGATATTTTATAAAAACCCATGTACCGCGATATTCCGTCTTGAAACGGGATTGGTATTGTGCTAACATCTGTGGATGCAGGAAAACAGGTTGGAGGGATCCAACTGGATTCCCCAAATAATTGAATTTAGTTCAATGTTGTGTGTTGATTATTTATAATCTCCGTGCGATTGAAATCGTTGAAGGCTAAAAATTTAGCCGAATATAATTTTGGTATCGTTAGATACCGAAAATAAACAAAAATTTGATTTTTGAAAATTCAGGTTGAAAGTTTATATTAAATTTTGTTTCTGAGAATTGGATAAATTTAAAAGAAGGAATTCTAAAATAATAAAATTTTATTTTTAATCTTATTGAATAAAATTTCAAAATATGGGAAAAGCTTTAATAAATGGATTTCGGGTAATATTATTCAAAAGTTGAAGAATTTATTCAAAATACGGATTTTAAAGAGTTTGAAAAATAAAAGAATTGGTTTTCTTTAAAAGGAATTTATTTTTAAAAGGAAATAAAATTTGAAACCCATTTGGGAATTGATTTTTGGTGATTGAATTTAAATCTTTTGGAAATCCATTTGGAAGTTTATTTGGTGTTTTGAAAAGAATTTGGAATCAATTTGAAAATTGATATGGGGTTTAGTAGAAATTGATTTCAAATTTGAGATTAGAATGAAATTCACCTGGTGCTTAATTTCTTGGAAAATCAATATGGAATTTGATTTGGTTGTTTTTGAAATCAATTGAAAAATTGAATTGTTGTTGAAAGTGAATATTTGAAATCGATTTGAAAATCGTATACCAGTGGATATTTGGAAATTTAAATTCACCATGAAATTTTTGAAGGAAAGGGAAATTTGTTTAAAAATAAACATTGATTTATTTTTAAAGTGTGGAAATAAATTTTTGAATTTGTAACGTAAGTTTAAAATAAATCGGTAAGGAGTTATTTAATTGGTTTAACTGAACCATTTTGAAATGAAAGTGTATTCTCCCTGGAAAGCCGAACAATTTTTTTGAATAACTTCGAAAAATATATACATATATATGTATATAATTCTAGAATTGGTTTTGAAAAGGATACTTTGGAGAAATTAACTTCTTAAATTGTTTTAAATCTTTTAAGTAAAGATTTATTAGGTTGATATAGAAATGATTGTTTCTAAGATTTAATCAATAATTATTTTAGAAAATAGTTATTTAAATAGTTATACTCTATCTACTAATTTTATTTTGAAAATTAGTTTGGACTTAAGTTATATGTAATATTGGCATAATATTTTTATAACTAATATTTTAGGTAAAGTGTTTAAAGAAAAATAGTTTTATTCCAAAGTGTTTTCCCATTATATTTGGTTAAGTGTTATAAATTATTTTAACGTATTTGAACTCGGCAGATTTCCAGTGAAAATGAATAAATATTTGGAAGTGTTTCCGCGTAAGGAAAATGATTTGAAATTTGTTTTCAAAAGTTGTAAAGGTGAAAGGTGATTTGAAATTAGTTTTCAAATGGTTGAAGTGTGGAAAAATATATCTTGTAAAGATATTTTTGAAAAATAAATAATTTGGGAAATTATTTGGAATCTGGTGATGTTGTGCATATCTATTGATAGTTAAATAACCGACTATCAATATTTACCTTTCAATGGGTATTTGTTGCGATTTGCTTGAATTTGAATGCTAAACTTATTTTAAAATAAGCGCGCGTTATTCGGTTTAGTCGGGAGAGGACCTTTGGGTCATAAATCCCATTCCGAATAGTGATACGTCGTAATGGATAGCATTTGAAGACCGGTGTTGAAGACCGGATATACTCGAAAAAGGAAGGATTACCGTCAAATGTCTCTGCATCGGCCGATCTCCGGTACAGAGATTTTATCACCCTTTGTGATGGAAGTCCGGACGTGGTTAGTGAATATCCGGATTGCAAGGGCTTCTTTGAAAGTGCCTTCGGTTCCGTTTGATCCCGGAACGGATTAATTTGGGGTATAGTAAAAATTGATTTCAATTTGAGATTTGAATGAAATTCACTTGGTGTTTAATTTCTTGGAAAATCAATATGGAATTTGATTTGGTTGTTTTTGAAATAAATTGAAAAATTGAATTGTTGTTGAAAGTGAATATTTGAAATCGATTTGAAAATCGTATATCAATAGATATTTTGGAAATGTGAATTCACCATGGAATTTATAAAGAAAAGGGAAATTTGTTTAAAAATAAACAATGATTTATTTTTGAAGTGTAGAAATAAATTTACTGATTTGGAACGTAAATTTAAAGTAAATCGGTAAGGACATTTGATCGGTTTAAATGAACCATTTTGAAGTGAAAGTGTATTTTCCCTGGAAAGCCGAGTATATTTCCAAAGCAGCTTTTAAAGCATAAATTGGAAGTTCTAAAGTTGGGTTTTAAAGGATACTTTGGAGAAATTAACTTCTTAAATTGTTTTAAATCCTTTAAGTAAAGGTTTATTAAGTTTATTATAGAAATGGTTATTTCTAAGATTTAATCAATAATTGTTTTAGAAAATAGTTATTTAAATAGTTATACTCTATCTACTAATTTTATTTCGAAAATTAGTTTGGACTTAAGTTATATGTAATATTGGTATAATATTTTTATAACTAATATTTTAAGTAAAGTGTTTAAAGAAAAATAGTTTTATTTCAAAGTGTTTTCCCGTTATATTTTGGATAAGTGTTATAAATTATTTTAAAGTATTTGAACTCGGCAGATTTCCAGTGAAAATGAATAAATATTTAGAAGTGTTTCCGCGTAAGGAAAATGATTTGAAATTTGTTTTCAAAAGTTGTAAAGGTGAAAAGTGATTTGAAATTTGTTTCAAATGGTTGAAGTGTGGAAAAATATATCTTGTAAAGATATTTTTGGAAAATAAATAATTGGGAAATTATTTGGAATCTGGTGATGTTGTGCATATCTATTGATAGTTAAATAACCGACTATCAGTATTTACCTTTAAGTGGGTATTTTTTGTGATTTGCTTGAATTTGAATGCTACACTTATTTTAAAATAAGCGCTTGTTATTCGGTTTAGCCGGGAGAGGACCTTTGGGTCATAAATCCCATTCTGAATAGTGATACGTCGTAATGGATAGTATTTGAAGACCGGTGTTGAAGACCGGATATTTTTGAAAACGAAAGGATTACCGTCGAATGTCTCTGCATCGGCTGATCTCTGATATAGAGATTTGATCACCCTTTGTGATGGGAATTTCGGACGTGATTAGTGAATATCCGGATTGCAAGGGCTTCTTTGGAAGTGCCTTAAGTTCCGTTCGATCCCGGAACAGACTTGTATGGATGTGTGTCTAACGTTACAATTTGAGATGTAAAGCTGGTTTCTATCAAATACAATTCTGTTGGTGGCGGAGGATTTATTCTTTTAGCTTAACACCCTTCTCTGAGATGTACGAGCTCAGAGGTTATGTAGTTGATGGTTACTAGTGATGCATTCCCAATTTGGTAATGTGGCATACGAAGTGTTGCTGATCATTTGTTGATCAAAGCATAGCTTTTGTGAAAAGTGTAGCTTTGCGGATGAGACTTGCTTGGACCTCACAACACGGTAATGGTCAAAACAGGAAAGATGCAGCAAGGTTATAGGGAGTAGCGCCCCTTAGGGTATGTGCATTTCCTTCTAGATAGAAGTAGTATCATGGTATGGAGCTCAGATACTTAACTTATGTGGATATCGCAAATATATATGACTTTGTGATTGTTGTTGGTTGAGGATCCTTGGATAAAGGTTGTTTACAACCGAGGGATGACATACTCGTGTCAGTAGTTACCTACTTTTGCAGAGGTAACTCGGCCTTGTGTTGGCAGAGATCCGGTTAAGTTCTTGAGGCATCCTGCCGGAGGCGTTCCTATGTGGCAATAGGAAGTTCCTTAGCCTGACCATTTGTCGAAAAATCCAAACAAACAATATGAGCCCTGTACGGTTTTAGTTGTATAACCTGCCATGGAATGTGGCGGTAACCTGCTATTGAACATGGTAGCTATAGTAGGCATAGTTTGGAATGTCTATGCTGGCTAAGATTTATATTATACTTTCGAAATGTTTTCCTGCACTTTGCACTTATAGTAATAATATCAAAGAAATTTGTGTATCAAGCATGTTTGAATATCATAAGGATAAATCTCCTCCAATTCTGCGTTTGCATGGTGTGTGTGGCGGGAGGCCTTATGGTAGTTACATTTTCTAAAAGCATTGTGGACCTATTAAAATATTTTTTATTTGTTTTTAAAGATTAAATGTTTTAAGTTCTCACACCAGACCCATGACTGGCCTGGAGTTTATTGTTCCCTTCCTAAACTCTGGGTGTCCATTTTTTTCCACACAGGCAGTCTAGAGTCAGGTTATCAGGTCATTCTGGAATTCAGGAGTTGCTGTAGAGATCTGGAGGCAAGCTGGATGGCATGGCGTATCAACTAGTATATAGTATTTCTTTTCCGCTGTTTGTTGTTGTAAACTCTGATAATGTAATGTAATATGATGTAATGTAATAACTGATACAGTTCTTTTGATTTAAAGATTATTCGTTTATCTATTATATGTTCCGCTGCGATCGTGAGATTCTGATATTGTTTTTGTTGCTTTTCTTTCTTTCTTACTTCTTCGATCTTTTTCTTCTTCTTAAACCCTAAGGGTTCAGTTTTCCGACATTCGATTGTTCGGCAATTGATACAGTAGACGTACTAATGTCGATTTTCGAGAGTCGAAGAATCGGGTCCTTATAATGTGGCATCAGAGCAATTGGTTAAGCGACAACCTTGGCTCTGTTGGGAATTACTCATTAGAGATAGAGTCAGTAATACTCTAGAATGAGTGTGAGTGTAATAATAGATATGAGTGCGTATTTTTTAGTGAATATAAAAATGTTTTATATTGTGTTTGCTTATCCGTTGAGCTGTTTATGAATTTTGGTCGGTGCGGGAAGTACAATCGTATCGATAGGGGTTTCTAAACTCTTAAACGAGATAAACCGACATAGTATCATTTTAAATTGGGTAAATGAAATAATTTTACCTTGATTATATTTTATATATAAAGGAATAATTTTTCAGAGTTATTGAAGTGTATATAAATTGATTGTTTGGTTGTTGAAAATGTAAGAATATATATAAGTTAATTAAAAGAATAATTGTTAAGCAAAACGAGATATGAATTTGAATAAGTGATGAAATTTGACTTTGGTAAAAGTTAAATAGAATTTACTTTAGAATTGGAATCTGAATTGGATTTATAAGTGGAAATTTAAGTTAAGTTAAACAAATGATGTTTGAAATGTAATATAACTCAAGTAATGTTGAATGAAGTTAATTTTGGTATCGAAGTAAATTGATAAAGTGAAGTGATGAATATGAACTTGAGTTATGTAATGAAATTAAACTTTTGTGGTTAAATGAATTAGCAATTGAATTGAATATTAATCAATCGAATATAAAAGAATTGATATAGAATAATGAATGCAAGTGTTAATTCATTAGAAGCTAACGAAGTTAAAAAAATTGAATAATTGAATGGAAGTCAATTAGATATTAAACCAATTGGAAATTAAGTGTTAAACCAAACTGAATTAAATTTAATAATTTGATTATGTTGGTTATGATTTGGTTGTTATATGATTGTTAGTTGATTATATATAATTGATTAAGTGTTAATGAAATTAAATTGATAAATGAAAGCTATGTAATTGAATTTGAATTGAAAATGAACTAATGTGAATTGGTTGTAAGCAATTAAAATTTGCATCGAAACCTTCTAAATTGCTTATGGGAATTATTTTGATTGCGTTGCTTATGAAAACTATGTGTTTTCTATTGAAAATTAGTGAAATGTAAATAAATTTCCTATATATGTCACTTACATGTTTAAATGGAGTAAGTACAGGTACCGGGGCTATAGTTGGCTGGATTTGGTCACGCTAAAATGCTAATAAATAACTGCTTTGCTTAAAAATGCTAAAATGGTACGCTTACGCAATAAAAATAGGAAATATGAACTGTTTTTCTATTTTCCGACCGTGTGGGTTGATGTATATATATTTATATCTATTGTGATATTGCAAAAACTCCTTTGTACAAAGGAGACCCTGCCAAAATTTTCCGTAAATTTTGGGAGTTAGAAAAGTTTTTGAAAAGTTTTGGAAAATTTTTGTTAACGAAAAGTCAATTTCTAAATTGAAATGAAAATGTAGGAATTGAACCAGAAAAGTGTAACCATCGGGTTTTGAAAAAGTTAAGAAATTAAAATGAATCTGAAATCGAGTTGGAACGGTTTGTTTTTGAAAAAAAAAGTTAATGGATTATGTAACCTTTTCTTACTTGGCAATTTCGAGGACGAAATTCTTTTGAGGGGAAGTTTGTAACGACCCAGAATTCCTGTCATTCGAAATTCGTATATTTAATTGATTTTAAATATTAACAAGTAAACTTTGTAAGTCGAATAAATTTTATTTCGAGTATTTAGATTTAATTGGATAATTAAATCGATAATTTAATATTTGAAATTACAGAAATAATTGGAAATTGGGTTTAATGTGATTAAAATTGATTTTTAAAGTTGTATTAAATCATATTGGAGTTAGAATGATGTTATAGAACTTTTAAAATTGAATTAAAAGTCAAACTGTAGAAATTGAATATTTTGATATTTAATTGACGAGTAAAAATAGCCATTTTTCAAACAGTCTTGGATTTCGACGAAACTAGTTTCATTGGATCCGTAATGTTAAATTATTATTAGATTTCAAATTTCGTGTCAATCGGGTTTAGGGTTTGTCCGGGGCAAGCTAAAATGCACTGAAATCGGTTTAAGTGAATTTTAAATTTAAATAAGTCGATTTGAAAACCTATCTTCCAAATACGATCGAATTGGCTCCTGATATATATTTCATTGCGTTCGGAATAGGGGTAAAATATTATAAACGCCAGGCAACACGCTTTGATTGGAGTTTGGAAAATTTTCGGATGAATAGTGTTTTGGAATTTTCTATAAAAGGACGTTGTTATTCACTTTTTTCACCAAAAACCCTAATTGCTTAACCCTAGCCGCCGGCTTCATTTCAATGACCAAAATGCATCTTTATTCTTCCTCGATTTTCATCCAATCCATCAACAATTACGAAAAATTTTCAACTGCTAAAACGTAGAGGGCAACGACTACTAGGAGATCAACGGTGGTGATCGTTTAAGGTTGAGTAAATCGAGGACAATAAGGGTTTGAACGGTTGGACTTCGTGCGCATTTTTCGATGGGATGGATCTGCCGAGCTTCACGTCGTTTGGGCCGAGGTTGGAGCTTGCTTCGACGAGTCAAACGATGGTGCTCGATCGACGTCTCGATCATTGGGATGGTCGCGAAAATCAAGGGCAAGTGGCGGCCTTTATGGGTTCGAACGTGATCATGTTTTACTGATGGGAAAAGAACGCGTGAGGGAGAAGAGGATTTTCACGGCTTGGATCTGGAATTTGGAAATCAACGGCCAGGATTTGATGGAGGTTTAAAATAAAATAGATTTGTAAATTAATTTATATTAAAAATAGTACGAACTTCTAAAATGCATAACTCTTTCATACGAGGTCCTTTTTGCACGAAATGAGTTGCGTCGGGTTCGTATGGATGAGCACTACGCAATGGAGCTAGTTTGAAGTTGATTGGAGCTAGTGGAATTTTGGGCAAAATTAAACGCGTGTTTAATTTTATTCGGAATGAAACACTGCAACTGTTATTGGAAGCAAGGCGAGAACTTCTCACTCAATCGAATCTATTTCGATTTAAATTTTAAATAGTTAAATTTAAAATTGCTTGATTGTGTGATTGAATGATGGTTGCTATCTGTTGTATTGAAATAGACCCTATATGCCGCATATTAAGCGGATGTTATTTTATTAAGCACATATACCGCGATATTCCACCTTAAAGTGGAATTGGTATTATATATGTACTTGGAGTTGATTTCCCGCATTATATAGCGGACGAGACCCTATTGCGCCACATAATAGCGGATGATATTTTATATAAACCCATGTACCGCGATATTCCGTCTTGAAACGGGATTGGTATTGTGCTAACATCTGTGGATGTAGGGAAACAGGTTGGAGGGATCCAACTGGATTCCTCAAATAATTGAATTTGTTTCAATGTTGTGTGTTGATTATTTATAATCTCTGTGTGATTGAAATCATTGAAGGCTAAAAATTTAGCCGAATATAATTTTGGTATCGTTAGATACCGAAAATAAACAAAAATTTGATTTTTGAAAATTCAGGTTGAAAGTTTATATTAAAATTTATTTTTGACAATTGGATAAATTTAAAAGAAGGAATTCTAAAATAATAATTTTTATTTTTAATCTTATTGAATAAAATTTCAAAATATGGGAAAAGCTTTAATAAATGGATTTCGGGTAATATTATTCAAAAGTTGAAGAATTTATTAAAAATACGGATTTTAAAGAGTTTGAAAAATAAAAGAATTAGTTTTCTTTAAAAGGAATTTATTTTTAAAAGGAAATAAAATTTGAAACCCATTTGGGAATTTATTTTTGGTGATTGAATTTAAATCTTTTGGAAATCCATTTGGAAGTTTATTTTGTGTTTTGAAAAGAATTTGGAATCAATTTGAAAATTGATTTAGGGTTTAGTAGAAATTGATTTCAAATTTGAGATTAGAATGAAATTCACCTGGTGTTTAATTTCATGGAAAATCAATATGGAATTTGATTTGGTTGTTTTTGAAATTAATTGAAAAATTGAATTGTTGTTGAAAGTGAATATTTGAAATCGATTTGAAAATCGTATACCAGTGGATATTTGGAAATTTAAATTCACCATGAAATTTTTGAAGGAAAGGGAAATTTGTTTAAAAATAAACATTGATTTATTTTTGAAGTGTGGAAATAAATTTTTGAATTTGTAACGTAAGTTTAAAATAAATCGGTAAGGAGTTATTTAATTGGTTTAAATGAACCATTTTGAAATGAAAGTGTATTCTCCCTGGAAAGCCGAATAATTTTTTTGAATAACTTCGAAAAATATATACATATATATGTATATAATTCTAGAATTGGTTTTGAAAAGGATACTTTGGAGAAATTAACTTCTTAAATTGTTTTAAATCTTTTAAGTAAAGATTTATTAGGTTGATATAGAAATGATTGTTTCTAAGATTTAATCAATAATTATTTTAGAAAATAGTTATTTAAATAGTTATACTCTATCTACTAATTTTATTTTGAAAATTAGTTTGGACTGAAGTTATATGTAATATTGGCATAATATTTTTATAACTAATATTTTAGGTAAAGTGTTTAAAGAAAAATAGTTTTATTCCAAAGTGTTTTCCCATTATATTTGGTTAAGTGTTATAAATTATTTTAACGTATTTGAACTCGGCAGATTTCCAGTGAAAATGAATAAATATTTGGAAGTGTTTCCGCGTAAGGAAAATGATTTGAAATTTGTTTTCAAAAGTTGTAAAGGTGAAAGGTGATTTGAAATTAGTTTTCAAATGGTTGAAGTGTGGAAAAATATATCTTGTAAAGATATTTTTGAAAAATAAATAATTTGGGAAATTATTTGGAATCTGGTGATGTTGTGCATATCTATTGATAGTTAAATAACCGACTATCAATATTTACCTTTCAATGGGTATTTGTTGCGATTTGCTTGAATTTGAATGCTAAACTTATTTTAAAATAAGCGCGCGTTATTCGGTTTAGTCGGGAGAGGACCTTTGGGTCATAAATCCCATTCCGAATAGTGATACGTCGTAATGGATAGCATTTGAAGACCGGTGTTGAAGACCGGATATATTCGAAAATGGAAGGATTACCGTCGAATGTCTCTGCATCGGCTGATCTTCGATATAGAGATTTTATCACCCTTTGTGATGGAAGTCCGGACGTGGTTAGTGAATATCCGGATTGCAAGGGCTTCTTTGGAAGTGCCTTCGGTTCCGTTCGATCCCGGAACGGACTTGTATGGATGTATGTTTGACGTTACAATTTTAGATGTAAAGATGGTTTCTGTCAAATACATTTCTGTTGGTGGGGGAGAATTTATTCTTTTAGCTCAACACCCTTCTATGAGACGTACGAGCTCAGAGGTTATGTAGTTGATGGTTACGAGTGATACATTTCCAATTTGGTAATGTGGCATACGAAGTGCTGCTGATCATTTATCGGTCAAAGCATAGCTTTTGTGAAAAGCGTAGCTTTGTGGACGAGACTTTGTCGGACCTTACAACCCGGTAATGGACAAAATAGGAAAGATGCAGCAAGGTTATAGGAGTAGTGCCCCTTAGGGTATGTGCATTTCCTCCTGGATAGAAGTGGTATCATGGTATGGAGCCCAGATACTTAACTTATATGGATATCGCAAATATATATGACTTTGTGATTGTTGTTGGTTAAGGATCCTCGGATAAAGGTTGTTTTCAACCGGGGGATGGCATACTCGTGTCAGTAGTTACCTACTTTTGCAGAGGTAACCCGGCCTTGTGTTGGCAGAGATCCGGTTAGGTTCTCGACGCGTCCTGCCGGAGGCGTTCCCATGTGGCAATATGAAGTTCCTTAGCCCGACCATTTGTTGGAAAATCCAAAGAAACAATACGAGCCCTGTACGGTTTTAGCTGTATAACCTGCCATGGAATGTGGCGGTAACCTGCTATTGAACATGGTGGCTATAGTGGGCATAGTTCAGAATGTCTATGCTGGCTAAGATTTATATTATACTTTCGAAATGTTTTCCTGCACTTTGCACTTATATTAATAATATCAAAGAAATTTGCGTATCAAGCATGTTTGACTATTATAAGGAGAAATCTCCTACGATTCTGCGTTTGCATGGTGTGTGTGGCGGGAGGTCTTATGGTAGTTACATTTTCTAAAAGCATTGTGGATCTATTTTAAAATATTTCTTTGTTTGTTTTTAAAGATAAACCGTTTTAAGTTCTCACACCAGTCCCATGACTGACCTGGAGTTTATTGTTCCCTTCCTAAACTCTGGGTGTCCATCATTTTCCATACAGGGCAGTCTAGAGTCAGGTTTTAGGTCATTCTGGAATTCAGGAGTTGCTGTAGAGATCTGGAGTCAAGCTGGATGGCATGGCGTATCAACTAGTATATAATATTTCTTTTCCGCTATTTGTTGTTGTAAAATCTGATAATGTGATGTAATGTGATGTAATGTAATAACTGATACAGTTCTTTTGATTTAAAGATTATTCATTTATCTATTATATGTTCTGCTGCAATTGTGAGATTCTGATATTGTTTCTGTTGCTTTTCTTTCTTTCTTACTTCTTTTATCATTTTCTTCTTCTTAAACCCTAAGGGTTCGGTTTTCCGGCATTCGATTGTTCGACAGTTGATACAATGGACGTATTAATGTCAATTTTCGAGAGTCGAAGAATCGGGTCCTTATAAGGAACCAAGTACACATGAATTGAAGTTTGTTCAAAACAACAACAAGTCAATCAAGTCTGACCACATACAAGTCAAAGAAACTAAAGCAATTTAAAAAATGAGCGAAGTCAGATATATGAACTCGAGCAAGTCCAGCTACCACATGAAAGCAACCATACATATATACGCGTGTGAAACAGCATGTATACATATAGGCGGTGCAAACTAGCTCAAAGCATTAACTCGAAGTAATTCAATATTAGATATAAAGCACCATGTCAAATACAGTGCAACAAAATACAAGTGTCGTCCAGAGAATCAATCTTCAAAAGTACAGGGTGCAGTGATGCTAAAATCACAAGGAATTCAATCTAGTGCCGAAATCAACAGTTTCATCTCAAACTTATCAAGAGCCGATGCCAGCTGAAGTCAACAGAGTGAAGAACAGTATCAATATCAAGTGACTGAAGTCAACAAAATGCTAGCAAAATTGAAACTGTGGTGAGCAAGGAATCAACCATTATCAATTCAAAGCCGTGTCAATCAAGGAAACAAAATATACATTTTTAGAACAAGTTAGAAATGATCATCAGCATCGAAACAAAATCAAATTGTCGAGATGAATAAATTGACAATTTCAACAAATATACACGAACGAAAAACAAGGGGTTCAAACCCTATATAAAAACCCAATCATCATCGGCTTTAAAGCCCATCAAGTTCAAGTAAGCCAAAACCAGTAAAGCAAAAGGTGTAAATTACATACCAGAATCAAATTCGAACTTGATCGAATTGAAGTAGCCGAAGACAATTCACAGAGCCAAATAATCGACGAAAGCAACGAACTGGAAAACATCTATTTCGATTATGCAATCGAAAGTCGACGACTTCAGAAACAAGCCCTAATTTGCTAGCAAAGGAACAAAGGAATGAGCTGCCATTATACAGAGCAAAGAGTAAAAGGAATGGCCGACATTGATAAAAGAAATAAAAGAAGGCCGCAATTGTTTTCTTTTTAAAAATTGGGCCTGCCTTGTTTAATTGAGATTTAATTAGGGTTTGATAGGATTTTTGTTTTAATTGTTTTTTAAATTGTATTTTCTTTTGAAAATTGTGTAATCACTAGTCGTGTGACTAGGGGACAAACTACGTGGCGTAGTTTGAGAATTCGCAAATCAGTGGTTGAGTTGTGGCAGGATTTTGAGCGTAGAGTTAGGTTAGTCAGTAGCGGGTGTCAAGAGTTTACGTGTGTAAGCGTGTGACTACTTAATTTCTAGTAGAAACCGTAGGGGCAGCACGCAGGCAGGGCTTTGCCGAAGCTGGGTAAATTCTGTGTCGTTCTATTTCTGCATTTATTATTCTGTTATTATCTGTGCGGCTATTATTTTGATATATTTGTGTTGAAATAATTTTATAAGCTTAAGCAATAATTTTTATAATTGATAGCATCACCCTATTCACCCCCCCTCTAGGGTGAAATCGATCCTACAAGTGGTATCAGAGCTAGGAATAGTAGTCAACTTTTGTTTTCAAAATTCGTTTTTCAAAAATCAGTTTTTGTTTCAAAAATTTTGAATTTTTAAAATGGCTTCTTTTAATAATGCTTTTGCTGAGGGTTAGTCCATAGTTAGACCACCAATGTTCAATGGTGAATATGCTTACTGGAAAAATAGGATGGAAATTTTTCTGAAAACTATTGACGCTTGGAATATTGTTGAGACAGGTTATAGAACACCAACTATAACTATAGATAATCAGGAAATAGAGAAACCAAAGGATCAATGGACAGAACTAGAAAATAAATTACAAAGTGCTAAAGCTAAAGCAATAAATTCTATTATCTGTTCATTAGATCAATTCGAATTTAATCGTGTCTCACATTGTCTAACTGCACAGGAGATATGGCACACACTAGAAGTGACTCACGAAGGAACATCTCAAGTCAAAGAGTCTCGCCTTGCCATGCTAAACAGTGAATACGAGGACTTCACAATGAAAAAGGAAGAAAATGTCAAAGAGATGTATGGATGACTTTCCAATTTCGTATACAAGTCAAAAGCTCTCAAAAAATCATACACGGAATTGGAAATAGTCCGAAAAATCGTCAGAGTCCTTCCACGAAGATTTGAATCAAAAGTGACTGACATTCAAGAATCAAAAGATTTAAAACAAATGAAAGTTGAAGAACTCATCGGGAATCTCACCACTTATGAGCTAGAAATAAAATTCAAGGAAGAGCGTGAAGAAAGTGACACTCGAAAGAAATCAACAGCGCTCAAAGGAACAACCGAAAGTGATGATGATAACGATGATGATGATGGAGCAGCAGAGCTGGCACTACCAATAAAGGAATTCAAAAAGTGGAATCACAAATACGGAAATCCAGCTCGAAATCAGGAATTGAAAAGCAGAATAGGCAAAGCACTAGACTATTCAGAAGAACAGAAGATCATCTGTCATAAGTGCAACCAACCCGGACACATCAAGCCCAATTGTCCTCAAAATCAACGCGACTTCAAAAAAAATCAAAAAGGAAAAGTTCTGTAGCCACGTGGAATATAAGTGATAAAGATAATCAAAGTACTAGCAGTGAGAG
Source organism: Allium cepa (assembly GCA_030765085.1). Taxonomy (NCBI): domain Eukaryota; kingdom Viridiplantae; phylum Streptophyta; class Magnoliopsida; order Asparagales; family Amaryllidaceae; genus Allium; species Allium cepa. The sequence continues at coordinate 911,951,941 of CM060931.1, read as the reverse complement.
TGAGAAAGCAGATATGTGCCTTCAAGGGAATATAACTTATAGCGACGATGATGAGCCAAACAAGGTATCAAAACTTACTCACTCTGAATTACTTATTTATTTCCATGAAGTAAATGGCTATTTTGAACGACTTAGGGAGAAGTATGCCAAACTTTAATCACAAAAAGATACTTTGATAGAATTAAATAAAAACTTGACCAATTAGTTAAAAACTATCAACGTAGGATCCCTAAGTGTGATAAGTGTCCAACATTCGAAGAAGAAATTAAAAAATCATAAATCAATATAAAATCACTTGAAAATGAAATTCTGATTTTGAAAGAAAGTGAAAATACTAGGAGAGAGAATTCTATTAAAAATGCACACAATTGTTAAACGAAAATGAATCTCTCAAAACACAAGTCCAACAATTGTCAATGACTTTAGATAAATTTTCAAAAACTGAAAAATCGTTGAATATTCTATTAGAAAAGTAAACTATTAATAGTTAGACAAGGACTTGGATATAATCAATCTAAAATTGTTAAAAGAAATATTAATCAAGTCAACTCTATGTGCACAATTTGCAGAAAATTTGGACACAATCAAAATAATTGTTGGTATAGACCCAAACATGTGAAAACTATACCGATTTGGGTTCCAAAAGGCACAAATATAAAATCTCTCAAAATTAAGCAAATTTGGGTGCCGAAGGGAACAATTATAAATAGTTTTGGGTCTCCACAAAATTATTTTTCTAAATATTCTGCCACTAACAACCATGGACCTATAAAACGAATAGGTCACATAAATCTTTTCCCGTGTAGGTGTGGTGGCAGGCTAAGAATCAACAACAGTGTTCTCTGGATTTTCGTTGTTCCAGAAACAAAACGGGCGACAAAGCAAAGTTTCTTAGCCTAGTATAAAGGTGAAAGAATCACAACAGACAACAACGAAAAATATCGTAAAGGTAAAACAGGTAAAGGTATATTTATTTGAACGATATATTAAATAATCTGCACTGTATTCTGAATTAAATCAGCCAATAATGTGATGATGAAATAATGATGATTTTGATTTTGACTTATTCAAAATAGTTGGCCAATTATATTTTTATGCCAAAAACACTATAAAAATTTCTAAAGCATTTGAATTGCTTCATATATATTAGTTTGGATTAATAATAGTGTTTTATTGGATGATAATACACTTGGTTATAATACGGCTAACTCTATATTCATAGTTTCTGATTATTTACACGGCTTAAATTCAAATTCAAGAGAACGCCATTTAAAATGCTGTTAAAATTGAGTTTGAAATTTTTGGTGCACACTTCATGGTTTGTTCTATCAAATTCAAATTAGTGATCATTTGGAGTGGAAGAAAAATTCAGATGCAGATTACACTGATAAACTAGTTGATAGAAAACTCACTGGTTGAACGTGATTTTTGTTGAGACATTTAGTAACTGCATCGTTTTTCAAAGAAAATATCTGCATATTTTTCAAATCAGATAATTTTCAAATAGTAGAAAATTGTCTTATAAAATCCCTTCTAGAAAATCATTTTTAACCTTCTTTTCAGATTGGTCATTTTTTTAGAAAAATTGATTTATAATTATTTTTGAATTTGATTTTAAATGATTACATTGACTAATCTGACTCCCTAATGATTATCGAAAAGATGAATAGTGATTGAAAAAGTGATGAGTGTTAATATTTATCATATATTATGACTCGAGACGGTATAATTAGTAAATTTCTTTAGAAATTTAAACAAAAGTTATAAAACTTTTTGTTGGTAAAAATTCCATGACCATCTCTATTTCTATCATATTTCTAACGACCATCACTCATCAAAATTCTATATAGTTTGTCGATATGTGGTACTTTAAACAGGAATCATTCGTTTTTCCTTTTACATTTTTTTTAAATAAAAAAAATTTATATAGTAAATAATAATAATAAATAAATAAATACCAAATTATTCACTCTCATTTAAGTCATCACGGTTATGCATGGATGAATTACTTAGAATTGTTATGTGCTTCCATGCTCATTTAAAAGTCCTCACAGTTATGCATGTATGGAACACATATCAAAAATTGGTTTTTAAAAATAAACAAGTTGATTCTAATCCCATTTAAAAGTCCTCACGGCTATCCGTGGTTAGAAGATACTTGAATACATTTTTTTAAAATTGGAATACTACTAATCTCATTTAAAAGTCCTAACGGTTATGCATGGTTAGTAGATATTCAAATTCCTGATATAAATATACCAAAAATAGACACAACTATATGGTTTATATGATGACATCATTCCCATCATTCTAAAAGTGGAATATGTGCCTAACAAGTATTTATGATTTTTGTTTGAGTTTTTATTGAAATATAATATTTATATTCAATTGAGTTTTAATATTGGATTAATATCGATCACTTTATCTCTATTTTCTCTAACACTATTACTTTTTTGCTGATAACAAAAGGGGAGAGAAAAGTTAAGATTTTGTCAAATAAAATCAAGCAAAGGTCAAATATTTTCCATTTGCATCTAGGCTCATTTGCATATTTTTATTTGTTTGCATATATGTAGGGGGAGATTTGTATAGAGAGGAAGCATTTAAATAGGGGGAGAAATTAGAATATATCTATGATCAAATACATTTAACATATTCAAAATCTTAAATATATGTTTGTTATCATCAAAAGGGGGAGATTGTTGATTATGCGATTATATGATTTTTGTTTGATGATAATAAACATATATATATATATATATATATATTCGTGTAATGTAATTGTTAATGTACTATTTTTTCATAGACTAAATAAATATTTGCTGAATAAAAATAAATAACACAGAATTTGAATTCAAACAGAAATTTTATTCGAACAAATATTTATTAAAATTTTGAATAGTACAAATTCAAGATCTCACTATACATATACAACTTTGATTACAATACAAATTCAATTACATCAAAATTTCACTTTTACATCTAACCTCACTACACAGCACTCATTCACTCAACTCGTATTTTATCTTCAACTTCATTCCAAATTGAATCTAGCATCTGAGCAATCTGCAAAAATAAATATTGACGCAGTAAAATTGAAAAGGAAAATTTTTTGCAGTATAAAATAAATGTGATTTTAAAAATAATATTTGCCTCAGTTATTTGGGTTGTTCGTCATCATTTAATTTTGAATTCATCATACACAAACAACTTGTGACATACACAGTGTATCACTGTATATGCCACAAGGCCGTGCACACCGATATATACACTTGATAGAATTACAGGGACAGGTGAGCACAAGTCAAACCCAAAACGCCGGGTTAAACTCAAATGCAATAAAAATAATGTCACAATTTTCAGCACAAGGTCAAATCCGAGCTACAAGCTGGATTCAACTCAGGTGTAATTCGAAAACCAAATCCAAATGCAATAAAATGGTCGGGAGCAACCTCAATGCACAACAAGTATACATGAAGGCCAGAGTGTGCAATATACCCAGACTTCAAGTGCAAAACAAAGTAAAGCTCCAACCAAGTGAATATGCAATATGTACACGAGTGAATGAAATTCAGTACTCAATGCAATCAAATAACTCGAGTACAACAAATGGAGATGCAATTCAAATTTAAATGAACCAGATGGAACTGCAACAACAGGAATGGCAACATGCATGCCACAGGTCTGCAACAAATGAAGTATATGCACCAGCATTTCATATCACAAAACAAAGCAACCAAAATTAATGCAAACAGTTCAAAGTCAAAGTGGACAATACAACAAATCTAATGTGAAGCCACCAAATAGAACCAGACACAAGTCAAATAAAGAACTTGAACAAGAATACAAGTACAAAGCATCAAGAAACACCAAGCAGAGCGCCATGAAACAAATATGCAAACTGCCTCGAATGGTACAAAGACTGCAACACTACGGCAACTACAAGTGACAGCAGTGTGAAAACGAAGACCACAAGTGGTGCACACATCAAATACAAATACAATATTGCAAAACCATATTTCAAGCAGTAAAGAGCCGCAACCAATGCAAGTTGATAAGCAAACATATAGAATAGTCGATAGTGCACTGCAGATAGGACAACTCGGCCCAACAGACTCACATAGACCAGGCACCAAGTACACATGAATTGAAATATATTCGAAACAACCACAAGTCAATCAAGTCTGACCACATACAAGTCAAAGAAACTAAAGCAATTTCAAAAATGAGCGAAGTCAGATATATGAACTCGAGCAAGTCCATCAACCACATGAAACCAGCCATACATATATATGCGTGTGAAATAACATGTATACATATAGGGGTGCAAACTAGCTCAAAGCATTAACTCGAAATAATTCAATATCAGATATAATGCAACAGTGTGCAGAGAAGTGCAACAAGACCATGTCAAACACAGTGCAACAAAATATAAGTGTCGACCAGAGAATCGAGCTTCAAAAGTACAGGGTGCAGTGATGCTAAAATCACAAGGAATTCAACCTAGTGCCGAAATCAACAGTTTCATCTCAAACTTATCAAGAGACGATGCCAACGGAGAAAATACCAAAGTCAAGGCCGCAAGTAAATAAAGGTACAAGCTGAAGTCAACAGAGTGAAGAACAGTATCAATATCAAGTGACTGAAGTCAATAAAATGCCTGCAAAATTGAAACCGCGGTGAGCAAGGAATCAATCATTATCAATTCAAAGCCGTGTCAATTAAGGAAACAAAATATAAGTTTTTAGAACAAGTCAGAAATGATCATCAACATCAAAACAAAATCGAATGGCCGTGTGAGGAATGGGATTTTCGACTTTCGAAAATCAACATTAATACGTCCACTATATCAACTGCCGAACAATCGAATGCTAGAAAACCGAACCCTTAGGGTTTAAGAAGAAGAAAAAGATAGAAGAAGAAACAGAAACCATAAACAGAATCTCACATATCGCAGCGGAATAATATATAATAGATAAATGAATAATCTTTAAATCAAAAGAACTGTATATTTTATACATTACATCATCAGAGTCAATATACAACACAACACAATAATGGACAGTTATATAAACCTATCCTCACAACTGAATACACAACGGAAAAGATAATATCATATATAAGTGATACGCCACACCATCCAGCTTTCCTCCAGATCTCTACAGCAACTCCTGAATTCCAGAATGACCTGATAACCTGACTCTAGACTGCCCGTGTGGAAATTGGTGGGCACCCAGAGTTTAGGAAGGGAACAATAAACTCCAGGTCAATCATGAGACTTGTGTGAGAACTTAAAACAGTTATTTTCTCCAAGAACATAAAACAATTTCACTATGCTTTTGGAAAATGAAACTATCATAAGGCCTCCTGCCATACATACAGTGCAAATGCAGAATTGGAGGAGATTTCTCCTTATGATAGTCAAAGATGCTTACTACGCAGAATCATTTGATTATTATTATTATTAGTGCATAGTGTAGAAAAAAGATTTCGAAAGTATAATATAAATCTTAGCCAGCATAGGCATTTCGCACTATGCCTACTATAGCTACCATCTAAATAGTGGTCACCACCATAAGTAAATGGTAGGTTCTACAACTAAAACCGTAAAGAGCTCGTATTAGATGAATGGATTTCCAACAAATGGTCAGGCCAAGGAACTTTCCATTGCCACATGGGTATGCTTCTGGAAAGATGCCCCGAGAACTTAACCGAATCTCTGCCAACACAAAGACGGGTTACCTCTACAAAAGTAGGTAACTACTGACACGAGTATGCCATCCCCTGGTTGTAAACAACCTTTATCCGAGGATTCTCAACCAACAACAATCACAAAGTCACATATATTTGCGATACCCACATAAGTTAAGTATCTGGGCTCCATACCATGATACCACTTCTATCCAGAAGGAAATGCACATACCCTAAGGGGAGCTACTCCCTATAACCTTGCTGCATCTTTCCTGTTTTGACCATTACCGGGTTGTGAGGTCCAAGCAAGTCTTGTCCGCAAAGCTACGCTTTCCACAAAAGCTATGCTTTGATCAACAAATGATCAGCAACACTTCATATGCCACATTACCAAATTGTGAATGTATCACTAGTAACCATCAACTACATAACCTATGAGCTCGTACATCTCAGAGAAGGGTGTTAAGCTAAGAGAATAAATTCTCCGCCACCAACAGAAATGTATTTGATAGAAACCAGCTTTACATCTCAAATTGTAACATCAGACACACATCCATACAAGTCCGTTCCAAGATCGAACGGAACTGAAGGCACTTCCAAAGAAGCCCTTGCAATACGTTTCGTGCGAAACAGATCTCATATGAAAAAGTTGTCCCGGTTAAAACATTATACGAATTATAATATACCAATTTACAATTTTATTTATTTATTTTATAACCTAGATTCATCTTGGCCATTCGTTTTACCAAAGGAAATCACGGCGGACCGCTTCTTCTTCTCCCCCTTCGTTTCTTAATCAAGCAAACCCATATGGCCGCCAATTTTGAACGAATTTTCGCACCAACACCATCGACTTTGAAGACGACCAGCAAGTGCCATACGAACGAGCGTCACGATCTCCACCTATGGCCGAAGATCGGCCACACTCGGCCTCATCCTGCTCTCGAAACCGTGCTTGAACACCGGACCTTCACAAACCAATTGCCGTCAATCCACTTCGTTGTTTACGATCATAGCCGTTGAGAATATAGATCTCAACGCGCTCTAAAATATTGCAGAAGAAACTTTTTTGTAATTGTTAATTGATCGTGAGAAAATTGAGGATGAACGAAATAAAATTCTAGCTATAGACAGTATAATGGCGGCTAGAAAAATGAGGAAGAACGAAATAAAAATCTAGCTATAGACAGTATAATGGCGGCTAGGGCTTCTAGGGTTAGGGTTTTGGTGAAAAGAATGAATGTTTAGCTCCTTTTATAGAAAATATTTGCGCACTATTCAACAGAAAATTTTCCGAACTCGAAACGATGCGTGCCGCCTGGCGTTTATAATGTTTTACCCCTATTCTGAATGCAATGGAATATATATTGGGAGCCAATTCGATCATATTTGAAAGATAGGTTTTCAAATCGACTATTTAAATTTAAAATTCACTTAAACCGATTTCGGTGCGTTTTAGCTTGCCCTGGACAAACTGCAAATCCGATTGACACGAAATTTGAAATATTATAATAATTTAACATTACGGATCCAATGAAACTGGTTTCATTGAAATCTGAGACTGTTTGAAAAATGGCTATTTTTACCCGTCAATTAAATATTAAATATTCAATTTCCACAAATTAACTTTTAATTCAATTTTAAAAGTTCTATAACATCATTCTAACTCCAATATGATTTAATACAAATTCACAAATCAATTTTAATCACACTAAACCCAGTTTCCAATTATTTCTGTAATTTCAAATATTAAATTATCGATTTAATTATCCAATTAAATGTAGATATTCGAAATAAAATTTATTCGACTTAAAAATTTTACTTGTTAATATTTAAAATCAATTAAATATACGAATTTCGAATGATAGAAATTCTGGGTCGTTACAAACTTCCCCCTTAAAAGAATTTCGTCCTCGAAATTGCCAAGTAAGAAAAAGTCTTGAAATCCATTAACTTTTTTTTCCAGAAGCAAACCGCTCCAACTTGATTTCAGATTCATTTTTATTTCTTTACTTTTCCAAAATCCGATGGTTACACTTTTCTAGTTCAATTCCTCCAATTTCATTTCAATTTAGAAATTGACTTTTCGTTAACAAAAATTTTTCAAAATTTTTTTAACTCCCAAAATTTACGGAAAATTTTGGCATAGTCTCCATTGTACGGAGGAGCTTTTGCAATATCACAATAGATATAAATATATATACATCGACCCACACGGTCGGCAAACAGAAAAACAGTTCATATTTTCCATTTTTATTGCGTAGGCGTACCTTTTTAGCATTTTTAAGCAAAGCAGTTATTTATTAGCATTTTAGCGTGACCAAATCCAGCCAACTACAGCCCCGGTGCCTGTACTTACTCAATTTAAACATGTAAGTGACATATATAGGAAATTCATTTACATTTTACTAATTTTCAATAGAAAACACATAGTTTTCATAAGCAATGCAATCGAAATAATTCCCATAAGCAACTTATAAGGTTTCGATACAAATTTTAATTGCTTACAACCAATTCACATTAGTTCACTTTCAATTCAAATTCAATTACATAGCTTTCCATTTATCAATTCAATTTCATATGAATTTCTATACAATCAACTAACAACAATCTAACAATCAATGTATATCCAATACAACCAAATTCATTCAATTTACTTTACTCTACATTCAATTTGGTTCAACATTTAATTTCCAATTGGTTTAATATCTAATTGACTTTTCTTTCAATTTTTCAATTTTTCAATTTCATTAGCTTCTAATGAATTAACACTTACATTCATTATTCCATATCAATTCTTTTACATTCGACTGATTAATATTCAATTCATTAGTTCAATTAAATTGCAAATTCATTTAACAAATAAGGTTGAATTTCATTTATATAACTCAAGTTCATATTCATCACTTCACTTTATCAATTTACTTCGATACCAAAATCAACTTCATTCAACATTACTTAAGTTATATTCCATTTCAAACATCATTTGTTTATCTTAACTTTAATTTCCCCTTATAAATCCAATTCAGATTCCAATTCTAAAGTAAATTCTATTTAACTTTTAGCAAAGTCAAATTTCGTCACTTATTCAAATTTATATCTCGTTTTGCTTAACAAAATTGTTTAACCATTTTATCATTTGGTTTCACTTACAAATATTACACAGGATTTCCAATTCTATATGAATACAATTTACTTTCATAAAAAAAATATTGGATTCAATTCATTTTAAACCTTATCCATTTAGTCATTCTTCAATTAGTTGCACTTACTAATTTTAGTTTAATACTTCACTTTGTTTTTCACAAATCAAATACAATTCCAATTCCAATTCCAGTTTTATTTACATACAAATTCGAAATGAATTTCAACATTCAATTTCATTTTCATGCACTTACAAATTTTATTTATTCATTCACAATTTATTTTCCAACTTAATAATTGTATTCCAATCATTCAGTCTATTAGACTTCTGAAATTCCCCTTTATTCCAATTAACTCAGGTCAATTTCAGTTTAAATCTGAATTTCCTAAGTCATCCAAACTTATTTATTATTCCATAAACATTTTATATAACATTCCAGAGTCTTTTCAATCTTTCAAAAATTATTTTTGAAATCTATTCAAATTATCTTTTGAATTTCCAAAACCAAACTCAATTTCACAAACAACTTCCATTTAATTATAATTCGGCAGCAATTCCTCTCATGGAAACTCGAAAATGAACGCCGATGATGTCGCGATCATCATCAAAATTATTTTCCAGCGACCGAAAAGAGTTTAGTGCTTTCTTTCCTTCAAAACAATTTTCCAAAACCCTTGAAAATCATTTTCAAACTCCAAAGAATTTAAGTTTCCCAAATCTCAAAATTTCAAATTCTTTAAATTTGTTTTCAAATATTACTCTGGAATTCCATTTCAAATTATGAATCACATGTACAATTTATATTTATAAATCTCATTTATATATGGATTTATTTCTCAGCTTTTCATTATGATTTCAATTTCTTATTCAATAATTGATGGTAATAATTTATATTATCACTTCCTAACAACCAAGCAACCATAATAATTTTCGAAAAATCATTCCTTTTATTTACGAAATAGTCTGGATAAAATTATTTCATTTACCCAATTTAAATGACACTATGTCAGTTTATCTCGTTTAAGAGTTTAGAAACCCCTATCGATACAGTTATCTAGACTGCACCGACCAGAATCTATAAACAATCAACTGATAAGTCAACACAATATAAAACAATTTCATATTCACTAACAAATACGTGCTCGTATCCATGATTACACTCACACTCATTCTAGAGTACTACTGACTCTATCTCCAATGAGTAATTCCCAACAGAGCCAAGGTTGTCGCTTAACCAATTGCTCTGATACCAAATGGGAGGAATGGGATTTTCGACTTCCGAAAATCGACATTAATACGTCCACTGTATCAACTGCCGAACAAACGAATGCCGGAAAACCGAACCCTTAGGGTTTAAGAAGAAGAAAAAGATTAAAGAAGAAACAGAAACAATAAACAGAATCTCACATATCGCAGCGGAATAATATATAATAGGTAAATGAATAATCTTTAAATCAAAAGAACTGTACATTATATACATTACACCATCAGAGTCAATATACAACACAACACAATAATGGACAGTTATATAAACCTGTCCTCACAACTGAATACACAGCGGAAAAGATAATATCATATACAAGTGATATGCCACACTATCCAGCTTGTCTCCAGATCTCTACAGCAACTCCAGAATTCCAGAATGACTTGATAACCTGACTCTAGACTGCCCGTGTGGAAATTGGTGGGCACCCAGAGTTTAGGAAGGGAACAATAAACTCCAGGTCAGTCATGGGACTGGTGTGAGAACTTAAAACAGTTATTTTCACAAAGAAAATAAAAAGAATTTCGCTATGCTTTTGGAAAATGAAACTATCATAAGGCCTCCCGACACACACAATGCAAACACAGAATTGGAGGAGATTTCTCCTTATGATAGTCAAACATGCTTACTACGCAGAATCATTTGATTATTATTATTATTAGTGCATAGTGTAGAAAAACATTTCGAAAGTATAATATAAATCTTAGCCGGAATAGACATTTCGCACTATGCCTACTATAGCTACCATCTAAATAGTGATGACCACCACAAGTAAATGGCAGGTTCTACAACTAAAACCGTAAAGAGCTCGTATTAGATGAATGGATTTCTAACAAATGGTCAGGCCAAGGAACTTCCCATTGCCACATGGGTACGCCTCTGGAAAGACGCCCCGAGAACCTAACCGGATCTCTGCCAACACAAGGTCGGGTTACCTCTGCAAATGTAGGTAACTACTGACACGAGTATGTCATCCCTCGGTTGTAAACAACCTTTATCCAAGGATCCTCAACCAACAACAATCACAAAGTCATATATATTTGCGATATCCACATAAGTTAAGTATCTGGGCTCCGTACCATGATACCACTTCTATCCAGAAGGAAATGCACATACCCTAAGGGGCGCTACTCCCTATAACCTTGCTGCATCTTTCCTGTTTTGACCATTACCGTGTTGTGAGGTCCAAGCAAGTCTCGTCCGCAAAGCTACACTTTTCACAAAAGCTATGCTTTGATCAACAAATAATCAGCAACATTTCGTATGCCACATTACCAAATGGGGAATGCATCACTAGTAACCATCAACCACATAACCTCTGAGCTCGTACATCTCAGAGAAGGGTGTTAAGCTAAAAGAATAAATTCTCTGCCACCAACAGAAATGTAGTTGATAGAAACCAGCTTTACATCTCAAATTGTAACGTTAGACACGCATCCATACAAGTCCGTTCCGGGATCGAACGGAACCGAAGGCACTTCCAAAGAAGCCCTTGCAATCCGGATATTCACTAATCACGTCCGAAATTCCCATCACAAAGGGTGATCAAATCTCTATATCGAAGATCGGCCGATACAGAGACATTCGACGGTAATCCTTTCGTTTTCAAAAATATCCGGTCTTCAACACCGGTCTTCAAATACTATCCATTACGACGTATCACTATTCGGAATGGGATTTATGACCCAAAGGTCCTCTCCCGGCTAAACCGAATAACAAGCGCTTATTTTAAAATAAGTGTAGCATTCAAATTCAAGCAAATCACAACAAATACCCACTTAAAGGTAAATATTGATAGTCGGTTATTTAACTATCAATAGATATGCACAACATCACCAGATTCCAAATAATTTTCCAATTATTTATTTTCCAAAAATATCTTTACAAGATATATTTTTCCACACTTCAACCATTTGAAACAAATTTCAAATCACTTTTCACCTTTACAACTTTTGAAAACAAATTTCAAATCATTTTTCTTATGCGGAAACACTTCTAAATATTTATTCATTTTCACTGGAAATCTGCCGAGTTCAAATACTTTAAAATAATTTATAACACTTATCCAAAATATAACGGGAAAACACTTTGAAATAAAACTATTTTTCTTTAAACACTTTACTTAAAATATTAGTTATAAAAATATTATACCAATATTACATATAACTTAAGGCCAAACTAATTTTCGAAATAAAATTAGTAGATAGAGTATAACTATTTAAATAACTATTTTCTAAAACAATTATTGATTAAATCTTAGAAATAACCATTTCTATAATAAACTTAATAAACCTTTACTTAAAGGATTTAAAACAATTTAAGAAGTTAATTTCTCCAAAGTATCCTTTAAAACCCAACTTTAGAACTTCCAATTTATGCTTTAAAAGCTGCTTTGGAAATATACTCGGCTTTCCAGGGAAAATACACTTTCACTTCAAAATGGTTCATTTAAACCAATCCAATATCCTTACCGATTTACTTTAAATTTACGTTCCAAATCCGTAAATTTATTTCTACACTTCAAAAATAAATCATTGTTTATTTTTAAACAAATTTCCCTTTTCTTTATAAATTCCATGGTGAATTCACATTTCCAAAATATCCATTGATATACGATTTTCAAATCGATTTCAAATATTCACTTTCAACAACAATTCAAATTTTCAATTTATTTCAAAAACAACCAAATCAAATTCCATATTGATTTCCCAAGAAATTAAACACCAAGTGAATTTCATTCAAATCTCAAATTGAAATCAATTTCTACTATACCCCAAATCAATTTTCAAATTGATTCCAAATTCTTTTCAAAACACCAACTAAATTTCCAAATGGATTTTCAAAAGATTTAAATTCAATCACCAAAAATAAATTCCCCAATGGACTTCAAATTTTATTTCCATTTAAAAATAAATTCCTTTTAAAGAAAACAAATTTTTTATTTTTCAAACTCTTTAAAATCCGTATTTTGAATAAATTCTTCAACTTTTAAATTATATTACCCGAAATCCATTTATTAAAGCTTTTCCCAAATTTTGAAATTTTATTGAATAAGATTAAAAATAAAATTTTATTATTTTAGAATTCCTTATTTTAATTTATCCAATTCTCATAAATAAATTTTAATATAAACTTTCAACCTGAATTTTCAAAAATCAAATTTTTATTTATTTTCAGTATCTAACGATACCAAAATTATATTCAGCTAAATTTTAGACTTCAACGATTTCAATCACAACGATAATCACACAGAGATTATAAATAATCAACACACAACATTGAAATAAATTCAGTTATTTGAGGAATCCAGTTGGATCCCTCCAACCTGTTTCCTTGCATCCACAGATGTTAGCACAATACCAATCCCGTTTCAAGATGGGATATCGCGGTGCATGGGTTTATATAAAATATTATCCGCTATTATGCGGCGCAATAGGGTCTCATCCGCTATATAATGCTGGAAATCAACTCCAAGTACATATATAATACCAATTCCACTTTAAGGTGGAATATCACGGTATATGTGTTTAATAAAATAACCTCCACTTAATATGCGGCGTATAGGGTTTATTTCCACTGTATCAACTGCCGAACAATCGAATGCCATAAAACCGAACCCTTAGGGTTTAAGAAGAAGAAAAAGATAGACGAAGAAACAGAAACAATAAACAGAATCCCACATATCGCAGCGGAATAATATATAATAGATAAATGAATAACCTTTAAATCAAAAGAACTGTACATTTTATACATTACATTGTCAGAGTCAATATACAACACAACACAATAATGGACAGTTATATAAACCTGTCCTCACAACTGAATACACAGCGGAATAGATAATATAATACACAAGTGATACGCCACGCCATCCAGCTTCCCTCCAGATCTCTACAGCAACTCCTGAATTCCAGAATGGCCTGATAACCTGACTCTAGACTGACCGTGTTGAAATTGGTGGGCACCCAGAGTTTAGGAAGGGAACACTAAACTCCATTCAGTCATGGGACTGGTGTAAGAACTTAAAACAGTTATTTTCACAAAGAAAATAAAAGAATTTCGCTATGCTTTTGGAAAATGAAACTATCATAAGGCCTTCCGCCACACACACAATGCAAACGCAGAATTGGAGGAGATTTCTCCTTATGATAGTCAAAGATGCTTACTATGCAGAATCATTTGATTATTATTATTAGTGCATAGTGTAGAAAAAACATTTCGAAAGTATAATATAAATCTTAGCCAGCATAGGCATTTCGCACTATGCCTACTATAGCTACCATCTAAACAGTGGTGACCACCATAAGTAAATGGCAGGTTCTACAACTAAAACCGTAAAGAGCCCGTATTAGATGAATGGATTTCCAACAAATGGTCAGGCCAAGGAACTTCCCGTTGCCACATGGGTACGCCTCTGGAAAGACACCCCGAGAACCTAACCAGATCTCTACCAACACAAGGCCGGGTTACCTCTGCAAAAGTAGGTAACTGCTGACACGAGTATGCCATCCCCAGGTTGTAAACAACCTTTATCCGAGGATCCTCAACCAACAACAATCACAAAGTCATATATATTTGCGATATCCACATAAGTTAAGTATCTGGGCTCTATACCATGATACCACTTCTATCCAGAAGGAAATGCACATATCCTAAGGGGCGCTACTCCCTATAACCTTGCTGCATCTTTCCTGTTTTGACCATTATCGGGTTGTGAGGTCCAAGCAAGTCTCGTCCGCAAAGCTACGCTTTTCACAAAAGTTATGCTTTGATCAACAAATGATCGGCAGCACTTCACATGCCACATTACCAAATTGTGAATGTATCACTAGTAACCATCAACTGCATAAACTCTGAGCTCGTACATCTCAGAGAAGGGTGTTAAGCTAAAAGAATAAATTCTCCGCCACCAGCAGAAATGTATTTGATAGAAACCAGCTTTACATCTCAAATTGTAGCGTCAGACACACATCCATACAAGTCCGTTCCGAGATCGAACGGAACCGAAGGCACTTCCAAAGAAGCCATTGCAATCCTTTCGTGCGAAATGGACCTCGTATGAAAAAGTTATCCCGGTTTAAAAATTATACGAATTATAATATATCAATTTACAATTTTATTTATTTATTTTATAACCTAGATTCATCTTGGCCGTTCGTTTTACCAAAGAAAATCACGGCCGACCACTTCTTCTTCTCCCACCTTCGTTTCTTATGCAAGCAAACCCATATGGCCGCCAATTTTGAACAAATTTTCGCACCAACACCATCGACTTTGAAGACGATCAGCAAGTGCCATATGAACGAGCGTCACGAGCTCCACCTATGGCCAAAGACCGGCCACACTCGGCCTCATCCTGCTCTCGAAAACCGTGCTTAAACGCCGGACCTTCACAAACCAAATGCCGTCAATCCACTTCGTTGTTTACGATCATAGCCGTTGAGAATATAGATCTCAACGCGCTCTACAATATTGCAGAAGAAACTTTTTTGTAATTGTTAATGGATTGTGAGAAAAATGAGGAAGAACGAAATAAAATTCTGGCCATAGACAGTATAATGGCAGCTAGGGCTTCTAGGGTTAGGGTTTGGTGAAAAGAATGAATGTTGAGGTCCTTTATTGAAAATATTCGCGCACTATTCACCCGAATTTTTCCGAACTCGAAACGAAACGTGCCGCCTTGCGTTTATAATGTTTTACCCCTATTCTGAATGCAATGGAATATATATCGAGAGCCAATTCGATCATATTTGAAAGATAGGTTTTCAATTCGACTATTTAAATTTAAAATTCACTTAAACCGATTTCAGTGCGTTTTAGCTTGCCCCAGACAAACCGTAAATCCGATTGACACGAAATTTGAAGTCTTACAATAATTTAATATTACTGATCCAATGAAACTGGTTTCGTCAAAATCCGAGACTGTTTGAAAAATGGCTATTTTTACTTGTCAATTAAATATTAAAATATTCAATTGCCACATATTAACTTTTAATTCAATTTTAAAAGTTCTATAACATCATTCTAACTCCAATATGATTTAATACAACTTTACAAATCAATTTTAATCACATTAAACCCAATTTCCAATTATTTCTGTAATTTCAAATATTAAATTATCGATTTAATTATCCAATTAAATCTAGATATTCGAAATAAAATTTATTCGACTTGAAAATTTTACTTGTTAATATTTGAAATCAATTCAATATATGAATTTCAAATGATAGAAATTCTGGATCGTTACAGGCCGAGATGAATAAATTGATAATTTCAACAAATATATACAAACGAAAAATAAGTTATTCAAACCCTATATAAAAACCCAATCATTATCGGCTTAAAACCCATCAAGTTCAAGTAAGCCAAAACCAGTAAAGCAAAAGGAGTAAATTACATACCAGAATCAAAATCTAACTTGATCGAATTAAAATAGCCGAAGACAATTCAAAGAGCCAAATAATCGACGAAAGCAACGAACTGGAAAACATCTATTTCGATTATGCAATCGAAAGTCGGCGACTTCAGAAATAAGCCCTAATTTGCTAGCAAAGGAGCAAAGGAACGAGCCACCATTATACAGAGCAAAGAGTAAAAGGAATGGCCGACGTTGATAAAAGAAATAAAAGAAGGCCGCGATTGTTTTCTTTTTAAAAATTGGGCCGGCCTTGTTTAATTGAGGTTTAATTAGGGTTTGATAGGTTTTTTGTTTTAATTGTTTTTTAAATTGTATTTTCTTTTGAAAATTGTGTAATTACTAGTCGTGTGGCTAGGGGACAAACTACACGGCGTAGTTTGAGAATTCGCAACTCAGTGGCTAAGTTGTGGCAGGATTTTGAGCGTAGAGTTAGGTTAGTCAGTAGCGGGTGTCGCGAGTTTACGTATGTAAGCGCGTGACTACTTAATTTCTAGCAGAAACCTTGGGGGCAGCACGTAGGCAGGGTTTTGCCGAAGCTGGGCAAATTCTATGTCGTTCTATTTCTGCATTAATTATTCTGCTATTATCTATGCTGCTATTATTTTGATATATTTGTGTTAAAATAATTTTATAAGCTTCCGCAATAATTTTTATAATTGGTAGCATCATCCTATTCACCCTTCTCTAGGGTGAAATCGATCCTACAAACCATATGTTGTATGAAATGTTTTCCTACATGGTATGAACCATTTTTATAGTCAATGGTCATCATTTGAAACCTTACTTAGAGTTGGCGAGTGATCGAGAGAAGAAGCCCATGATTCATTATGAGCCACACTACGTCTAGTAAGAAATTTTAACCCTCTCTTCTAAATATGTACATATTTTTCTCCGTTTCACTCATTATATCATGTATTGACTGTGGGGGCATAGTCAAAATCAAGTGTGGGGGGAGTCTCATGTTTATTTTGATTTTTAATGGTTTATTTTTTGCCTTTTTTTCCAAAAAAAATCCCAATTTTTTTTCTTTTTATCATATTTACTTTTGAAGAAACACTATAGGATAAGTATATGTTTTTTATTACTAAATTGAAATTTTTAAAAATTTACTTGTCTCAACAAAAATAAAAATAAAAGTTTGATTACAAGTAACTACGGTTCAACTAGTATATAGGAAGGTTCATGGTGATAACTACGAAGTATATCATAATTGTAATCATTTTTTAAAAGAGCGGTTAATTTAAAGTAAAGGCTATAACATCTTGATCTTCTAAGTTAAGTGGTCCTAAGATGATTTTGCATAACTCTCTCTTTTCAATTTTTTTTATTAAAAATAAGAAACACCTAGAGTCATGTGTTCACACGTAAGTATGTACACTCGCCATGCTATTTACCCTTCTCACGTAAGACCGAAAAGTAGAGCATGATTGGTATATTTGGCTTCAGTTTATCCAAGTTAGGTGTATGTAAATAAAATTAAAATAATAATAATAAACACTTAGAGTCATGTGTTCATACGCAAGTATGTACACTTGCCATGCTCTGTAATCCTCTCACGTAAGTCCATAAGGTAGGGCATGATCGGTATATCTTGCCTCTGTTTATCTGAGTTAGGTGTGTAAATAATAATAATGTTAATATTTTTCAAAATAGAGAGATCAAGCAATTGAAATCCAAGCACTATTTTCACTTATTTGATTCGATTTGTTATTCAAAAGAAATAAACATACCACTTTGCAAAACTTTGATAATCAACTAAGGGATCCATTTCATAGTTACACTATGTTGTCAACCGAAACAACTAGCCAAACTAGAGTCTAATTGTGATGATAACTTAATTTTTGTTAGAAGTTTGGATGAGTAAAAGGATTAAAATTTCTTGATAATGACCAAACATATGTTTAACTTGTGTAAATTTAAAAGTAAATTCTTCATTTGTAAATATTTTTGAAAACTTGCATCATGTAGTTACATTAGAATTTACATATCACATTTGGATTCTGTGGGTAGTATCCGCTGAAAACCCTCACGAGACAGCATTCGTCCTACTAGGGAAACCTAGAGTTTTAATGGTTTGTTGCAGACACTTAATGCAATCGTATTTCCTGCGAAAACGGATTATCCTAGTTTATTTTATTCGAGGACGAATAAAAAGGTAAGTGTGTGGGTATTTGATGCACACGTAAAAGTAAATATTTTTACTTCCACATTTAATCTACTTTTATTTAAATAAATGAGCATATTAGGGTATTTTACATGTTTAAACCAAAGTTTAAATTGTTTTCAAAATCATCATTTATTCGTCTCACTTAGGGAGTAAAATGGTAATTTTGTGTATGATTTAATTTTGAGAAAATTTATTTGCACATTTTTATTTTTATTTGTAGGAAATGAAGTGCAAATATAAAAAGGTTTCATGAATGAATCCATGCACATATGTTGAAGGCTAATAAAGAAAGGAAAATAAAAGAATTCATGCAACATGGAGGAGCCCACATATCCACTAACATATGGTCCACGATTAAAAGTACATGCACATGCTAATGGAGGCTTAAAGGCATGGTGGTGGGGATTAATTATTTTCCTAATGATTACTTCGAGGTTACACTTTCTCAAGGAAATTTAGGTAGTCCCCTAAAATATGAATTAAGGTTCTAAGCATGTATAAATACTCCTTATGTTTCATGTAATTGCCTTCTCCTTTTCATGCAATATTATAGACACAAATCAAAGTTAAATAAAAATTTATTTAATGGCTTCTTAGCCTTGTTTTTATTTTCATGCAATTATTATTTTATGCTCTCTTTTTATGCTATTTTTATTTCACGCCCTCCTACTTAGTTTATGCTTCTCTTATTTAATGTTAGTAGCATAGATTTAATTCTTGTAATTAGTTTAGTTTTATTTCATGCAAGTAGTTAGCTCTCTTTTCTTTTAATAAGCTCTCATTTCCCTTGTTTTTAATGTTGAAATCATTTTATGTTAACAAGTTTTCAAAAAGAAGTAGCTAAACCCCTTCAATTTAGGAGTAATGAAGCTCTCATGAAACATATTAAATTAACATAATGATTTCATTTGCGATCTCTCTTTTGTGCTTAATGAAAACTTTGAATGATGATGGTTTATGTCTCTTTTTAGTGAATTTTGATAGTCCAAGTTGACATCTCAATTAGGCTATGCTTATTCCATTTTAAACAAAAATTATTTGACCATTACCTAAGTGATTTTGATGTAAAACTTAAGCTAGAATCAAAATTTGATGGCCTATGTTACTAATTAATAGTAAATAGATTATACTTAGAATAGATTTTATTTTTAATTTCATGTCATGTTTCTGAGAGTTGATAAGTGGGTTTGAATGGCGTGTTTGAATTTGATTATTTAAGTTGTGCTAATTAATAGCACAAACAAATCATACTTATAATAAACACATCAATCATTTATACTTAATATTTTAAAGGGAGGTTAAGAATGAATTTTGTGTTGATTTATATGAATGATTGGAAGTGGATTTGCCTCTAAATTGCTTCTTAGTATCATAGTTTTATTCACTTTTCCTCTAGCTTATTTTATAAAAAGATTTTAGTTTAAAACAACTTCAAAATTTTGGGTTCATTTCATTGAGTATTATTAGAATTTAATTCTTTCCCTACAGATCGACCCATACTCGCATGCGTACTACTATTGTACGCCGTGCGCTTGCGGTTTTTGTAACGTATTTTAACGACGGTTTTCTTATCGATAGAAATTTCCTTCGTTTCAACACCGTCATAGCATTGAACATGGCTTGGACAATAGGTATAGTAGCTCATGATCTTGCTCCATCCTTTACTCCTAAAGCAGAATTCCTCACAGCATTCCTTGTAAGCCGACTCATTCTTATTTGTAACAAGAATGATCAGTCTCTCATAAAGAAAACTGTGTCTATAGTGCCATTGTGCATGCGAATTATACTATATAAAGTATTACTAGATAGTTTTTAAAACTAAACTTATAAAAAGTACGCACTATCTCATACATATACATACTCTCGATCTAGTCTAAGGCGATAACACCTTCCCTATCTTTACTTGATCATGGTATTAACTCTAGTTAATCGTGGAACCTGGCTCTGATACCAAATGCGATGACCACCCTATACCACTGACACCAAAAATATAATATAAATAGTGCGTTGTCCATGCTCGGCCAATATAGGATGGTCATCAAGGTTGAAATTAACCAATTAGCATATAACCTATCTTATTTCATACCATATGGATAAAATAAAATATCACAGATATAACAGAAGAGATAATAAAAACTATGCGAACAAATGATCATTAGATCAATAGCTCCATAAAGTTATACATCAAATGTTGTAGAGTTTATACAGTAGAAGTAAATCCAAATAAATTGTCTTAACATATAGTAATAAGCAAGCACTGTCATGGGCTTCACAATGTTGCTCGGCGGAAAAGCGTAGACTCCATGTATATCAATAATACGAGATAGCTCCATCCAGCTCGTCCTCCAAACAGCTGCTGCATCGCCTAGATCTGTTATCTTGTCTACTCATTTAAGAGTATCCAAAATAATAAGATGCAAAGCATAAAACCTTCGGTCGGAAAACAGTCTGGTGTGAACGGTAAATGAGTCTCAAAATACTATACATGTAAATATGGTAAGGAATAAGAGTACGCGAACTATACTTGACATGTCCCTACAACCAAAGAGTTAGCATATAACACTATAATATGCTACTCTACAATATCATAAAGATATACCACAAATCAAATAAAGGATATCAATCTTCCAAGTATTCCTATCTCCAATACCTACTTCTCCTAATACCTATGAGTGATAGCCTACTAAAGAGAGCAACCAATCACTCCATGTGCTTTGAATATATGATAACTCATATGATCCCTAAGCCAGGGACTAATGGAAATCCTAGTTTTTTGTTGTACTCTCGTATCTTGCAGCCTAAAGCTGGATATGTATCTTGCAGCCCAAAGGTGGACGCTAGACCCAAAGCTACAGGTCCAAGATATATAGGTCCCTTCATTGACCCATAGGCGTCCCTACTTACAATATCCCTGCTTCAAGTACAACTAAAAACTCTCCGAGTTATTAACTATTACTTAGTACATATATGCAAGCCCATCTTTGCTCCATTTGGATTCCAACTCCTTCTTTCTCGATCCAGTTTCCGTTATTCACAAGGAGCCCTTCTACATTCCTTGATAATAAGGCCCACCCCTTTACGAGCTGCGATCTTTGGAACTTACTCCCAACATGAGCCAACATCCGAAGACCATAGCTTTTCATCATGCTGCTATCTCATCATCTAACCTGATATGAATGAGCCAACACCTCCAGCATGATCTACATGACCTCTACTTCACCTCCAAGAAGTTCCATCCTATTTGGACTCAAACCAAAAAGTCAGTACGAACCTCCCAAATCATTGTCGATCTCTATTTTTAGCCATCCTATGGCTAAGTTTTCTTCCACTCCTTCCTTGCCTCTAGTACTCCATGCCCAAATGCTTTGAACCCGTTTTCTCTACACAAATCAAGTCATTATAGAACAAGTTCTCTCTTCAAAGCACCCTACTTCAAATTCTAGAAATAAGACTTCATAGCCACCAACACTTAGCCAGTCATCGATCTACCACCTTAGGCAACCTCTACTAGCAACATCCTTGCTCTCCCTAAAGTCTCCACTACCACGGACCAACAACACATGTCGGTGATGGTCTCTCAACTCGGTGTCGACTTGTGTATATAATGAATTGGAATTTGCGCCTTGAACCATGAGCTCTTCCAATACTCCATAACCTCCCTTCCAAGTTTCGTCCAATTCCGACCAACTTTGCCTCCGATTTGCTTAATTCTTCGACCTAACTTTCTATGCAATAACAACACTAGCAAACAACATCAAATCATATCATCCAACATAGAATAACAAGCAATTTCAGCAAATCAAACATGCAATCCATCAAAATAAGAAAAATAAGTCAATTTCTAACATATATATACATATAATATGATATATGAGCATGAGCAAGTGTGATTTCTACTCAATCTAGATCATATACATAGTTTAATATGTAGTTAAAGTTAGAAAAAGTTTTATGGCCTAAAATCGTTTTAAACCATGTTAAATCCTATGATTCTACCATATAAACATGCATAATATAGTGAGAAGGCATAAACCACTCATTAACTACCAGATTCAAACAATATGAA
Organism: Allium cepa; assembly: GCA_030765085.1. Lineage (NCBI taxonomy): Eukaryota > Viridiplantae > Streptophyta > Magnoliopsida > Asparagales > Amaryllidaceae > Allium > Allium cepa. The sequence continues at coordinate 911,929,190 of CM060931.1, read as the reverse complement.
TGTAGATTCAATCCAGACGACAATGGAATGCACTTCAAATCAAGCAAATCAATGATCTATATCTTCTAATTGATGATCTAGTCCCTAATCTGCAATTTAGTTTGAATTATAGAATAATTTGAGTGATTTTGGATGAAATTAGGATGGATTTAGGGCAAATTAGGGTTTAGACCTGATTTTGAATGAGAGGGAAAAGTTTTAACTTCTTCAGTCCTCTATTTATAATATTCTCTAATTAGACTAATGCACCAATAAATGGGCTTCACTAACTACACATTAGTTCTGACCAACAATTTTCAAATCTTAAAACCAGCATAACTCCCTAATCGCAAGTCCATTTTTCTTTTATGACAATCGTTAGAAGTTGTCATGATTTTTTTTACCAACACTTATTTGCGTAGGAAATCAATAAAATGAAATAATATTTTACATTTAAGGAAATAGACATTTTGGATAAAGTCATGGTTGATGTCATCTAAAATATTTTGGAAATGAGCTTTTATGGTAAGACTTAACTTTTAAGTAAAAGAACAGAGGTGTAAAGGCTCCTTTGTGACCTTCCATGGAAGGTAGCAGGTGGTAATAACCTCTTGCACAAACCTATAAATACACCCTTCAACTAAGAAGTATATCACAAATTACTAAAGCTTGAAAAGAATTATGAGAATAAAAATGGTGGAAGTGCTTAAGCATTAATCCACTAATTCTTCTCTAACATTTCCAATTCTTAACCAAATCATCTCCAATCTCTTCTAAACTTTGGATATAGGCCCAAAACATCATGGGAAGCATGAATATCAAGTAAAAAATAGGAGAAGGTGAGAGGAAGAGGGGGGATCTTGGATGGGCCATGAGCAAGGGAAGAGGAAGGGATGTGTTGTCTTGGTCTGAAAGTGCTAAAGGTTGAATCTTTTGGCTTTTGGTGATGATAGGAGTTGGTTCTTTGGTTCTTATGGCTTTATGCTTGTGTTTGGCTTGGATTTGAATGAGTTATCTCACTACCTTGTTTGAATATAGTGTGTGTGTATATATGTTGTGTGCAAAGTATAAAGTTAAAGTGACATTAACTAAGTAAAGTTATAAACTTTGGACCCCTCTTACTTTTGAAAGCAATTGACAAATATTATATAACATCACTTTTATACCCTCTTAAACAAGTGGCGTGGCCTAGACTTGATGTTTAAATGGTTTTTTGACTTGCATGTTTAATTGAAGTATGTTTCAAAGTGTTTGAAGCGAGAATAATAATTATATGCGCACTTCAATATCCCTTAACTATAACTTGTGTAAATTATATATTTATGATATTAACTTAGGATAATTTGATTTGGTTGTTCTCTACACATATTTTGGTGTACTGAATAGTAAATAATTGTTTGGAAAGTTATAGAAATTGTGAACAAAAGTTGCGAAAGTTAGAAAAAATGTGGTTATAAATACACTTTGTAAATATAACATGTTTTCGGGGATTTTGATAAATAAATGGAAGGTGTTCTTAGGGGTTTATTTCCATGGTTTTAAGTACCCTAAGGGTAGTACTTACTATAAAAATTTCAAGCCTTAAATCATTTTTTAAAGTGATTAAAGTTAGTCACAAAAATCGTGCTTTTCAATGTTGTTTTTGACAAGGACTTTAACAACAAATACAAATCTGGTAGTAAGTCGCTTATGGTTTTAAGTGTTTAAAATGATATTTAAATTTGGTGCTTTTCTCTAATCTTTTAAGATATGTTTTCTATCCTATTTTGAAGTATTCTAAAATTGGTTTGATGTTTAAATATATTTACGAAAAAGTAATTAACTTTGTTTAACGCTAAAAGTTGACAAAGTAGACTTATCTATTTGTGAGAGTTAAGATTGATGTCGAGTAAGGATTTGAGCAATAAAGCTCCAATCTACCAGTTTCCCTCTTGGCCAAGGAATAATTAAGTCGGAAATATAGAAATGTGTTAATCATATTGTTTGCTAACTCATTTATAAAAGTCATTAATACTGTACTTAACACTAAAAGCCGACAAGGTAGATTTATCTATTTGTGAGATTTAAGAATGAAGTTTCTAGGCAAGTCTTTGATGCAATCAGTGCTCTAACTTACCTGGCTTCACTCTTGAATGAGGAATAGTTAAGCTAGAATATCAGAAACGAGTTAAGTATATGAATCGTGATTTATATAAATGAGTTTTTCATGCTGGTTTACCAGATTGATCCAGATGTTATTTTCTTATACTGCTTGGGTTATCGCTGTGTATATTTCCAGATTTAGTTATGGATGCTTAGGAGCTTATGGAGATGAGCTGGTTGACTACATATCGTAGTATTTATTTCCGCTGCATTATGTATGGTACATATCAGCATATGTGATGACAGGTAGTTATAAATGTCCAGGCCAAGGTTTTAAATCTCCTTCATCTCATCCAAGATATAAATTCGAGATTTTCTTCGAAATTCAATATTTGACAGCCTTGTTAGTTATCAGAGTTTTAAATCTCCTTCATTTCAGCCAAGATATCAGCCCGAGATTTCCTCTAAAATCCAAGATTTGAAACCTAGGTCCAGGCAAATGATGGTACTTTGGTTTTGGTAACTCTGAAATTTCTATATTCGGGTGACCCTTTGTACTGTTCTTTTGATATTATATATTATCGTTCCACTGTGAAATTTTTACATGGTGTTCCTACTTCCCTTTTTTATTTATTTTTCTTTTTATTTTACTATAACAATTCATCGTTCCAGCACATAGGCGCTCAATACGTGTATATCATGGATGTATTGGTATCGACATTCGGGGGTTGAAAAGACGGATCTCTACAAAAAGTATTGATTGTACCATGTGGCATGATGTGCAAATCAAAAATGGATTCCAAGTACGTTATCAAAATATGATTTTGATATTGGTACCCCAAAGGATATTATCCATTGGCCAAAAAAGTTTTTTTCAAGAAGAAGATTAACGCGGTTGGAATATAAGGCACGTTGATAGGAATACCATTATAAATTTCAATTTTTTAAACTAGTGTAGTAGATTTGTTATTCGACATGATTTAGTTAATTCGAATTTCACTCACAAAATTTATTGTTCGGAATGACTTTCAGTTTTGTTACATATATGTTGAAACAAAAATTCTAAATAATGATTTAGCATACACAGTTTTCACATAACAACCAAATGTCTCAAAGTCAATGGTAGCGAAAACTTAGTTTGTGAGTATTGGATATGGTCTAGGAAATGATACAAAAGTGTTATTTGATAATCAATGGAATTAATTATTTTGATAGAGATATCAAATAATTTGAATTTCAGTCAAAATTCAAAGGAAGTGTGTATCTATAAGAAAGACTATTGATATGTACTAAAATATATTTCTAAAACCATAAGTGAACAACAAACTTATGTTTGTTAACGATGTATTCATGTCAAAGTAATTTTAGTTTGGTTGTTTAATACTCAACACTGGATTTGAAAATGACATCTTTATATTCAATATAAATGGATATTGGAAATGCCCCAAAATGATATACACATGCACCATGTTAAATTGGTCAATATTGAGCATGTAAGATGGATTCCTTATGCATTAGCAATAGGAATGATCAAACATGCCATATTGTACAATATCATACTTTGCTTATGTATGTGATACATAGAAAACGTGTCCAAACTGAATTAAGGTTAATATATATTTTCATCATTCTCAATTATTTATGAAATGCTAGGGATTTGTTTATAGAAATAACGTACTTCTTATGAAGCAGTGCATGGACTCAAACTTCATTTGTGATATAGAGTATATTATGTTAATCCACAATTCATGTTCAAACTTATGTTAAGAACTTTAAATTGGATTTGTTCTAAACAATATGTAGTGTCTGATTCAACCAAGTATAAGTAAATACATTAAGTAATAATTGAGCTGAGGAAGATTCCAAATGTTAAGAACCCCATGACATTGTTATGTGATAACAATGCCTCAATATAGTTCGTAACAGAACCTAGAGCTCACTATAAGTCGATAGGTATACTCCGATTAGTTCCACATGATAAAGGTAGTTTATCAGCATCAGAGGGAGTTGAATGACAAAGTGGATGGTGAAAACAAAATAGCATACCCACTCACTAGGAGGCTGACCCGATTAGTGTTTGAAAAAATTGATTGATGAAGTTGATATAAGATTCCATAATTAACTACAAGTGCAAGTAGGATATTGATAGAGTTACGGGTATGCCATAGGGGAAACTATGTAATTTATTATATTTATATCTAACTTTGTGACCAATCTTGTTCAAAGTAAAAGATATTTTTCTTTCTATTATATACTTGTTATATAGTAACATAAATAATTAAGTAATTAATTTAAAGTATGTAAATGGAAAACCTTTAAATGATATATTCTGTGATAGTAATTACAAATTGCTTAATCATGAGAATTTTATCACATTTAAAATAACATATTATTTTAAATATTCATTGTCAAGATGTTTTAAGAAAGGATATCGATTCATCCTTTGAGAGTGGAATACATAACGCTCCCCAAATGTTGGGTAGTATATTTCTCGTGACTGTTAGGGGCACTAAGTAACATACTGACTGTTATTGGATAAATATGGAATGACTAACTCAAGAGTCCTCTGTTGATTTATATAACTAAGGCCAAACCGACAATCTTGAAGTTATGATGGTACACAATCCCCACGACTTGATGATACCGTGGAACATCGATGTGGACACCATACTTTAATTATAGTTAAACCGTGGCATGATGTCCATCGAACAACTATAGTTGAGTCTTAGTTGAAGCATTGGAAGTGAAACACTATTCAATAGGGAATTCGTATCCTCAGTTATATGGGGTTAATATCACAGTCAATGATAGTTAACTCAAAATCAAAATCTTCGACCGGGTCTGTATGGTTACTAATAACTGGTATTATTGAACTAAGATTTTGTGATTGGAATTATCAAGTTGAATATGGACAAGATTGAAGGTTTGACAAAAATCAAATTCCATAACTTCTAATGTGATTTATTTTTGATAAAGAGAGTTGGTGTATATTATCGTTACTATAGGTACCGCTTAATGTTTGTGAAATTTAGTTTTACCTAAAAGACCCGTAAGTGATGAATTTCGCCAAACTGTCACATCACTAGCTAAAGTGATGTGTGAAAATAGTTATTTTGATTTGGTCAACATTAATCACTGACTGAATATACACCACTGAGTCGCACAATCGAATTTGTGATTTCTCTAGAAACCACGTGATTTAGCTAATTTGTAAATGTCATAAATTGATTAAATTAATTATTAAATATATTTATCAATTCTTCTTTATACCTTGAACTTGTAAACCAATATTAAAACTAAATTTTACATGGTTGATTTGTTTAGATTAACTTAATTTCATGTTTCAAAGTTAAATTTCAGTTTACTACATATATGTATGCACCTAAATATATAAGATATGTTTCATACCCAATTATGTCATTAAGGGTAATGAATTAAATTTTAAAAAACTTAATTTTCTTGCGGTAAATTATTATTTTCCTTTTCAAATTTAGATATAACATAAACTTCTTTTGTTTTTCAATAGTTTCAATGTCTGTTGTAACTAAGTTTGAAATTCCATATGGTATTATATTAATTGTTGAATTGGTGGTTGTAGAAGAGAAGTAAAGTAGAATTACACTACATGATCATTTCCCTTTTAACTTAAATTTGATTAGATTTAATTGCAACATAAATTTCCTTTCCATTTTCACTCTTCTAATTTACCCTTATTTTAATTGTCTGCTTTATGTGAATTATTTTCATGCTTATACAAATATATATAAGTGGCAGCAAAGGTTACATATATGTATATAAATGTCTAAACCATATATGTAGTACTGTCAATATGTGTATACAATCTATATACATATATTGCTGTATACACAAACATGTGTATATACTTAGGCATTTATATTCTCGATATGCATATGAGAATGTAACATGTTTGTGTGAGTATAACATACATACATGATATATACAAATTCCAATATCTAGATGTTTGTGTGCGCATACACACATTTTTATATTAGTTTATTAATGATGTTATATGAATTTATATTGATGCATTCCCAATGAAACATTTAGTTGAAATATTAACATGTTTACTTAATAAATATATATAATGAAATAAATAAATATGAGTTTATTTAAATAGATTGTTTGGCTCACATCCCTGTTAAGTTTCAAAATAGAGAAAAGATCCTCCCAAAATAAACTTACGTTTCTAGTCCCTATTTTCAAATCCGCGTGCGCCAAAAGACCCAAATACCCTCTATGTTTTTAGCATTTCAAACGCGCATAACTTTATGTAGAAACATCGGATCAGCATACCGTTTTCACCAAAAAATCATAAATTTTACAATCATTAAATTGAGATCCATTGTTGATACAAAAAAATAATAATCATATTTGTAGTAAAGCTGCAATTATTCCATATATTTGCAGAGAATTCTATAATTTTTGAAAAACATCAATTTTTCTTCAAATGTCAGCAATTATTCCATATAATTACAAACTTTTATGCAATTATATGAAACAATTGCAGACTTTTATACAATTATTCCATATAATTACAGACTTTTCAACAATTATTCTGTATACTTACCATTTTCTGCAATTATATGAAATAATCATTAATTTTTCTTTAAATGTCAGCAATTATTCCATATAATTGCAGAGTTTTATGCAATTATATGGAATAATTATAGACTTCTATGCAATTTAATGGAATAATTGCAGACTTTCCTACTATTATTCCATATAATTGCAGACTATAATTAATGGAATAATTGCAGATTTTTCTGCAATTTTTCCATATAATTGCATACTTTTATGCAATTATATTGAATAAATACAGAAAATCTGCAATCCAAGTAATTAAAGAAAAGTGCAACTATACCATATAATTGCAGACTTTTCTGCAATTATTGCATATAATTCTTGAATTGACTGCAATCATACCATATAATTGCAGAAAATTTGAAAAACGTCAATTATATATTTGGATCTGTGAATAACTTTGCCTTCCGTTGTTTTTACATATGCATAATACCACTCATTAGAAAGATAATAAAATTTGCGATTTAATGGTGAAAATTGTTCATTAATCCATCCTTCTACAAAAAATTATTGCATTTTAAAGATTAATAATTAATGGGGTACACATTTTAATTATGGATACGAGAATAACATCTACATATAAAGAACCAACATTTAGCCATGAAGTAGAGGGGTATTCTAGGGAAGAAAATTTCAGTATTTGAAAATAAAGATGTAATTTGATGTTTTGTGTATCAAGTTTGATTTTAGGGATGTGTCCCTTATTTCACTTATTTAAATCTAGATTGGATCTAGCATTACCCCTTTAGGCTTCATTGACCCAATAGATCCAAAATAGGAATCTTTTTTGAAACCTATATATTTAACCTGCTTCTAACTGGCTTGGTTCAAACATAATTATCACTTGATATTAATTCATAGCCATATGACACACTTGCAATTCTCATATTTATAGTTATCCAAAAATTGGGACCACTGTAGTGGTGGTCTCGTAGTTGGTACATCGATGCCTCCAGTGGAGAACAATGTATTGGGTGGCTTGCACATCCCTATGAAGTAGTGCCATAGAAGCCTAGTTTAGAGTAACAATGTGTGTAATTACATTGCCAGGGCACCAACGCCCTATCCCACTAAGAGATGAGTCAACATCACGGGCGAAGAATCGGGACCACTAAGAGGATGGTCTCGCAATTGGTTCGTCAATACCTTTAGTGCGAAATGAAGCATTGAGTGGCTTGCACCTCCTAACGGAGAAGCACCATGGATGCCTAGTTCATAGTTATGATGTGGGTAACTATACTGCCATGGCACCGGTAACCCATCCTAGTGGGGTGATGGGTAGCATCACGGACGAATGAATCAAGACCACCACGAGGGTGGCCTTGCCATCGGTTTGTCGATGCCTACAATAAGGAAGGAAGCATTTAGTGGCTTGCACATCTTAGTGTAGAAATAATCTTGATGCCTTATTTGGAGTTACGACGTGGGTAACAGCACCACCAGGACTCCAGTGCCCCGCCCCATTAGAGGGATATACAACATTAGGGGTGAACGAATTAGGGCCACTGCAGGGGACGTCTCGCCATGGGTTCGTCAATGCCTGTAGTACGGAAGCATTGAGTGGTTTGTGCATCCTTACGGATCAACATCAGTATGCCTAGTTTGGAGTTAGACATGGGTAGCCGCACTACAAATGTAGAAGTGTCATGTGCCACTAGGAGGACGAGTAGCATCATATGTGAATGAATCGGGAACACTACTGGGGTGGTCTGACCATCGGTTCGTCGATGCCTCCAGTGGGAAAGCATTAACTGGCCTGTGTATCCTCATGGAGCAGCACTATGGATGCCATGATCCTAATTAGGACATGGGTAACTATGCTGCTAGGGCACCCATGCTTTGTCCCACTAGGAGGATAGGCAGCAGCATGGATGAACAAATCAAGCCACTACGTAGGTGGTTTTGCCATTGGTTCATCGATTTCACTAGAGATAATGGAAGCATTGAGTGGCTTGTACATCCCCATGGAGCAGCAATATGAATGAGTGGTTCAGAGTTACATTGTAGGAAATTGTGCCACCTAGGAACCAATGTGCAACGACCCAACTTTTTCTCCACAGAAAAGTCGTGTCATAATGAAGAAAGAAAGGGGTAGAAAAGAGAAAATAAAGAGAAGAAGAAGAAACAAACATCGGATTCTCAACAGCGGAACGAATAAATTAAATTAATAACATAAGTATTATATAGTATACAGCACTAATCAGAGTTACATAGAATATATATCACATACTAGACAGTTATAAACACCTGTCTAGTTATTACAACTCAATACAACACAATAAAGCAATACCAACACATAGAACACACAGCGGAACTATATATCTAACGTCGAAGCCTCCTGCTCCATTTGCTCCTCCATAATTCGTCAAAAGCTAACCTGAATCCCTTTGCTACTCGTAAAAATTTGAGTATCCAAGAGTTTAAGAAAACAGAAGATAAACTCTGGGTCAGACGTGGGTCTGGTGTGAGTAACAGGTTAAAGTTGCTTAACTTTGAAAAATCTTTTGAAAAGAAAGGTATCACGTAAGACTTCTGTAACGACCCAGAATTTTTAATAATTAAAATTTGAATATTTACTTAATTTTAAATATTAATAAGTGAATTTATAAGTCAAATAAATTTTTATTTGAATTATTGAATTTAATTGAAGAATTTAAATCAATAATTTAATATGTTAAATTATGGAAATAACTGAAAATATAGTTAAATATGATTGAAAATGATTTGTAAAATTTTATTTTATCATATGGGAGTTAGAATGATATTTTAGAACTTTTAAAATCGAATTAAAAGTTAATTTGTGAAAATTGAATATTTTAATATTTAAATCGACTGTAAAATAGTCAATTTTTGAACAGTCTCAGAATTGAACGAAACCAGTTTCATTGGATCCGTAATAGTTAGTTATTACCGGATTTCAATTTTCGTGTCAATCGGAGCTATCGTTTGAGCGTGGCAGCTCGAAACACATCGATTTATTTTTAATTTAAATTTGGCGAGTGAAAATAGCCATTTTTCAAAAGGTCTCGGATTTCGACGAAACCAGTTTCATCGGATCCGTAATGTGATATTATTGTAAGGTTTCAAATTTCAAGTCAATTGGATTTACCGTTTGTCCTGTACAAATTAAAACGCCTAGAAATCGACTTTAATCGGTTTAATTCAAATTGAGCGTTTACAACCATAACTCGCACAGATGTCCGAATTAGCTTCCGAAACCTGTTCCATTGTGTCCGGAACGCGGGGTAAACCCTAGAAACGCTGGTTACGACGCGTAAATCGGAGTTCGGAATTTCCGGGATGAATAGTGTCGTTCGTTCTCTATAAATACCCCTTTAATTCACAAAAATAAAAAAAATATAAAATGCAACCCTAGCCGCCGTTCACCCCAATGGATGGCTGAAAATTGCAGTCCCTTTTCTTCAATTATCTTTCAATCCACAAACCCATTCAAGAAATCTCCAACTACAAAGTTGTAGAGCTACGTGAGATCCTTATATTCAACGGTTATGATCGAGAATAGTTGAGCGGATCGATGGGAAATTGGGCACAAACGTGCCACGTTCACTTGCGTGCGCAAGTAGCAGGGGGGGCCGAGTTCACCACTGTTCAGGCCGAGCATAGCTTGGGTCGAGAGCTTCGCGATGGTGGTTGTTTGATGAAGTATAGTTGAGCGATGTGGCAACGGCATGTAACCCTAGTTTTCTAAATGGGTTCATGTATGCGCGTATGTTGTCTGGGAGAGGAGAACGAGAGGGAGAGGAAGAAGAGAGGAACGGCCTTGATGGGTTTTGTTTGGATCCAACGGCTGTTAATTGCTTTGGGTATTAAAATTGTTAAGTATGTTGAAATTGTGTATATAAATCGTGTACAAACTTATAAAAATCATAACTTTTTCATACGAGGTCGAAAAATGCGAAACCAGTTGCGTTGGAATCGTATGGACGAGCACTACGCGATGGAGTTGGTTTGGAGTCGTTTGGAGTTAGTGAGAATTTTGGGTAAAATTAAACGTCCGTTTAATTTTATTCGAAATAAATCGCTAAAACGGAATTTAAAATCAAGGTGAGAATTTCTCACTCAATCGAATCAGTTTCGATTTTATTTTAAATAGTTAGATTTAAAATATTTGAATGCATGTTTGAATGTTGATTGATATCTATTGATTGTTAAAATAGACATTATACGCCGTTAGTAAGCGGATGTTATTTATTAAAAACATATACCGCGAATATTTCATAAACAGTGAAATTGGTATTATATATAATAGCAATATATATATATTGGCATATGTATATATTGGAGTTATTGATTTCCCGCATTTATTTGTTTAGCGGATGAGACCCTATTGCGCCGTCTATTAAGCGGATAATATTTAAATCCCATATACCGCGATAATTTCGTACTGGAGCGAAATTGGTATTGTGCTAATGTTTGTGGATGCAGGAAAACAGGTTGGAGGGATCCAACTGGATTCCTCAACAGTATTTATTTGATTTCAGATATTTTGATATTTGATGGATTTTCATATTGATATATGATATCGTTGTAGTCGTGATTTGACTATTTGGTGTGTAGCATCATTGGACCAAGTTTTGGAATTTTAAAATGATTTATAAAGTGATTTTTGAAAATATACTATATTTTTGGAATAGATTCATTTTAAATAAATAAACGTTATAATTTTTAAAGTTATAAAATTATGGTTCTTGTGAAATACAGTTAAAAGCTGATTTTTGAGAATGCGATGCTAGTGATTTTATAAATAGTTTAAATCGGGATTTTAGAATTTATTATGAAAAGTTTAAATATAGGATTTATAAAATTTAATTATTTTATGAATCAAAATGGTGAAATAATAAAGGAGATTAAAGACGTTTTAAAGAATAATATAAATTGAATTATATTAAGAGATTTATAAATGGATATTTATAAATTGAGATATTGAAATTATAAAACGAGTTTTTATAAGTGTTTGAATGGAGTGAAAATGAATTTCATTAAAGAATGAAATTTATAGAACTATAAACGGTGAAGTTATAAATGAGATTTATAAATAGTAAGATTTATAAATTATGAAGTTATTAAAAGAATAGTTTTGAATAAATCATTGAATCTTATAAGTTATAAGATTTATAATTATGAAGTTCAAAGAACGATTTTGTAAAATAATCGTTTTATAAGCATTTAACTTATAATGTGAATTTTTGGTTTATAATTGAGTTATAAATCGAATAAATTAATAAAGAAGATTTATAAAAAGGAAGTTGTTATTAAATAAATAGAAATGGAATTTATAAACGTTATTTTTATAAATTCACAAACGACTTATTTTGATAAGTAAATTGTTATGATTTCTTTATGGAGTTATATTCACGTTTTTGACTGTGAATAATCCTTTGAATTAAAATGAATAAAAGGATGAAATTGTTAATGAAGTATATTCACGTTTTTGAATAGTGAATAAGATGTTAAAGAAATTGTTTTGAATGTGATATTTCAAATTGAATTAAAACGATCTAACGATGTTTTAAAATGTGTTGAGATTCGAAACCATAGATTTCAACATTGATTGTTGAAATAGACATTTTCGAGAAATAAAAGGAAATGGTGGACTATAACACTGTTGTTATAGTAAATGATTTCCGAAAGGAAATGTTTTGTATAATATTGGGATTTATATATCTATTTTAATTTAGAATCCCTATACTAGTGATTTTGGGTTGTTGTAACGATGTTTTACGTAACATTCGTTTTGGCCCAAATAAATATGTTTAAGAGAATGATTTCCTTAAAGAATGAAATATATACTTAATTTCGATTTACGTATATTGAATATTTTCTAAGTGTTGAAAATAAATAAAATTTGTGAATTACTTATTAAATAAGTATGGAATTGTTTTCCAATATGAAGTGATATTTAGAATTTATCTTTTTGAAGATAAATTGAAAATGAATAATTGAAATCGAATATTCATTGATATTTTGGAATTATAAATTCACTAAGGAATTTATAAAGGAAGTGGAATTTGTCTAAAAATAAATATTGATTTATTTTTGAAGTGTGAAATAATATATCTTGTAAAGATAATTTGGAAAATAAATAATTTGGAAAATTATTTGGAATCTGGTGATGTGTGCATATCAATTGATAGTTCAATAACCGACTATCAATATTTCCCTTTGAATGGGTATTGGATGTGATTTGATTTAATTTGAATGTGAATGCTACACTTATTTTTAAATAAGCGCTCACTATTCGGGTTAACCGGGAAAGGACCATGGGGTCGTATAACCCATTCCGAATATGTGATACGTCGTTATGAATTGCATTTGAAGATCGGTGTTGAAGACCCGGTATTTGCGAGAGCGATAGGATGACCTGTCGATTGTCTCTGCACTGAGTTGCAACGGTATAGAGACTCCCTAAGTGATGGGAAATCCGATCAGGATTGTGAATATCCGAATTGCAAGGACTTCTTTGTAAGTGCCTTCGGTTTTGTTCGATCCCGGAACAGACTTGTATGGATTGTGTGTCTGACATTACAAGTTGAGATATAAAGCCGATTTCATTCAAATATATTTCTGTTGGTGGCGGAGAATTTATTCTTTTAGCTTAACACCCTTCTCTGAGACGTACGAGCTCAGAGGTTATATAGTTGAAGTTATCAACGATATATTCCCAATTTGGTAATGTGACATGCTGAGTGATGCTGAAATGATCATTGTGTTGATTATTGTGATAGGATCGTTTATTTGATCGTCTATCTTAGTGATCATTGTGTTGATCATTTGTTGACCCAAAGCATGGCTTTTGTATAAAGTATGTTTTTGTGGACGTGACTTCGTCGAGCCTCACACCCCGGAAATGGTCAAAACAGGAAAGATGCGGCAAGGTTATAAGGGGTAGCTCCCTTTAGGGTATGTACATTTCCTTCTGGATAGAGGTGGTATCATGGTATGGAGCCCAGATATTTAACCTATGTGGTTACTGCGAATTTATTACTTTGTGGTTGTTGGTTTTCGGGATCCCGTGAGAAAGGTCGTTTACGATCGGGGAATGGCGTGCTCGTGTCAGTAGTTACCCAGTTAGGGGTAACCCGGCCTTGTATTGGCAGAGTTCCGGTTTGGTTCTCGGGGATGTCTTTCCAGAGGCATTCTCATGTGGCAATGGGAAGTTCCTTGGCCTGACCATTTGTTGGAAATCCAAAGAAACAATACGTGACTTGTACGGTTTTAGTTGTAGAACCTATCATTCACTTATGGTGTCGCAACACTGTTTGGATGGTAGCTATAGTAGGCATAGTTCGAAATGTCTATGTTGGCTAAGATTTATATTCTACTTTCGAAATGAATTTTCCCTACAATATGCACTAGTAATAATATCAAATGTTATTTTAAATGCGTATCAAGCATCTTTGACTATCATAAGGAGAAATCTCCTCCGATTCTGCGTTTGCATTGTGTGTGTGTGCGGGAGGCCTTATGGTAGTCTCATTTTTAAAAGCATTGCGAATTGAATTTAAAAATATTCCTTTATTTTGATTTTAAAGATGAATAAACTGTTTTGAGTTCTCACACCAGTCACATGACTGACTTGGAGTTTATTGTTTTCCTTCCTAAACTCTGGGTGCCCACCAATTTCCACACGGGCAGTCAAGAGTAAGGTTTATCAGGATATTCTGGATATTCTGGAGTTGCTGGAGGCAAGCTGGATGGCATGGCATATTACTTATATAGTATTTCTTTTTCCGCTGCACTGTTTGTTGTTGTTGTACACTCTGATGATATGATGTAATGAAATGTGATGTAATGTAATAACTGATATGGTTCTTTGTTTAAAGATTATTCATTTATTATTATATGTTGTTCCGCTGCGAATTGTGAGATTCTGATGTTGTTCTGTTGTTTTCTATTCCATCCTATTGTCTCTGTTCCGTTTCCGTTCTATTCTCTTTTTCTTCTATTTTAAAATTTTCTATCTTTTCCCTATTTTCTATTTTCCATTTTCTTTTCCCCATATTTTCTTTTCTCTCTATTTTCTACCTTCTTATCTCTTCTTCTTTCTTCTCTTCTCTTTTCCTAAATTTTTCTTAAACCCATAACTATTCGGTTTTTCGGCAACGAAAAATCCGCGTACGTTACAACTTCACACACATAAACATGGAAAAGTTTTTACCTTATGCTAACCAAAACATTTGATTGGAAATCCAATGATATTATAATAGGTCTAGGGTTTTCAAGTAAATATGAAATAACCGAAATTGTTACATTTATTAAATTCCAGCTACTAGCCGCAAAAGTGGGTAATACAATCAAAACCGTACGCACTTATTGGATTTTGGATTCCATCAATGGCTGGGCTACTGGGGTACCGCCCGTCACAGTTCGTGGCCTAGATTAACGTACCGAGGAGTACGCCCGCTCTCCTGCAACACAAGACCGGAACCATTCCTTACCGAACAGTCCCGAACAAGACAACCCCGTAGTTGGCATACGTCCAACTGCCCAAACAGCCAAAAAAAAGGGACCTCTAGACAGGGGAAAATCTCGTCCTACTTGGGCATGACCCACTTAGCCTTGCTGCACCTCCCCTGTTTTAGCCATTCCCGATTGATGAGGCTTGAGGCTACGATTACCTTTAGAGAACACATCTCTTAGAATGCTCATCGTCCACCTGAAGATGTTCTAAAAGCATTCAATCCATACAAGTTCGTTCCGGGTTCGAACGAAACCGAAGGTATTATCTCGTTACACTCATTTTGGAATCACCCTTATAGTTAACTACGATAACCCTTGCACTCTAAATCACTATCTCGAATCTGAAAGTACTACTCTGTCAAACTCATCATGGAATCACCCCCAGAGTTATACTAACGAATAGTCCTTACACCTCGAGTCTTCACTCTTCACATAAGATTCACGACCTATCGTTTATTTGGATCGATGTGGTTTTCGGATATCCAAATATGGAAACCCGATCCCGGTCTCATCGAAATCCAAAGCGTGTCTTTTAAGGCCAAGTTGTTTTAAAGGTTTAAAACCATTCAATTATCTATATATATCCAGATAGATAATACACATACCACAATAGATAATCACATTATCATCATAACAGATAATCTATATTATCATTATCCAAAAGGTAATCCAAATCATCATCACAATGCATCCATATCACTCAACATTACTTATCTCATAACTGAGATCCAAACCATCTAAGGCAATATCATCCATCCATATAAGCAATGATTAATAATCACATCAATTATAATTAATTTAAAATGAATTAAATTAATTACATCATTCTAATTAATTTAAAGTAAATTAAATTAATTGCTTCATCAATATAAATCTTGCTTACATCACTATTAATTAATTATCAATCGATCAATTAATCAACAACCAATTAATCATTTTAATTAATCATCCTTGATTAATTAACCTTTAATTACATTCAAGTAATTATTCACTAATTAATTTCTCAAATTAATTATACTTAACCAAATACAGTAATTAATCTTAATTACTTCCTTTTTTAATTAATTACCTTAACCCTTAATTTATTACATTAATTAATTCCTTCACTGATTAATTATTTCTAAATAAATCTATTTCTTAATTACATCATTAATTATAATAATTAATGATCTTCTAATTACATTTTCTATTTAAATTAACTACATAAGAGATTAATTCTTTAATTAAACCATAATTGTTAATCACCCTTGATTAACCCCATTCAGTAATTAACTACCCTTAAATACTTCACCAAATAAATTAATTATTCATTAATTAATTATCTCAAATTAATCCCTTGATTAATTCACAAAGTAATTATACTCAAATTAATTTCATCAACAAATCACCTCCAATTAATTACATACAGTAATTACCCCTTTAATTACTTCTCTAAGTAATTACCCCTTTAATTACTTCTCTAAGTAATTTCTTCATTTAATTACATTAAGTAATTATACTTCTCAAATCATCAAATGATTATTTTAAATTAACTAAACTGAATTAATTAACTTAATCTAATCAAATTAAACTCAATTAATTACAATAAGTAATTAATTCCTTAATTACTTCCATAAGTAATTATACTTAACAATTTACACAAATGATTATCTTAAAATTAATTAATCTAATTAGTAATTAAAATTAATCACGTTAGTTAATTGTTAAATAATCCTTAGTTAGTGTCCTTTTTAACTATTAACAATTCATTAATTATTTTTCTAAAATAATTAACTTATTTTAATCATTATAAATTAATTAATCATTAATAATCCATTAATTAACCTCTAATTATTTAATTAATTAAGTGTTAATTATAACTTAATTAATTCCCTAATACTTGATTCATTAATTATTAATCATTAATTAAAATCAAATCTTATTTAATTAATAATTCATAAATTACAAGTCAATTATTCTAAGAATAATTAATCTTAATCCTTTAAGATTAAGCTCATAATTACTCTGAGTAATTATTTATTTCATTAATTTATAAAATAAATTAATTATACATTTAATTACCCTAATAATTAAATAAAATACAAATCATTAAATTAAAATTTAACTTTAACAAGTTTTAAAATCAATTTAAAACCTTTTTAAATTTAAATAATACCTTTCTTACAAAAGAAATTTTACAAGGGTTAAAAACAAATTTCTTTTTAAATTCAAAATATTTAAATTTTACTTTATCATTCAAATTTGTTAAATACTTAAATTTATAAAATTTAAATTTATTTTAAACCAAAGATTCAAATTCAGATTTGAATCAGTTTAAACTTTGTTTAAACATTTCTTATATTTCATTTTCCAATTTAAATTCAAATTCTTTTCAAAAAATATTTTTAAACAATAAAACCCCTTTAAAGCTATTTTAAACAAATTTGAGTTTTAAATCTTCATC
Source organism: Allium cepa (assembly GCA_030765085.1). NCBI lineage: Eukaryota > Viridiplantae > Streptophyta > Magnoliopsida > Asparagales > Amaryllidaceae > Allium > Allium cepa. Next base: position 911,911,603 of record CM060931.1, on the reverse strand, counting down.
CATTTCCAGTTTGAGATTCAAATTAAAACTTGAATTCATAAGTAAAAATTAGATTTAAAACATACTTTTAATTCTGCATAATACTTTAAATTCAATTGTAAATTTGAAAACATAACACGTTTTCTAACCTATACAAAATTAACTCGAGCTAACAATTAAACTATTCGAGTCGAACCTATTCTAGCTCGAACAAACACTAAAATAAACTCGAGTAACTGGAGTAACAATTTCCATTTAAAATCTTTAAAACCGAATACTGACAGGTTAAACATAATCCTGTAACAAACATATCCCCGAGCCCTCACATCAACCCCTTCGAGTCCAACATTCAATTACTTCGGGAAAAACTCAATCCTACTCGAACATCACTCAAGTACATCTTCCCCAAAACCAAAACTGACGCGCCACGGACTTCATGCACCTGCACCGCCGCAGCAACCAAGTCCGACCCCTCGCGACCCCATGCGCAAGTCGACGGCCATCCCCCATCTCAATTCCACCACCAAGTGAACTGCAGAACCCCTAAATCGAAATTTAGCATTCGATCTCAAAAACAACAAAAATATCAAAACCTGAAATTCACTTCCAACTCCAAAATCCGATCACCAGAAAAGTTCCACCTCTGGCCATGACTTTATCCATACTTCGTCAATCACCAGCCTGAATCTCGAAGAACTCGATTGCTTCTATAAATTTCGGCGATCAAATCTTTCCCGATGAACAGAACTAGGGCTACAATATTCAATTCAAATCCCCATCACCTCACTGCTTTAATCCTTCATCCAATATTTTTCCTTGATTCCTCGATCAACACTCCACCACCAGAAAAGATTCTGGCCACCCAAACTTCCTAGGTCAACAGTTGTAATCCCAAATGTGACATCTGGTTAAACCGGAAATACACAATCATATTCAAACTAAAAATTCAAATTTTAGTTTTAAAATTCATATCTTTGTTAAGGAAATCAGTTGATAATATTGAATCAACAAATCTGGATGATTAAATTCCTACTTTAAAGAGTTTGCTCTGTTGTACTTTGAGTTTCAGAGACATTACAGGTTTTCTTTTATTATTATTTTTAAAAAATAAAATAAAATTATACTTTAACTTATATTACATACATACCTGTTTAAATCTTAAACTATAATAAGGATTTAAATATGAGATCATGAACTTTATCAGGATTTTAAACCTGAATTCTAGAACAGGCCCAAACACACATTTTCACAGCAAGCATACATTCATAAAAGCCCATATATATATTCAAAGCATTTCATCATATTCATCCATACACTTATTTCTAGAGTAAACAAACAACTAATTTTATACTTAAGTTTATTAAATAAAAATGTTACTCACCTTAATTTTAGGAGCAGAGCATCCATTGTTTATTGAAAGCTTTGACTCCTGAATGTACTTCAATACCAAAACTTCAAGTTGATCTTTGTTTTGTTTTTTTAAACTTTAGTTTGCCTTTAAAACATACATCTTGTTATCTGCATTGCTCCCTGATTTTTATCACTGCATGCAGGTTCCAGAAAGAAAAGCATTGTAGGCCTTTGAAAGCTTCAGGTTGCTTCTTCTTAAATTTTTGCTTATGAATTTTGAACCTCAATTTGCTTTTGAACTTAAAACTCAATTGCATGTTTCCAGATATAACAAAGAATCGCAGGCTTCAGAAAAGAAAATGCATGCAGGACTTTGATGTTGCAAATGATTTGCATGTTTGTTTCCAGGTGAAAAAAATGCAGGCTTTGATGAAGTTTTGAATTGCAAATTTGATTTTCTTTTTAATACAGTAATGAAGGAGATTGCAAAATGGTTTCCAGGTTTACATGCATTTCAGATCTGAAGATGGTTTTAGATTTATTTTGAACAGATTCTGTTTTGAAGAAAGAATAAAGATTTTTTTTCCTTGTTTTGATTTGAAGAAGAATAGGAAAAGGAGAATGAGGTTAACAAGAAATGTTTACATAAGCAAATATTTGATTTAATTAAAAGTAAAAGAAAAAGAAATTTAATGAGACACTTGTTTCTATTCTTAACATTTGCCACCTTAATTTATTTATGATTCAACACATGTCAATTAGGTGTTAATAAATTAACACATGTAATTTAAGAGTATTTTAATTTTATTTAAATTGAATTGGTTATAAAAGCTTTTTAAATCTTAATTCATTCCTTTTTTCTGTATATATATATATATATATATAAATTCTCCCCTTTTAAATTAAAAAGAAATGAAAACAAACAAATTAAAAATATAGCTTATTCAAATATTTTTAAATACTCATTCTATTAAATTTCAAAACATTAAATTCATCTTTAAATTAATTTATCAAATCAAATTTTAAAAATCAAGTTATATATAGATGCATATATAACTCTTATTAAAATTAAAAATAACAAATCCTATTTCTTACAAAAATTATTTATGATTATAAAAACTAAGTATTATCATTATCATTTGAAAATAACAAATTAAACAATATTAAATAATTTTATAAAAGAGACTGTAATTTTCTTCTATTACTTAATAAATTAAAATCATAAGTAAATTGTATTTTAAATCTTACAGATAAATTCAAAAAATATTCAAGAATAAAATAAAACAAAGCTTTTAATGTTAATCAAATTTAAATTCATATTTAAACTAATTAAAATATAAGTTTAAACAAATAAGATTGGCCTTTAATATAAACCATATAATTATTTGTTAAATTGCTTTGAAAAGTTAAATGTTAATTTTAAATCAAATTTTCAATTTACTAAAAATAAATTAGAATTAGAAAATCAATTCATTTACTAAATTCAAAATCAAAGTTTATCAATTTACAATATATACAATTATATATATTATAAACAGAAAACAATTTACTAGCTTTAAAAAAAGATAAAATCTTCCAATTAAAATATTTATTAACAGAAGATTATTAAATCAATTCAAAATTTATTATCAAAATTTTATCAAATCAATTAAGTTTTTAACACAGATTATTAAATTTATATTGCCAAATTTCCAGGATATCACATTCCTCCCCCCATAAAAGAATTTCGTCCCCGAAATTTAAAAGCAAAGGTAATTTAATAATCTATCTTAAGATTTTATTTTAAAACACAAAAATATATTATCAAACATATGCTAACAATCATAGCAACCAATTCCACAATCAAAACAAATCTAATTATCTAGAAAAATTCTGGATAAAATTTCCACGAGTCTCCCCGGTATAAATATCGGGATACTCGCTCTATAGAATCCAAACAATCAATACTACTAAGCTACAGAGCTCCTATCCAACTAGATCTACGAAATAGGCAGGATATCGGATTACAGACAAGTCTGACTCAACAATCACATCCTCCTGAATGGCTGGTTCCATATCTAGAGATAAATCATACACGTACTCTCTCAGAGATACGTGAAACACATCGAATCCCAGTTATCCAAACTGGAAATTCAACCTTGAAAATCAAACACCAATCTTCACAAAAACACAGAGAAGATCCAAAATATCTCGGAGCTGACTTACTCAGTCTTACTCAAACTTAAAGCTCTTTTAGATCGGAGAAAACTTACCTAATATCAAATCTTCGATTCTAGAATCCAAATTACTTAGTCTCTTATCCACAAAACACTTTTGACGATCCTGGGCTGCCTTCATCACTCCCGATCAGCTCAACCTTCCGCTGGTATCTCTAGAAACAAACTAGACCAGAACAATCCAACAGAATGGTCTCCTCAAGATCAATCCAAAACCAAGAATACCAACTTTATTCCACAAACATCAGAAAACTAACTTACTTCTCCTATTCGGAAAAGACAAAACAAAAGCACTTCCAAAATGCTTCCGCTGCACAACTCTGATCTGAAGTAGAAGAAAACTCGAGCACAAACTGGACAACCCATCTTAGAAATATGGTTCAATAGATCCATAAAGAAAACTCAGATGTCCCACCTGATCCTTCTACTAAACTGAACCACCGGTAGCACTCCTAGAATCCAGTCGATAAGGAAACTCAACGATACGGACAAACTTATGATAACTCAAGAGAACACTCAGACTATCGCAAGTCGCTTTTGCGATCAACCAGTCCAATGTCCAAAGAAAACTGTTCTCTCTTTACCAATCAGAACAGCTTACGCTTATCTAGCCAATCCATCGAAGAAATGGATCCACTTTGCTGCTTCTGAACTCCATCTCTAGAAAACTGCTAACCAGAAGACCTTCTTACCAACACAGAACACTCCGAGCTGCATTCCTGACATCGATGCCAAAGACTTCCTAACCCAAAGCTTTTCGAGAACTCGGACCTCAAACAGACAGAAACATCCTGCTGAACCCAGCCACAACATCAAAGCAGACATACTTCCTAAACTTGTTCCAAAGAAAAATCTTCGGAAACATCCATAGTCACTGCGTCTCATCATACAGCTACTAATTCCTGAGGTATCAAGATACCATTATTTTCTTCTGCCCAACTGACAGATCCAAACTCTACTCAAAGATAGACTCCGAACCTTTACAGGTTACCTTCAGAGATCAATGAAATCCTACACTCTGCACAACTCACTCGAGACGGTATTAGGTCTACAGTGTCGAAAGATACACTTCCAACCTCAATACTCAAACTCCAACCATTGGTAGTAGTCGAGTTACTCACCTCACTACCTTATCTACCTTTATAACTTATATTGGAAAAACCCAAACAGGTAACTCAACAAATAGATAGAAGTGTGTGTATATATATATATATATATTCAAATTACATTTACGCTCTCTCAAGAAAGAAATCACTTCAAAGCCTAGGCATTCACTCAACCTAGCGCTCCGATACCACCTGCGACGACCCGACTTTTTCTCCACAGAAAAGTCGTATCATCATGAAGAAAGAAAGAGATAGAAAAGACAAAAGAAAGAGAAGAAGAAGAAACAAACATCAGATTCTCAACAGCGGAACGAATAAATTATATTAATAACATAAGTATTATATAGTATACAACACTAATCAGAGTTACACAGAATATATATCACATACTAGACAGTTATAAACACCTGTCTAGTTATTACAACTCAATACAACACAACAAAGCAATACCAACACAGAGAACACACAACGGAACTATATATCTAACGTCGAAGCCTCCTGCTCTATTTGCTCCTCCATAATTCGTCAAAAGCTAACCTGAATCTCTTGGCTACTCGTAAAAATTTGAGTACCCAAGAGTTTAAGAAAACAGAAGATAAACTCTAGGTCAGACATAGGTCTGGTGTGAGTAACAGGTTAAAGTTGCTTAACTTAGAAAAATCTTCTGAAAAGAAAGGTATCACGTAAGACTTCCCACACATAAACATGGAAAATTTTTACCTTACGCTAACCAAAACATTTGATAGGAAATCCAATGATATTATAATAGGTCTAGGGTTTTCAAGTAAATATGAAATAGCCGAAATTGTTACATTTATTAAATTCCATCTACTAGCCACAAAAGTGGGTAATACAATCAAACCGTTGGCGCTTATTGGATTTTGGATTCCATCAATGGCTGGGCTACTGGGGTACCGCCCGTCATAGTACGTGGCCTAGATCAACGTACCGAGGAGTACGCCCGCTCCCCTGCAACACAAGACCGGAACCATTCCTTACTGAACATTCCCGAACAAGACAACCTCACAGTTGGCGTACGTTCAACTGCCCACACAGCCGAAATAAAAAGGGACCTCTAGACAGGGAAAATCTCGTCCTACTTGGGCATGACCCACTTAGCCTTGTTGTACCTCCCCAGTTTTAGCCATTCTCGGTTGATGAGGCTTGAGGCTACGATTACCATTAGAGAACACATCTCTTAGAATGCTCATCGTCCACCTGACGATGTTCTGAAAGCATTCAATCCATACAAGTTCGTTCCGGGTTCGAACGATACCGAAGGCATTATCTCGTTACACTCATTTTGGAATCACGCTCAGAGTTAACGACGATAACCCTAGCACTCTAAATCACCATCTCGAATCTGAAAGTACTACTCCATCAAACTCATCACGGAATCACCCCCAAAGTTATACTGACGAATAATTCTTACACCTCGAGTCTTCACTCTTCACATAAGATTCACGACCTATCGTTAATTTGGATCGATGTGGTTTTCGGATATCCAAATATGGAAACCCGATCCCGGTCTCATCGAAATCCAAAGCGTGTCTTTTAAGGCCAAGTTGTTTTAAAGGTTTAAAACAATTCAATTATCTATATATATCCAGATAGATAATACACATACCACAATAGATAATCACATTATCATCATAACAGATAATCCATATTATCATTATCCAAAAGGTAATCCAAATCATCATCACAATGCAACCAATGCATCCATATCACTCAACATTACTTATCTTATAACTGAGATCCAAACCATCCAAGGCAATATCATCCATCCATATAAGCAATGATTAATAATCACATCAATTATAATTAATTTAAAATGAATTAAATTAATTACATCATTCTAATTAATTTAAAGTAAATTAAATAAATCGCTTCATCAATATAAATCTTGCTTACATCACTATTAATTAATTATCAATCAATTAATTAATCATCAACCAATTACTCATTTTAATTAATCATCCCTGATTAATAACCTTTAATTACATTCAAGTAATTATCTGCTAATTAATTTCTCAAATTAATTATACTTCACCAAATACAGTAAATATTCTTAATTACTTCCTTTATTAATTAATTACCTTAACCCTTAATTTATTACATTAATTAATTCCTTCATTGATTAATTATTTCTAAATAAATCTATTTCTTAATTACATCAATAATTATAATAATTAATGATCTTCTAATTACATTTTCTATTTAAATTAACTACATAAGAAATTAATTCTTTAATTAAACCATAATTGTTAATCACCCTTGATTAACCCCGTTCAGTAATTAACTAACCTTAATTACTTCACCTAATAAATTAATTATTCATTAATTAATTATCTCAAATTAATCCCTTGATTAATTCACAAAGTAATTATACTCAAATTACTTTCATCAACAAATCACCTCCAATTAATTACATACAGTAATTACCCCTTTAATTACTTCTCTAAGCAATTTCTTCATATAATTACATTAAGTAATTATATTTCTCAAATCATCAAATGATTATTTTAAATTAATTAAACTGAATTAATTAACTTAATCTAATAAAATTAAACTCAATTAATTACAATAATTAATTAATTTCTTAATTACTTCCATAAGTAATTATACTTAACAATTTACACAAATAATTATCTTAAAATTAATTAATCTAATTAATAATTAAAATTAATCACATTAATTAATTGTTAAATAATCCTTAGTTAATGTCCTCGTTAACTATTAACAATTCATTAATTATTTTTCAAAAATAATTAACTTATTTTAATTATTATAAATTAATTAATCATTAATAACCCATTAATTAACCCCTAATTATTTAATTAATTAAGTGTTAATCATAACTTAAGTAATTCCTTAACACTTGATTAATTAATTACGAATCATTAATTAAAATCAAATCTTATTTAATTAATAATTCATAAATTACAAGTTAATTATTCTAAGAATAATTAATCTTAATCCTTTAAGACTAAGCCCTTAATTACTTTGAGTAATTATTTATTTCATTAATTTATAAAATAAATTAATTATACATTTAATTACCCTAATAATTAAATGAAATACAAATCATTAAATTAAAATTTAACTTTAACAAGTTTTAAAATCAATTTAAAACCTTTTTAATTTTAATAATACCTTTCTTACAAAAGAAATTTTACAAGGGTTAAAAACAAATTTCTTTTTAAATTCAAAATATTTAAATTTACTTTATCATTCAAATTTCTTAAATACTTAAATTTATAAAATTTAAATTTATTTTAAACCAATGATTCAAATTCAGATTTGAATCAATTTAAATTTGTTTAAACATTTCTTATATTTCAGTTTCCAATTTAAATTTAAATTCTTTTAAAAAACATTTTTAAATAATAAAACCCCTTTAAAGTTATTTTAAACAAATTTGAGTTTTAAATCTTCATCCATTTCCAGTTTGAGATTCAAATTAAAACTTGAATTCATAATTGAAAATTAGATTTAAAACATACTTTAAATTCTGCATAATACTTTAAATTCAGTTTTAAATTTGAAAAAATAATATGTTTTCTAACCTGTACAAAATTAACTCGAGCTAACAATCAAACTATTCGAGCCAAACCTACTCTAGCTCGAACAAACACTAAAATAAACTCGACTAACAATTTCCATTTAAAATCTTTAAAACCGAATACTGACAAGTTAAACATAATCCTGTAACAAACATACCCCCGAGCACTTACATCAACCCCTTCAAGTCCAACATTCAATTACTTCGGGAAAAACTCAATCCTACTCGAACATCACTCAAGTACATCTTTCCCAAAACAAAAACTGACACGCCACGAACTTCGTGCTCCTGCACCACCGCACCAACCAACTCTGCCCCCATGCGCAAGTCGACGGCCTTCCCCCATCTCACTTTCGACCACCAAGTGAACTGCAGAACCCCTAAATCGAAATTTAGCATTCGAACTCAAAAACAACAGAAATGTCGAAACCTGAAATTAACTTCCAACTCCAAAATCCGATCACCAAAAAAGTTCCACCTCCGGCTATGACTTCATCCATACTTCGTCAATCACCAGCCTGAATCTCGAAGAACTCGATTGTTTCTATAAATGTGAATTAAGTTTATTAATTAAAAATGTTACTCACCTTAATTTTAGGAGCAGAGCATCCATTGTTTATTGAAAGCTTTGAATCCTGAATGTACTTCAGTTCCAAAACTACAAGTTGCATCTTTGTTTTGGTTTTTTTTTAAACTTTAGTTTTCCTTTAAAAACGTACATCTTGTTATCTTCATTGCTCCCTGATTTTTATCACTGCATGCAAGTTCCAGAAAGAAAAGCATTGTAGGCCTTTGAAAGCTTCAGGTTGCTTCTTCTTATATTTTTACTTATGAATTTTGAACTTCAATTTGCTTTTGAACTTAAAACTCAGTTGCATGTTTCCAGATATAACAAAGAATTGCAGGCTTCAGAAAAGAAAATGCATGCAGGACTTTGATGTTGCAAATGATTTGCATGTTTTTTTTCAGGTGAAAAAAATGCAGGCTTTGATGAAATTTTGAATTGCAAATTTGATTTTCTTTTTAATACAGAAATGGAGGAGATTGCAGAATGATTTCCAGGTTTACATGCATTTCAGATCTGAAGAGGGTTTTAGATTTATTTTGAATAGATTCTGTTTTGAAGAAAGGTTATAGATTTTTTCCTTGTTTTGATTTGAAAAAGAATAGGAAAAAGAGAATGAGGTTAAGAAGAAATGTTTACATAAGCAAATATTTGATCTAATTAAAAATAAAAGAAAAAGAAATTTAATGAGACACTTGTTTCCATTCTTAACATTTGTCACCTTAATTTATTTCTGATTCAACACATGTCAATTAGGTGTTAATAAATTAACACATGTAATTTATAATTTAAATTGAATTGGTTATAAAAGCTTTTTAGATCTTAATTCATTCCTTTTTTATGTATATATATAAATAAATTCTCCCTTTTTAAATTAAAAAGAAATGAAAACAAACAAATTAAAAATATAGCTTATTCAAATATTTTCAAATACTCATTCTATTAAATTTCAAAACATTAAATTCATCTTTAAATTAATTTATCAAATCAAATTTTAAAAATCAACTTATATATATATATGTGTGTGTGTGTGTGTAACGACCCCAAAATTTGGAATTTATTTTAATTAATAGATAATGTGAATTTTGAATAAATTTTGGAATAAATTTAAAATTTGAACATTTGATTTGTATTTGGATTGGGATTTACAAATAATGTAAAGACATTTGAAATTAATTTTATGAAATGGATTTGAAAAGTTGTGTAAATATAATAAATAAATAAAAGACAATAAATATTTAGGTTGGAAATTTATATTTTCAAGTAATAAGACCCAAAGCAAAGCAAGTATATTCAAGTTGCAAAACAAAAGAAGACAACATTATATATATACAAGTATGCATACTTGTAAAATGAAGAAACACTATTTATAAAGGCCTAGCAAGAAAGACAAGATTATATATATGAATATGCAGACTGGAAAAAAAAAACATATAGAAACATCATTTCAAAAACCAGACAGAGTAATTAATGCGAAGATTTCAGCCACCAAAGCAATATCTATCTACATATATAGAAATGCAACCGAACATATGAATAAAGGAATAAGTATGTACAAATAAAAAGAAGACAAAGTGATAAAATAAAGTACAAATATAAAACAAGTATTATCAGCCGAAACAAGAAGTAAGAAATTAGGCAAGAATAGAACAAAGAAAAAAGAGAAAAAGTATCATAAGGAAACATAAAGGACTTGTGCATTAAATGCTTTCACCTTGGTACATAATAAAATCTCATCAGCCGAGTAAAATGATACAAGGCTAGAGCAAGCGAAAAGGAAATAAACAAAGGAAATATATGTAGAGTAGGTGCAGGCATATTGTATAAAATACAAGTGTACAAACTAGTTTACCAAAGAAGCCACCACTATCTCAAAAGTTTGTACAGCCGAACTAAAGAGGAAAGAAAATTTTAAACATAGTACAAGGCAATAAATGCAAGTATACATCAGCTGTAACTTCATTTTTTCTATATACATCATTTCTCATTTCAGTTCGAACCATGTAACCAAATTTTCTTCAACCTAAGAACAAACTAAAGTCTGGATAATCAAGCCTGGAAGAAAAGAAATAAAGTAAATCAAATCTGGAGATAATAAGCAATGCAAATCTTCAACCTGGGATTGTAGATCACAAACAAACTCAATCAAAGTAAAAGCAAATCAAAGAATGCAAGTTCCAGGCTTAAAGGAAAAAAAATCTGCCTCTGTTCTTTGTTCTCTGTCTTCATGACTGAGGTGAGCAAACTCACTTATCTATATATGTGCTTTTTGATATTATGGTCGACACTTGAAGGGTGATGGTTTAAATGCCTGCATGTTTGAGTTTACATATATTTATGGGGGTGAATGTCTGGGTATGTTTCGATACATACCTCTATTTTAGGTTAACAGGTTTAAAGAAAAATAAAAATAAAATAATAGAACAAACTTATATTCTTCTGCTCATAGTCTCTCTTAGGGTCTACTGTATAAAAGAAGAAAGTTAGCATCGACTAGAATTAAATTTAAAAATTTGTTTCAAATAGAAATATATAGTTAATACTTTGGAAACTAAACATTTACAGTAAAATATATGCCTCTGTTCAAAGTAAAATTTAAAACCTGATAGATGTTGTGATGGTTGGTTTGGTATTTGGGTTTGTTTGTATTAGTGATAATGTGCAGGCATATCTGTTATGAATGTTTTGAGGTAGGCATAATTGCCTTCGTGGTTCCAGGGTTCCAAAATCTGCTTTGAATTTGATTTCTTCTTCTTCAGTCATTGTTAAACTTTAAAATTTAAACACAAGGTGTTTATATAAAATGATTTAAGTTTAAAAAATAAATTCAAGTACTTAAAGTTTGAAAATCCTCTGGAAACAAGAAAATACGGTGAAATCTTAAATATGTAATAAAATCAAATGCTAAATGATATTGATTCAAGTATATATCTTGAATCATCTTAGAAAATTAGAATTTTTAAAAACAGAAATATTGATTTTTAGATAAGTAAATAGGTGCAGTTTTAAAGTGAACCGAAAATGCTTATTTGAGGATATCTGATGATTCAAACAAATTTGGATGTTAAAAATCATGTTGGAGCTGGCTTGATGCTTGTTGATTTCAGGAAAAATGCAAGTGAAATTTTTCGTTGGCCGAGGTGATCGAAATTGAGGGTAGTAGGGTTTCGACATTGATATTGGAGGCCTTTGATTTCGGGATTATTGTGTAGTCGATCGATCGCTGGAGTGAATCGCGAGTGTGGGAACTCGTTCGTTGAGGTATGGCGATGTTTTGACCCAAAGCGCACGACCTCTGATGGTCAGAGGTGGGTGTACGTGGCGTTGTTGGAGACTCAGTCTTGTTCGAATTTGGGTTCTAGTTGCTTTGGGTAGCTCGATTTTGATTCTCGAGTCGTTTTGTCAATCTGATTTATCGGAGTGTATATGGAAACGATCGTCGTCATGTGGGTGGTTGCGGCAGTGGCTGGTGGTGGTCAGTTGGCTGGTGTAGGTGCACGGTGCACATAAATGTGCCTGGGCATGGTATGAAACAGAAGTGGAAGAAGAAGGACTCGGTTTCGTGATTTGAGTGGGAAGAACAGTTCAGTATTTAAACTTTTTAATACGCGAGAGGGAGGGAGGAGAAACTCGGGGGAAACGAGGAAGAACCGCATGCTTTTCTCGAGTAAACTATGTGTGTGTCTCGGGTCCAGTTGCTGATGAAGTTGCTTTAAATACTTTAAGCATTGTAATTAACAAAGTTAATATTTGATTTAAATTTATCAAGAATGTTTTCAAAGGTAAGATGGTTAATTTAAATTGGACATTAATTAAGAATGTAATTAATTTGTAACTATAACTAAATAAGTAGTTAAGGTTTAAAAATTTGTAATTAAAGATTTATTTTAATAATCTTGTGGAAATCAATTTGTAATAAATTATTTAATTAACCATTTAAAGTTAATTAACTAACTAATAAATGGTAGTGGTTAACTATTGAAAATTACTTAATAATTAAAGGTTAATCAAAGATTTAAAAAAAAATGATTAAGGTAAATTAAATAAATGATTAAAAGGTTAATTAATTAGAAATTAACTGGGTCATTAATTTAGAATGATTAGTTAATAATTAAAGGTTAACTAATAAAATTTGAAAGGAAGATTTATTTCAAACAAATTGAAATGATAATTAACCCGGATTAATCTATTGATACATATGATTTAAATTAATCAGTTAATTAATAAATTCACTTGTGAATGTATGGATTCTATTGAATGTTGAATTATTTGACATCTCTGATTTGTGATGCTTTGTGATACATCCTGATTTATGTTGTGATCTGAAATTTACTTATCTGTGATATATTATTTGTGAATCTGTGAATGAGCGATAAGCGTTATCGTTTATATCTCTTATCAACTATATTTCTGTGTTTGATCTGTGATGATTGAATGTTGTTGCACTATTGTGTTAAACCCCTGGACCACACCATACACACACAATTATGGATTTCACGAGGAAAACAGTTAAGTCACAGATTTTTGAAATAATTTTGAATTTGAATTTTTAAATTCGAATGTTTTGGAAATGGAATCGGGATAAATGTGAAAAGCCTTTAGAATGGAATTTCAAGTTAAAATTTATTTTAATTAAGTTTTGAAATTTAAATAATTTGATTTAAATTTGAATTCAAAATTGGGAATTGAATTCTATGATTTGAAATTAGGAATTTAAAGATGCTAAGTTAGTTTGAAACCATATTTAAAGTATTGTTTTGGGAATTCGAATTTAAACCAAAGATGGTAACTTGTATAAATGAAATGGGGTTTTTCCAAAATAAAGCTATTGTTTCTAAATAATAATAAAAAACTTTGGTTTCAAATCTTATTGAAAAGGATTTCAAGTTTAAACTAAAATTTTCCAAGTTGTAGATGAATATTGGGAAACGAATTTGAAAATAAATATTTGGCAAGAATTTGAAAACTATGACACAAATCTTTGATTTAAAGATTTGATGAATTAATTCTTTTGAAACGGAATTGCTTTGAAATCCGGGAATGAATATTTGTGAAAGTTGGTGAAATAAATCTTATTTTTAAAGAATTGAAATGGTAATTGGTTTAAACCATTTGAAAGAAAGTTTTGAATTATTAAGTTGTGACTTAATTGAAATCCCATATCCATATGTTTTAAATGTTTCGCTCACTATTCGGTTTAGCCGGGAAAGGACCTTTGTGTCGTATAACCCATTCCGAATATGTGATACATCGTTATGGATAGCATTTGAAGAACGGTGGTGAAGACCGGGTATTTGCGAGAGCGATAGGATGACCTATCGATTGTCTCTGCACCGAGTCGCGCCGGTATAGAGACTCCCTAAGTGATGGGAAATTCGATCGGGATTGTGAATATCCGGATTGCAAGGACTTCTTTGGAAGTGCCTTCGGTTCTGTTCGAACCCGGAACAGACTTGTATGGATTGTATGTCTGACATTACAACTTGAGATATAAAGCAGATTTCTTTCAAATACATTTCTGTTGGTGGCGGAGAATTTATTCTTTTAGCTTAACACCCTTCTCTGAGACGTACGAGCTAAGAGGTTATGTAGTTGATGGTTATCAGCGATATATTCCCAATTTGGTAATGTGACATGCTGAGTGTTGCTGTGAAATGATCATTGTTTGATCATTTGTGATAGGATCATTTGTTTGATCATTTATCTTTGTGATCATTACTTTGATCATTTGTTGACCCAAAGCATGGCTTTGTACCAAAGCATGGCTTTGTGGACGTGACCTCATCGAGCCTCACACCCCGGAATGGTCAAAACAGGAAAGATGCGGCAAGGTTATTAGGGGGTAGCGCCCCTTTAGGGTATGTTCATTCCCTTCTGGATAGAGGTGGTATCATGGTATGGAGCCCAGATACTTAATCTATGTTGTTACTGCAAATTTAGTACTTTGTGGTTGTTGGTTATCGGGATCCCGGATAAAGGTTGGTTACGACCGGGGGATGACATACTCGTGTCAGTAGTTACCCAGTTAGGGGTAACCCGGCCTTGTGTTGGCAGATATCCGGTTAGGTTCTCGGGGACGTCCTTCCAGAGGCGTTCTCATGTGGCAATGGGAAGTTCCTTGGCCTGACCATTTGTTGGAAATCCAAAGAAACAATACGAGCCTTGTACGGTTTTAGTTCTAGAACCTGCCATTTAAAATGGTAGCTATAGCGGGCATAATATAATGGTACCTATGCTGGCTAAGATTTATATTCTACTTTCGAAATTGTTTTCTACACTATGCACTAATAATAATATCAAAAATGATTTAATTTTGCGTAGTAAGCATCTTTGACTATCATAAGAAGAAATCTCCTCCAAGTTTGCGTTTGCATTGTGTGTGTGGCGGGAGGTCTTATGGTAGTTTCATTTTCAAAAAGCATTGCAAATTTACTTTAAAATTCTTTTGTTGATTGTTTTAAAGATAAACTGTTTTTGTTGCTCACACCAGTCCCATGACTGATCCGGAGTTTATTGTTCCTTTCCTAAACTCTGGGTGCTCATTATTTTCTACACGAGCAGTCTAGAGTTGGGTTTTTCAGATAGTTAGATATAGTGGATTATGTGGAGTTAGTTCAGTCTTTGGTTCGCACCAGTCCTGCTTATCTTGGTGCATTGTTATCGGGAATCCGAGCTATTGCTGGATTGGTTCTTGGAGATGGAGTTCAGATTTGGAGTTCTTCGTCGAAGACTATCTTAGAGTTATATTGTTCCGCTGCTAGTGTTATCATTTTCTTTCCGCTGCTATTGTATCATATCTCTGATGTATATTGATATTCATTGTATCACTCTGTTGTATCAGTGTTGTATATCAATGTATTATTCTTTTATTCCGCTGTGTTGTTTACTTAATTGTGTTATAAGCTCTGGCGAATCGGATTTGAATGATCGAATCTACGACATTCGAGTACGATGTAAAGTATGGATGTCGATTTTCGAGCGGGCAAAACCCGTTTCGTCACAATATGCATATATAACTCTTATTAAAACTAAAAATAACAAATCCTATTTCTTACAAAAAATATTTATGATTAGAAAAACTAAGAATTAACATTTGAAAATAACAAATTAAACAATATTAAATAATTTTATAAAAGAGATTGTAATTTTCTTCTATTACTTAATAAATTAAAATCATAAGTAAATTGTATTTTAAATCTTATATATAAATTCAAACAATATTTAAGAATAAAATAAAACGAAGCTTTTAATGTTAATCTAATTTAAATCATATTTAAACTAATTAAAATATAAGTTTAAACAAATAAGATTGACCTTTAATATAAACCATATAATTATTTGTTAAATTGCTTTGAAAAGTTAAATGTTAATTTTAAATCAAATTTTCAATTTACTAAAAATAAATTAGAATTAGAAAACCAATTCATTTACTAAATTCAAAATCAAAGTTTATCAACTTACAATATATACAACTATATATATTATAAACAGAAAATAATTTACTAACTTTAAAAAAAAAAAAGATCTTCCAATTAAAATATTTATTAACAGAAGATTATTAAATCAATTCAAAATTTATTATCAAAATTTTATCAAATCAATTAAGTTTTTAACACAGCTTATTAAATTTATATTGCCAAATTTTCGGGATATCACACAATGCCTTGTCCTGCTAGTGGGATGGGCATCCTCATGGATGAACGAATCGGGACCACAGCGGGGGTGGTCTCGTCGTCAGATCGTTTTATGCCTCCAATGAGGAAAGAAGCATTGGGTGGGTTGCACATCCCTATGGATCAGTTTCTTTGGTATTCCTTGGTTATAGAGGTGGGTTTTCTAGTCAACCTCTCCAAATAGCCATGGCTGTTTGGCACTCCAGTGATTGTGAAGGTCATGATAAGTAGGTTTCGATTTAATAGCCTTATTAATTCTTAGATCGAGGATGTTTCAAGGATGTCCTATTTCACATTCTACATAAAAAAGAGTTGATATAAATTTTGTTGCCTTAAAATTATCGCAACACTTCATAGGTTTATAATAGAGGCTTACAATCTTCATACGTAATTTTCCTAGTGGTGCTCTGGGTTCCATGTATAGGATACATTGCAGCCATCGAGGGTTCAATAGGTGGTATGCGCTATTGGCAAGTATAGCGATGATTACATACGGGCCTTTCCAGTTCGGTTTTAGGACTCCCTCAACTAGATTCTCGGTGTTAGGAAAGATACGAAGCAACACCAAGTCCCCGACCTTGAACTGGCGGAGCCATATCCTTGCATTGTAATGCTTGGCTATCTTCCTTTTGTATGCTTCCAAATGTAGTTTGGCTTCTGATATTTTTTCCTCTAAACCATCGAGATTGAACTCAAGCAACTATCTATTTTTCTCGAGGTCATGAGTGAGTTGCCCCAACATGATATGTCAACCTTAGTGAGTAGCATTGCTTCAAACCCATATGCCAGAGAGATTGGAAGTGCTCGGTCGATGTGCATCCGATAGTGAGGTACGACTAGAGTACGAGATGTTAATAGTCAGCACAGTTTCCCTTGGCCTTTGTGAAGCGCGTCTTCAACGTTGCCTTGGTCGTTTTGTTTATGTATTCGACTTGCCTGTTTGCCTATGGATGCATGACATTGGCACTTGTCAGATGATCAGTGCCATTTGGTGCCAGCCTTTCAGAGGAACAGTGCATACAGAGCCACTCTTAAGCTAAGGAAACATGATGCTTATAGATAGGGCAGGCGACAGTTCGAGAAGCTTATGGATGTGAGCAGGCCAAGGAAAAGACGATGATAGATGAAGGATCTATTCGATGGTCTATAAATTGGTAAGCCTATTGTTGATGGGTCCTAACCTTCAGAGTAACCCGACTCAACCTCCACTACCTAGTGTGTAACGATCCGTAATTTCGAACACTTCGTCTTTGAATACTAGAACATTTGAAATATAGTTAAGTGTTATAAAAGTGATTTTATAACCTTATCAGACTTCTTGTAATAATAACTATTGATAGAAAACTTGTTTTTGAATTTATTTTACAAAAATAAATACTTTGAAGAAATATTGATAATATAATCGAAAATCATTTTATCGATAAATGGATTTTATTCGATAAATGTTGTTCAAACTTTGTAACATATCTAGCAATATATGAATTCATTAGCTAATAAAAATATTTTGACTTAATATGTTTAATTAAATTCACTTTTAAGAGATTCTAGAAGGTAATTAGGAAGTAGATATTTAGTGAAGATATTTCTTTTGGTTTGTGAGGTGGAAAGCAAGTCACATAGGGGGATGGCGCTTTGGCCAGCTAGAGGTAATGGGGGAAGGTTGTTGTAACCCCTTGAAGGCCCATAAAGTGACGCCATGGCTCTTTAAATCACTTTCACATTTTTAAGCAATAAAACAAGGCTCTTCTCTCTCTTATTCTCTTCGTTATATCTTTCTATAATTATTATCAAATCAACCCAAACCCTCTTCAAACTCTTGTTATAAGCATTAAACAACATAATAACTCCTTCCATCAACTTGAATCTTGAAGAATTGAAGCACACAAGCCTTAAAAACCCAAGGCTGTGAGCACTTATAGGCATTTTAATCTAGGTGCGTTTAGCATACATCCTTGGTAAGCTTTGAAAATACACAAAACATCCTTTCGTTTTTAATAAGTTCTTGGTCCCTGTTTACAAATTCACACGAGCACAAAGACCCAAATACCCTTTATGTTTTTAACATTTCAAACGTGTATAACTTTTTATAGAAACATCGGATCGGCATATTGTTTTCACCAAAAAAATACTTTTTTATGATATTTAAAATGAGATCCATTGTTAATGCCAAAAAAATCATATTTGTAGTAAAGGTGTAATTATTTCATATATTTGTAGAAAATTCTGCAAAATTTAAACATCTTCAATTTTTCTTCAAATCTGCAACTATTACATTTAATTTCAGACATTTCTGCAATTATATGATACAATTGCAGACATGTTTGCAATTATTGCATACAGTTGCAGAAGTGTCTGCGACTATAGCGTATAATTGCAGACATTTATGCAATTACATAATATAATTGCAGACATGTCTGCAATTATTGCATACAGTTGCAATTATTGCATATAATTTCATACCATATATGTCCGCGGATAGCTTGTCCTTCCATCTTTTTTACATATGCACAATGCCACTTGTTAGAAAGATAATAAAATTTGTGATTTAATGGTGAAAACGGTTTGTTAATTCGTTGTTTCTACAAGAAATTATTGCGTTTTAAATATTGATAATTAATAGGGTGCAAATTTTAATTATGGATTTGAGAATAACATCCATATATGAAGAATCAACATTGCTGCGATGGAGAAGAGAGGCATTGGAGGGAAGAAAATTATAGTATTTGAAAATAGGGATGTAATTGATATCTTTTTGATGAGGATAAAGTTTTGTGTTTTAAGTTTGGTTTTAGGGATGTGTCCCTTATTTTCACTTATAATCCTAGGTTGAGAACAAAATGAAAGGTGAGAGGAATTTTGGAGCTTGTTTGATTGAGGAAGGTATTGGAAGTAAGATGGAGGCTTGAGCTTGGTTTTGTACTTGTAGAACGGTGAGCTAACTCACCATTTGAATGCCTATAAAGAGTATATATATGCTTGTTTAAATTATAGTAACGTGATTGACTATTTATTACTATACTTTTGTGATTCTTGCTTTGGAAAGCAAATGACATATGTAAAATGATGTGTTTGGACTTGCATGACTTGTTGCATAGCCTTCAGATAATGCACATAGGTTTGATTGTTAACACTAGGTATTTTCTATAGTCAGTATAGAAGCAATTTGAAATGCATTATGTTCGGCATTTTCTATAGAGATCCTTAGGGGGTTTTTAATCATGATTGTGATCTATATTGAGTACATTGTTTACTGCAAAAAAAATCTTAAAGTGATTGTTAACATATTGAAAAGTGGCAAAACTTCCTGGTATATAAAACTTCCCAATTTATAATCTGTTTCAACACTTAATGATAACACTTTCTAACCTCTGTAGTAACTCTAAACCCATTTTACAGCATTCTGGAAATGCTATAGTTTCTATTTTGAAATTTAATTGTTTAAAAATGACTTCTATTTTAAGTATTTCTCTTCAATCTTTTTATAAGTATTTACTAATTTATATTAGAGTATTTTAAAAGTGGTTTAGAATTCAAATATACTTTTGTAATTAATTATGAATTATTAAATTAGAAGGTTTATTTTAAATAAAAGAAAACATGCTTTTCTTTTTTTTGAAGTTTTCAAATAAATTATAGAATAGATATTTTTGAGTAATATTTTAGTAAATGTTTGAACCATAATTATAAGTATTTTAAAGTATTTTTATTTGTATATAGCTTTTAGATAATTAGTTGTGTAACATCCCGGAATTTTATCATTTTAATTTTGAATATTTGATTAATTTTAAATATATTTAAATAATTGATTTCCAAAATATAAATTATTTATTTTCAAAATTAGGTGTTATTAAAATATTTGAATTTGAGGATCGAATACTAATTATATGGATTAAATGGCCATAATTAGCTCCTTTTAATTAATAAATAATAGTGGCGAATTCATTTTTGTAAATTTATTTACTATAATAAATGGTTCGAATAAATAACAAGGAAATCAATCGTTAATAAAAATGACTTGATTTCTATTGTAGTATTTTTAATTTAATTTATATGATTTTTTCATAATTTTTAATTTGAAAAATATTTAAATTATTATTTGCTGATTTTACGGCAAATGAAAATATTTGTGTAATTTGCTGTTGATTTTTGATCGTGATACATTTTGGTGCACCATTGTATTTTATTTCTATCGTTCGTGGTTCATATGTGAATGAGATATTCGGTAGTGGAGTGCTACAAAACTATATTTTTAAAACATTTTCGAAATCAAATCAAAATTCCAAAAAATTCAACTTGACTAGAAGGTTATGTGATGATGGCTTGGAAATTTTGGTTTCCTTGGAATTTTTGTTCAACTTGTTTTCAAGTAAAGTATATTAAATTAGTATATAAATCAGAGTAAACACAGCCTCATTTTTATTTTTCACCTTTTCCTCTTGTTCACCTTTTTTTCTATTTCATTCCAGTAAATAGAAACAATGGCCTCAACAAAAGAAAAGTCAAATCTTGATATTTAGGCTACTATAAATTGCAAAGTTAGCTCCTTTGAGTTCGTCTAAGCTAGAGCTTCGATTTGGTGTTAGTTTTGTTGGGTGCAGCTATACTCTGGGATGCTCGAAAGTTTTGAAGCATGGGTGTTTGAGAGCTAGGGTTTGCATTTTGGTGAGATTCAACCATCGATTTGCGAAACAAAGTTCATACTTCAGTTTGTGATGTCATTTAGCATCATTGGTGGGGAGATGGAGTGGTACGATCGACTAAGGCAATTTGTGTTTGTTCTCTGTAGCAGCGTTAGTGCTCAAGTCGCGAGTTCTTCGGAGGCTTGGGGATTGAACGAAAGGTTTGGTCGAACTCCGAGTGCAAAGAGAAGAAGAATGTTGGTGGTTTCAAGCGGTTCCATGCACCAAAACAAAATGTGACTTCGGTTGTAGCAGTGGAGGGTTTCGGTTCACGTTCGCATCCATGGGTCTGAGCTCGAGTTGGTGGTGACTTGGGTGGATCATTCTCGAAGTGGAGTTCAATGAAGTTATTATTGAGTCGTTTCGTGGTCCATAGCTCCGATGAGCTGGAGGAGATGCACGACAAATGGGTGTATCACTTGTGCATTTCTTGTTCAGGTGGAAAATTTTGATTTTAGGGAAGAAAATTTATGTGGTGATTAATTATTAAATTAAAAGTTAATTAAGGGATTAATATTTTTGGTTAATTCCAAATCTTATAAAAATCATATCTTGCTCGTACAAGGTAGAATTCAGACACCATCACTTGTATTGAAATCATAGGAATGTTGCTACACATTGAAACTAATTTCATTAGATTAGGAGCAAGTTGAATTTTGGGCTAAAATCGGATATTGTTCGATTTTAGACCAAACCGGAACGCATAAGCATCAACGGGAATATCGATGGGTTAACTCACCTTTAAATAAATTATATGGTTCTTGTGTTGTTATAGATTTTTGATGAATGCCTGGATGATAGTTAATAATTTTAATGAAGCATAACTTAGTGATGAATTTATAAGGATTTAATTTAATTATGCTTAGCATAGTTAAATTAGTTATACTTCGTTTGGGACATCTATTTAGCATAATAAAACCCCGTTCTGCTATAATAAAAGTGAATCGATTATTTGGTCATCGATCAAGCAGAATAAATCACCGTTCTATGCTTGCAAAGTAAAAAGATTACGATTATTTAATTGTTTGTTTGGATTTGAATTCCCTTTAGACAGCGGATGACATAAATAACCATTACGTTGTAGGGGACAACTAGGAATAAGTCAGAGTGTCTTCGTAGTGAATAGGTCGACACAGAACACTTCGAAGTGCGCGCGCACACACACACATATAGATGAGATTATAGGGGACTTTTGTAGGGATACCTTAAGGGGTTTCTCACCATTATTTATTTATTGTTATCTACATCTTATTTATATCCTTTTACCGCTTATATTGATGTTCGGTTGAAATATTTATGACATACTATTTGAATTGTTTATGTGTCATTATAGTAATTTTCACTATACCATCACTTATGAAATGTCATCTCTTTATACCCTTATGTATGCTAAACTTGTGCTTGTATTTTACTAAATAAATGTTTGATCGCGTTTTTTCACTTTGAAAATTATTTAAACTATATTTTCAAATATTTTGAGAATTTTGAAAATAAAGGATACGTGTTGATTAAAATTTATATAAGGGATTATAAATTTGATTAATTACCTTTTGGGATAATTAGAATGGTTTTAATTTATAAAAGATTATAAATTGTATTTCTTTTCCTTGGGATAATTAACGTTGTTTAAATCTATAAAAGATTATAGAATTTAATTTCTTTTCCATTGGGATAATTAATGTTGTTTTAAATTTGTAAAAATTATGATATGATTTATTTTCCTTTGGGATAATTAACATTGTTTATAAATGAGAAAATCCTTTAAAAAGTGACTCTTTTAAAATAATACTAAGTGTAAAGTATTTTTGGGTTTAGAGTAAATAGTGTTTTATTGAGAATTGATTATAGCCCTTATTTTTAATACACTTAGAAATATAATCTGCTTCTTTAAAAGAATAGTTTTAAAGAGTATATTTAAAGTGCTGTCCAAATATTTATGATGTGAGAATCAAGCATAAGTAAGAATCAAATGTTTTAAATCTTGATTCGTTCATTGGTGACAAGTGTATGTGATCTAATTCCCATATACAATCGTTCGTTTACTTTCGATAGTTGATTTTTTGAACTATCGATTTTTTTACCATTAATTATGCTTCGTCATTTAAGACGATTTTTGCTCATTTTGAGCATTGGCATCCAACACTGTGGATAACTAAAATCCAAGAGCAAGTGGGAGCCAAGCAATGTGGGTCACACCCATTTGGATATATTCACATTTATCTACAAATTTTTGGTAGCGTGCATGCGTTGATGCAAGTATATTCGGACACCCACATTAAGTTATACGGGGACTAGCTTGGAAGTTCCGAAGAGTGTTGCGTGTTTGGCGTGTGCTCTCAAGAGTGTCTTGTCTAGAGGTAAACTTTCGGTGTAGGTAGGCTCACCCTCCTTGTCATGTTGGATAAATTCATTCTAATTGTTTAAATTCAATCCTTGGAATTAATCTTTTCTTTTTTTGTGTTTACATCAATCTAAGACGATTTGTTGCTCATCTGAGCATTGATATACTTTATCGGAGATGACTAAAACCAAAGAGCGAGTGGAAGCCAAGCTATGTGGGATTACTCCCATTAAGGTATCTTAACATCCACTCTAGATTGGATTGGCAGTATGCGCTCGGAGGTGTGAAATAATTGTATTCTTGGTAAGATTGGTGGGGTCCGACTTGGAAGTATCCAAGAGCTATCTAAGTTCTCAAGTATATTTCTAGCGGTATACTTTCGGTAAGGGGGGCGCATCCCCATAGTCATTGTTGGAAAATTTCACTTCCTTTCTTTATTTGATTCAAATCATTGAATCGTTTTCTTAATTGCATCGAGAAGTTTATGGAACTCTTCTCGATGTTTATTTGTTTGTGTCCATTACTTAGTTTGGATTATGATCTTGGTTATACCAATTCTTTTAAGTAGGGTTTTGTTCAAATTGTTTACATTTTTCATCTATGAATGTTGCTTTTGTGAGGTAAATGCCTATTCCATGTTTACGGCATGGTTTCACAGAGTTATTATGTAACGACCAACCCTTTTGGATGGTTTAAATCGACGATAGACCACACACGTAAGACTCAAACCATTCAAAAGAGAGGATTGCTATGGGGCAGATAAGAAAATGCAAAGAAAGAAAGAAAACAAATACAAAATCTCGCAGCGGAATGGCAAAATATAATAATCAAATAAATAGTACATGAAGTTATTTACAAATAACATTTGTGTGACGACCCGCCTTTCATTCCTCAGATAGATGCATAATCTAAGAAAGAAAGAGGTAGAAATAGAATATATAGAAGAAAGAACTAACAATATCAGAATCTCACAGTGGAAACGGAACAAAATATAATATATCACATAGCTATTACATCAGAGTTACACAGATACAACAACATTTCACATTAGACAGTTACAAAGCCTGTCTATCCATTACATTCCAAAATGCAACAGACAAAGACTTCAACACAGCGAAAATAGATAGATATACCTACGTCTGGACTCCTGCTTCAAGATTCCAAAATTCGTCAAGCAAAAACCTAATCACTTGGCTACTCATAAAAATTTGAGTACCCTAGAGTTTAAGAAAACAGAAATAAACTCCAGGTCAGACATGGGTCTGGTGTGAGTAAATGGTTATGTTGTTTAACTTGAAAAACCTTTTGAAAACAAAGGTACCGCGTAAGACTTCCCACACATAAACATGGCTAAGTTTTTACCTTATGCTAACCAAAACATTTGATAGAAAATCCAGTGATATTATAATAGGATCTAGGGTATTCAAATAAATATTCACATAACTGAAATTGTTACATGATTAAATTCCAGCATACTAGCCACAAAGTGGGTTATACAATCAAAACCGTAATGGTACGTAAGGATAATGAGTTTCCATCAATGGCAGGGCTACTGGGGTACTGCCCGTCACAGTACATAGCCTAGTTCACCGTATCGAGGATCCACCTTAATCCCCTGCAACACAAGTCCGAAACCATCCCTTACTGGATAGTCCCGAATAAGACAACCCCGCGGTTGTAGCTAGCAACTTCCCACATAGCCGAATATAAAGGGATTCTAGACAGGGGAAAATCTTATCCTACTTGAGCACGACTCACTAAGCCTTGCTACACCTCCCTGTTTTAGCTATTCCCATTTGATGAGGCTTGAGGCTATGATTACCTTTAAAAGAACACATCTTGGAATGCTCATCGTCCTCCCTTGACGATGGTCTGATAGCATTCATCCATACAAGTTCGTTCCTGGTACGAACTAAACCGAAGGCATTATGTCGTTACACTCATTTTGGAATCACCCTCAGAGTTAACGACAATAACACTTGTACTCTAAATCTCCATCTTGAACCTGAAAGCACTATCTCTGTTGTACTCATATTGGAATCACCCTTAGAGTTTTAACGACAAATAGTTCTTACACTTCGAGTCTTCAACTTGATCTTCACTTGAATTCATGACCCAACGTTGTGGTTTTCGGATAATCAAATCTGATATCCGATCCCGGTCTCATTGAAATCCAAACGTTTCTTAAAGGCCAAGTTGTTTAAGGTTTAAACAATTTAATTTAATTCAATACTTTGTATTCACACAGCATCATTCACAGATAAATATCACATATTTATCACAACTATATCCAATATCCCATCACAAAATATCATAGATTATCATACAATAGATATCAATCGATCTGGACATCCTACACAAACAACCATCCACAAGCAAGAATTATTAATCCACATTATAATTAATTTAATTTACTTACATTAAATTAATTACTTAAGAATTAATCACTAATTCCCTACTTAATTCAATCATTAATTAATTACAAACCATTTAATTAATTAATTATTCCTCAATTTCCTTGTAAACTAATTAATTAACCTTTAATCACAGATTAATTATCCTTTAACTATTAATTAACAAACCTTAATTATTAATTAATATTCCTTAATACAAATTAATTAATCCTTAATTACTTTTAAATCAATTAATTAATCTTTAATTAACTAATTAATTATCCCTTAATTATTAATTAATAAACCTAGTTATTAATTAATAAAACTTAATTAATCCTTAGTTACCAGTCAATCAATCCTTAATTACCAGTTAATCAATCCTTAATTACCAGTTAATCAATCCTTAATTACTAATTGATTATAATTAATCTTTAATTATAAATTAATTATCCTTTAATTACTAATTAATAAACTCTAATTATTAGTTAATAAAACTTAATTACAAATTAAGTTCTTCTTAATTATTAGTTAATTATCCTCTAATTACTAAATTAATTAATCCCTAATTACTTAATTAAAAAAAATCTTAATTCCTTAATTAATTAATTAATTACAACTTAATTTCTCAATTAATTAATCTCTAATCATTAATTAATAATCTTTAATTATCTAATTAATGATCTTTAGTTACAAATTAATTAACCTTTAATTAATTAATTTATAACCCTCAATTATTAATTTGTAAATCCTTAATCATTTAAATTAATTAATTACTCTTAATTAATTACTTAATTAATCCTTTATCGTTAGTTAATTATACTTAAATTTTTATTAACTTAATCAATTACAACTCATTAAAACCTTAATTAATCTTAAGATAAAACATTATTTTTATTAATGCCTTAATGATCATTAAAACAATTTATCTTTAATTAACTTACATAATTAAATCATTTAGTTAAGTTTTAAAATAAAATAATCATTTTACTTAACAAATTTAAAGTTAACAAATAACTTCCTTTAAATAACTTTAAACATTTATCATGTAATAGTTTTAAATAATTTCAATTTAAAATTTAAAAACTTGCTTTTATAAAACCTTTAAAAACTAATTTTAAACATTATACATATAAATTGCTTATAAATTTCATTTCTAACTTAAGATTTAAAATAACATAAAATTATACTTAACAAAATTTAAATTAAACAAATTTCAAAACTTCTTAATCAATTGTTAAAGAAAACAATTATTATATATAAAGGAAATTTATATAAGGAAGTTTTAACTAACTTATTTTTAAATTTCAAAAAACCTTGTTTTAAAACCCTTTTTTTAAAACTGTTGAACCTTGCTTCGGGTCAAACTCGAAGATCACTTGGGTCTTGCCCCGAGTAAACCACTTCCTTCTTCTTCTTTTTTTTTTAAAAAAATTTTGTTAAAATTTTAAAGTTAAAACCTGAAACAATTCACTCATGAACACGAGATAATACTCGAGTCCATCCCCTCATTCACCCGAGTCCCTCTTCGAGTCAAACCCACAACCAAAATAACTAACACAAAAACTTCACCGTCACATGCGCCTGCGATTGTGCCGTCTCCAACCTTCGATGTACCCTCCGGCACATCAACCATTGTCACTATAAAATATATCCCGATCGCCAAATCTCTAACACAAGACCACAAACATGATCGAGCAAATCAGGCAGACCTGGAACCAAAAACCCAAACCTGAAAACCCCATGTCCAAGTGATTCCGACCACCAGACGTCGAGCAACCTCATCCCAAGCTTCGTTGTACTTCCACGCTACCAATGCCCAAATTCTGATGCACTCCGATGCTACAGACGTGATGCCATGATCCCATTTCCCAGACTCAACCCATTTAGGGTTTAAAACCTAAATCATCCCCGCGACGTTGCCTCGACGACCTGGAACTCCACCGGGCATTTTTCCCAAAACCACCGGACATCCTCCTACCTCCAGCCAAGTTCCCGATCACCCTAGATACTTCGGCCACTAGAAATTGCTCAAAAACCACCTTCTGGTCATCCTCGAAATGCACACTCATTACATTACTAAAAATTATGATTTTTGTTTTAAAAATCCTAATTTTCAAAGTAGATTCGAGTTATAAACATGAATCAGCAAATTAAGATGTTTGGTTTGAACACGTTTTTAGAAATCTACTATATTTTTCTTGATTTCAACAGTTTTCAAACCTATTATGCTTAAACATATTTTTAGCACCTAGATTATGATTAAATTAACTAATCTTGTTTGAATCTCAAGGCCTAACAGGGAACAAATAAAAAGATTTGAAATTTTTATCAAATTTAAACCTTGTATCTTGAAAAATAGAGAAGCACAGAAAAATCAGACACGCAAACTTAAATCCATTCATATACACAGAGCTATCACTTATATATATATATATATATATATATACACACACACACACACGCAGAGCAACATTCACCTTAGAAATTCACAAGCACAGATTTATAGTTACTTAAGCCTTTTAAATGATATGTTTACTCACCTGTTGGAAAGACAAAGAGCTTTGAAATGGTTTTGATTTGAAACAGAGAAACTCTGATTTTTTTGAAAACTGAATTGTTTTGATAAAAAATCTAAAATAGTTGATGTTGAAATGATCAAGCTTTTTAAAACTGAATTGATTGCTTTAAATCTGAGAAGGTTTCTTTGCTATGGAAAGGAAATCCTTTGTTGTTGCTTTGAATTATGTAATTGATTACTGAAATGGTTTACAGGCTTATGATCTATTTTGAGAAATGTTTTTACAGGGTTTTTGATTTATTTTGAGGAATGTTTTCAGGTTTGTAGATTTTACAGAGTTTTGTTTCTTTGTTTATTGAAAAGAGAAGATAGGAAAAAGAAATGAATAGAGAAGATATGTGCTTATATAAGCTTAATTGTGATTATTTAAAATTTAAAGAAAATGAAAACAAATTATGACACTTGTTAAAATGGTTAACATTTGTCATTTACAATCCCTTGTTAAATTACATATGTTATCACAAGCCTTTATAATTAATTACTTGTAATTACTATTTTTTATATATTTTAAAATGATTTAAAAGCTTTTGTATTTATTTTCCTATTTAATAAGTGTATTTCTTGCGATGAAGATAGAAGGAAAATAATTGCTGCTGATCCAATTATCATGAGGAACAAATTATTCATAGTTAAGCAATGGGATCCAACAGTTGGTAATAGTTGTAGTACGATAAGAACTGTTCCTGTTTGGATTAGGATCTCAAATATCCCTCTTTATGCCTGGTCTCATCTGGGAATAAATTGGCTTGCCTCACGCGTTGGTAAATTCATGTGTATGGATGCGCAAACAGAAAAGTTAGATAGAATAGGATATGCAAAATATATGGTTGAGATTACACCTGCTGAGGAGTTGATGGATGAGTTTCCTATGAGACTAATGGATGGATCTGAGCAAATAGTGAAAGTTGAATACTTATGGAGACCTGAAATTTGTATTAACTGTAATGAGTTTGGCCACAGGACTGAAGTGTGTTTGAAAATGGAAAAGAACTATGAAGAGAAGGCATAAGAGAAAGTTGAAGCCAGAAAGCATAGTAAGGGGTCTGAAGATGATATTGAGCAAGCATCTAGGGTCCAAAATCAAAAGCAGGTATGGAGAAGGGTGGAAAATAGAGGAGCAAAGATGAAAAGAGAGAAGGGGGAAAATAAGATTACTGAAGAAATGGAAAACGGTACTGAAACTGAAGGGGATAGGGCAAGTACTAGAATGCTGCATATATCAGAAGAAAGATCCATGAGAAAGGAACTACAATAAGAACCAATGAAGAAGACAATAGAAATAACAATAGATACAATGTTTTAATGGAAGAAAATATGGAAGAAGCAAGCTATGTAAATGGTGAAAATGAATCAGGGAATGTGAACGATGAGATAGTTGTGCAGTTAGAGGAGAGAGAAAATGAAGGTAACATGCAAAAAGCAGTTATAGTTGTTAGTGAAAAGGGTAATACAATAAGAACCAATGAAGAAGACAATAGTAATACCAATTGTTTCAATGTGTTAGTGGAAGAAAATATGGCAGAAGCATGCAATGAAAATGGTGAAAATGAATCAGGAAAAGAGAACTGTGATATTAATATACAGTTGGAAGAGAGACAAATTGAAGGCAACATGCAAAAAGAAGTTTCACCTGTATCTGACCGCGTGCATGTTCTCAACATCATGCATTCAAACATACATTATCTTGAAAGCACAAAGACAAAAGTGAAACCTCACATACTCATTGCAGTATGGGAAAAGAAAAAGTTATGCCACAAATTGCCAGTTCCACTGGAAATAATTCACATCAACCCACAGTCAATCTGGCCTTGCATACTTCTTATGGAAGCATAGATTCCTCTTCAATCATAGATGAATCTCAAATCAGACAAACTCTACAAAATGAAATACTTGCCCTGATCATGGACCAACCATCAGGAAAAAACAGCACACCTGAACATCATTACTCCTTCTTAGGGGATTTGCCAGGATGGAGATCAATGCCAACATCTCCAAATAATTCACACTCTCAATCAGTGCCAGGCAAGAACAGTGATAAAGGAAAAATTCATAATAAACAACGCATAGTAGATAGAACCACAGAACAAAGGGGATCTCCTGCAACTAGGAGCACGAAAAATGTCACTCATCATTCCCTGAAGTATACTAAATGATGCACAACTTTGCAGTCTGGAATATAAGAGGAGCCCATTCCTCCAACAAGCTTGATCAAGTCAAGTATCTTACTAACCTACACAAAGTATCTCTTTTTGCAATACTGGAAACCAAACTTAATGAATCTCTCTCAATTAAAGCTGCAAAGTACATTAGTCCATCATGGACCTTGAACCATAACCTGGATCAAGCTTCTTATGGTCGTATCATGATTATTCATGATCCAATAGTTATGTCTCTCACCTCAGTTCTCAACACTGATCAAGTAATGCACTTACATGCCAAGCTGAATAATACATCCACTTCCTTCTACATATCTATTGTTTATGCCCATAATTCTGTGAACTCACGACAAATATTCCTCAATCTTCTTCCCGTCTTTAGACAAAACTCCCACCCCTGGCTTGTTTTTGGGGACTTCAACTGCTGTTTCAAATTGCATGATAAACTTGGTGGCTCCCCTCTTATGCCCAAGGACATTTACCCTCTTAATAAAGCCATTGAGGACACTTGTCTCCTCCCAATTCCCTTTTTTGGAGCAGAATTCTCATGGAACAACAGAAGTAGATCTGGTACCAGGACCTTCACCAACATTGATCATTCTTTTGCCAATCTAAATGCCCTATCTATTGAATATGCGCTTTGCGCTTATATGATTTTTTTTTGATGATAATAAACATATATACATTCGTTTAAATGTATTTGTTAATGTACTATTTTATTTTTCATAGAATAAATAAATATTTGCTGAATAAAATTAAATGACACAGAATTTGAATTCAAACAGAAATTTTATTCAAACAAATATTTATTACAATTTTAAATAGTACAATTTCAATCTCTCACTATAACTATACAACTTTGATTACAATCACATCACATTTCACATTTACAGTTAACCTCACTACATATCACTCACACTCGTATTTTTATCTTCAACTTCCTTCTAGTTTGAATCCAGCATCTGAGCAATCTGCAAAAATATAAACTAACGCAGTAAAATTGAAAAAGAAATATTTTTGCAATATAAAATGAAATATGATTTTTGAAAATATGATTTGCCTCAGTTATTTGGGTTGTTCGTCATAATTTAAATTTGAATTCATCATACACGAACAACTTGTGACATACACAGTGTATCACTGTATATGCCACAAGGCCGTGCACGTCGATATATACACTTGATTGATTTACAGGGACAGGCGAGCACAGGTCAAACCCAAATGAAAAACCGGGTTCAACTCACGTGCAATAACATTGAAAATCACGACACGAGCAAAAGGTCAAACCCGAGTTTTTTTTGAAAAACTGGATTCAACACAGGGCAGGTCACAAGTCAAAAAACAGTGCAACAAAACTCAATGTCGAGCATGCATGAAACATGAAACAGTGGATTGAACCAGAAACATGATCAACACAACAATGCAAAGACCAGACAACAATTTCATCAAATATGCTCAAGTCCAGATGCATCAGGTTGAAAATGTTCAAAGCACAAGTATACAACAAAGTGACTGAAGCAACTACCAAACAAACATAACATGCAGTTTGCTGTGATACGAGCTCGAGCACAGTTGAAGCTCAAGACATCAAGTGATCAAATGCAACACAGTATCAAACTAGAACGAAGTGATGAACCAACAATGCAAACAAAACCAGATGAACAAGACACAGCAATAATCAGGTGAATCAAGTACAAGGCACAGTGCACCACTGACCAATGAATGCAACAAAAATCTGGACAACATGGATGCATAATCACACATGTATGCAATTGACAGCAGCCAACATTGTACAATATAAACCAGACTACATGAGTAAGCATAAACATACATATGAAATGCATCAATGTGCAAAGAGCTCGAGCACAAGATATGACTACACTGAACAAAAGATCAGAGACCAGTTGATGTTCAAGTTTTACAAGACAGCTACAACACAAAAGTTCTCAAGTCTGCAAAGTAAACATGTAAATGCATAAAACAGTGCAATCATGAAGACTGCAAGAACATGAACATAGGATCAACACAGCCAAATGAAACACATCAAAGAAACTAGTCTCGACCAAATTCAGTAAGGCAATGCACCAATACAAACTCCAATGACTCAAGCAACATGTTCAGGTACAACATGACAATGCTCAAAGACACAGTACACATGTATGCGGTGACACAATAATACACATGAAGACCAACAATTGTGCAATAGTGAAAAACACAAGTCAGTGGTGAAGCAACAACAATGAAGCAGAGCCAAGAATACATGTACTCGAGGCAAATGCAACTGTGAAAACTGAAATGAAAAAAAAATGTGCAACACAATGAAAATTAAACTTCAGTAACCAAACTAAGTCAAGATCAACAACGTGAAACCGTGAGAATAAAGTCAACAGAAATATGATCGGAGCTGAAGCCGTGAAAATCAACAAGCCGTGGATATGTTGAACAAGTCAAATTGACCACGATATCAAATCAACGCCGTGACCATCAAGTAACAAAAATTATACGTTTTTGAACAAGTCAAAATCATCTCAATCATCAATACAAAATCAAGCGGCCAGAGAAATCGATTGACAAATTCAAACATGTTTATACGAACGCAAATATAGGAATTTGACCTATATAAAAGCCCAATCATCATCGGCAATTTATCCATCGAGTTCAAGCAAACAAATCAGAAGAAGAAAAGAGATAAATCACATACCACTCAGATAACTCGATCGGAAATTGGGAGAACCGTGTGCTAAGCAGAGAGATCATCGATTGACGAAGCAACAACGCCAATCCATGCATTCAATCGAGAAATAGAAGTCGACAGCCCCAGTTTTCACAAGCCCTAATTCAGTTGCAAAGGAACGAACGAAAGAAGGAACTGAAGCCGACATTGATAAGAGAAGATAACAGGGCCGTGTTTTACTTGAGTAATAATATTTTAAGGGCCGGCCTTGTTTTATTTCTAAAGGCTTTAGTTTAATTTTTAATTAGGGTTATTGTAACTTTTATTTGTGTTTTAATTGTTGTTTTTACTTTTCAAGTCAAAGAATTTGTAAATCACCACCTAGGTTGTAGGTAGTGTCAGATTGTCTAGTTAGAATTAGTTCAGTGAGCAGGGTGTGCGAGTTTACAAAGCTGTATAGGCGGGAGCAGAGTTTGTGAGTAAGCGAAGCTCTATAGGCGGGAAGCAAAGTTTGCGAGTAAGCGAAACTCTATAGGCGGAGCAAGGTGTGCGAGTCTAGTAGAGTGTTTGTGAGCGGGAGCAAATGTTTACGAGCAGGGTGTGCGAGTCTAGTAGAGTGTTTGTGAGCGGAAGCAAATGTCTGCGAGTCTAGTAGAGTGTTTGTAAGCATGATACTGTTTAATTCTAATAGAAATCTGTGAATGCAGCAGTAGGCAGGGGTTGCCGAAGCTGGGTAAATTTTGTGTGTGATTTACTTTTCAGCATATTTATTTCTGCAGTTTATTTCTGTGTTTAAATCGAGAAAATTTGCTATAACCCTATTCACCCCCCCTCTAGGGTTAATCTAGATCCTACAAGTGGTATCAGAGCCCGGTATATTTTATTTAACTCTAGAGTCATGAGTCTACAAAATAATGCTTTTTCTGAGGGGCAATCTATTGCTAGGCCACCCATGTTTAACGGGAACGATTATGCTTATTGGAAAGTTAGGATGGGTATCTATCTTAGTTCTGTTGATTATGATGTTTGGGATATTATTGAAACTGGCTATAAACCTCCCACTATAATCGTTGGTGATACTAAGATTCCTAAACCTAAGGATAGGTGGGATGCTAACGATAAGAAACTGAAAACGACAAATGCTAAAGCCATGAATGCTTTGATATGTGCTCTTGATAAAAATGAATTTAATAGAATTTCTCATTGTACAATAGCACAGGAAATTTGGCACACTTTGGAGGTGACACACGAAGGAACTTCTCAAGTCAAGGAGTCTCGTCTAGCCCTATTCAGCAATGAGTACGAAAACTTTGTGATGGACAAAGGCGAGAGCATAAAAGACATGTTTGGACGCTTTTCAACCTTGGTATACAATGCTAGAGCACTTGGGAAGGTATTCACTGAGGTAGAGCTTGTGAGGAAGATACTACGAGTTTTACCAATGAACTTTGAGGCAAAAGTCACAGCAATTCAAGAATCGAAAGATCTGAGTAAGCTAAGCATGGAGGAGTTGATTGGTAACTTGATGACATATGAGCTTGAGCTAAAAGCAAAGGAAGAACGCAACAACTCCGAACCAAAGAAGAAGACGATTGCCTTAAAGAGCAAAGAAGAAAGCGATGAAGAAGATCCAATTGAAGAGCTTGCAATAGCTGTCAATAATCTTAGAAGATGGTCTAGATTCAAGCCACGCAAGAAGAAAACAAAGGGCAATTGGTCAAAAGATTCCGAAAATTCCGATAATGAACTGACGTGTTGTAACTGCAACAAGCCTGGCCACATCAAACCAAAATGCCCACTTCTCAAAGACAACAAAGGAAGAAAAAGAAGAAGAAGGCCTTTGCAGCGACTTGGGATGATGAAGAAGGAGAGGAAGCTTCGGATAGCAGCTCAGAGGAGGCTAACTTGTGTCTTATGGCATGCTCAAATTCAGAAGCAACCTCCGAGGAATCTAGTGAGGCAGGTGAGTTTTCTTATAAAGAACTTGTTTTTATGTGTTCTGATCTTACTAAAGTAGTTGACACGCTTGAATCTAAAATTGAAAAACTGAAATCTGAAAGGAGGAAACTCGCCCATGAAAACTCTAGGTTAGAAACTGAACTTGAAAATATTCAAAACCTAGAATGTAACCAATGTAAAATTTTAGATTCGGAACTATCAAAAATTAGGAATAACTTTGAGAGCCTTGAAAAAGAAAACTTGAATCTTAAGGAAACCATCGACACTAGGAAAAAGGATTTTATAAATCGATGCACCTCACTTGTCACTGAAAACTCAACATTAAAAACCAAAGTCCAAAATCTTGAGAAATCCCTGAATAATTTTTCAAAAGGAGAAAAATCTTTCAAAATGTTATTGGAAAATCAAATTTTTGCTAACAATAGAAAAGGACTAGGTTTTGGGAAATCACAAAATGATGATAATGCAAAAAGTAAAAGTGTTTTTGCTCGATCTGAAATAATTGGACATCATAGTCATAGGAACACAAAATTTAATCAAGACAATTTATTGTGCACGATTTGTAGAAAATTTGGACATAATCTAAATAATTGTTGGTATAGACCCAAACACGTGAAAACTATACCAATTTGGGTTCCAAAAGGCACAAATATAAAATCTTTGAAAGTCAAACAAATTTGGGTGCCAAAAGGAACATATATAAATAGTTTTGGGTCTCCACAAACATATGTTTCATATTCTGGCACTAACAATCATGGACCTATAAAAACAAATAGGTCACATAAATCTTTCATCGTGTAGGTGTGGTGGCAGGCTAAGGAACAACAACAGTGTTCTCTGGATTTTGGCTGTTCCAGAAACACAACGGGCGACAAAGAAAAGTTCCTTAGCCTAGTTCAAAGGTGACAGAATCACAATGGG
The DNA here is from genome assembly GCA_030765085.1 of Allium cepa. NCBI lineage: Eukaryota > Viridiplantae > Streptophyta > Magnoliopsida > Asparagales > Amaryllidaceae > Allium > Allium cepa. The sequence continues at coordinate 911,875,448 of CM060931.1, read as the reverse complement.
CAATCACGAAAAATTATCGTAAAGGTAAAACAGGAATTTTTTTTTTTAAATGTGATTATCTGCACCATACTCTAAATTAAAATCAGCCAATATTGAGATAAACAAAAGATGATGATTTTGATGCTATGATTCTTTTTCAAAATATTGACCAACCATCTTTAAATAGAATTACGTGGAGTAATTATGATGGTTGACTGATTCGGACTTAATTGATATGATTTTTTGACTTGTTCTTATTTATGACATTGTTTTGTGCTTAAATGATGACCAATCAGATTTTCAACTTTGAACTAATCCATATAAATTTGTTCGGTCAAATGATGGTTACTCATGCTACACGTGGATATATTTGTTTTGATATTTTGGTCACTGCTTGTAAATTTGCACGATTTCAAATTCATGTGAAAAAGGATTTTAAGAAATTGTTGAAACTTCAAGAAATTGTTTTTGAAATAATTATGATGTTGATTGACTGTTGATTACTCATGAATATAATTGTTTATCCTATGGTTTCTGAAATTAACACCATGATATTTGTTTGAGTGTTAACACGGCTTCAATTCAAATTCAAAAGAATGATGTTAAGTTTGAAATTTTTGGTGCACACTTCATGGTTCAACGAGTGAATATTGAGTGAAATTTAAATTCAGATGCAGATTACACTGGTAATATAGTTGATAGAAAAATTACTAGTGGAACGTGATTAATTTTTGAAACATTCATTTGCTGCATCGTTTTTTCAAAGAAAATATCTGCATATTTTTCATTTGAAATAATTTTCAAATAGCAGAAAATTTTCTTATAAAACCCCCTCGAGAAAATCATGTTTGACCATATTTACAGATTAATCATTTTTGAAAAATTGATTTTATAATTTTTGAATTTGATTTTAAATGACAAATTTTGACTATCTGACTCCCTTTGATTATCGAAAAGATGAATAGTGATTGAAAAAGAGATGAGTGTTGATATTTATCATATATTATAACTCGAGAAAGTATAATTAGAAAATTTCTTTAGAATTTCATAACAAGAGTTATAAAAACTTTTTGTTGGGTAAAAATTCCATGACCATTTCTATTTCTATCATCTTTCTATCGACCATCACTCATCAAGATCATATTTAGTATGTAAATTTGTGGTAGTTTACAAAGGAAATCATTTGTTCTTCAATATCTTTAAATCTGTGAAGGAAATTATTTGTGCTTCAACTTATTATATTTAGCAATAAAAATAAATATCCAAAGTATTCACTCTCATTTAAAAGTCCTCACGGTTATGCATGGGTGAATTACTTGGATTTTTGATTATGTGCTTCCATGCTCATTTAAAAGTCCTCACGGTTATGCATGTATGGAACGCATATCAAAATTAATTGATTCAAATAGACAAGTTGATTCTAATCCCATTTAAAAGTCCTCACGGTCATGTGTGGTTAGAAGATACTTGATTTCATTTTTTAAATAAAAATTGTGAATACTACTAATCTCATTTAAAAGTCCTAACGGTTATGCATGGTCAGTAGATATTCAAATTTCCTGAAATAAATATACCACAAATAGACAGAATTGTATGATTTTTGATGATTTTATCCCCATCACTTCTGAAAGTGGAATATGCGCTTGACAAGGGTAATTATGATTTTTGCTTGAGTTTTATTGAAATTTAATATTTATATTCAATTGAGTTAAATGTTTGATTCATGTCTATCACTTCATCCCTATTTTTTACAACACTGTTATTCTTTTGCTGATAACAAAAGGGGGAGAGAAAAGTTAAGATTTTGTCAAATAGAATCAAGCAAAGGTCAAATAATTTTCACTTTGCATATAGGCTCATTTATATATTTCTATTTGTACGCATATATGTAGGGGGAGTATTGTGTAGAGAGGGAGCATTCAAATAGGGGGAGCAAATTGAACGATCAAATACATTTAATACATTCAAAATCTTAAATATATGTTTGTTATCATCAAAAGGGGGAGATTGTTGAATATGCGCTTTGCGCTTATATGATTTTTGTTTGATGATAATAAACATATATACATTCGTTTAAATGTATTTGTTAATGTACTATTTTATTTTTCATAGAATAAATAAATATTTGCTGAATACAATTAAATGACACAGAATTTGAATTCAAACAGAAATTTTATTCAAACAAATATTTATTACAATTTTGAATAGTACAATTTCAATCTCTCACTATAACTATACAACTTTGATTACAATCACATCACATTTCACATTTACAGTTAACCTCACTACATATCACTCACACTCGTATTTTTATCTTCAACTTCCTTCTAGTTTGAATCCAGCATCTGAGCAATCTGCAAAAATATAAACTAACGCAGTAAAATTGAAAAAGAAATATTTTTGCAATATAAAATGAAATATGATTTTTGAAAATATGATTTGCCTCAGTTATTTGGGTTGTTCGTCATAATTTAAATTTGAATTCATCATACACGAACAACTTGTGACATACACAGTGTATCACTGTATATGCCACAAGGCCGTGCACGTCGATATATACACTTGATTGATTTACAGGGACAGGCGAGCACAGGTCAAACCCAAATGAAAAACTGGGTTCAACTCACGTGCAATAACATTGAAAATCACGACACGAGCACAAGGTCAAACCCGAGTTTTTTTTTTGAAAAACTGGATTCAACACAGGGCAGGTCACAAGTCAAAAAACAGTGCAACAAAACTCAATGTCGAGCATGCATGAAACATGAAACAGTGGATTGAACCAGAAACATGATCAACACAGCAATGCAAAGACCAGACAACAATTTCATCAAATATGCTCAAGTCCAGATGCATCAGGTTGAAAATGTTCAAAGCACAAGTATACAACAAAGTGACTGAAGCAACTACCAAACAAACATAACATGCAGTTTGCTGTGATACGAGCTCGAGCACAGTTGAAGCTCAAGACATCAAGTGATCAAATGCAACACAGTATCAAACTGGAACGAAGTGATGAACCAACAATGCAAACAAAACCAGATGAACAAGACACAGCAATAATCAGGTGAATCAAGTACAAGGCACAGTGCACCACTGACCAATGAATGAAACAAAAATCTGGACAACATGGATGCATAATCACACATGTATGCAATTGACAGCAGCCAACATTGTACAATATAAACAAGACTACATGAGTAAGCATAAACATACATATGAAATGCATCAATGTGCAAAGAGCTCGAGCACAAGATATGACTACACTGAACAAAAGATCAGAGACCAGTTGATGTTCAAGTTTTACAAGACAGCTACAACACAAAAGTTCTCAAGTCTGCAAAGTAAACATGTAAATGCATAAAACAGTGCAATCATGAAGACTGCAAGAACATGAACATAGGATCAACACAGCCAAATGAAATACATCAAAGAAACTAGTCTCGACCAAATTCAGTAAGGCAATGCACCAATACAAACTCCAATGACTCAAGCAACATGTTCAGGTACAACATGACAATGCTCAAAGACACAGTACACATGTATGCAGTGACACAATAATACACATGAAGGCCAACAATTGTGCAATAGTGAAAAACACAAGTCAGTGGTGAAGCAACAACAATGAAGCAGAGCCAAGAATACATGTACTCGAGGCAAATGCAACTGTGAAAACTGAAGTGAAAAAATAATGTGCAACACAATGAAAATTAAACTTCAGTAACCAAACTAAGTCAAGATCAACAACGTGAAACCATGAGAATAAAGTCAACAGAAATATGATCGGAGCTGAAGCCGTGAAAATCAACAAGCCGTGGATATGTTGAACAAGTCAAATTGACCACGATATCAAATCAACGCCGTGACCATCAAGTTACAAAAATTATACGTTTTTGAACAAGTCAAAATCATCTCAATCATCAATACAAAATCAAGCGGCCAGAGAAATCGATTGACAAATTCAAACATGTTTATACGAACGCAAATATAGGAATTCGACCTATATAAAAGCCCAATCATCATCGGCAATTTATCCATCGAGTTCAAGCAAACAAATCATAAGAAGAAAAGAGATAAATCACATACCACCCAGATAACTCGATCGGAAATTGGGAGAACCGTGTGCTAAGCAGAGAGATCATCGATTGACTAAGCAACAACGCCAATCCATTCATTCAATTGAGAAATAGAAGTCGACAACCCCAGTTTTCACAAGCCCTAATTCAGTTGCAAAGGAACGAACGAAAGAAGGAACTGAAGCCGACATTGATAAGAGAAGATAACAGGGCCGTGTTTTACTTGAGTAATAATATTTTAAGGGCCGGCCTTGTTTTATTTCTAAAGGCTTTAGTTTAATTTTTAATTAGGGTTATTGTAACTTTTATTTGTGTTTTAATTGTTGTTTTTACTTTTCAAGTCAAAGAATTTGTAAATCACCACCTAGGTTGTAGGTAGTGTCAGATTGTCTAGTTAGAATTAGTTCAATGAGCAGGGTGTGCGAGTTTACAAAGCTGTATAGGCGGGAGCAGAGTTTGCGAGTAAGCGAAGCTCTATAGGCGGGAAGCAAAGTTTGCGAGTAAGCGAAACTCTATAGGCGGAGCAGTGTGTGCGAGTCTAGTAGAGTGTTTGTGAGCGGGAGCAAATGTTTGCGAGCAGGGTGTGCGAGTCTAGTAGAGTGTTTGTGAGCGGGAGCAAATGTATGCGAGTCTAGTAGAGTGTTTGTAAGCGTGATACTGTTTAATTCTAATAGAAATCTGTGAATGCAGCAGTAGGCAGGGGTTGCCGAAGCTGGGTAAATTTTGTGTGTGATTTACTTTTTAGCATATTTATTTCTGCAGTTTATTTCTGTGTTTAAATCGAGAAAATTTGCTATAACCCTATTCACCCCCCCCCCCTCTAGGGTTAATCTAGATCCTACACTATCCACTTGGCCAACCATGTCATCCTTAATTCCCTACCCTGTATTATCCGATCACTCGCCTATCATTTTCTCTTTGGGACATATGTTATTAAAAAGAAAAAAAAGCTTCAAATTCTATAGTACTTGGGTCCTTGAACCTGAGTACAATACTATTATTAGTAAAGCATGGTCTAGGAAAATCCCATGTTTATTTTTTGCAGGAAATTAAAAGTAACAAAAGAAGCACTTAGGGTTTGAGCAAGGAACAACTTTGGCAATGGTACCTTAAAATCAACTATGCTTAGGCAGAAGCTCATTGAAGCTCAAGACTTGGTGATGAGAAACCCTGACAATGTTGAAGCTGCTGAGAATGAGAGAAGCATTTACGATTGATTAAATGAAGCTTTGAAAGTTGAAGGTAATATGAAGAGGCAGCAGCTCAGGCAAAAATGGGCACATGATGGGGACTACAATACTGCTTATTTTCATGCTGCCATTAAGATCAAGCAAGCAAAGGAGAATATCTCTCATATTCATGACGAGTTTGGAGTCCTACACTCAAATCCAGCTGAAGTTGACCAGGCTCTGCTAAATTTTTTCATGTCCATGTTGGGAAACAAAGATGATTTCAAACCTCTGATTGAAGAACTTAACCATGTGCATGTGCCAAAGGTGCATCAGCATGAAGCTGACAATCTTGTTATTAAGGTAACTGACAAAGAAATAAAAGACACCCTATTTTCAATGAACAGGAATTCTTCTGGAGGACCGGATGGTTTCAATCTTCAGTTCTATATTCACAGTTGGGATATCATCAAGGAAGACTTCTTAAAGGTAGTGCACAACTTCTTCAATAAATCCAAACTTTTAATGGAAGTGAATGCCACTAATCTGGTGCTTATCCCTAAAACCCAGCATCCTACAACGGTTGAATCATTCAGACCTATATCCTGTTGTAATGTGATATATAAGTGCATATCTAAAATCTTGGCCTCCAGACTTGTTGTGGTTCTTAGTAGGATCGTTTCCAGGAACCAATCTGCCTTCCTTCCTAAGAGGAACATTATTGATAACATATTACTTTCACATGAATTAATAAAAGGGTATGGTCGTGCCCAAGCCTCTAAAAATGCTATGCTAAAATTGGATTTAAAGAAAGCATTTGATAGTATTCACTGGAGTGCAATTGTGAGAACTATGGCCCTCATGAGATTCCCAAAAGTTTTTGTGGCTTGGATCTACAACTGCATATCAACCCCTTCCTTCTCTATCAAATATAATGGCTTCACTTCGGGTTACTTCAGCAGTAAGCAAGGGATCAGACAAGGTGATCCGATCTCCTCCTACTTATTCATACTTGTTATGGAAGTTTTAACTGTAATGTTGAATAAAAAATATGAGAATAAGGAAATAATGTTTCATTCTAAATGTAAATCCCCCCAAATAACTTCTCTGTTTTTCGCTGATGACATTATGTTATTCACCAAACCTGATCAGCGTTCGATAGAAAATATCAAAACTACTCTGCACAAATTCTATCTTATGACTGGCTTTAATCTGAACATTAACAAATATCACATGCTTTCCTCTGGTATTACTACTGAGCAAGCAAGACATTTATCTATTATATCTGGTCTTCAAGCTTTAGATCATAACATGAGTTATTTGGGTCTTCCTCTTTGTTCCTCTCGTATCACCACTGCTAATTGCTTGCCTCTGTATGATAAAATCTGTTGCACTATGAAATGTTGGGCTAATAGATTTCTTTCTCAAGATGGTAGACTTGTGCTCATCAAGTCTATTATCTCCTCTATGATGGTGTACTAGTCCAGAGTATTCATTCTACCGAGCAAACTGGTTCATATGGTGAGAAATGCTATGTTGAGGTTCTTTTGGACTGGTTCTACTCATTCAAAGAAAATCATTCCTTGCTCTTTTGACAAAATGGAGTTGCCCAAGGAAAAAGGTGGTCTAGGAATACTAAATTTGCAGACATGGAATAGAGCAGCCATCAGTTCCCACTTGAATGCTTTGCTTTCTGATGCTGACTCCTTATGGGTTCAATGGACAAAAATTCATAACTTGGGTAGTAAAAATATATGGACCATGAGTGTGCCTCAGAACCCTAGTTGGACCTGAAGGAGTTTGCTGAGATCAAGATCATTCTTCTCTCCAATAATCAAAGTTAATCTCTCTCCTTCCAATACAGCTAATTTCCGGTCTGTCCCTTGGATGGCTGATGGCCTTATTCTTTGTAAACTGTTTACAACACAGCAGATCATCCAATCTGGAATCAGTAGAAATGCTAATGCAACTGACTACATTTTTGATGGCAACTTCAACTGCCATATACCAGCAACCATGTCATTAGGGCTGTCGGGAATAAGTATCAAGCTAACTTCTTCCCATCCACTCCTTCTGATGAAATACAGTGGAATGGTAAGCCCCACTCGATCTTTTATGTTTACAAATTGCTTGTGAATGGTTCTGGTAAAACTGATACAATATGGCACAAGGTTATTTGGTCTAGAATTTCTAATGCCAGAGACAACTTGACAATGTGGAAGGTTATCAATAATGCTCTGCTGACAAAAGAAAAATTGTTGAACTTTGGTTGCACTGTTGATCCTCTCTGTGTTTTCTGCAAGTTACTTCCTGAAAATGTGGATCACTTATTCTTCGAATGCAAAGAGTTATTAGGATTGTGGTGTAAGCTTATGGGAGGAATGAATGTTAACCATACTCATGGCCTCTCTAGTGTTGAGTGGGATATGATAGGCAAAGCTACTAAGTGGAGAAAAAAGTCAGATTTGTGTACTTTTTCATTATTAAAAGGTACACGAATTTCATTTGGGAGGAAAGAAATCAAAGTAGCTTTCAAAACAAGACAAGGAGTAATATCCAGCTATGGGATGCATTACAGGCCAGCATTAAGATTGGAATGAGGGACTGTAAATTTGATTTTAGTTCTTTTGTTACTGCAGACTGGCCTTAGTTGTTGATTTTTTTTCCTTTCTTCCTTATGTGTTGTTGTCTTCTTCTTCCTTCATGTGTTGTCTGCCTATCTTGTTTTTTTGACTGTGAGCTTGTTCATAGTCAATTTTCCATTTAATTTATTTCATCAATGAACTAGTAGGGGACCAGTTAACCCCGCTTGCCTTGCAAAGAAAAAAATAAGTACATTTCTTAATTAATAATTGCTTTTCTTAATTTTAGATAAATAAATTCCTTTAAAGAAAATAGAATAAAAACCAATTATATCCTAAATAAAATCATATATAATATATTTAATTATTTTTAAATGTTGATATAAAACTTTTGTATTTATTTACTATTTAGTAAATACTTTCATAATTTATATAAATAAAATTCTCTAAGGAAAAATAAAAAAATAATATAAAACAAAATATATTCTAATAAAAACCTTATTCATAAATTTTTGTAGCCAAAATATTTTTAAGATATATATCTTTTAAAATTCAAATTTAAATCCAAATTCAAATTCAATTTAAAATCAATTCATATATATATAAACAAACACAAATTAAATTTATAAATAAAAATTCTATTTAAAATCTATTTATATCTATATTTAAAAACATCATATTATAGAGGCAACGAAGATCCTCCTGATCATCGGAAACAAATCTGAAGTACGTGTCATCCACTGGGTTAAACCTCACATCAGAGATGAGATCAACCCAACATCTCTCCGACTCGACCCAAACAATCCGGGCAGTAACAGGGGCCTGAAAAGGAATGGCAGGGTCAGAAGAAATCTCAGCAACCAATGGAGAAGCAGGCCTAGCACATGTGACAGACGGACCCATAACAGGAGGAGGCAGGAGAGGGATCTGCGTAGCAATTGAGGGAACCTTAGGAATCCATTTCCGAAGCGGTGGGCGAGGCAGAGGAATCTTTGGAGCAGGCGCTGATGATTTGGGTTGAAGGCAGGAGATTTCCAGGTGTCCAAATGAGTGACAGGAGGAACAAATATCGGGAACCCAACCATAGCGAACGCGAACATCCGCAACATGGCCAACAGCAAGCTGAACAGGAATAGAATCAGGGAGAGGCTTGAAGGGGGATATCTCAATAAGAGCCTTTGCATACATCAATTTTTCTCGGGCCACCGTATTTGCGTCAAAACACTTCAATTTCCCAACACTACAAGCTAACCAATTCAACCCAAGCAGAGGCTGAAGCGCCGAAGGAATCTGAGAAAAGTATACCCAAACGGGAATGGAAAGAACTTGCTCGCGAGCACGCGCCACAGTAGGAGACCAAGGAGTGATAATAAAGGGTCTACCATCAAAAAAAGAAGGCTCAGCACTTAGAACAAGACGACGATCCTGAGCGGAGGAAAACTTGAGGTAATAAATAGAGTCGAACAACTTAACATTCAAAGTACCACTCAGCTTCCAAGCTTTCCGCAAAACCGAGGACGGATCACGTAGTCGATGATTTGGTTCAAGGAAGAAACCAACAAGATAATCAGACCAAAACTCAACTCCAGCTTGGATAACATTTGGAGGAGGAATCTTCACTCCGTTCTCTTCTACGATGAATCTTTAGTCCTTGATTTGGATGGTGTGGATGCGAGTAGGAATTCTGCAATGCTTGATGACCTTTCTTGGGATCGTTCTTTCATTTATTCTTCTGATGTGGTGGGTTTCGATCCGAGTCTTGCTATCCGTTTCAGTTCGTTTGCTGGACTTTGTGGTGATCCACCTATGGCACTTTCAGTAGAAGGTGATTCTTCCTCTTCGGAGGAGTCCTAGTGCTTAGTTATTTCATTGCTACTGTGGCATGTCTGTCACATACCTGTGCTAAATTTTGTTGTTTTACCATAGTAGTGTAGGTACTTTTACCTATCTCCTGTACTTCAACTTTATTACGTTCGTAATAAAAGTGGACGGCCCACTATAAAACCGGCTTGCTTTGCAAAAAAACATCATATTATTATTATTGTTTTGAAAATAACAATTTTAAATTTTTTAAATAATTAATAAGGAGATTAACACATTTTAAATTTCTTGAAATTCTGGGATGTTACATTCCTCGTCCCTTAAAAGAATTTCATCTCCGAAATTTAAAACAAAAGATAATCCAATTTTTCTTCTTCTTGTTTTAACAATCTAAGTATACATATCAACCATATACTATCAACTAAACAAATAATTCATTCAAACAAACAACTCTAGCTATCCGGACACAAATCTAGGTTAGCCTTCCTAAAACTATCCAGAGCTTCCCAAGAAAAACTCTGGAATCCTCACTCTACTACACCTAGACTAACTCCACCACCTCACTTCTGAGTTGCCTCCCTGCTTGATCAACGTTCTGGACCGGATTCCTGATAACAGAAAAGCCCAGTTCGATCTCTAAATCTTCCTACACTATTGGCTCCATGACAAAAGATGGATCGATCACGTATTTCCTTAGATGAGATACGTGAAAAACTTTGTGAATTCCAGCCATCCGAACTGGCAATTCAATCCTGTAGGCCACAACACCAATCCTTCGAGCACTCGGAAAGACCAATATCCCATAGGCAAGTTTTCTCGTCTTTCCAAATCTTATTGCTTCTGTTAACTGGAGTAAACTTATCCAAAATCAAATCTCCGTCTCCGAATTCCAAATTCCTCCGTCTCTTATCAACATATACTTCTGGCGATCTAGCGCTTCCCTCATCTCTTCTTGATAAGCTCCACATTCGTAGATGCCTCTCAGATCATATCTGGACCAAGAACAAGACAACCTCCCGACTCTACCCAACAGGATGGGAATCTTCAAGGTCTTCCATATAAAGCTTCATAGGGTGCCATCTAGATACTCGCCTGATAACCATTATTGTACAAGAATTCCACTAAATGCATATAGCCCCCCCCCCCCCCCCCAAGATCCACCAAAATCCAAAACACAAGCCCTTAGCATATCTTCTAGAATTCTATTCAGCCTTTCTGTTTGTCCGTCGGTCTGGAGATGATAGGCTGTACTCAAATTCAATCTTGTACCCAAAGCTGATAGAAAAGCCTCCCAAAATTTGCTGGTGAAGATAGGATCACGGTTGCTAACAATGCTGACTGGAACACCATGCAGTCGGACAAACTCCTTCAAGAAAAACTCAGCTAAAGATACTGTGGTACGGGTTGCCTTAACCGAAATAAAATGGGCGCTCCTGGTCAACCGGTCTACGATCACCCATATTCCTTCATTTCCCATTTTGGTCCTTCGCAACCGTCGATGAAATCCAAAGAAAACACTTCCCACTTCCATTTCAGAACTTCCAAAGGCTGCAATAAACCCGTGTTCTTCTGGTGATCACCTTACACTTGCTGACAGATCACACATCCTTTGACGAAAGTAGCTTTATCCTTCTTCATACCCTTCCACCAGAAGACTCTCTTCATATCCTTATACCTCTTGAAATCCCTGGGTGGATACTCAACCTGGAGCGATGACTCTCTGACAGAACTTCTTGCCTCAAATCCTTGAAATTCAAAACACAAATCGATCCGGTGATCCTCCAAGTTCCTTGGTCATCAATCTCAAAAATGGAATACTGACCATTCTTTACTCAATCCATCCACCTCTGGAAAACACAAACGTCCGTGTAGACCTCAGACTTATTCTTGCTATCAAGAATAGCTAGAACATGCGCACTGGTCAGCCTTGCCTTCAAATCCAAGAAAACCTCTTCACGCTCGGGGTCCACTTAAACTTTGCTCCTTTCCGAGTCAACCTGGTTAAGTGCGAATAAATCTTGGAATGATCCTTGATAAACTTCCTGTAGTACCCTACCAATCCTAGAAAATTGCGGACTTCTATCGGAGTCCGCGGTTGCTTCCATTCCTGAATAGTAGCTACCTTGGTTGGATCTACAGTTATACCTTCACCAAAAACAATATGCCCTAAAAATCTGACCTCCGACTTCCAAAAATGGCTTTTCGAAAACTTATCCTTCAGAACATGCCTCCTTAATGTCTCTAACAATATCCTCAAATGTCTTTTGTGATCCACTTCAGACTTGGAGTAGAGAAGGATATCCTTGATGAACACAAGAACAAACTTAATCAATATATCCTGAAAAACTAGGTTCATCAAATCCACATAGAATCTCAAAGACCCATCTGACTTGGTCACAAAGACAACGACAGAACCCTAACTGGAAAACTAGGCCGAATTAAACTTTTCTCTAAGAAAAAAGATCTTAGGTCTGCTTCACCAACTCTTCTCTCTCCTTCGGCGCCATCCTTCTATTGAGATGAACAACAGGTACTGCTCCTGGAACTAAGTCGATCTGAAACTCTATCTCTCGATGAGGACGAACCTTTAACTTCCTTGAAAACATCTGAAAAACCTCTGACCACTTCAATGGACTCTACACCATCTGGAGATGCCTCACTTCCATGCAAAAGATTGCTTAAATGACACTAGTACAAAAAGCGTCTCATTTGAATCAATTGAAGTAAAAACTGATGCAAATAAAACTATTTGCATCGGTTCTATCTTAATAACCGATACAATTAGTACGTGGAAATCAATAGGTAATAAAAAAAATCAAATTTGCATCAGTTGTCACCAACAACCGATGCAATTGGTACGTGCAAATAGTTTTGGGCGCATCGGTTTTAAATTCAATCGATGCAACTATGTTAAATTTTGTTTGCCGCCAAATTATTTTTTGTTTACCGCTAAAATTTTTGTTCTCAAATTTTCATTTCTCCATCAAATTTTCATTCCGTCGCCAAATAATTTTACAATCCACCTTAAACCAGATCTCCTTTTCATCTCCACCTTCAGTATTAATTCCAAACTCAAATTAATACAGGCCTAATCGCGAAACTGAGATACATCTCTCCATCTTTCTCCTCCAATTTCTCATATACAATTCGCAGCAATCCCTTAAATTTCTCCTCTTCGATACTGCAAATTTAGCAAAGTATGCTGAGGCTCTCAAGTCCTATTTGATTTCTCTGCCTCTTAGAGAATCTACTTCTGGACCAATTTTGCATGTGACGAATTTCTTTCTTTTGATTTTTTAGTTATATACTTATAGAAACTATTTAGTACGGTATTCACAAGAAATCCAAGACAATGCCCATTTTAGGTAATATATATATATATTTTTTATCAAAAAAAAATGGTTAAATGTATATTTAGTTCAGATATTCCATGCAAATTGTGAGCCTTGTTTGTTAATGGTATCAAAGTCCAAATTATTGATGTGTAATGGGATAGCATACAGAAAGTACAAACCAACTCGCAAAAAAGGTAATATGTGCCTAGTAAAATAAGCACACTACTATTAGTCTGATTTGTGTCTGTTTTGGTTTAATTTGATTTTCACATGATTTGCCTTTCAAAGAAGAGAAGAAGAAGATTATGGAGGTATACTGGACATAGAAGTAGAAAAAAAGGCATGCAAATTGAACAACAACGATGAGGAGGATGTAAGTTGACTTTTCACGGTGATAGTTCTCAAGACATTTTATTTTTTATTTGTATTATTACTAGTTAGTTATTTGACAAAAGAATTAAATTCAAATGCAAACAATATGCGTAGAATCTTAGTGTATATGAGGAGAATCTTAAGCTGCAAAATTGTTCCCTCGAAAGTCATAGGCATAATACTCCGACGATTATCTAGCATAGCACTTGAACTTCTGTTGATATGAATGTTTTGACACCCTGAAAAATAAAGGGAATTTTTTCAGAGCATCGACTCAAAAAAACATGATGGTCTCAACTACCATTAAAAAAACATAAAGGGAATTTTACTTCAAAAGAACGTATAAATTAAACCTATCTCTTGCTGTAACTGCCTTTCTGATTACTTCATATTTACTGTTTTTACCTTTCCCTATTGTTCTAATCTTTATGTGTTGTTCGCCAGAGACAATGCAGCTGTGGGGCAATTCAGTTTCAGAATAAAGATTGTGCTCTCTTAATAATAATTTTAATAAAGGTGAAGGGCTAGGATGTGATCAGTTTTCTGGAAATAGGCTATGATAGCGGTTTGATGGACAGTGAAGAATTTGAAGGCGTATGATGTACTGAAATGTAGTGGTTATGTAATTGATGAAGAAGCAGTGGATTGCTGGTGCTGAGGTAGAAGGTAAAGTGGTTAGTAGTGAGGCTGTTATGACAGCAGCAGTAGATGGTGATGAATGTGGTATTGTATGTGGTCGAGCAGGGGATTGTATGGAGTTACAATTGCAATGATGGTAGGTGATGTTGCTGCAGTAGGCAGTAGTTTGTTGTGATAAAAAGAAGTGGGGGACTACAGTTGGAGTCTGAGTTCAGATGATCTGTTGATGGTGGCGGAATGAATGGTAAGGGGAGTGATGTTAGCTAGTTGGTGGTAGTGGAGTAAGTGGTTAATTGATTGCTCCCATAACAGGGAACATTGTTGTTGCTCTTTGGCCGTGTTGCAGTATATAAATTAAAAAAAGGAAAAGCAGCCATATCGATCACGTTTTTCTTTCATTTCAATTTATAGGTATTTTTTTAATTCTTTTTTTTCTTGCACATGTTGAATATCTTCATTCTTGTTTTTAACTTGGATGTTTTATTTTTTAATTTTAGTTTAGTATATTGACTTTGATGTTGAGTTGTGTTCATTTAGCTTTCTGAAGTTGTCTTACCTGCAAAAGGTTGATGTATCATTAAAGATTTACATTCTACCATTAATATGAATTTAAACATTGATCCAAAAAGCAGTTCTTTTATGCATAGTCATTGTATTCAAGTTTTTGTTTCATGATTTCGCACTTATAAAGATTTTTTTTGGTTTTGGCTCGTATCAGTCCAACCTTTTGTCTTGCATGAAGTTGAAACCTTTTCCTGTCTAAACCGTAAAAATAGATCGACTTGGGATTCTATAACTGTTTGATCGCGGACTCAAATAAAACAAGAAATTGTTTGCTGAAAGGCAGTAGGGAATTTATCCAATTTTGTTATGTTAATCTCGTACTTGATGTCTTTAACGAACTGTCGGCTGAGTTTTAGTTTAGAATGACACTGTAGACAAGATTATGTTTGAACGGTACGGGTGATGGAGTACCAGATCAAGAGCTACGGTTATCTGGCAATGGAATATCAAAATTGAAGGATTCAAAAAAAGGTGCAAACTCAGAGTTATGGCATGCTTGTGCTGAAAGTATGGTGAAAGTGCCAGCAATCAACACTTTAGTGTACTACTTCCCCCAAGGTCATGCAGAACATGCTCAATTTCCCGTTCACAACCTTCACAATATGAACAAGTCTCCCGTGCTTTGCCGTGTGGTAAATGTAATGGGAATATGGGGCAGAGAAGTGTGTGCTGTAGTGATGTGCATTTTGTAAGGTGGTGCACCGTTGCAGGGGGAGGCAGGGATGTTCAGTGAACACAACACAGAACTTCAATACAAATGTGTATTTTTTGGGAACATATTTGTAATTGTGGAATGTGAAACAAAAATGTATTTGTTAGCTTTGAATTGAAAATGAGTTTTGTGTAAGAAATGAAAACTAAAATGAAGTGTGAATGCAAACTGAAATGTACTGCACAAACAAATGCAAACTGAAATGAAACAATATGAAACAAAGGTGTGAAAATGCATAACAGAGAAGTGACAGATGTTGCATCGGTTTCCAACAACAACCTATGCGACAAGTTCCTTTGTTACATCGGTTTTCATTACAATCGATGCAACATGAGGGCTGTGTCCTACCAACCAACCGTATTTTACATCAGTTGTCAGTAACAACCGATGCAAAAAGGACCGTTTTGCATCAGTTTTAGAACTGATGCAAAACTATTAAGCCTGTTGCATTGGTTGCATATGCATTGGATGTTGAACTGATGCAAAAAGGGGGTAAACAACCGACACAAATGGCCTGTTTTGTAGTAGTGTGAACTCCGAAATCATCGCAAGTCACTTTTGCAATTCTTCTCAACTTAATCTTCAAAGATACAATCCTTGCTTTACACACCAAACAGCCTTATACTTATCTAACCAATCCATACCCAGAATAAGATCAAACCCTTTGAAATCCAATACAAACGGGTTACAAGTAAAACTATGGGGGAGATAAGAAAGCCGTAAGTCTCTATAGATCTTATCTAACTTGGTTACTCCGCCTATAGGATTAGATAAAAAGATAGGACGGTCAACGAAACAAAGAGAAAGATGAAACTTCTCTAGAACTCATGTTGGAAACTCGAACAGGTAATCCAACAAATTTAGATAGGTATACAGTTATATAAAAATTACAAGTACGCGCACCTAAGATAGACACTACTCTAGAGCCTAGGTATTATCTCAACCTATGCTCTGATACCAACTGTGAAAACCCACCTTTCATTCCACAAAAAGACGCATCATTAATAAGAAAGAAAGTGGTAGAAATAGAATAGGTAGAAGAAAGAACTAACAATATCAGAATCTCACAGCGGAAACGAAACAAAATATAATATATCACATAACTATTACATAGTCTTTACATCAGAGTTACACAGATACAACAACATTTTACATTAGACAGTTATAAAGCCTGTCTATCCATTACATTCCAAAATACAACAGACAAAGACTTCAACACAGTAGAAATAGATAGATATAGCTATGTCTGGACTCCTGCTCCAAGCTTCCAAAATTCGTCAAGCAAAAACCTGATCACTTGGCTACTCATAAAAATTCGAGTATCCAAGAGTTTAAAGAAACAGAAATAAACACCGGGTCAGACATTGGTCTGGTGCGAGTAAATGGTTAAGTTTTTTAACTTGAGAAACCTTTTAAAAACAAAGGTATCGCTTAAGACTTCCCACACGTAAACTTGGGTAATTTTTTACCTTACGCTAACCAAAACATTTGATAGGAAATTCAGTGATGTTATAATAGGGTCTAGGGTTTTCAAATAAATATTCACATAGCTGAAATTGTTACATGATTAAATTTCAGTATACTAACCATAAAGTGGGTTATACAATCAAAACCGTAAAGGTACGCAGGGATAATGAGTTTCCATCAATGACAGGGCTACTGCGGTACCACTCATCACAGTACGTGGCCTAGTTCACCGTACCAAGGATCCACCCTAAATCCCCCGCAACACAAGGGCGGAACCATTCCTTACTGGATAGTCTCGAATAAGACAACCCCGCGGTTGTAGTTAGCAACCGCCCACACAGCTGAATAAAAAGGGACTCTAGACAGTGGAAAACCTTATCCTACTTGAGCGCAACTCACTTAGCCTTGCTGCATCTCCCCTGTTTTAGTCATTCCCGGTTGATGAGGCTTGAGGCTAAAATTACCTTTAAAAGAACACATCTTTGAATGCTCATCGTCCTCTCTTGACGATGGTCTAATAGCATTCATCCATACAAGTTCGTTCCGGGTTCAAACGAAACCGAAGGCATTATCTCGTTACACTCATTTTGGAATCACCCTTAGAGTTAACGACAATAACCCTTGCACTCTGAATCTCCATCTCGAACCTGAAAGCACTATCTCCGTTATACTCATATTGGAGTCACCCTTGGAGTTTTAACAACAAACAGTTCTTACACTTCGAGTCTTCAACATGATCTTCACTTGAATTCACGACCTAACATTTAACTTGAATCGATGTGGTTTTTGGATAAGCAAGTCTGATATCCGATCCCGGTCTCATCGAAATCCAAATGTTTCTTAAAGGCCAAGTTGTTTAAGATTTAAACAATTTAATTTAATTCAATACTTTGAATTCACACAGCATCATTCACAGGTAAATATCACACATTTATCACAACTACATCCAATATCTTATCATAGGATATCGTAGATTATCATACAATAGATATCAATCAATCCAGACATTCTATACAAACAATCATCCACATGCAAGAATTATTAATCCACATTATAATTAATTTAATTTACTTAAATTAAATTAATTACTTAAGAATTAATCACTGGTTCCCAACTTAATTCAATCATTAATTAGTTACAAACCATTTAATTAATTAATCACTCCTTAATTTCCTTATAAACCAATTAATTAACCTTTAATCACAGATTAATTATCCTTTAACTATTAATTTATAAACCTTAATTATTAATTAATATTCCTTAATACAAATTAATTAATCCTTAATTACTTTTAAATCAATTAGTTAATCTTTAATCAACTAATTAATTATCCCTTAATTATTAATTAATAAACCTAGTTATTAATTAATAAAACTTAATTGCAAATTAAACAATCCTTAATTACCAATTGATTAATCAATTAATTAATCTCTGATTATAGATTAATTATCCTTTAATTACTAATTAATATTGTAAATTAATAAAACTTAATTACAAATTAAGTACTTCTTAATTACCAGTTAATTATCCTATAATTACTAAATTAATTAATCTCTAATTACTTAATTAATCAAATCTTAATTCCTTAATTAATTAATTAATTACAAATTAATTTCTCAATTAATTAATCTCTAACCATTAATTAATAATCTTTTATTATCTAATTAATGATCCTTAGTTACAAATTAATTAACCTTCAATTAATTAATTTATAACCCTCAATTATTAATTTATAAATCCTTAATCATTTAAATTAATTAATTACTCTTAGTTAATTATTTAATTAATCCTTTATCGTTAATTAATTAAATTAATTAATTATACTTAAATTTTTATTAACTTAATTAATCACAATTCATTAAAACCTTAAATAATCTTAAGATAAAACATTATCTTTGTACATGCCTTAATTACCATTAAAACAATTTATCTTCAGTTAACTTACATAATTAAATCATTTAGTTAAGTTTTAAAATAAAATAATCATTTTACTTAACAAATTTAAAGTTAACAAATCATAAACTCCTTTAAATAACTTTAATCATTTATCATGTAATAGTTTTAAACTAATTTCAATTTAAATTTTGAAAACTTGCTTTTATAAAACCTTTAAAATCTGTTTTTAAATACTATACCTATAAATTACTTTTAAATTTCATTTCTAACTTAAGATTTAAAATAAATTAAAATTTTACTTAACAAAATTTATAGTAAACAAATTTCAAAACTTCTTAATCAATTGTTAAAGAAAACAATTATTATATATAAAGGAAATTTATATAAGGAAGTTTTAACTAACTTATTTTTAAATTTCAAAAAACTTTGTTTTAAAACCTTTTTTTAAAGTGTTGAACCTTGCTTCGGGTCAAACCCGAAGATCACTCGGGTCTTGCCCCGAGTAAAACCACTTCCTTCTTCTTCTTTTTTTAGAAAACTTTGTTACAATTTTAAAGTAAAACCTGAAACAATTCACTCACGAACACGAGATAACACTCGAGTCCATCTCCTCATTCACCTAAGTTCCACTTCGAGTCAAACCCACAACCAAAGCAACTGGCACAAAAACTTCACCGTGCACATGCACTGGCAACTGTGCCGTCTCCAGCCTCTGATGAACCCTCCGGCACATCGACCATCGTCGTTATAAAATATCCCGATGGCCAAAACTCTAACACAAGACCACAAACAAGATCGAGCAAATCAAGCAGACCTGGAACCAAAATCCCAAACCTGAAAACCCCTTGTCCAAGCGATTCTGACCACCAGATGTCGAGCAACCTCATCCCAAGCTTCGTCGGACTTCCATGCTACCAATGCCCAATATCCGATGCACTTCGATGCTACAGAGATGATGCCATGATCCCATTTCCCAAACTCGACCCATTTGGGGTTTAAAACCTAAATCATCCCCGCGACGTCGCCTCGGTGACCTGGAACTCCACCAGACTTTTTTGCCAAAACCACCTGACATCCTCCTACCTCGAGCCAAGTTCCCGATCACCCTAAATACTTCGGTCACTATAAATTGCTCAAAAACCACCTTCTGGTCATCCTCGAAATGCACACTCATTACAATGCTACAAATTGTGATTTTCGTTTTAACAATCCTAATTTTCAAAGTAGATTCAAGTTATAAACATAAATCAACAAATTAAGATGTTTGGTTTGAACATGTTTTTAGAAATCTACTATATTTTTCTTGATTTCAACAGTTTTCAAACCTATTATGCTTAAACATATTTTTAGCACCTAGATTATGATTAAATTAACTAATCTTGTTTGAATCTCAAGGCCTAACAGGGAACGGATAAAAAGATTTGAAATTTTTATCAAATTTAAACCCTATATCTTGAAAAACAGAGAAGCACAGACATATCAGACATGCAAACGTAAATCCATTCATACGCACAGAGTTATCACTTATATATACACACATGTAGAGCAACACATTCACCTCAGAAATTCACAAGCACATATTTATATTTACTTAAGCCTTTCAAATGATATGTTTACTTAACTGTTGAAAAGGCAGAGAGCTTTGAAATGGTTTTGATTTGAAACAGGGAAACTCTGATTTTTTTGAAAACTGAATGCTTTGATTAGAAATCTGAAATATTTGATGTTGAAATGATCAACTTTCTAAAACTGAATTGATTGCTTTAAATCTGAGAAGGTTGCTTTGCTATGGACTGGAAATCCTTTGTTGTTGCTTTGAATTAAGTTGTTGATTACTGCAATGGTTTATAGGCGTATGATCTGTTTTGAGAAATGTTTTTACAAGGTTTTTGATTTGTTTTGAGGAATGTTTTCGAGTTTGTAGATTTTTACAGAGTTTTGTTTCTTTGTTTTTGAAAAGAGAAGATAGGAAAAAGAAATTAATAGAGAAGATATGTGTTGATATAAGCTTAATTGTGATTATTTAAAATTTAAAGAAAATGAAAACAAATTATGACACTTGTTCAAATGGTTAACATTTGTCATTTATAATCCCTTATTAAATTACACATGTTATCACAAGCCTTTATAATTTAACACTTGCAATTATTCATTTTTTATATATTTTAAAATGATTTAAAAGCTTTTGTATTTATTTTCCTATTTAATAAGTGCATTTCTTAATTAATAAATGCTTTTCTTAATTTTAGATAAATAATTTCCTTTAAAGAAAATAGAATAAAAACCAATTATATCCTAAATAAAATCATATACTATATATTTAATTATTTTTGAATGTTAATATAAAACTTTTGTATTTATTCACTATTTAATAAATACTTTCATAATTTATATAAATAAAATTATTTAAGGAAAAATAAAAAAATATAAAACAAAATATATTCTAATTAAAACCTTATTCATCAATTTATATATCCAAAATATTTTTAAGATATATGTCTTCTAAAATCCAAATTCAAATCCAAATTCAAATTCAAATTCAATTTAAATATATATATATAAACACAAATTAAATTTGTAAATAAAAATTCTATTTAAAATCTATTTATGTCTATATTTAAAAACATCAAATTATTATTATTGTTTTGAAAATAACAATTTTACAAATTTTAAATAATGAATAAGGAGATTAACACATTTTAAATTTCTTGAAATTCTAGGATATCATAATTTGATTATACTTTTACAATACAGAGTTAGAGTACATAAAGCAGTAATAAATAAATAATGTAGTGGAACAACATGATGCAGTGCAAATAGTATAATAAATAGTAATAGTACTAAATCTTCATCTTCGTCCTCCAAAAGTAGTCTTCGATAAACTGAAAAGCTCAGACTGACCCGAGCAAATTGAAAAGACAAAACACTCGTGTTAGAACTAAAAGATCTTATGTAAGTTAAATCAATAGTAAATAAATATGAGTGTGATGACATCAGAGATGTTTACGGGGTTCAACATTTCCTATCCAGTGCCAACGTGAGTGCAATAACTTAAGAGATGTTCGAGATTTACATCTCCTATGGATTTGTTAACTATCTACATAAATAGTACAAAACAGTATTATAATAGTGTCTACACTAAAGTAAAATATTAAAATAGCGTTAAGGCACTACCCATATCCCTCTTAACACATTTTATATAATCCCACAGTCTATACAGTACCATAAGCTCCTCCATGAGGTTTATCCAAAGGTCATTCCATGGGTATGGTGCAAAAAAACTCGTAGAAGGCACGATAGGGCATGTGAACACAACATTCGAGGCAACGCCAGGGTATATATACCAATTGTGCTTTCGGACTGGTGGTAACGCATAGCAGCTACTACCTCCCACCTCGGACACACTTCCATAGTCAAATCGAGGGGTGGCCACCAAATCAATCACAAAGTTAAAATATAGTATCCAAGAAATGTGCCCAAAAGAAGGAATGACCTCACTTGGCTTGGTATAGCTTCTGTTTTAGTCATATCTAAGCCGACTCATGGGAGTTCGGGTCACTTAAATGCCTCATACAGAATCATTCTCCAAACCATCCTACTTCATTGCTAGAATCTCTACCATGTACATAATTGTTAAAGTGGTTTTCGGTAGTGGCGGAAAGTACGACAATATCTGATCCTAGTCTGTTTAACAATTAAATGTTTATTTCACACCAAATGGTTCCTTTACATTTCAAAAGTCAATTCATAATTAATATCAAAATATCATATTCAATTTCAAACCATATCACTTTTGAAAACATATTCACTTTCAAAACCATATTCACTTTCTAAATCATATCGATAAGATAGGTTAATTAAATCCCCATTCCAAAATCATCATATTTACTGAAATATATCACTTCAGTAGCAAATATCATTTCAAATCACAACTTAAGCTATAATGTCATTTAACCATGTTCACTTTAAAAAATCAAGAATTCAAACATAAGCACTTCCACTCTACGTAGTCTGAAATTTAGAAAATGGTTTAGTTGGTTATAAATAGTTTAGATTGTTTATTATAGTTTAAAATAGATTTTTTAATATTTAAAATACTCTAAAATAGTTTAAAAATAGATTAAAATAGTTTAAATGGATTTAAGATAGTTAAAATAGAATTAAAATAGTTTAAATAGATTAAAAATAGATTAAATAGATTAAATAGATTTAAAATAGATTAAAATAGGTTTAAAATAGATTATATAGATTTAAAATATATTACATAGATATAAAGTAATTTAAATAGATTTAAATTGACTAAAAGGGGTTAATTAGTTTAAAATAGGTTAAAATGGATTAAATTGTATTAAATAGATTAAAATAAATTAAAATAGTTTTGAATTGATTAAAATAGTTAAAATAGATTTCAAAGTTATATCCAAGCATTTTCATTTACTCAATTTCGATAAATTCATTTATATATGACAATTCAACTTTTAAATTCCAATTTAAATCCTTTGAACAATTTATTAAATAAATTTCAATTTTAGCATTAGGGCTTGGATTTTCGAAAATAATTCAGTTTACATAAATCAATTTCTATTTCAAGATACCAATTAATTGAATTCAAAATTTAAAGAATTAAAAATAATTTAATTTAACCAATCCAATGTCCGTATATAATTTTCTACCCTATGGTCAAGTGATACAGATATTTATCATTTCAAACCGCAACTTAAAATTTTACGAGTATATATCATTTCAACCCGCAATCCCAAATTTAATTACAAATTCATGAAATCGCTTGAGTCTATCATTTCAACCCATGACGATTTCTTCCTAATGTATTAGATCGTTCGGGTATGTATCATTTCAAGCCATAGGGAATTTAAGGGAACTTGCAGTGTTATGACAATATAAATATAACATTCGGTCATCCAATATCAACTATCAAACATCCATCAAAATCATCATCCAAATCAATCAATAAACATCAATAGCTAACTGATTATCACTAACAAGTATAAATTGACAGATTAAAATTTAATATTAAATTAAATGGCAATAATAATCAATAAAAGTCAGATTTAATAGGCGCGACAATGTAAATATACCAAACAACAACAATCAATTTCTAATCATATCATAAATTTAATTTAACTAACATAAGATAATTTAGTAATTTTAAGTGGGTTAAATCACTCACCTTTGATTTGAAATCCAAAATAAGGCCCAAAATTCAACAGTCTCAGAATTTGTCCAAGCAAGTTCCAAAATGTCTTCGATATGATCTCAACGAAGAAAACCGTGCATGAATTCGAGCTCGTATGCAAAAATTATTAACGTTAGAAGATTGGAATTTGACTTTGGGTCTTACTTCGAGTCGCCGCCTCAATTACCCGGTGCTTGCTTTGGGTTTTTGCCAAAATGACCTGAGATCTGAGTCATTTGGCTCATGAAACGAAGTCGCTGTAAGATTTTCGCCTCTGGAACTCGAAGCATGCGTAGATCCGCCTTGTTTGGCATGAAATTCTCTCTAATCCAAAGTCGCTATAGAGTTTTCGTCTCTGGAACTCGATATGAACCTCTTCCCTACTCAAAGTAAGCTTGGAGCAACATTTTTTTGTTTTGAAATTAGGTTTGGAATTTGGAAATTTGGTTTAATGTTCTGACGTTTGAGAAAGAGAAAGAAGATGTACATACATAAATTATAAAATGAAAAACAACCACGGTTTATAACAGCCTATATATAGGTAGGGTTGGATCGAAATGATAACAATGACCCGAAAAGCCCGTTTTGTTCCCGAAACGAAAATGGATCATCTTTTATATTGAAATATAGGTTTTCAATATTTTTAAACTCAATTTAATAGGTTTCAAGTCCTAATTCCATCGTATAAAAAAGTTAGCTTTAAAATTAGCATATTTCAAATTGAATTCAATTAAATTGATTTCTACGCGTTTCAAGCCCGTACGATCAAACGACAAGTCTGATTGCTACGAAACTTGAAATCCTATAATAATTCACTGTTACGGATTCGATGAAACTAGTTTCGTCAAAATCTGAATCAGTGGCCAAAATGGCTATTTTCACATTAATTATATATATTATTATTAAATTAATTGAATCACATTTTCAATTCAAATTTAATAACTAATGAATTTTGTCATTTTTGATTACTTAGAAATTTACAATAATTTAAAATAAATTTATATGTCAATTCAATGTTAATTATTTTACTAGTTACAATATTTAATTTCAATTGAAATAAATACGGTGATTTTTACTTTAAATTCCAATAAATCCATTTATTCGCCTTTTCATCTTATTATTCAATAAATTATTGTCCTATGGCTATACTTAACACTTGTTTATATCTTATTATACTAATATTTTACAATTACCATCTTCATTTTTATTAACATAATATTTAATTACATTTAATTGCAATAAATCCATTTATTATAATTTAAATTTCAATAAATTGATCAAACTTGATTGCAATCTTTTTTATGCAACCAATCATTACTTATGGAAATAGTTGACATTGATTTACATTGTACTGCATTAATATTCTATAATTATCAATTTAATTCACATTAACTGCACTAATTAAGTGAGTTAATTGCAATTGATTTCCAATTTATTATCAATGAATTAAATAGTGAATTTATAATTAAACCATTGTTATAACTTACCAATTAAAATACATTTCTATGTTTATTGTTAGCAAACAAAATTAATAAATTCACATATGGATTAATCATTCTATTTTAATCAATTTCAATTTATTACACACGATTTCACGGTTTCATGCAACATTTGATTTATTTGCTCACTTAAAGTTTATACCAATTTTAACTTTACAATCATTCAAATTAATTGAGATTTCATTAAAATAGTTATCAATTGCCTTAAATTAACCTTATTAAATTTCAATTAATTGAAATTGCATTAAAATCGTATCCATTAACTTACACTAACATTATTATGTTTCATTCTAGTTATTATTCTCGTTTTTAAACTTAAATTTTTAATTTTTCACAACATTAAATTCCAAAACTTATTTAATTAATAAATTTAATTATCGAAATTTACTGGTTAGTACACTTTCCTCCACTCAAAACTTTTCGTCCTTGAAATGGGAAAGAAGGAATTTAGGAATTAATATATTTTATTTAAAATATTCAATTTATAAAAATTAATTTACATAATTAAGTATTAAATAAAATATATCAATTAACCAATTGAATCCTTTATATTCAAGTTAATAAAAGTTTGAAAAACATTTTCACTTTCACAAAATTTTCTAGTTACTAAATTTACGAAAAATTTCGGTGGAGTCTCCTTTCTATGGAGAGGCCCGGGAGAAATAATAATATCAATAATAATAGTATATATCACATAAATTTCAAAATAAGTTACCCCAAACCATGGGAGAACAATATAATATCGCTAGAAAACCATAATTCGAGAACGTACCTATTTGTCGGGTAAACAACACTTAATTTATGAAACCAAAAACAGTAGCTATTGCTTCCATAACCTGTATTTCACTTATATAATCCACAGAAGTTAATAATTATATAAAAGAGAAATAATTAAGTTGTTTCAATTAGTCCCAACCAAATTAACACACATACAATAGTCACAAGCAACAAAACAATACAATCATCACATGCAATCAAAGCAATCCACCATCCCTCTACAGCAATCAAAACAAAAGGTTTGTTCGGGTTCAGAAACTTTCAATCATATAAAAATGATAAATAAACTACTAAGTAAACCATACAGTCAACTGTAACAGCCCGTAATTTTTGATAATTATAAATAGTTAATTTAATATAATTTTTGTAATTAAATATTGAAAGGAATATAAATTTGTAATTTGATGATGATGTAATAACTAAAATGAATGGTAAGAATGTTAATTTAAGCTAATTACAATCGAAACTAAATTATAATAAATTGAAATAATGTAAATGCTATAACTTGGTTATAAATTTAACATAAGGAAATGAATGTAAATATTGAGTTTATGAACGAGACAAAATATAATGAATGGTAATTGAGTGAAACCATGGTTATGTAAGTAACTGTAACATTGGTCTGTAAACAATAAACTTATAGATGTAGTTAAAAGTAAATAGCGGCAATCATTACGTGTTACCTGTTTATTTAGTTAATTGAATTGAAATTGGAAATCAATTTTTAATAAATGTAAATTAATGTTACATTAACGTGAAATGTAATACAATGTTTAAAAGTTGTTAAATTGAATATATTAAGGCAATGAAAGGTAAAACAAAGGTTAACTAGGTTTATAGAGTAGTAATGGACTTAATAAAAAGATTGGAATTGAAACAAATCAGCTTATTGAAATTCAATTTATAATAAATGGATTTTTTGTAGTAAATGAAATTAAATACTTCGTAATTGAAATTAAGATGAAATTGGAAATTATTAATGCACTAAGATATATACCAGTGGAAATTATATCCATAAGATAATAATTGATTTGATAACAGGATTAAAAATCAAATAAATGAAATTTTGGAATTCTTATTTCAATTTATGAATTTACTGAAAATTGAAATTTAACAATGTAATTAGTAAATTAATTAACTTTAAATTGATATCTAAATTGTTTAAAGTATTGTAATTGTTCAAGAAATCGAAAATGATAAAATTTATTAATTATGGAATTGAAATTGAAAATTTGATTTAATTAATATAATATTAATTTATTTAATTAACTAAAATATAGCCATTTTGGCCACATGTCTTGGATTTCGACGAAACTAGTTTCATCAGATTCATAATGGTGAATTATTATTGGATTTTAAGTTTCGTAGCGGTCGAACTTGTCATTTGATCATATGGACTCGAAACGCCTAGAAATCAATTTAATTGAAATCAATTTGAAATAAGCCGATTTTAACGTAACATATTCATACGATGGAATTAGGACTTGAAACCTGTTCCATTGAGTTTAAAATATTTGAAAACATTTATTTTGATATATGGTTGACCCATTTACGTTCCAGAGGCGGAACGGGCATTTCGGGTCGTTTATCGTCCAACCCAAATCAAATCCGATCCGTTATTTATATTTGCTAACCTACCTATAAATATCTCATTATAAACCTTAGCCTCTCCTCATATTCATTTGTCTGTACGTATATCTCATTCTCAATTCCTTATTCCAGTGGTAGACTATCAAAACCCTAAATTCAAATTGCAATTTCAACTCCAAATTAAATTCCAAAATTCAAACTCCTCCAAACTATATCGAATTTTATATCATTTTGAAGCTCTCGATGAGCTTATCTCAGATCTGAAATTCATTTTTCAATTCAATACATCTTTTGTTCAAAAATTCAAGTTGAACCTCAGCCGTCTATGGGCTAGGGTTTTGATCCAACGGCTGATCCGCGATGATATGACGATCGGGAGGCGGCAATTGGGAGGTAACAACGAGCAGCACCCATCGATGTGGCTCGTTCGTGCTCAGGTGGTCGGAATCGCCTCGATTTGGTCTGGGAAGCGGCGATGGTCGCATGGAGTAGTGGGGCGCCAGAATCGTCGGCGTGGCTTGGTCTGGGGGCGGCTTGGTGAGGGAAGAATAGTGGCGAGGTCTGATCATCACAGAAGTGCTCTTAGTGGTCGGAAAATTTTCGAACGTGGCGGCGGCCGAAGTTTGGAATCGCGTGGTCAGTAGGGCTGTGAAACGTAGGGATGACGTGTCTTTGTGTTGGTATACTCTTTTGTTTTTTGTTTTTATTTAATTTCAATTTCAACTTGTTCTAATCGCAATAACTTTTACATACGAGATCCGTTTCACGCGCGTTTTGATCCGTTGGGATCGTATCGACATTCCGGATATTTTGACGTTGTTTGGACATATTCTATGACCGTTCAAATTTTGGGCTTAATCTGAATTTAAATTCGATTTAAATTCAAAGGCGAGTGTTTTAACCCACTCACAACTTCTGAAATTTCTTATGTTTGTTAAATTTAATTTATGATGTGATTAGGAATTTATTTATGACTGTTTGGTATATTTTTAATCATCATCTCAATTAGTGTGAATTTATTTGAATTAAATCGTTATTTAATTTATTATTGAATATAAACTGCCAGTTAGATACCTGTTCTATATTGATATTTATTGATTATTTTGGATAATGATTGTGATGGATGTGGATTGTTGATATTGGTTAAACGGATGTTTTATTTTATATCATTATAAACTGCAAGTTCGTTATGCATTTTTATTATTAATTCGGGATTGCGGTTTAAAATGATATATAACCATAAAATTTTAAGTTGCGGATTGAAATGATAAATATCCGCATCACTTGACCCTAGGGTAGAAAATTATATACGGACACCGGATTGGTTAAATTAAATGATTTTAAAATCCTTAAATTTTTTAATTTAATCAATCGATGTTTTGAAATAAAATTTGATTTATATAAATTGAAGTATGATAGCAAAATCATGTTTTGTGTTGAAATGCAAATTGGTTTAAAAAGGAATTTCTTTAAGAAATCAAATCGGATGTTTAAAGTTAAATTTTTATGTATAAATGAAATTCTATTGAAAGTGAGTTATTGAATTTTTTTGAAAATAACTTTGAAATATTTTGAAATTGGAGTAATCCATATTGATATTTTGAACATGGATTGAAAAATTTGATAGTTTATTGAAATTTGGTTCGTTGATTTGGAAATTTGGAATGGTCCAAATATGTTGAAATGAAATGAATAGTTTAATTTGATATTAATTTTCAACTCATATTTTAATATATACTTTTTTAAAAGTATATTATTTTAAAATTTCTAATTGTTAAGATTTTAAATTTATTTAACTATTTAACTAATATTAACTATATCAATTATTATAATCTATTTTAAACCAATTTAATTTAATTTAAACTAATTAAATTATTTTAATTTACTTTAAATTTAATTAATTTATTTTAAATTTAATTAATCTATTTTAAAGCTATTTAATTTATTTTAATTATATTTTATCTATTTTAAATCTATATTAATTATTTATAACTATTTTCTTTCAAATTCCAAACCAAGTAAAATGGATGGGTTTATATTCAAATTTTTTGATTTTTAAAGTGAATATGGTTAATGATGTCATAACCTAAGTTGTGATTAAAAGTTATAACTAATTGTATATGATGATTTTGGAGTAAAGATTTTACTATTTTGGAAGTATGATTTCTGAAAGAATTCATGATTTTGGAAACGATAATGATTTGAAAGTGATATAGTTTTGAGAATACGATATTTGGATATAAATTGTGAATTTGATTTTGAAAGGAAATATAATTATCGAACTATGATTTCAAAAGTAAGTAATGATTTCGAAAGTCATATGGTTTGAATTGAATATGATATTTGATATCAGTTATGAAATAATTTTGGAAATGTAAAAGGACCATCCGGTATGTAATAAGCGATTGCTTGTCAAAGAGATCGAGATCAGATGTTGTCATACTCTCCGCCAATACCAAAAACCACTTTGACAACTGTGCACGCTATGGAGATTCCAGTATAAAGTAGGATGGCGGTGACGATCCTATATGAGGTATATACATGGACCCGACTCCTGTGAGTTGGCTTAAGGTGGCTAAAACAGGAGCAATTAATGGGCCAAGCGAGGTAGCTCCTCCGATCGGGCACACTCCATCCATACTATATTCGGACTTTTGATTTATTTGGTGTCCACCCTTCGATATTACTTGGGAGTGTGTTTTGGAGTTGGGAGGTAGTTGCGTCAATGCGTTACCAACAATCAGAAGTGTAATTGGTAAATCTACCCTGGCATTGCCTAGTTGTGCCGTGTCATTTACCCTAGCATGCCTTCTACGAGTTTGTTTTGTACCATACCTATGGAGTGCCCTCTAACGACACCCAGTACGGGTGGGATTACGATACTGTATAGACTATAGGAATATATAAAATGTGTTAAGGTGGAAAATGTAAAGCCTCAATGCTATTTTAATACCTTTACTTTACTGTAGACATATTATAATAGCATATTGTACTACATAGTAGATAGTTTAACGGATCCTTAAGAGATGCGAATCCCGAACATCTCTTAAGTTTCCGCACTCACGTTAGACATTGGATAAGAGATGTCAAATCCCGTAAACATCTCTGATGCCATTCCACTCATTTTTATTTATCGTTGATTTAACTTCCATAAGATCTTTTTGTTCTAACTCGAGTGTTTTGTCCTTTCAATTCGCTTAGGTCAGCCTAAACATTTAAGGATTTGAAGACTTATTCTGGAGGACGAAGACGAAGATGTGTACTACTACTATTTACTATATAATCCCAATACATCATACTATTCCGATGCATTATTATTTATTTATCTCTGATACGTATAACCCTGATATCGTTTTGTATAGATATAATCAAATGTTTTTGTATACAGCTTCATGAACTGTTATTTGATTATTATATTTTGTCATTCCGCTGTGGGATTCTGTTTTGTCTTATTTCTATCTCTTTTTCTTATTTACCCTATAATAATCTGCCCTTTTGTATGTTTTGAGTCGGCATGTGTGTCTGCTTAAAGCATCTAAAAAGGCGGGATGTTACATCAACAGTCGTAGATAAAACTTTATAGATTATTTGTACATCTTTATACAAAATAAAAGTATCCTTTCCAGCCAATCCATAAGCCAAACAAACAATAATTTCCAATAATATTTAAGTTTTGTTCTTGTTACTCTTTTTCACATTATTTACGGTTCATTTTCATTTGTACATATAATGCTGGTTTAATTACTTGATATTTATCGCTTAAAAATTCATTTTCCATTCATTTATACAATACCATTTTCTTTTCACTACCTTACATTCATTGCTTACATAAGTTATTTTCATTTCAATTATTTAGAGTATTCATTACCATGTAAGTCCCTTTACAAATTTAATTCACCATTCACATTTATTCTTCCGTATATAGTATTACTGAATATTAAACTCATTCCTAAATCGTTTCAATTTTTTCTGAAGTTATAATCATTCGATTAATATAGTACTCATTTTAATTATAAATGGCTTCAATATTAATTTAAGTTTATAATTATTTGCTTAAAGTCGCCTTTGCTATTTAATATGATTATAAATAGCTTAAATGTTAACTTAATCTTATAATCATTTTTCTTACGTTATTCACTTTTACTACATTTAATTAGTAGCATTTCAAATTATTTACTTAGGTTTGCAGTAAGTTTATACATCTTAATTCTCCCTTTAAAACATAATTACATTGAACATTTTCATTATTTAAGTTTACTTGTATGATATTCTATTATATATTCTTATTAACATTACAATCTTTGACATTTTGGTAAGTTATATACATGTCTTAAGAACGAAATTAAAAGTTACACAAGTTCATCTTCTTCATTTACTCTAATTAACAAAATGTTCAATAGTTACATTTTCTTATTTTGATTTCTTAATTTATAAGTGGCGACCTCCAATTCTTTTATATTTCATTAAACTCTTAACATATAATATCTTTTTTTCCATTTAGCAACCCTCAATTATTAAAATAGTTAAGATTACATTCTATTACAACAACTGAAAGCTACTAATTATCAGAATGTTTATGAATCAAATTTCGGGTTACATTTCAAATTATTCAAAATAACATATATATACTCGTAACTTATATATATCAAATCATATTTAAAAATTAAAATTTAAGATTTTTTATCAAAACAAATGTGCAGTAAAACTACTACATCGGTCTTCCCACTTTGAAACCCGAAAATGAATGTCGATGATGCATGCACTCATCACCGAAATTATTTTCCAGTGACAGAAAGGAGAGTACAAAACTTATTTCCTTTAAAATTTTCTTTTAATACATTTCTTTCAAATCATATTGAAAATATTTATCCAAAATACTTTCAAATAATGCTAATATTATATTCCAAAATCCTTTGAAAGAAACTTCAAAAATCACAGAACTAAGTTCTAAATTTCCAATTTATATTTACTTTACTTGTAAATCCTATTTTACAATCAGTATTTATAAAATTTATCTACCTAACAAACAACATGGTACATCCAACTATATCATTTATAAAATTTATCATTTTATATACAAAATATATAGTAGGCAAAATTATTTCATTTACCTATATTTCAAAACAATATTGTGTCGGTCTGTCCTATTAATTGTTCAGAAATCCCTAACGGTGTCACAGCGTCCCATGTGCCGACCGGAATTTATAAATACGAAACAGAATAAATTAACACAATACAAAAACCTTTTATAACACTACAAATACACTCTCTCATATATATACACACACTCAATGACTCATTCTAGGGTATTACTACCCTATTTTATGCGAGTCAGACCCCACAAAGCTAAGGTTATCGCTAAACCCGGCTCTGATACCAAATGTAACGTCCCGCCTTTTGGACAGTTTGAATCGACGATAGATCACACACGTTAGACTCGAACCATTCGAAAAAGAGGATTGTTACAGGGCAAACAATAAAAAGCAGAGAAAGAAAGAAAAAAACACAAAATCTCGCAGCGTAATGACAAAATATAA
This sequence comes from Allium cepa, assembly GCA_030765085.1. Taxonomy (NCBI): domain Eukaryota; kingdom Viridiplantae; phylum Streptophyta; class Magnoliopsida; order Asparagales; family Amaryllidaceae; genus Allium; species Allium cepa. The sequence continues at coordinate 911,842,239 of CM060931.1, read as the reverse complement.
TAATCAAATAAACAGTTCATGAAGTTGTTTATAAATAACATTTTATTGTACTTTTACAATACAGAGTCAGAGTACATACAACGGTAATAAATAAATAATGCAGTGGAACAACATGATGCAGTGCAAATAATATAATAAATAGTAATAGTACTAAATCTTCGTCTTCGTCCTCTAAAAGCAGTCTTTGATAAACTGAAATGCTCAGACTGACCGAGCGAGATAAAACATTTGAGTCAGAGCTAAAGGATCTTACGTAAGTTAAATCAACAATAAATTAATATGAGTGTGACGACATCGGAGATGTTTATGGGGTTTGACATATCCTATCCAGTACCAATGTGAGTGCAATAACTTAAGAGATGTTTGGGATTTACATCTCCTAAGGATCCGTTAAACTATCTATATGCATAGTACAATACACTATTATAATAGTGTCTACAGTAAAGTAAAATATTAAAATTGCGTTAAGGCGTTACCCATATCCTCCTTAACACATTTTATATATTCTCATAGTCTATACAATACCGTAAGATTGTGAGGTTTACCTAGAGGGCACTCCATAGGTATGGTACAAAACAAACTCGTATAAGGCACGATAGGGCATGTGAACACGACACTCGAGGCAATGCTACGGTAGATATACCAATTGCACTTTCGGACTGGTGGTAATGCATAGTAGATACTATCGCCCACCTCGGACACACTCCCATAATCAAATCGAGGGGTGACCACCAAATAAATCACAAAGTCAAAATATAGTATCGAAGAAATGTGTCCGATAGGAGGAATGACCTCACTTAGCCTAGTATAGCTCCTATTTTAGTCACATCTAAGCTGACTCACGGGAGTCAGGGTCATGAAAATGTCTCATACAGAATTGTTGCCAAACCATCCTACTTCATTTCTGGAATCTCCACCATGTACACAGTTGTTAAAGTGGTTTCCGGTATTGGCAGAGAGTAGGACAATATTCGATCCTATAACGACCTGCATTTTTGAATGATTTAAATTGACAATAAACTATACATGTCCAACTTAAGCCATTCAAAAGGGCAGATTGTTATGGGGTAATAAGAAAAGGAAGAGAAAGAAAGGAAACAAATGCAGAATCTTGCAGCGGAATGACAAAATATAATAATCAAATAAACAGTTCATGAAGTTGTTTACAAATACATTTAATTATACTTTTATAATATAGATTAGAGTTACATACAATAAGAATAGGTAATAAATAAATGCAGCGGAACAATATGATGCAGTGGAATAAATAAAAATAATAATAATAGTACTATATCTTCATCTTCGTCCTCCAGAAACTAGTCTTCGATAAACTAGAAACCTCATGCTGATCCGAGCGAATTGAAAAGACAAAACACTCGAGTCAAAAATAAAAGATCTATTGTAAGTTAAATCAATAGTAAATAAATAAGAGTGTAACGACATCGGAGATGTTTATGAGGTTTAACATCTCCTATCCAGTATCTAATGTGAGTGCAGTAACTTAAGAGATGTTCGAGATTACAACCTCCTAAGGATCCGTTAAACTATGTACTATGTAGCACAATACACTATTATAATAGTGTATATAGTAAAGTATTAAAATAGCGTTAAGGCGTTACCCATATCCCCCTTAACACATTTTATATATTCTCGTAGTCTATACAATGCTATAGGCTCCACCATACCGGTGGTTTACCCAGAGGACACCCCATAGGCACGGTACAAAAAAACTCGTAGAAGGCGCTCTAGGGCATGTGAACACGGCACTCGAGGCAATGCCAGGGTGGATTTACCAATTGCAGAACTGGGTTGGTGGTAACGCATAGCAGCTACTACCGCCTACCTCGGAACACACTCCCATAATCAAAATCAAGGGTTGCCCACCAAATCATCACAAAGCCATAATATGGTATCGAAAAAGCATGTTCGATCGGAGGAATGACCTCGCTTGGCCCAGGTACAGTTCCTTTTTTAGTCAAATCTAAGCTGACTCACGGGAGTCAGGGTCATGTCAATACCTCATACAGAAATCGTACGCCACAATTCTACTTAATTTCTGGAATGTATATAATATTTTTTTATTATATTACCTATTTACACATCAGTAATTAGAAATATACATCTTCTCCACGTGCATAATTGTTAAAGTCATTTTCGGTATTGGCAGAGAGTATGACAATATCCGATACGGGTATCTTTAACAACCAAACGCTTATTTCACTCCGGATAGTTCTTTTACAATTCAAAAGTCAATGCATACTTAATATCAGAATATCATATTCGATTTCAAATCATATTTCTTTCGAAATCATATTCACTTTCAAAATTATATTCACTTTCAAAATCAAATTCACTGTTGAATTTATCAATAAGATGGTTAATTATGGATTAATTAGGTATAAAATAGATTAAATAAATTTAATTTAGATTAAATAGAATTAAAATAGATTAAATAGTTGAAATAAATTAAAATAGATCAAAATAAATTAAATTAGTTTAATAAAATTTAAATGATTTAAAATATGTTAAATTATATAAAAATAGATTTAAATATTTTAAGATAGATTAAATAGGTTAATTAGTTTAAAATAGGTTAAATTTGATTAAAATAAATTAAATAGTTTATATCGATTAAAATAGTTTTTAAATTAGTTTAAAATATGTTTCAAAGTTACATCCAAACCTTTTTAGTAACTCAATTCCGATGAATTCATTTATATTTGACACTTCAGCTTTGAAATTCAAATTTAAATCCTTTGAACAATTCATTAAATCAATTCCAATTTCAACATTTAACACTTGGATTGTTCGAAAATAATTCAGTTTCTATAAATCAATTTCTATTTCAAAATGCCAGTTAAATAGTTCAAAATTTAAGGAGTTAAAAATCACTTAATTTAACCAATCTGATGTCCGTATACAATTTTCTACTCTATGGTCAAGTAATACAGATATTTATCATTACAATCCGCAATTTAAAATTTTACGATTATATATCACTTTAAACCGCAATCCTGAATGAAATAAAAATCCATAAAATCGCTCGAGTCTATCATTTCAACCCATAACGATTTTTCCCTAATCTATAGATCGCTTGGGAATGAATCATTTCAACCATAGGGAACTTGCAGTGTCGTAACAACATAAAATAAAACATCCAGTCATCCAATGTCAATAATCAAACATCCATCACAATCATCATCCAAATCAATCATTAAACATCAATAGATAACTGAAAATCAATAACAAGTATTAAATTGACAATTTAAATTCAATATTAAATTAAATGATGATTAAATGCCATAAAGTCAAATTTAACTAGAATGACGATTTAAACATACCAAATATCAATCGATTAATTGTTAATCACATCATAAATCTAATTTAACAGATATAAGATAATCTAGTAGTTGTAAGTGGGTCAAAACACTCACCTTCGATTTTATATCGAATTAAAATCAAATTTAGACCCAAAATTCAAACAGCCTTAGAATTCGTCCAAACTTGCATCAAAATGTCTGGTATTTCGATACCATCCCAATGAAACAAACCACACGTGAATTGGGCCTCATATGCAAAATATATGCCAATTAGAACATAGAAAATTTTAAATTTAAATAAAATAAAGGGCAATTAAGTAAAAGTACAAACCTTCCCTACCAAACCCAATGTGCGCCATCTCGTACATTGACCCAAAATCCACACAGCTGCCAACAAAACTCGTCACCGCAAGCAACCACAACCACCAATACTTCGATCTGACCTTGCCGCCGCGTCACCCTACCTCTGTCGCCCCTCTAATGCCATCCGCGACCCCCCACATCGTCGTACGATGACGAGATCAGCAGTCGTCGCCAGTGGGTTTCGAAACCCTAACAAAATGTTCGCACCGATCCACCCATCAGTTCGTCGAACGCACCACTCCAATGCACTCCTCTCCTCCATCTTCACACAATGGTATCCTCCAATCGATGATCCGTCGATGATCATCAAACTCCAATGAACAGTCAAGATTAATCTGGCCAATACCAGGCGAATCAAAATTCGATTGTAAAAAACTGCATCTTTGAGTTGCACTCGTCGAGAGCTTTGAATCGATATATAATATGATAGGGTTTGAGGACTTTTAATTTTGAAATTGAATTTGAAATTTGAACGGTGTTTTGAGATTGAATTTCTTTCTGCCATTGAGGAGGGGAAGTAGACAGATGAAATTGTACATACAGAAATGAGAAATAAAAGGCTGCTAGGGTTTGGATAAAACTACATATACCAATGAAGCACGATAAGAAATATAAACAATACCCGAATTGATTTAAAATGACAAATACGACCCGAAAAGCCCATTCTATCTCCGGAACGAAAATAGATCATCCCATATATCAAAATAGATGTTTCGATATTTTTAAACTCAATAGAATAGGTTTCAAGTCCTAATTCCATCATATGAAGAAGTTGCTTAAAATTAGCTTTTTTCAATTTGATTTCAATGGAATTTAGTTAAATTGATTTCTATGCGTTTCGAGTCTGTACGATCAAACAACAAGTCCGATTACTATGAAACTTGTGACCTTACAATAATTCACGGTTATGGATCCGATGAAACTGGTTTCATCAAAATTCGAGATAGTGGCTAAAATGACTATTTCACGTTAATTAACTAAATTGATATTAAATTAATTAATCGCTTTTTAATTCAATATTTATAAACTGACAAATTTCCATCCTTTTTGATTACCTAGACATTTATAATAGTTTAAAACAAATTTTCATATCAATTCAATATCAATTATTTTACTAATTACAATGTTTAATTTCAATTGAAATAAATATAGTGGTTATTACCTTAATTTCCAATGCATTTATTTGCATTTTCCTCTTGTTATTCAATCAATTGGCATCTCATGGTTTAATTAATATTTGTTTATCTGATTACACTAATACTTTACCGTTATCATCTTAGTTTTCGTTAATGTAGTATTTAATTACACTTAATTGCAATAAATACATTTATTGTAATATAAATTTCAATAAATTGATCAAACTTGATTTCAATTCTTTTTATTTAATCAATTATCGTATTATGAATAAAATTTACATTGGTTACATCTTATTGAATTAATATTCTACAGTTATCAATTTAATCTACATTAACTGCACTAATTAAGTGAATTAATTGCAATTGATTTCCAATTTAATTCAACAAGCTACATAAATAGATAACATATAATAATTGTCACCATTTACCTTTAGTCACATTCTATAAGTTTATTATGCACAACACGGGTTATAATTTCTACTACAACACTAATTTTATTCAATTACAATTTATTACACATTATCTTAGTTAATCAACATTTAATTTAATAATTGCTCTTTTAATCCAATTCCCATTAATACATACATTATTATAATTTGTTTACAATCTATCTCAATTGTAACTCTATAATCCTTTTAATTAATTAGAATTACAATGGAAGCAGTTATCAATTATCTTAAATTAATACTATTATATTTTATTCTAGTTATATTCTTATTATCAAACCACAAATTTTTATTTCTTCCAACATTAAATCACAAAATCTCATTAAATCAACTATTTTTAATTATCGAAAATTACAGATCATTACAGATCCCGATCTTTTTAACAACCAAACGCTTATTTCATAACAGATGTTTTCTTTACATTTCAAAAGTCAATTCATAATTAATATCAAAATATCATATTCGATTTCAAACCATATCACTTTCGAAAACATATTCACTTTCAAAACCATATTCACTTTCTAGTCATATTGATAAGATCGGTTAATTAAATCCACATTCCAAAATCATCATATTTTTCAGATATATCATTTCAGTAGCAAATATCTTTTCAAATCACAACTTAAGTTATAACGTCATTTAACCACGTTCACTTAAAAAAAATCAAGGATTCAAATACAAGCACTTCCACTTTACGTAGTCTTAAATTTAAAAAATAATTTAGATAGTTATAAATAGTTTATTACAGTTTAAAATAGATTTTTAAATAGTTAAAATACTATAAAATAGATTAAAATAGTTTAAATGGATTTAAGATTGTTCAAATAGAATTAAAATAGTTTAAATAGATTTAAAATAGATTAAATAGATTTAAAATAGATTGAAATAGATTTAAAATAGATTATATAGATTTAAAGTATATTAAATAGATTAAAATGGGTTAATTAGTTCTAAATAGGTTAAAATGGATTAAATTGTATTAAATAGATTAAAATAGATTAAAATAGTTTTAGATTGATTAAAATAGTTTAAAATAGTTTAAATAGATTTCAAAGTTATATCCAAACATTTTCAATAACTCAATTTCGATAATTTCATTTATATTTGACAATTCAACTTTGAACTTCCAATTTAAATCCTTTGAACAATTCTTTAAATAAATTCCAATTTCAACATTAAGGCTTGGATTGTCGAAAATAATTCAGTTTGTATAAATCAATTTCTATTTTAAGATACCAATTAACTGAATTCAAAATTTAAAGAATTAAAAATCATTTAATTTAACCAATCCAGTGCCCGTATATAATATTCTACCCTATGGTCAAGTGATATGGATATTTATCATTTCAATCCGTAATTTAAAATTTTACGGGTATATATCAGTTCAACCGACAGTCCCAAAATTTAGTTACAAATTCATGAAATCGCTTGTATCAGATCGTTTGGGTGTGTATCATTTCAACCCATAGGGAATTCTAAGAAACTTGCAGTATTATGACAATATAAATATAACATCCAGTCATTTAATATCAACTATCAAACATCCATTAAAACCATCATCCAAATCAATCAATATACATCAATAGCTAACTGATTATCAATAACAAGTATAAACTGACGGATTAAAATGTAATATTAAATTAAATGGCAACTATAATCAATAAAAGTCAAATTAACAGGCATGACAATTTAAATATACCAAACATCAAGCAATCAATTTCTAATCACATCATAAACTTAATTTAACTGACATAAGATAATTTAGTAATTGTGAGTGCGTTAAATCACTCACCTTTGATTTCAAATCGATTTGAAATCCAAAATAAGGCCCAAAATTCGACGGTATCAGAATGTTTCCATTTAGAGCTAAAATGTCTGGAATTCCGATATGATCCCAACGAAGAAAATCACACATGAATTCGAGCTCGTATGCAAAAGTTCTTAACGTTAGAAGATTGGAAAATTTCGACTTTGGGTCTTACTTCAAGTCACCGCCTCAATTACCTGGTGCTTGCTTTGAGTTTTTGCCAAAATGACCCATGACCAGTGTCATTTTGCTCCTCACCCGAAGTCACTGTAGGGTTTTCGCCTCTGGAACTTCAAGCGCGCCCAGATCCGTCTTGTTCGGCATGGAATCCTCTCTGACACGAAGTCGCTGCAGGGTTTTCGTCTCTGGAACTCGAAGTGAACCTCTTTCGGACTCGAAGTAAACCTAGAGCAACATTTTGGCAGTCTATACATAGGCATACGTCTTATTGGAATTTGAGAATTTGGTTTGATGTTCTGATGTTTGAGAAAGAGAGAGAAGACGTACGCATAGAAATAATAAAATGAGAAACAACTAGGGTTTATAACAGCCTATATATAGGCAGGTTTGGATTGAAACGATAACAACGACCCGAAAAGCTAGTTTCGTTCCAAAACGAAAATAGGTCATCTAATATATCAAAATATAGGTTTTCAATATATTTAAATTCAATGGAACAGGTTTCAAGTCCTAATTCCATCGTATAAAAAGTTTGCTTTAAAATTAGCTTATTTCAAATTGAATTCAATTAAATTGATTTCTACGCGTTTTAAGCTCGTACAATCAAACGACAGGTTCGATGGCTACGAAACTTGAAATCCTATAATAATTCACTGTTACGGATCCGATGAAACTGGTTTCATCGAAATCAGAATCAGTGGCCAAAATGGCTATTTTCACGTTAATTATATAAATTATTATTAAATTAATTAAATCACATTTTCAATTCAAATTTAATAACTAACAAATTTTGTCATTTTTGATTACTTAGACATTTACAATAATTTAAAACAAATTTACATGTCAATTCAATGTTAATTATTTTAATAATCATAGTGTTTAATTTCAATTGAAATAAATACAGTGATTATTACTTTAAATTCCAATAAATCCATTTATTCGCCTTTTCATCTTATTATTCAATAAATTATCATCTCATGGCTATAACTAACATTTTTTATATCTTATTGCTATTTTACAATTACCATTTGATTTTTATTAACGTAATATTTAATTACATTAAATTGCAATAAATCCATTTATTATAATTTAAATTCCAATAAATTGATCAAACTTAATTTCAATCTTTTTATTCAACCAATCATTACTTATGGAAATAGTTAACACTGATTTACATCATATTGCATTAATATTCTACAATTATCAATTTAATTCGCATTAACTGCACTAATTAAGTGAATTAATTGCAACTAATATCAATGAATTAAATAGTGAGTTTATAATTAAACCATTGTTATAACTTACCAATTCAAACACATTTTTATGTTTATTGTTAACAAATAAAACTAATAAATTCACGTATGGATTAATCATTCTATTTTAATCAGTTTCAATTGATTACATACAAATTCACCGTTTAATACAACATTTGATTTATTTACTCACTTACAGTTTATACCCAATTTTAACTTTACAATCATTCCAATTAATTGAGATTTCATTAAAATAGTTATCATTTGCCTTAAATTAACCTTATTAAATTTCAATCAATTGAAATTGCATTGAAATAGTCATCCATTAACTTACACTAACATTATTATAGACGAGAGATTATTTGTTATTGTTATAAAAACGTACCATGTTAGTTGGTCCATTGAGTTTTTACGAATTCTGGTCAAGATATGGGATGCCACGGTATCGATAGGATTTCTAAACACTTAGACGAGCAAACGAACATGTTATTGATTTTGGAAATTTGGTAAGTGAAATATTTTACCTAGGACTATTATTTTATAAATATAAAGGAATAATTTTTCAAATTGATATAGTCATTTATGCTGATTTGTTGGTTTGAAAATGATAATATTTATTTATTATCATTATTGTTTGACTTGTCATGCTTAGACGGTTTAGGGGTATTAGCTATTGTTTGTTGATTGTTAATTTACGGTCGACCAGTCTATGAGTGTTTATTGTTTGATAATTGTGAGTGAATTATGAAGAACGTCTTGTGAATTAAATTTCACAATTTGGCCGTAAGGTGTTCGATGAAAATTTTAAGTTAATATTTATCTTTTAATAATGTTGAATTAAAAGAATTTTTTTAGTAAAGGTTGTTTAATTTAATCTTAATGGGAAGATAAGACATTTAGAGGATGGAAAAAGAATTATGAAAATTTTATTACAATAAAGGAGAATTATAAGAAGATAAGATGATTTTTATAAAATGGAAATTTTATACCAATTTTAATTATAGAACGTGTTATAAAAAGAGCTTATTATAATAAAGGGAAGTTGTTAACCCACCTTTTGGCAAGGCCCCAAACCGACGGATTTAACTAAAATCAACAGTTTTACCCGGCTACAAGATGATAGTTGTAGAGGATTTGATCGGACTCGAATGAGTATCGAGTTAGGAGAGGATTGAAGGAATGAAGGCTAGTATGGCTCGGCTTGAGTGGGTCGGTAGGTATGGCTCAGTGGTGATCTGGATCGTCATTTCTAGGTCAGTCGCATTGGAGTGGATCAGTCATATAGGGTCGGTCAGGGTAGATAAGTCAAAGTGGATCGGCTAAGGAGGGTCGGTCAGGGTAGATAAGTCAAAGTGGATCGGCTAAGGAGGATCGGTCAGGGTAAATAAGATTTTCAATTAGGATGTATTTCATAATTAACACGTATGAATCTTCCTATATACTAGTTAAACCATTGTTATTTGTAATCAAACTTCAATTTTATTTTTGTTAAGATAAATAAACTTTCAAAAATTTCAATTTAATAAGCCAAAACCATATATTTGTCCTATAATGTTTCTTTAAAAATAAATAAAAAATGCTTAAATAAAATTGTTTTTTTGTTGTTTTTTTTTTGATATTTTTTTTGCAAAGAAAAAGTAAAAATAAATCATGAAAAATCAAAAATGAAGATGAGTCTCCTCCACACTTGTTTTTGACTGTGTCCCCACAGTCAACCCAAGTGGAAGGAGAAAAAAAAACATAACTTTTATTTAAATGAAAATGAAAAGATGATTATTTACATGACATTAGAAAGTATGCCGTTAAACAGTAAATGAACCGGTCTTTCAAAAACCGATTCATTTGTCTCGGCAAGTAAGCGAGACACAATTTAAGCGCAGAAACCCAAATCGTGAAAGATTTTGGAATTGAATGTGGATTTGGAAAAGAAAATATCATTTTATTAAAAATCGTATGAGTTGTTTTATTTTTGATGATTTTTGGGGTTGATAAAACAATTGATTGAAGTTCAAGTTTATTTTCACCAATTTGAAATTCAAGTTTGTCATTGAAAATTTCTTCAAAATTATTGATTTCAAAATCAAAGTGGTGACTTAAATCGTCCCCTTCAGAATTTAACAACTCATTTTCAAAAATTCCAAAGAAATCATGTTCATTGAATTCGACTTCCTTTATTGAATTATTAACAACTTTATTACATATGTCAAGTTTAAAATCCAAAGTTGCTGTATTTAAATTTTTGAAATCGAGAAAAGGAAAGTCAAATTTTAAGTTTGGTTCCACACCCTCGAAAGAATTGAAATCCAACTCAATTACCGATTTTTCAACAACTTCATTATGATTTTCGTTTTCAATTTCAAAAGTTGTTGTTTGAAAATCGTCAATTTGGGTAAAAGGTGGATTGTCACTTGACTCGTCATACATTGGGATTCGATTTTTTTTATCACGTTGTTCCATATATGTTTCAAACAACGAATTCATGTGATCATCGTAAATTTCGTTCATTTGCTCAACAAAATCCAATTTATAGTTATTAACTTGAAATTTTTTGATTTGGATTTGTTGAGAATAAAAATCGTCAATTCCAATAAACGGTGGATTATTATTTGGTACTTTACAAGTTGAGATTTTATTATAATTTTCACCAAAATTTTTATATTTTTCAAGTAATAATCCCCGTTATCCTTTTCCATTTGCTCAACAAAGTCAATTCATGGTTATTAGTTTGAAAATTTTCACTTTGAATTTGTTGATAACCAAAGTTTCAACTGTATCATGGTCGAGATATTTCCATTGCCAAAATTATTTAAAAATTGGTTCGCATTTTCATTTTGATTTTGAAATTCATTTTGAAATTCAAAATTGAATTGGCATGGGCTATACTCAAAACCATTTGAATTTTGAATTGAATTCAAATTTTGAAATCTTTGACTCGAGTTATTACACAAATATGAGTTACACAATTCATTTATATTTTGATTTTGTTGGGTAGAGAGTTCAAGTAAAGACGAAATGCTATTTTTAAGAGTCGGTGGTTGGTCATCATTTTGAAAATTTTGTTGTTCGAAATTCGAATTATTTACACAATAGTTGTTGTTAAAATATCCATACGAATTTGGAGTGAAATCATATGGATTATATTGATTTTCACAACTATTGTAAAATTCAAGTGAATATGGAAATTCGGACATTTTCAAGAATGTTTTTGGGTTTTTTTTTCAAGGAAAAATATTTACAAATAAAATTTATTTTTAAAAAGGGAAATTAATTTTTTGGTTTTGGTTTTTCAAATTTGTTTGGCTTTTTTTAATAAAAAGTTTTATATTTTTTTTTGGATTTTTGTTTTTCTAAATTTTTTTGGATTTTTGAATTTTTTTGTTTTTGAATTTTTTTTTTTTTGGATTTTTTATTTTGTTTTTTCTTTATTTTTTTTGGATTTTTTTTGAAATTACAAAGAAAATGGATTTAAAATTTCAAAGAAAAAGAAGAGGAATATTTATAATTTTTTTAGTTTTGGATTTTGATTTTTTTTTTTAAATATGCATGAACTTATGCAACTATATGAATGCAAGGGTCTAATTACAAATTATTTATCCTAAGTTAACTCAAAATTGTATAATCACACTTCGTCTTAAATCAACAAAAATATTTCTCAACCAGGTAACTGGCAGGGGTTATCGGTGCACCACGAATCACCGTAGCAATGCAGCCGAAGGTTTAAGTACCTTCAGAGAAACAACTACTATAATATTTACGAATCACCGTAATATTTATAAATGGTTATTACTCTGCCGTAGCGTAGACACCAAGAAATAAAATTGTTCAAAGAAAACAATTGTGAGTATACAATTAAAAGTTATCGATGCCTAATCATTATTATTAATCAAATCTAAGATGAAATGCAATACTGAAATTAAACATGTATTAACAATGCAACTATGAATGATTTTTTTTTTTTGTTTTTGGTTTTTCAAATTTTATTTTTATTTTTATATACAAATGCAAATGCAAGCAACCAACTATGCAAAATGAATAAAAACAAGAGACAAGAGTGCAGATTTTTTGTCTTTTTTCAGCAAGCAGTTTATTTGGCAAGCAGAGCAGCAATTTTCAACAAGCTAATCCCTTCTGCTTTGGCAACCTGAAACTAAAATCACGATATATACAATTTATTTATTTATTTATTTATTTATTTTTAAGTGGAAAGAAAACCTTATTTTTTTGTAAGAATTTTTGTTTCAAACTTCACAAACAATCTTAATCAAAACAATCCCTAAAATAATTAAAATAGAATAGTCACTTCCAAAACACTTAAATCCTAATCATTTAAATCAAGACAGCCAACACTTAAATAAAAATTATCATCCGGCAAAAAACTCCAAAACAATTAAAATAGAATTGCCATTACCCTTGCACCTTATATTTTTTTTTTCAAAAGATAAACTATGTCGCAAAATAAAGAATCCCACCCTAACTCAAAAATTGAAAATCAGGGTTCGGCTTGCCGTTGAATGGCGTTCAAGTGTTCAAATTGTTGTTTGGCGATTGCGAGGTTCAGATTGGTGAGGCGATTGGGTGAAGGCGACTGTTCGTTGATGCGGAGGAGATCGCGGTAGTGGGTGGTTCTCGTACCAGCGGTAGTTGCAATTTGTGATTTGGGGATTATCTGAGTGTCGAGGTGTTTGGTAGCTGGGTTGCAGCGAAGTCGAGGAGTTTGCGGAGTGGTTTTGGTAGTTGGCGATTTGGGATTGGTCGGTTTGTTCATGGAGGTTTGCTGGTTGCAGGAGTCGTGGTCAGTTGCTCTGGTTCGAGGTGATTCGCTTGCGAGTTTGGGAAGTTCGGTGACGGTTGTACAAAGAAGTTGGTGACTTAGGTTGCCTAATAGTGGGATACTGTTGTTGCATTGCTCTGTTGTGCCCAGCGTAGTAGTTGAGTAGCAGTGAAGATATGGACAAAGGTAAAATTGTATTGGGAATGGGTGAATGTTTGTATGTTGATGAAGTGAAGGACGGCTTTGTTGGAGCAGATAGTGTTTGATGGAGTTTGTGTTGTAGGGGTGAGGGTGGATGGAGCTGTCAATTTTGAAGTGGTGTTGGCAGAAGTAACTGTGTGTCGGTGATGACAGTTGAGTTGTGGTAGAAATGTAAGAGTTGTAGAAGTTGTAGCAATATGGTTTGCACAGAGAAGTGGAGTTGTGACTTTTGTATGATATGGTGGAGAAGGAGTTTGTGATAGCAGTTGAAATGTAGTTGAAGTAGCACTTGTGATGTGCACTGGGTTGTAATGACTTTGAACGGGGGGAGGGGGGTGGTGGTTTGTTGAGGGTGGTGTAATCTCTGTCAGGGGTACTAATGTGGATGAAGTGGACTAATGATTGTAAGGAGAAAGTGGCAATGTGGAAGATGGTAGATGGCACTGGGTAGTGGATGGGCAGTTTTGGTTATAGGAAGTTGGATAGAAAGCTGTGGGTATGTGTATGAATAGCAGGCAGTTTGTTTGTGAGCAGTAAAGTGTTTTCAGGTTGAAAGTTGAGATGGGTGTAGAGGTACTTGTAGTCAGTGTTTGTTGGTGATTGTGGGTGGTTGTAGAGATTGGAGGAGGAATGCTATTCTTGCAATGGGTAACTTAAAGTCAGGGTAGACGCAAAGCAGTGGCACTGTTGTGGGGTGCTGCAGAGAGGTTCAGAGGTATTGTGGAGGGATAATGTGCTGGTGACGACAGTTTTGAAGAGGTATGTTTGATGGTCTGGTGTGTTTAGGGATGTTGGAGTTACAGTTGACAGAAGGTGAAGTGGAGGAACAGACGGTAATGCAAAAGTATGTATAGAAATTTGTAAAATGAAAATTGAAGTTGTATATGAAAATTGGAAATGTAAAATGAGAAAAGCAATGGTAATGAAACTTTTTTTCTTTTCAATTGAAGTTGTGTATTTTTTTATAGAATTGCAAATAGAACTAGAGAAGAAGCATACAAAAAAATGTAAGCACAAACACACACAACAAGTATTTCTTTTAATTCAAACAAACACACAATAAAAATCAAACGAAAATAATTCGAAGAATAGAAAATTAAAATCAGGGGACTTGTACTCTCCATGTGAATTTAAATGGTGATTTCACCGTTATTCGACGAATAGTGCAGGTTGAATATGAAAATTAGTATTGAGTATAATTAATCTAAAATCTATGAATCCTTTCACTCAATACTAAGTGATTTGGGTTTATAGTAAACGATGTTTTAAATGACACTTTTTTGACCCATTTAAAACATGTTTCAAAAAGAATGAAATCTTTATTATTTATTCTAATAATAGAATATTGAAATATTTTCTTAAGTAATTAAAAGGAGATGATTTGGTATTTCTAAAGTTAAAAAGAGGTTTAATAATTCTGTATATCCTAAAACAGAAATGGTTTAAAGATATATATCTCTAAAGGATATTTTATTGGATAAAAAGATATCTTTAAAGTTAAATAACATTTTGAGTAAAAGAAGAAAAGAGGATTTAAAAAAGAGGCCTTGCAGACCATATACAATATACACATCTTTTTATTGATTATTGGTTTGGAGTAATTGGGATCGGATTTGGGTGATTCCTCTCAGAAAACTACTTCAAACCAATATACGCATTTGGAAGTGAAGACATATTGAAAACAATGATGTTGAAGATGAAGATCTTCAAAACTTAGTGCTGCTTGCCACTAACCTCGTGATTACCATATTATATATGTAGTGTGGTAGTAGTACCTTCATTTTGAAATCTTCAATGCAAGGACCACTCGCTACTAATCCTAGTGGTGATTTCCAAATAGAAAGTTGTAGGACTACCTTTGGTTTGTTCTGTTCCTGGACAATTTGTACGGACGAGTGTTTGACATTGCATTTCTAAAGCCACGTACATTGGCTTTTACAAATGTACATCTGTTTGGTGGTATAGAAGATAACCCATCCTACATTTGACACCCTTCCCTAAGGCGTATGAACTCGAGGTTGTACTTTTATGGAAATCAATTAGTGTGTTGACGGAAATGACAATGCGGCATTCAAAATGGGATTTGCTGTTACATGAAAGGTAAGACGTGTAACAACCTGCATAATTTACGATTATATATTTAAATGTTTTATTTAAATATAGCATCGTTAGTTGAATTTAAATTCCAAAACATGACTTTCTGTAAATAACCGAATTAGGACTTGTGGCCACTTCCATTGAGTTCAAAATGGCATTTACAACCTTTTTTAGTATAAACATCGATATGTTTGGAGTTGATTAGGAATTTGGTATTTTTATTTGGGCCTTGGTTTTGGGTTTCAGCCCACTAACCCAATAAGAGGACCCAAACCCCTTACCATATACATCCCACTCCACTCTTCCCCTCTTCATTCATTTCATTTCTAAATTTCCTAACACCCTCAGGCCCTAAAAGAAAAATGGGGAAAAAGAAACGAAATCAAAATTCATAAGCTTTCGTTTACTAGGAAATTCAAATTCAAGTTCTAGAAATCAAGGAGAAGCTTAAGTAAGCATTCTCTTCATCTTCTCCATCTCAATTCCTCTTCGATTTTCAGAAATTTCCTATAACCTAACTTAGGAAATATTTGTATATGATCATAGATTGGAGTTTCTAGAGTTGAAGTTGAAGAGTGGTTGATCTTTCCTTTGTTTTAA
This sequence comes from Allium cepa, assembly GCA_030765085.1. Taxonomy (NCBI): domain Eukaryota; kingdom Viridiplantae; phylum Streptophyta; class Magnoliopsida; order Asparagales; family Amaryllidaceae; genus Allium; species Allium cepa. The sequence continues at coordinate 911,826,065 of CM060931.1, read as the reverse complement.
AGCTTCTCACTTGTTGTTTTTGGGTTTAAAGGCGAGTTCTTGAACTCACATTTTTGTCTATACCTTTGATAGTTGTTAGGTATGAATTCCTAACATCTATTCCATGCCTATTTTCTTTTGAATTGAATTGGTTTGGTGAATTTTTCAATTTTTGGTATTTTGTAATCAAAATCTGTGAGAATCCTACTATGAGGTTCGGACATGTTTTTTGAAGTGTATCGATGAGTCTATAGGGCTGGGTTGTCGCTTGGCATAAATGCCTAGCCATTGTCGCTCATTCGATCGCCTCCGAGATGTTTTGGCCATCATCGGCCTAGGATAATTTTTGCCTGAGCTTCAACTCAGATGTCTGGTATAATACTCAGACGTCTGGGCCATCGGAATAAAAATTGCAGATGTACAGCTCAGACGTCTGAGCTTATTTCCGAGACGTCTGGGCGATCTGGAAGAAAATTTTAGTCTTTCAGATCAGACGTCTAGGAAACCACCAGATGTCTGGAGCTGTGAAATTCAACCGATTTGCCTATTTTATGTGGGTTTCCATTTATATCGATTTTTGGTTGATCCGATTAGTTGTTATCACTTTGATCAACTTTGATGACTTCTTTTCTTGATTTTTAGGAATATCCATTTGATGGATTTGATATCGATTTCTATGGTTTTGATTCACGTCATCGAATGGGAATTTTCAATGATTGATTGTTTTTACAATCATTTCTGTGATTTGTCACTTTAAAATACAAAGGTTTCTATACTAGTAGTAAATACTCAAACAGTTTCACAAAAATGATTTCAATGTTGCTTTTAATACAAAGTTCGTTTTTAAACCCGTTTTCCAATCTATTAGTACATACAAACCTTTACCTCGTACGTTTGAGAAATCCAATTAAACAACTTAGCAAAACAAGTGGTATGAAACGCTTATGGTTACTTCGTCGGTTAATTCTTAGACTTGCTCGATTGAAACCTTATGGCAATTTTCGAGTGGAAATCTACGATTTGTTTGTAAATATTTAAGTTAAGCCGGTGGTTATATGACATGAAGCTAAACTCATTTATTTACTAGCTTAGTGTAATTCACACTTCTTATTGATCAATGATGAACATTTTATGGTTTAGACTAGCGATATGCGATGTCTCTTTGTCCGCGTAGGGGACTATACCCCGTTCTATTGAGCTTCGTCTCATTTTTATAGGCTAGCGACCTATGGGTTTTATAAAGTTCAATTCATCGGGCGTACCGTTATACTACGTCATTGTTCCTGCTTATCAGGTTCATCAGGCGTAGTTGTACTACGTCATTGTTTTGAATTATTTGAGTTTCAAGTTCCTCGGACGTACTGTTGTACTACGTCGTTGCACCGGCTCTATGGTTAGCGACCATGGGATAACTTTCCGTTTGTGATACACGTGTTGGTGAGTTTTCATGCTCCTGTTTTGATAGGCCTCCGCCTTTGTGTTTTTTGGATTTTTAATTATTGATTTCTGGAATTTGTGTTTCGCCATTTATTGCGAATTGGCATTGATATCTTTTGCCAATTTTTGAGGTTGGGTGAATAAGCTAAAGAATATGACATTCTTTTTGGTGTTTTTAGAAGATTTGAGATATTATATGATTTTCATTGTTATCATATATATTTGTTATATCTCTTATTCTATCTCATCTTATATGATATTTATAGCTAGACTGATCCGTTTATTATTTTCTTCTTAAATAATACTTGGGTCATACCGAGGTGCTACAGATGCTTCTACTTGACTTCTTAGCAGGGTCTATCTTCTGACTTTTAGCTAACTACTTTAGCTTAGTAATTTTATTTTATACATTCAAGATAAAGACTCCTTGATGTATACATATTCTTTTGTCTAGCACTTGTACCTATTCTTTTGTGATGTAGTGGACTTTATATGACCACTACTTTGATGTATACTTTTGTGTGTTGTATTCATATCTGTTTTCGCCTCAGTGATATGAATATCTATGACTGATTTTGTGTTATGCTTATTTTATATTTGTTTCTGAGGACCACATAGCCACTGTGTAGTAGCTTTGAGTTTGTATTGGTATGTCAGATTTCCTCTTAAAATGAAAGTGATATTTTATCTGGCATATCGGTACTCGCATAAAGCAATTACACAGATGGTCGCTCCTCAACAGCCTTATTCTTCGTACTAGTCGCCGACATTACTCCGTAGTGCCCTTGGCTAGTGTGAGTATAGAGGTGAGACATCACAAAACGTTACCTCAGGCCTCACACACGGTAATGACAAAAATATGGTATATGTAGCAGGGCTATGTGGGTCGCTACCATTAGGGAACAGTCATCACTTCTCTAGATTACCCTCTATATTTCGAGTTTGTTGTGCATGTTATGGCCACAGATAAGTCGAGAATGATCGGGATGATGACGTACTCGGTACTATCCAGGAATGGGTAGGTCATTTCTGTGTTGGTAGAGGTTGGAGTCTCCGCATATTTTCCTTGAGATGTCTTGTATGGAAAGTAGTCCCTTAACTTGTCATTGTTGGAAATCCATTCTCCAATAGATACCTTTACGGACTTGATTGCATACTTAAATATGCTATCAAATTTAACAAATGTAACAATTCCGACTATTTTAATATGTTATTTGAAAAGTATTTTCTAAGAGATGTCATTAGAAATAATATCAAATGATTTGATAAAAATGTTTTAGTTATCATAAGGTAAAAACCTGTCTGTGTTTATGTGCGGCATGGTCTTATGAGATACTCTTCTTTCCAAAGGTTTTGTTTGACATCAATGTCGATCTATGACACTGTCATATATATTTATAGTTTGTTTCTCACCCTAATTTTTTATGCCTAATCTGCATATTTTTAATAATAGGTTCAGATCCGAGTAGTTACAGGATTAGCCGAAGACGCTTGGAATTTCTAGATGAGAGCTAGAGATCTTCATCAACGTATGGACGTAGTTCACTTTTCCGTTGCGTTTGTTGTTTTTTAGCATTTGAAAGGATATGTATTTATAACTATCCAAGCTAATCTTAGGATAGACTCTAATATATGTATTTAAAAGTTTTCTCACTGCAAAAATTATTGAAATAATATATATTATTCCAATCGTGTGAGATTATGTTCTATCTTTAATTTCTTTTTACCTCTAACAATCCGCCTATTCATTCAATTTGGGTTGGACATGTGTGATTTATTATCAACTTAAAACATACAAAAGTGTGGGTCGTTACAAGTAGTAAGCATATGAGTTGCAAAGTTATTTTACTTATAAAACAAAGTTTCAAAAGGTATAGTCCATATAGCGATAGTCGCTATGGATGCACTTTGGAAAAACGAGTTTTTATTAAAGTTTAAAATATTATTACTTAGATATTTTTATGAAATCTTTTCAAAGGAGTTTTATAAAAGATATATAAGTATACAAATATATTTTAAACGAATTTATTTTGAATTATTAAAGTAAGGGTTTTTCTTATTATACAAGACCGGTTTATTTTATTAAAGAAGTAAAAGTTTTCAAAACAATTTTAAATAACTATTTTTAAAGTAATATTTTATGAAACTATTTATAACTTATCTCTAAGTATTTTAAAAGGTATTATATATAAATATATAATTTATAAAACTATTTTAATATTTTATTATAGTGTAAAGAGTTTTATTTCATTTTTCTTTATATCTTATTTTCAATTCTTTTAAATATAGTAACTTTATAAGCAAACCATTTACATCATTTTTAAAACCATTTCTAATTATATACGAATATTTTCAAAGACTATAATGGAAGATGGGATAAGAAGTTACACTTAAGAAAAGAACATGTAGTTTATTTCCATATGGAATGATAGTATTACTATACTTAACAATAAAAGCCGAGCATGGTAGACTTCTCTATTTGTGAGAGTAAAGATTGATGTTCAAGTAGGGATGAGCAATAGCACTCCAACCTACAGGCTTCCCTCTTGATCGAGGAATAGTTAAGTTGGAATGTCGGAGATGTGCTAAGTATACGAACCATGGTTTCTATAAGCAATCATTTTTGGAGCTAGGTAGCCGATTAGCCAGCTATAAGAACTTGATGTAATAACATAAGTAAATGGTTCTGGGTTGAAGCAAACAATGTTTAAATAACATTTGTTTTTACCATAATTAATTATAACTAGAATGATAATTAGAGTTATAATTAGAGTTACAATTAGAGTTATAATTAGAATTATAATTAAAGCTATAATTAGGGTTATAATTAGTATTATAACTAGGATTACATTTAAGACTATAATTAGGAATGTAATTAAAACCTTGATAATAAACATTTTAAAGGTAATTATAAACATTATAAAGGAATAGTTAAGTTGGAATGTCGGAAATGTGCTAAGTATACGAACCATGGTTTCTATAAGCAATCATTTTTGGAGCTAGGAGGCCGATTAGCCAGCTATAAGAACTTGATGTAATAACATAAGTAAATGGTTCTGGGTTGAAGCAAACAATGTTTAAATAACATTTGTTTTTTCCATAATTAATTATAACTAGAATGATAATTAGAGTTATAATTAGAGTTACAATTAGAGTTATAATTAGAATTATAATTAAAGCTATAATTAGGGTTATAATTGGTATTATAACTAGGATTATATTTAAGACTATAATTAGGAATGTAATTAAAACCTTGATAATAAACATTTTGAAGGTAATTATAAATGTTTTGGGTTTGTTGTGGCAATATTTAAACATTTGTCTTTAACTCTTATAAAAGTAGTAAGATCTATAAAAGAGAGTTTTAAAGAAAATGAAAATGTGACGTATTTTAGGTTAGTAGTAAATGATGTTTTAGTAACAATTGTTTTTAGACCCTTGATTATATTTTAAAGAAAAAAATAGTTAAATGATTATGAATATACTAATGGAATTTCAAAGGTAATAATAACAAGTATGAAATCTTTTGGAATAAGGATGGACAAATTATATGGTTAAATTATAAAAAAGAAAAGGGGTTTATAGTAACAATGTTTAATTAACATTTGTTTTTAACCTCTTTGATTATATTTTAAAGTAAGTAAATATTGTTAATGATCTGTGAATATACTTATACCCTTTAGATAAGTATATGAACATTTTTTGAATTATTGAAAAGAGTACAAATGAAAAGAGAATTGTAAAATACTCGTATGTATCTTTAATAAAGATAGTTTATACACACACACAAGTAGAAAAAAGAAAATTTTAATTAATAAAGGAGTATTAACTAATTAAGGAAGTTTTAAACTGATTAGTAGTTTAATTAATTATGAATTTAGCTAATTAGGAATATAAATTAAAAAGGAAAGCTCTAATAAGTGAAAGAAGTTTTATTGAGTAAAAAAGGAGTTTTATTAATAAAAGAGGTTTTTAATTAATAAACGATAAATTGATTAAAAGGGGATTAAAAGTCATTTAGGCGACATGATCGTGCTTTGTATGGATTAATAGTGCTTGTGTGCTTACTTGCTTATGAAAAGTATATGGGACTTAGTTTCCTTATGCGATCATTCTCATTATTACCGAATATGACCAAATTCGTTGATTCAGTATTGAAGAGCCAAGGATTCTTAGGTGTTTTACTTATCAAAAATTAGTTCAAGGTTGATATATGAGTTATATCTCTTGGATGTGGATCTACTCGAGATTCTAGAATCCATTTTGGGTTTTGTGTGAAGACTCTTTTGAAAGATGCCGAACATAGCCTCGACATCGGAAAATTAATGGAAAATAGAGTAAGATGCATAACCGGTTGGTTTAGCTAACTTGGGATGGTACATCAGCTTGCATATGCAAATTGATTGTTGCTAACAGGACTTGAGTGTATTCGGGTTTATGCCTTCTGTGTGATCCAGCTATGTTGACCTTATGGTATATTTTATTTAGAGATATATGATGCATAAAAAGGAATTCTCTGACCCTTGTCATGTAGGTCCACTTCGAAGTACTGAAGGCACCTCAAATAAAAATCCTACACAATTAGACCTATAATAGCCGTGGTGTACACGCACGCATAACACAACTATTTCTTATTTATATTCCACACCATGGACAATATTATAATATCACTAGATTTTCTAATATAATGCTTTGGTTATCGTAAGATAAAAACCTGCCATATTTATTTGTGGCACGAGATACCTTTATTTTTGAAGGGGCTGTAAAAAAATAAAAATCCATATGATCGCATTTCTCATGATGGTTTACCAGATTGATCCAGGTGTTATTTTCTTAAAATGGTCGGGTCAGCCGCAGGTATATTTCCAGTTTTAGCAACGGATGCTTTAGAGCTTATGAAGAAGAGCTGGATGTTTACCTACCATAGTATTTGTTTTCTCTACTTTGCTTTGTGTGTGTGTATATATCAGAATTTGTAAGGAAAGGCTGTTATAACTGTCAAGGCTGATGATAGTACTTAGATTGTTAACTCTGAAATGCTATGTATATTAAAGTAGCACTATGTACTATCTTTTGATAGTATATATTATCATTCTGCCGTGAGATTCTGATGTTTTTTATTCTTCATTTTCTAGTTCCTTTTCTTTTACTCAAACAATCGATCTTTCTACCACTTGGATGCTCGGTACGTGAATACCATGAATGTATTAGCGTCGACATTCGAGAGTCGAAAATGGCGATTGTTACATTTTGTAACTTTGAAATTACTCCGTTTTTAGAGTAACTCTTTGTACTATAATTTTGGATATTATATTTTATCATTCCGCTTGTGAAATATTGATATTATATTCTTTCTTTCTTGTTATGTTTCTTTTTCTTTATTACTTTACTCTAACAATCTATCTTTTCGGCACTTGGGTGCTCAGTACAAAACTACCACGGATGTACTAGCGTTGACATTCGACGACCGAAAAGTTAGGTCATTACATAATGCCTACAAGGGAGACCAATTCATTAACCTCGTCAAGGTGGACGAGATGTTCCTTGAATGGACCGGGATGAGCAGGGTCGATAAGTAGAAAACAAAGAAGGTGAGTCATGCACCAAGCGAAAGCAGAGCATATGCCAATCGTTGCCGTCCGAATCGAGCTATGGAAGATATAGTTGTTTAACATGCCAGCTTAATTTTTATTGCGAGAAATACGAGCAACTCTTGCTAATGAGCACAACTGCGTTTAGCTACAAAATCAACTCCCTATGGATTTTGCACTAAACGATGTTAGCGGAAATTAACGTAAAAACCAAGCAAGTGATAAAACGCTCATTTTTGTTTGACACTACAAAGTTAGCATGTTAATCAATTTTAAATATTGATTTGTCACATTAATAAACTACAACTATGCTTTAGTTCTTAATTAGGTAATTGTTGTAAACATGAATTAAAGTTTTTAGTGTTAAGAGTTTGAAATTTGGGAATAAATTTTACAAGTTTGCAAGTGTTAGTAGAAATGGAGGAGATAAAAAGGGAGAAACGTGAACATTCATGTAGAAAAATAGATTGTTGACGTCAGGATTGAATTATCAAGTAAAGAACTTGAGAAAAGAAGAAAGAAACTTGATCGCAAGCTGCTCTAAATGAGACTGACCGTAGAAAGTTTGAAGATGATAAAAGATGGGAATTACTATGTCAGCTATTTTTTCTAAACATAAATAAAATTTGGTAGAGTACTCAAATGTTAGTTATTGCATGAATGATATCACCACAATTTGTCACTTGCTCTATTACTTAGTTTAATCTCAAATTATATGCACCCTAATCTTGACCAGAATTTGTACAATTGCTCCTCTTAGTTGATTGTAGGTTGTGTTTGGTTATATTTTTCTAGATCCTCTTACCAACCGTTGAATTGAGTAACATTGCATGATTTATAATTGCTAAGAAAACACCTTATAAACCAAGAGCTCCATGTGACAGAATTCTAATATTCTTGCTACTTAGATTGACAACTAAAACATCAAATAACCTGTATTATATCCTTTAGTTCCTTACACCTCTACTGACACTTTATCTAGGAGATTTAAACATTTTTATGCAACTTCTTATCTAAATGGTAACGAAAGGAGCATCTAGATAAAATATGCAAACAATGTTGTGATATGTGTATTTATTACGCTCTCTGGTATTTATAACTCTCTCAGTCTCCCTCTCCATATAATACTATTCATTTTTACGTAGCAAGAATTGAAAAAAACTTTGCTCAATGGGAAAGCGGAGAGGAAAAACGATAACAGAGATGTCTTGTCACATTTTAAGGAAACAAGAGGTCTACTACACAGTCATTCATATATTTTGTATTTTTATGTATATTTAATCTTTTTATTATATATACACACACATATACATACATACATACATACATACACACACACACACACACACACACATATATATATATATATATATATATATATATATATATATATTCATATAAGCAATCATATGTATGTAAAAAGAGAAAAAAAACAGGCTTGATCATTAGCATAAAATGGAACTTGAGGTTTTGTAGCTTTAGAGCAACATTCAAGTGAAGAATCACATAGGAGGGGAAGAAGTTAAACCTTAAAGAATAGCGAATGAAACGAACAACAAATTGGAAGAAAAATTAGAGGAGATGAAGTCTCTTGAAGAGTGAAAACAAAAATTAATTATGATAGAACTCAAAACTAATGATGAGTTACAATATGCTCGAAAGATATACATTTTACCATGATAATCTCCTTTTTAACATCTAGCAACTCATCATTGGTTCTACGTTCATTCACCATTAAAGTTTGGCATAACTATTCAGGAGACTCCGTCTCGTCCACTCTTCTTCCAATTCTTTGTTTATTTCATTCACTTTTCTTTAAAACTACAAAGTCAGTGTGTTAATCAATTTTCAATATTGATTTATCATGTCAATAAACTATAACCATGCTTTTTTTTTCTTAGTTGGGTAATTGGTGTAAATATGTGTTAATTTTTTAGTATTGTGAGATTGGAATTTGGGAATAATTTTTACAAATTTGTAATTGTTGGTAAAAATAGAGGAGATAGAAAGGGAGAACCCTGAACATTCACGTAGAATTCTAAATTAATGATGTCAGAATTGAGTTATCGAGTAAAAGAATTTGATAAAGGAAGAAAGGAACTTGATCGCCAAGTTGCTTTAAATGAGATTGATTATAGAAAGTTTAACGAGGATAAATAAGGGTACTATAATGTCTACCTTAATTCTAAACTTAAATAATAAATCGATAGAGTACTCAACCGTTAGTTATTTCATGAACAAAACTACTAAAATTTATGGCACTCTTTTACTTGGTTGGATCTTAAATTATATACGTCCAATCTTGATTGGATTTTGTAATGTTGCCTGTCTTAGTTGATTATTAGGTTGTGTTTGGTTATATTTTTCTGCCTTCTTTGTACCAACTGTCGAACTGAGTAATGTTGCATGATGTATAATTGTTAAGAAAACAATTTAACAACATAGTGCTCCATATAACAAAATTTCAATATTCTATCTGCTTAAGTTGACAAATAAAACATCGGATAACTAGTATTATATCCTTTAGGTCCTTATTCCTACTTTGACTCTTTCTTTAGGAGATTTAAACATTTATATGCAACTTCTTGTCTAAATGGAAATTAAAGGTGCATCCGATAAGTTAGGCAAACATGACTTTGTATAGAAGGTCCCTATTTCTGATGCTGTTACAAAAAAAGTCTCCGTGGTAATAAATATACAAAGTATGTCCCTATTTTTCTAAAGTAGAAAACGCAAACTAGCTTGCGCTTTCCTGATAGAAAGTGAAAGTTAATTTCCGATTTTCAAAATTTTTCAAAATTTCAAAAAGTTCAAAAAAAGAAATTAAAAAAATCAAAATCAGAAAGCGCAAACTGGCTTGCGCTTTCTTGATACTTGCGCTTTCAAAATTATTAAACGTTTCAAAATAAATTTGTAAAATCAGAAACGCAAACTAGATTTGCGCTATTCAAAATTTTCAAAAAAATTTCAAAATCAACTAAGTGCAAGTTACCTTGCATTTTTTGTTAGTGAAGTGCAAAGCATCTTGAATATTCTATTTTTTAAAAATAGGGACCAAATTTACAAATTCATTTCTGTAGAGACTTTTCTTATAAAAACATCGAAAATAGTGACATGTAGCTCTTTTCTTGCATGCAAACAATGGTGTGATACTTGTATTTATAACCCTCTCTGTTATTTATAACTCCCTCCTTCTCTCTATATATTATTCATTTTTATGCAGCATGAATTGCAAAAAACCCGCTTCAAAGGGAAAGCGGAGAGGAAGAAAAATGCTAACGAAGATGTTTTGTCACTTTTAAACAAACAAAAGGTCTGCCATACAATTATTCCAACATCTAGAATTTTTTTTATATATTTACTTTTTAATTATACATAACTATCATGTAATCAATCATATACGTATAAGAAAGGAAAAAAGTGGCCTTTCACAAAATCTTTTAGTTAGAAAATAAAGCTTAATCATAACCATAAAATGGAATTAGGGATTCAACAACTTTAGCGAAACATTCAAGTGATGAATCACAAGAAGGGGAAGAAGGTGCAACTTTCGAGAAAATAATGAATGAAATGAATAAAGAATTCAAAGAAAAATTGGAGGAGGAGGATTCTCTTGAGGAGTAAAATCAAACCTTAATTGTGAAAGAATGCAAAACCAATGATGAGTTACAAGATGCTCGAAAGAGATACAATTTACCACGATAATCCCCTTTCGAGCATCTTGTAACTTGTCGTTGGTTTTGTGCTCATTCATAATTAATTTTTTGTTTTAACTCTTCAAGAGACTCCATCTCCTTAATTTTTCTTTCGATTATTTGTTCATTTTGCTCACTTTTATTTAAAGTTGAATCTTCTTCCCTTCCTATGCGGTCAGCGCGGACCTAAATCACGTATGTTTCCCTACCCAAAATATACAAAATTGAAAGGAAAAAGGTAAAATTACTAAGTTGTGGCTTAAGGAGTTGAACCTGCATGGACAAAGAATTGATGAGTACAGAAACCATTGTGCTGCCCTTAGATTTTCTATTATTTGTTGCCCTGTTGCTTCACTAACTCGATTTTACTTAAAAGCAGCTATAAATTTTGTTGGCCCCCTTCGGTTTTCAGTGATGTTGCCCTGGACGATAGTCTTGCTTGCCTTTCCTTTAGGGCGGGCATGCATGTGATTTTGTGAAAGCCTCTTTCGTCTCTTCCTGTATACAATATGACTGGTTACATGATACATGTATATAATAAAAAAATGAATAAAACAAAAATAGTAGACCTCTTGTTTCTTTAAAAGTGACAAGACACCTACTTCAGCTTTTCTTGCTCTCTGCTTGACCTTTGAAGTTAGTTATTGTTCAATTCATGCAGCACAGAAACGAATAATATATATAGAGAGAGTTATAAATACCATAGAGAGTAATAGATATAGATATCACAACGCTGCAGTTTGCATATCCTAATGCCTCTTTACCATTTAAATAAGAAGCTGCATAAAAAATTTCAAAATTCCTAGAGAAAGCTTCAATGGAGGAGTAAGGAGCTAGAGGATATAATACTAGTTATCTGATGATGTTTTATTTGCCAACCTAAGTAATAAGAATATTACAATTTTGTAATATGGAGCTCTTAGTTGATAAAGGGTTTTCGTAATAGTCGTAAACTATGCAATATTACTCAATTCAGTAGTTGGTAAAAAGAAGTTGAAAAAAATATAACCAAACACAATCTAAGAATCAATTAACACCAGCAACTAATTATAACCTATCAAAGTTGAATGTATATAGTTTGAGATCCCAAATAAAAGAGCATGCCACAAATTGCAGTGGTATCATTCATGTAATGACTAATGGTTAAGAACTCTACCAAAATATTATTTCTAGAAAAAAATAAGTAGACAAAAATACATAATAATACAATTCTTTTCTCCTCATCAAACTTTCAACAATCAATCTCATTTAGAGCAGCTTGGAGATAAAATTCCTATCTTTTTTTATTCTTAAGTTATATTACTCGATAACTCATGTCTAATTTTATTGAATTATTTTCTTTTAGAACTCTATGTAAATGTTCATGGTCCTCCCTTTTTATCTCCTCAATTTCTACCAACAAATGTGAAGTTGCTCCCAATTTCCAAACTCGTAATACTAAAAAATTTAATGCGGATTTCCATGAATTACCAATTATGAAATAAAGCCTATTTGTAGTTTATTAATATGACAAATTAATAAAGAAAATTGACTAACACACTATTTTTATAATGTGAAACGAAAATAAGCATTTTGAAGCCTATTTGGTTTCATGTTAATTTCCACGAACACTGGTTGGTTCCAAATCTACAAAGAGTTGATGTTAGTGCTAACAGCAGTTGTGCTCATTCCAAGCAATTCAAAATGACAAAAACAACATTTGGGCTTCAATTTATATTAAAGAATGTTATTAACAAATTACTAATGTAATTTTTTGCTGCATCAGATATATTTCCAGATATAAAAAATATTCAATTTTAATAACACATAAATGTATTATGAGCCTGTTGCAATTGTTCCTCTCAGCCATCATATCCTTGTTTTGTAACATGAAGGCTACAATTAGCTTACTTATCATCCAGGTTTACTTAATTAGAATCACTTAGAAACTTCGATTAATCCGAGCTATAATCCATCACATTTGGATAAATAATTGAATAGGTAAAAAAACAATATGAGTACAGCTTAATGAACAACGGAAGAGGACAAAATGTACCGGAATTTAGAATGTGACAATTACTGTAATTAAATGCTATGCTGCAATAGGGAACTACTTTGACTAATTAATTTTGTTTCTTTCCTTAAACGCTAATTTAGAGAAATTAGATGTGAATTGCTAAGACATATATTCGTTGGTGTCATTTGGCGTTGACATATACATTTAATTAACGTTATTATCTTTACTCTCTCTAATTGTATGAATTTGTTGAATGCAGGAAACAAGTGAATTGTTATTCTAAATTAAATTTGTTACCTAGTTTGTTCAATATTTATTGCATAGTACTTGTTCAAAATGCATGGTAATTTACTGCCTAGTTTTGGCAATTTAAACTAAAATGGTTATAACACAAATTGACTATATAATGAAATTTTATATCAGAAAAGTTATTCCTTATTTTAATTTATAAAAGTATCGTATTATTCATTTAAAATAAATATTAACAAAACATTGTATTTCAACAGGAAAGTTCATTTATTTGTTATTTGTCAAATTGGAATGCATAGGAAGGAAATTAACGTACAAATTTACTTGTATTACTACGACTACTGACTATTATGTTCAATTGCTCCTAATTAAACATCTATCTTTGAAATAATAAGAGAAGAACACCTTTTACCTTTATTACCTCGGATTAACTAGCATATGAAATATTATGATCACGATTATTGTTCATTTTTTTTTTCAAAAAACTTGAAATTATCTATCAAAGCGTTTTTGTTGAATAACAGTGTCAACCACCACAATTCGAACTCAATCTAACTATGGGTTCTTTTTATAGCATCAAGTAAGTTGCTTTTTTTATATAAGCAGAAGGCAGAATGTTTGTTTGGATAAGTAAAAGTAACAACTTTTTAGGATTTTTATTGCAGAAAACCTAACAAACCTAACAAACAATCGAAATGTTGCGGAGGCCTATTCCAAGATCTTATATCACCCAACTTATAAAAGTATAATGGATAAAAATAATAATATATGAATACAAATAATGATTATGATAGCTCCAATAAACATAAACCGTTCAAAAAAAACTAACGCATAATATTCCATCCGACCGCGTTTTATTTTGATCCTCAAAAAATAAACGCATGCAATTAATCTAACAAATAAAAGTAGGAGAAATAAAAAATAGAATAAATAACCTAATTGGAAACGAAGTCTTGATCTCTATGACAATGGTTTCTTTATGCTTGGAGAAGAACAAAGACGGAGGGAAAAAGAAATACCAGGTATTTTTCCATGATTTTTCCACTCTCTTTTTAGGCTATATTTATGAAAGTCAAATACTTGATGCCCAAGTTAAAAGGTATACGGTAAAAAGTAAATTGATTATCCAATTAGAGAGAGAAATATGCATATCTATATATGCTTATTAATTAGAGAAATTCTAACTTTGGTCTTTCCTTCTTTTGTATATTTATTTCAATTCCAAATGCGATTTTGTATCATCTAAATTTGACACAACATAAAAATAAATTACATTTTGGCCTAATGAAACGTCTGAAAATCATGATAAAGGAGTTTATTTTCTTTGGTTATAACTGACATTTTTATTTTATTTTTTACTCTTTATGTTGAAATTTTTTCATAATAGCTAAAACAAATTTGCTTTTAGTCCCTAACGGCATAAGAAACATGTAAAACGATTTACATCTAACTTTGAACATTTAGTGAAATAATTTACTGTTGGGCAAATTAGGGTGGGTTTTGATATAGATGGAAAAAAGGTCTAGATGGTCCGTAAGCATGATACTTTAATTGCTTTACCGAGTAAAATTCAAGTTTAAATGAAGCGTTACTTGCAACTTATTTACAATTTCATTTTCATATTTTCATATTGTTAATGCACTTATAGGATGATAAGTAAATGGATACACAAAGAACAATATGATATAACTTAATTAACTATAGAAAAGGCACAGATGAACAGGAATGTATAATGTGACAACCAGAGTAATTAAATGGGGTGAGATTAATATCATTAAGAGAAATAAAAAAGAAACGTGTTTATTCATATTGGAATGTCCAATTTTCCTTGCTTGGTTGATCATCCGATTCATACTAAATGGCCTTCTTTCTTTATATTATAACTTCTTTCTATTATAAATATGTTGACTAATTAATTAATTGACCGACTAATTTGTTTCCTTTCAATAAAGAATATTCTTTGTAACTCTTTTTTTTTCTTTATTCTACCTGTAGAATAATTGATTGAATGAATCAATTAACTAATTTTTTTCTTTTTTGTCTAATAGTTGAATCCTGCAAATCTATTCTATTGACGTATAAAATACAATGTATGACCATTTATATTCTTTGATCACAATTCATGCAAATTAATATATACTGACAGCTCCTTCACTCTAGGAGTTTTTCTTGCTTTTAATCAAACCTACTTTATTTATTTTAGATGCCAAGAATTCAAGCTGCAACTTAATTACTATTTCAATAGCTCTTTCTCTAATTTCGTTCTTCCCTTAATCCACAAATATAAAATTATTGCTTTTAGACCTCAATTTGCTCCTATATCATCATATTGGCCTCCATCCCAAACCCTAGAATTATTTATTCAACTATCAGAACATCTCCCCAATCTGTTTCTAGCTTAGTTCAACTATCAGAATTATTTATATTACTTGATATAGATGGAAGAAAGGTCTAGATGATCCGTAAGCTCAATACTTTAACTGCTTTACCGAGTGAATTCAAGTTTAGATTAAGCATTACTTGCAACTTATTTACCATTTCATTTTCATATCTTCATATTGTTAATGAACTTGTAGGGTGACAAATAAATGGATATGCAAAGAAACAATATGATATAACTTAATTAACTATAGAAAAGGCCCAGATGTACAGGAATGTATAATGTGAAACGAGAGTAATTAAATGGGGGTGAGGTTAATATCATTAAGAGAAACTAAAAGGACATGTTTTAATTCATATTGGATGTTCAATTTTCCCTGCTTGGTTGATCATCCAATTCACACTAAATGGCCTTCTTTCTTTATATTATAACTTCTTTCTTTATATTATAAATATGTTGATTAATTAATTAATTGACTAATTAATTTGTTTCCTTTCAACAAGGAATATTCTTTTATAACTCTCCTTTTTTCTTCTACGTGTAGAATAATTGATTGAATGAATCAGTTAACTAATTTTTTTCTTTTTTTGTCAAATATTTGAATCATGCAAATCTATTCTATTGACATATAAAATACAATGTATGATCATTTTTATTCTTTAATCTCAATTCATGCAAATTAATATATGCTGCTATCTCCTTCACTCTAGGAGTTTTTTTTGCTTTTAACTCCTCAAACCTACTTTATTTATTTCAGATGCCTAGAATTCAAGTCGCAATTTAATTACTATTTCCATAGCTCTTTCTCTGATTTCATTCTTCCCTTAATCCCCAAATTTTTTTATTGCTTTTAGACCTCAATTTGCCCCTATATCATCATATTTTCCACCATCCCAAACCTTAGAATTATTTATTCAACTATCAGAACCTCTCCCCAATTCATTTCCAGCTTTAGTTCTGCGCGGTGGTAGATGATTCAAGAGTTATTAGTCCTAACTCAATCTTCTACAAATTTGAAGAGAGTATGTTTTAATTTGAGAGGGATATCTTTATATATTGAAAGATGATAAAGACAAGTGTGCTAAAAATTCTTTGTTTGAATCAACTCCTGTTTTTCCTTAACTTTAATGAATCTGATGATTTAGTTTCATAACATATCAATTAGCACATTGTTGTGCCACAACAAAATAAAGAGTTATTTTTTGCGTAGATCCACAGACATATCTACAACTTCTCTACCTTAAGGAGGGGTCTCTAAAGGTAAATGATAAGGTATCCACATCATTTGTGATGAATGCAAGCATACTTAGGATATATAGATTTGAAGTTTTCTATGTAAAATTTAACAGTTTCATTTTGTTCAAATAATTTTATGATGGTTGCTGAAAGAAGAATTTATATTCACATGTGCTGCATGATATGTCCGTTAAAATTTTCGTTGTCCCTCGCATCTTCCGCTATGCGAATACTTCAGTTAGTGTAGAAGAGGCAAGATCACTAAACGAAGCTCTTTTGGTGTCGGCATCATTATGAAGACCTGTCTCCTCGACTCTCGAAAATCAACACTAATGCATCCATGGTATTCATATGCCGTAAATCCAAGTGCCGAGGAGGCAAATTTTCAAAGGTAAAGTAAAAGATAGAAATAGAACTTCTTATATTACGTTAAAATAAATAGTACATACAACCACCCTCGCTAGGGTACATCAGAGTTTTTTGTAGGAATCAACCTAGCCAGGAACAGTTATCTGCCTGCTCCCACACTTGCCGGTATTAACTAACTTAGACACAGCGGAAAAATAAAAATAAATAGATAGATAGACATCCACATTGGGTGCGCCAGCTCCATGCTCTAAAAACCTTGTCCAGCGTGTTCATCCCCAAAATATTCCAAACAGAATCCTCACTACTCGGTTGCCCGAAAAATCGGACACCCAGAGTTTAAAGGGAAAACAAAATAAACTTCGGGTCAGTCATGAAATTGGTGGGAGAACTCAAAATACGTTGTTTGAAAAAAAAGTATCTCATATGATCACACCGCACGCAAACACAGTTAGGGCTTTTACCTTATGATAACCAAAACATTCTTAAGTAAAAATACTTGATACTATTTTTAATGACATATCTTTGAAAACGTTTGCAAGTAAACCTATCAATTTTAGCCGAAATTGCGACTATTATTAAATTCCAGCATACTAGGCTCTATAAATAAAATGGCAGGCGCTTATTGGAGAATGGATTTTCATACACATGACCAGGTGAAAGGACCACTACAACAAAACAGTCTTTTTACAATGGGCAATGCCCGTTGTAATATGGTTTTCGCAATGGGAATGCCCCCGTTGTAATAGGCGTCGTTGTAATAGATCCACCACATTTTACAACGGGCAAAGCACGTTATAAAAATCATTGCAGTATACCTTTTTAAAACGGCTTATGACCGTTGTAATAGACTATAATACAACGGCCATAACCCGTTGCAACAGACTAATCATACTAGTTGCATAGCTTGTTTCACAACATGCTTTGACCGTTGTAAAAAGCATATTTAACAACGTGATGTGACCATTGTAAGAAGCTCATATAACAACGCACATTGCCCATTGCAAAATAAATGCAAATTTTAAAAAAATTACAGCAGCATCCATGCAATACATCCATACTAATACTTCACATTTCATACAAACCATAACAGTACAGACATCATTTTCATGTACCTTACAACTGCTATATACAACATCTCTTCTCAGAGTCCTTTTTTCATATCATACACACTTCTCCTTCATCCCTGACCTTACTGCTTGTGTTTCACAATACATACAAGTTATGCTGACCAAGCATTACAACAATTTAATACAACAATAAGCATCTACAAAGCTAACAATTACTGGCTTTTTGATGAAGTCCTCTTGGTCAGTTTATAACTTACCATTTTGAGTATTTTGTAAAACAAAAATGCACTGACCAACTGCAATCCCATTGCCATCATCTGTTAATTCATATCAAGGGAAAATAATGATGTATGACCCGGTAAAATTATGCAAAGGATAATGTAAATGTCGCTTAGTTATTACCTTTATAATCATAGGATTATCTGCTACCAAAGTTACATATGTGATATATGGACCAGCTATCATTCTTGCAAATGATAAGGAGATGGCAAACAATATCTGTATCATTAGCAGCAATCAACTAAGGTTGTATATTTTGTAATCTACTCGGCAAACAGTTTAAAATTAAAATATGTAAAGAACTACATGTGGTATATAAGCGTGTAAACTATAAACTCGATTCTAAAACCGAACGTATTACTTAATTGAACCTGATCACTCTTTCCAGATAAAGAAAACAGAATGACTGTTGAACAAGGAAAGTGTAAATCTCCTATTAAGATGTTATACCTATTCGCTTATGTTAGACCGTATTGGTCTGGAATGCGGGTCATTCTGTATATTGTAGTGTGCTAAGTTGGTCATTGCATAGTACAGTTGGACTCTGTGTGCGTAAGAAGGAAGTAGTGTAGAATAATGTGTAAAGGTAGCAAGACTACCTCGTTTACTTTGTTTTTCCCTTTTTGGTCCGAAAAGTCCAGTGGTGTAAGTTGACCGTTATCACTTGATGCATGTTGTTTTCACTTGTTTCTGTGTTCTATAAATATATAAATTACAGAAAATCAGGGTATGAAAAAGCAAACATACAGAAGAAGTTTATGTAAAAGAAATAAAATTCAGTAAATTTAAACCTGAGAAATTAAAGTAGGTGTTTGAGTGGAGTTGATATTTTTTGTTATTTTCCATGCCGTCGGAAAGGCTTGAGAATTGTTCATTTCATAATTACTTGGCTTGAATTCAAATAATGCATCTGAACCCACAACCTTTTGAAAGATGTTTTCAACCTTGGATGGTCCATCTTCCTACACGTACAGTTAATGGACGAGAACATATATTAGGGTAGATAATGTAAACAAGGAAAAAAGGGCACCATGCATGATTATAAGAGTTAAGTTGGAAAATCAAAGGGTGGTAGTGGTAAATAGATAGGTAAACTGGCAAACTAAGCATGTACTATGTCTAGGTAATATTGGTAAGTCGGTCCTCATTATGTGACCGAATTGACTAAATGCTACATATACTTCATTAAATAGTCGAGTACAGATATGTTTACAGTAGAACAGATAGTGAAGGAACCAACCATTTTGGACACATTAATAAGATCATCAACGTTTAGCCTAATTATTCCTTCCGCTTCTATATCAAAAGCAGTAATGGTGGTCGACTTGCTTTTGTCCATGATATCAATCTTCAAATGATATCTGCAATTATCATAGAACAAAATGTGTTAAACAGTGATAAAGAGGCAGAAGGTAGTAGTTTAAGTACCTTTTCATAGGACTGTTTGTCATCCTTTGGCACCTGGTGCGGAAATAATTTGTCCCATCCAGATGTACTGCTCCTTTGCATGGAACGCATGACAGGTGGCTCCAAGGCTTGACAGATGTAACTTTAACAATTGTTGCTTGCAACAAGCACTTCTTATCCTTAAGAAAGTTTTTAAATTCCAATTATTATTGGCCATGAAAATTTAAAGGTTTGCATCTTTTCAATGCTAGACAATTAAGACTTTTTTGGGAACCTCTTTAGTACCTGTTTCATATTTTGAAGTATATCATTCCAGGTGCTACAGAATTTATACACAAACATACAATTATCAACAGTTTGAGCATCCTAAACTTGTATGTATATCTACCAATATCTTTATTTGTCAACACCCCTGCAGCAAATATAAAATTTTCATTTGGACAAAATCACAGATAAAGTCATAGTGTTATCGATCACAATTCATTTTAAACGAATACATACTCATGATAATAGTGGAAATGTATAAAATCATAGTCAATATAAAGGTAGATTCATTACAAACCTACCTCGGACCGAGATAATATAAGAAACAAAGCTGGAGTGAGTGATGAAACATAAAAAAACCAAGTTTGAAGTAAAGAGGGTGAGGGAACATAACAAACACATCTCCTAAAACGTAGTTAACATGAATTGCTAACAAAATGTAGTCATATGCTTTGCATACCATCATCAAAATAAAGCGTTGGTATATAGTTTTCAAGTGTATCAAAAAGACCATGGTTATAGATGGTAGAACTAGAACTACAGTTGCCATTTCAAAATGATTCATTGGTCTTTTCTCTCTTCTATTTAGTCACCTTAAACAAATGAGACATTGGAAGAAAGAAAGTCCCTGATAATACTGGGATTTTAACATTTGTTTGAGCAGAGAAAGCTAAAGCTTGACCATGACAGACTTGTAGTTCGGTTAGGTTACCATAATATTTTTCTTACGGAAATGTATATCAAATTTAAATTATAGTATACTCACATCAACTGCTAAATTGAGGTCAGTGTCGTGATAACCAAGTTCTTTTAGAAGTTCCCTCATATGTAATAGGGGACTGGACATCTCTGATACCTATAACGCTGCCACCAATTCTGATCCAGACTGCAAATACAAAAAAAGGCATACACTTACCAGCATTATACGATAATTCAAAGTATAAGAGCACTTTAGCTCGTTAAAATGCTGCAAAAAATATGAGTAGGAAGCTAAGCATACAGCCAATGTTGCATGAATTGTGGATACAAGGCAATTGTAAAAATCAAATGATCGATTAGGCAATATCTTTCTGAGTACTATAAACGTAATTCCCCCAGCAAACTGTTGCGCAAATGATCAACTTTAAGGTATGGTCTTCCATTTTACGTCTATTTTCTTCTTCTAAGAATATATTTGTTTTATCCAGTAGGTTGGGAGTTAGGAGGAGAAAGTGAGATTTTGAAACTTGCATTGAGTATTGTCTCTTTAATAAAATGTTTGCAAGCGTAGGTAGTAATGGGAAATAGATACAGGTACAGCCAATAATTTGTATCTATATCCCTTCAATTGGCTCTGTAGTCTGTACCAGAGCATTTTGCCATAAAGAAATTTTGTTCACTCTTTATTAGGATTTGGATCATGCATCCACTCACCCATGGAGATTATAACAGTAAGCGATCCAAACAACAATAAGTTACCCATATTAGAAAGCTTAATATAATTTTTACCCATATTAGAAAACCAAAACCTTAATAAATTACCCATATTAGAAAGCTTAATCTAATTTTTAACCCAAGCAACAATAAGTTTGTAACGACCCGTATTTTACGAGTCGATAAATCGTAGAATTTGCAGGTCGATAGTGTTGATTGTGTTGCCTCTAGCTTGAGTCGTGACCGACTCATAGGGTTGCCGAGTTAAGAAACTATGAGTCGTTAGCGAGTTAGCTTGGGCACGAGTCAACTGTGTGCAAGGTAGCTAACGGGTTAAGGAAATATACGAGATAACGACTCAGTGGGCCTAGGGTCTAAGTCATACACGACTTAGTGGGATAGTGGTTAGGTCGTGTACGAGTTAGTGGAAGTAACGACTTAAGGCTTTGGCCAACCCAGGAAGTTATACGACCTAAGGAGCTAACGAGTTAAGAGGGGTAACGACCTATAGGCTTGTGCGAGTTAGCAAGTTAGGTGACGAGTCGTGACCGACTCATAGGGACCGACTCAAGGGGCTTAGACGACTTAAGGTTGTAGCGGCTTATAGGGGTTAACGGTCTATAAGATCTAAGGCTTAGGTCGGTGGGCCGACTTAGTGGATAAGTCGTTGGGGACTTAGGCTTTTGAGTCGTGTCTCGTGGGATAAGGATTAGGCTTAGGTCGGCCGGGATAAGTCGTATGTGTCTTAAGTCGTGTGACCTTCTTGCTGTGTTGAGTCGTTAGGTCTTTGAGTCGGTAGAATTTAAGTCGGCATCTGGGTTAGTGTTAAGTCGGCAGTATATGTTGTATAGTTAAGTCGCAGGGTCGGCTGTGCTAGGTCGTGAGTCGGCAGGAGATGAGTCGTGGACGACTCATGATGAGTCGGGACCGACTCATGGGGCGACGACTCAGGGAGGTTCCAGCCTATAAATAGAGGGGTTCGGCTCACTTTTTGGCACCGGTTTTTGAAGCGACGAAGTGCTGCCATTTTGAAGACTCGACTACAACATTTCTTCATCTTCTTTTCTCCATTCCAATCTAATTCTAACATCCATCCAAGATCGAAGATCGAGATCGAAGATCCAAGTGCCAAAGTTGAAGATCTTCATCCGTTCGAGCTAGAATTCATCGATTGGAGCGAGATATTGCCGGATCAAACCTTGATCTTCGCTGTCCAGATCTGAAGTGTGTAGTTTTTGTAGTGTTTGGGTGATTTGGTGAGTGGTAGTTATCTCTCACGCGGATCCAAAGGAGTATATTGGATTGGTGGCATATTTGGGTGTTAAAGTTAGAGATTTCATGCATTTTTCTTAGATCTAAGTCTAGATCCATGGTTTTTGAAGATGTTTACTTATGCAAGTTTGTTTAATAAGCATTAGAGACAAAACCCATGTTTTATAATTGATAGATCTATGCTAAAAACCATGATTTCACATATGTTGGACTTTTGCTCGTTTATTTACGAAATTCCCATTATAGTTGATATTGCTTAAATTGCTTAATAGATCTTGTTTGAATGATTGATTATTTGAATGTATGATTGATTTGATTGTTTCCAAGTTAGCTAGTAGTTGATTTGGAACAAGATGATGAAAGAGGATTCAAAAGCTATGGAAGAAGGCTCTTGAATGGTGAAAGCTGCTTAAGGCATATGTAGCGGATGTTGAAGCTCATATGTATAGATTGGATGATGTTGAGATGGGACTTTGCCATGATTTGATGAGGCAAACCATGTTGTTGAGTTGAGACTTTGCTTTGATGCGATGAAGCGAAGTATGATGTGAGTCTTGGCTTAATCCAAGCAGGGATCATTCCAAGCATGTTGATAACTTGAAGAGTAGTTCAAGTTGGTTGATAATGGATTGTTCAAGAGGTAGCTTGAGCTTGTATGAGGATAGTCGTCAAGAAGGATGGCTAGGAGGCTTGGATCTCGTCGTTGTTGAAGGTTCTAGCATGCTCAAAAGCAAGAGTACATGGGGCGCCCATAACGACTACAGGTAGGTAGTCGGGACACCCAAAAGACTACAGGTAGGTAGTTGAGTACTCTGGGCAAAGTAGATAAGTCCTAGGCACAAGGCAGTGTGCGGAGTTATGGTTAGAACCGGGGTTACCATTAGCCCTTGACAGATGGTTATTCAACTAACGGTGAAATCGAGGCAAGGATAACAGTGATAGCCAGAGTCATGGATGTTTGGTTGTATTATCATTCGGCTTCAAGAGCGGTGTTTTCTGGGTGCTTATCTGATCTTGGTTTAGGCCTTGGGGGTTTGTATTTGGAAAACATCGTCCTTGACTCGAGTGGTATTCGCTTTACCTTAATTGTCTATGTTGTTATGCTTGCTTCTCCTTAGTGTATGTCTGGGGCTATCACTGTAGAAAGAGGTGGAGTGGGATGGTTTGGTTCCTATTCCTTTTATCCTTTATGCTCTTTTGGTATGCTTGATAGTTGATTTACTGCTCACTAAGACTTTGTCTGACTCAAGGTTTTATGTCTCCTCTTATTACCTTGGGCTGTTCATCCATGTTGGGATGGGCAGACTAGGTAGCAGGTGACAGGTGCTGTGCTAGGAGTTCTACGCTAAAGATGACGAAGACGAGCAGGAGGCTTTGCATATTAGTTTTCTTACTATATGTACTGGGTATCCGCTGCTGTATTTGGTTGAGTGATTTGTAGTGAGGCTTTCATGTATGGATTTGAGTAGATGATTGTATGAAACTACTGTGATGCTTATATGATGATGTTCTGTTCTATGGAGCTTCACTATATTATATTTCTCTATTGTATTTTATCCATGCGCTGTGAGTTATGCGATAGAGATTCTTCTGTTTTGTTTTACCCTGACTATCGTCCATGGCTGCCTGGCACACCTTTTAGCGCATTATTTCCTTCATTTGGTGCGGGAGTCATGGGCGGTCGTCACATTTGGTATCAGAGCTTTGGTTAGTCGATTTTAGCCAACGCTCGCTGACGTAACGACGTATGAGAGGCGTAATTGTATTTTGATGAATGATTACTATATATGATATAGTAGCTTAGGAGGATTTGAACTCCTTATGCAGTTGTTTCTTAAGGTGTTCTAATCATTCTTTTTACAGATACTAAGGATGAGTCGAAGTGAGAGACAAGCTGCGAGGGGTAGCCGTGATGCTAGGGAAGCTGTTGATTATGCTCCTATGTTTGAGGCCATGATGACTTCAATCATGAGGAGAATACCAGCTTCAGGATCATCTGTGGATGTGGGAGTTCAAGTCCAAGCTCCGAGACCGGTGGATTTTGCCAAGCTTTGCAAGGATTATACTGCTCTTGGAGGGAAAGTTTTCTTGGGGACGGAGTCGACTATTGAGGTGCAGAGATGGATTGATGCTTGCAAAAGAATCTTTGGTGACTTAGGGATTGAGGATGCAACTAAGAGGAAGCTTGCATCGAGACAGCTTCAGGGAAGAGCTGCTGATTGGTGGAATTCTATCACCATCGATACTCCAGAAGAAGAGATTACTTGGGAGCAATTCCAAGTTAGATTTGAAGCTAAGTTCATCTCTACTTCCCAGAAATCTGTCTTGTTTAAGAGGTTTGTGGAGCTCAAGCAAGGGGGAAGGCCTGTTCTTGAGTACATTTCTGAGTTTGAAGCCTTATCTAAGTATGCCAGATCGTATATTGATTCTCCCTACCAGAAGAATGAAAAGTTTGTGACTGGTCTGGATGCTTATCTTGGGAGGCAGTTGGTGGATCATCTGGACGATCCGTTTGAGAAGCTTGTGGAAAAAGCTCTTAGGCACGAGAGTTTGTTCCCTAAGGAAGTATCTGTTGTTGCTGTAACCAGGGAAGGATCTAAACCACAGCAGAGTGGCAATAAGAAGAGGAAACAACAGCAACAGAGGGGTAGGGATGGCCAGAAGAAGCCGAAGAGTGAAGTGACTTGCTATAACTGCCAGCAGAAGGGCCATCTTTACAAAGATTGTAAGAATCCCAAAGTGCCGGGAAAGTGTTACAACTGTGATAAGCTGGGACATATCAAGAAGGATTGTCCAGAACCGAGGAAAGATAGGCAGGTTGTGCAAGCCTATGCTTTGGGGGCTGTTCCATCGTCTTCGAAAGCTCCTACTGCTGAAGAGAAGGGGAAGAGTGTGGTTGTTCAAGGTACTCTTTCTATTTGTGGTGTTCCAGTTAGAGTGTTGTTTGATACTGGAGCGTCGCATTCTTTTGTTTGTGATGATTTGGTAAGCCGGTTAGGTATGAAACCGGATATTGTTGATAGGCCATTGGTTGTGACTAATCCAGTGGGGGGTTCGTCATGTTTGTGTATGATATGCCGTGGTCTAGTTGTGTCGAGTCATGATTGCTCGTTTGTTTGTGATTGCTTTGTTCTGAACTTTGCGGGGTTCGGAATTATTTTGGGTATGGACTGGCTTAGGAAGTATGCGGCAAGGATTGATTGTGAGAGGCTTGAGGTGACAGTCGGGAATGTGGAAGGGCGAAAGGTTGTGATACGATGTAAGCATGAAGAAGGCGTCTTCATGAGCTTCATGTATTCGCTAGTTGTTCCACGGGATGGACTGTCATCGGTGCCTATTGTGAATGAGTTTGAGAATGTCTTTGAGGAAGTCAAAGGGTTGCCGCCGCATAGGGAGATCGAGTTTCGTATCGATCTAGTTGAGGGAGCCAGACCTGTTGTGATGCCTCTTAGGCGGATGGCACCGAGGGAGCAGCAAGAGCTGAAGGTGCAAGTTGATGACCTTTTGCAGAAAGGATTCATTCGGAGAAGTGTGTCCGAATGGGGTGCGCCCGTTGTGTTCGCAACCAAAACGGATGGATCGTTGAGGTTGTGTGTTGATTATCGTGAGCTGAATAAGGTGACTAGGAAGAACAAGTATCCATTGCCGAGAATAGATGACTTGTTTGATCAGCTTCACGAGGCTAAGGTGTTTTCTCAGATGGATTTGGCAACGGGATTTCACCAGTTGAGAGTGGCGAAGGATAGTGTGCCGAAGACTGCTTTCAGGACACCATCCGGGTTTTATGAGTGGCTGGTAATGCCGTTTGGGTTGACTAACGCGCCAGCATATTTTGTGGATCTTATGAATAGAGTGTTCAGAGATCAGTTGAATAAGTTCGTGCTTGTGTTCGTGGATGATATTTTGGTTTATTCCAGAACTGAGGAAGAGCACAAGACGCACTTGAGGATTGTTTTAGGAATCTTACGGAAACATCAGCTGAAGGCTAAGTTTTCGAAGTGTCACTTCTGGAAGAATGAAGTGAGGTTCTTAGGTCATGTTATTTCTGGAAATGGAATAGCGGTTGATCCCGCTAAGGTGGCAGCGATCCAGGATTGGGTTAGGCCTAAGAATGCATCTGATGTGAGAAGTTTTCTTGGATTAGCAGGATATTATCGACGGTTTATCAAAGACTTTTCCAAGATAGCTGCACCGTTGACAGGATTGACGAAGAAGAACCAAGTGTTCAGATGGGATGATAAGTGTGAGCAAGCTTTCGTAATCCTGAAAGAGCGACTGACGAGTGCTCCTGTTTTGACTATTCCAAGTGGGAATGATGAGATGGTGGTTTACACCGATGCATGTGGCACTGGACTAGGAGCAGTGCTAATGCAGAGAGATAAGGTTGTTGCGTATGCTAGTCGACAACTGAAGCCGCATGAAAGGAATTATCGGACTCATGATTTGGAGTTAGCGGCGATTGTGTTTGCTTTGAAGATGTGGAGACATTATCTATTGGGAGTTCGATTCGAGTTGTTTACGGATCATAAGTCGTTGAAGTATCTATTCTCCCAAAAGGATTTGAATCTTCGACAGCAAAGGTGGCTAGAGTTCTTAGCATCGTATGATTTTGGTATAGCCTATACTCCAGGGAAAGGTAACGCAGTGGCTGATGCGTTAAGTCGAAGACATGCAGGATTGGGAGTCATGTTTTCGGAATGGAAGAGTCTCGAGTATTTGGCTGGATTTGACTTCAGGCCTAGATGTGAATTGGAACCTAAGATGTTGGCAAACTTATCGATAAGGCCTACTCTTGTGGAAAGGGTTGGCGAGAGCCAAAAGGGAGATGATAAGCTTGTCAAGATTATCTGTGATTTGGAATCTGGATTGGACCCGGAGAAGGATAAGGGATTCGAGGTCGATCGAGAGGGTTGGCTTCGAAAGCAAGGGCGACTAGTTGTTCCCGATGTAGATGGATTGAGAGATGAAGTTCTGAGGGAGAGTCATCACTCGAAGTTGACAATTCATCCAGGTGGAAATAAGATGTATCGGGATATGAAGAGAACCTACTACTGGGAAGGTATGAAGAAGGATGTTGGAAATTTTATTTCCAAGTGTATGAATTGCCAGTTGGTGAAAGCTGAGCAGAAGAAGCCCAGTGGATTGCTTCAGCCATTAGAGGTTCCTACATGGAAGTGGGAGCAAGTGTCGATGGACTTTATCGATGGTCTACCTAGGACAAGAGCAGGGAATGAAGGGATTTGGGTCATAGTAGATCGTTTGACCAAGAGTGCAAGGTTCATTCCTGTTCGATCGACTAGGACTGCATCGAAGTTGGCTGAATTATATGTGAAGTGGATAGTTCGTTTCCATGGTGTTCCGAAGAGTATAGTGAGCGATCGAGATCCATTGTTCACTAGTAGATTTTGGAAGAGCTTCCAGGAAGTTTTGGGAACTGAGTTGTGTTTGAGTACAGCTTATCACCCTCAAACAGATGGTCAGACTGAGAGAGTCAACCGAGTTTTGGAAGATCTTCTTAGAGCATGTGTTTTGGACTTCGGAGGATCATGGGAAGATCACCTTCATTTGGTGGAGTTTGCTTATAATAACAGTTATCAGTCGAGTATTGGTATGGCACCATATGAGGCATTATATGGAAGACCGTGTAACTCACCGACATGTTGGTTGGAAACTGGAGAAAAGCTGATACTTGGGCCAGAGATGATTCGACAGACTTCAGATTGTATAGAGATCATTCGGCAACGAATGAAGGCAGCCCAAGATCGTCAGAAAAGTTATGCCGATAATCGTCGTAAGGATTTGGAATTCGACGTAGGTGATATGGTTTTTGTGAAGATTTCTCCTCTGAAGAGTGTCATTAGATTCGGGAAGAAAGGAAAGTTAACTCCGAGATTTGTTGGACCATTCCCGATTATCGAGCGTATTGGAAAGCTCGCTTATAGATTGGAGTTACCGGAAAAGATGGCGGGTGTGCACAGTGTTTTTCATGTATCTTATCTACGGAAGTATATGCACGACCCAACTACGGTGGTTTCTGCTGATAGCTGTGAAGACTTGGAGGTTGATCCAGTTGTTTCGAGACCTCGTAAGCCGCTTCGTATTGTTGAAACCGATACGAAACAGCTTAGGAGGAAGACGATTACGTTGCTCAAGGTACAATGGAGTGATGATGTTAACGACTGTACGTGGGAGGAGGAAGAGAGGATGAAGGCAGCTCATCCCGGACTCTTCGAGGTATTGCCCTAAAGTGTCGTGACATCTCATGAATTTGTAGCTTGTTCTAAGTCATAGAATTCTGCATGCTAGGTTAGAATTGGATGCATGGTTTGTTGATTGCTATGGATGGTAGGCATGCGGAATAATTGTGATTGCTGTTGTTTGCTTGGAATTTCGAGGGCGAAATTCCTAAGGGGGAGAGAATGTAACGACCCGTATTTTACGAGTCGATAAATCGTAGAATTTGCAGGTCGATAGTGTTGATTGTGTTGCCTCTAGCTTGAGTCGTGACCGACTCATAGGGTTGCCGAGTTAAGAAACTATGAGTCGTTAGCGAGTTAGCTTGGGCACGAGTCAACTGTGTGCAAGGTAGCTAACGGGTTAAGGAAATATACGAGATAACGACTCAGTGGGCCTAGGGTCTAAGTCATACACGACTTAGTGGGATAGTGGTTAGGTCGTGTACGAGTTAGTGGAAGTAACGACTTAAGGCTTTGGCCAACCCAGGAAGTTATACGACCTAAGGAGCTAACGAGTTAAGAGGGGTAACGACCTATAGGCTTGTGCGAGTTAGCAAGTTAGGTGACGAGTCGTGACCGACTCATAGGGACCGACTCAAGGGGCTTAGACGACTTAAGGTTGTAGCGGCTTATAGGGGTTAACGGTCTATAAGATCTAAGGCTTAGGTCGGTGGGCCGACTTAGTGGATAAGTCGTTGGGGACTTAGGCTTTTGAGTCGTGTCTCGTGGGATAAGGATTAGGCTTAGGTCGGCCGGGATAAGTCGTATGTGTCTTAAGTCGTGTGACCTTCTTGCTGTGTTGAGTCGTTAGGTCTTTGAGTCGGTAGAATTTAAGTCGGCATCTGGGTTAGTGTTAAGTCGGCAGTATATGTTGTATAGTTAAGTCGCAGGGTCGGCTGTGCTAGGTCGTGAGTCGGCAGGAGATGAGTCGTGGACGACTCATGATGAGTCGGGACCGACTCATGGGGCGACGACTCAGGGAGGTTCCAGCCTATAAATAGAGGGGTTCGGCTCACTTTTTGGCACCGGTTTTTGAAGCGACGAAGTGCTGCCATTTTGAAGACTCGACTACAACATTTCTTCATCTTCTTTTCTCCATTCCAATCTAATTCTAACATCCATCCAAGATCGAAGATCGAGATCGAAGATCCAAGTGCCAAAGTTGAAGATCTTCATCCGTTCGAGCTAGAATTCATCGATTGGAGCGAGATATTGCCGGATCAAACCTTGATCTTCGCTGTCCAGATCTGAAGTGTGTAGTTTTTGTAGTGTTTGGGTGATTTGGTGAGTGGTAGTTATCTCTCACGCGGATCCAAAGGAGTATATTGGATTGGTGGCATATTTGGGTGTTAAAGTTAGAGATTTCATGCATTTTTCTTAGATCTAAGTCTAGATCCATGGTTTTTGAAGATGTTTACTTATGCAAGTTTGTTTAATAAGCATTAGAGACAAAACCCATGTTTTATAATTGATAGATCTATGCTAAAAACCATGATTTCACATATGTTGGACTTTTGCTCGTTTATTTACGAAATTCCCATTATAGTTGATATTGCTTAAATTGCTTAATAGATCTTGTTTGAATGATTGATTATTTGAATGTATGATTGATTTGATTGTTTCCAAGTTAGCTAGTAGTTGATTTGGAACAAGATGATGAAAGAGGATTCAAAAGCTATGGAAGAAGGCTCTTGAATGGTGAAAGCTGCTTAAGGCATATGTAGCGGATGTTGAAGCTCATATGTATAGATTGGATGATGTTGAGATGGGACTTTGCCATGATTTGATGAGGCAAACCATGTTGTTGAGTTGAGACTTTGCTTTGATGCGATGAAGCGAAGTATGATGTGAGTCTTGGCTTAATCCAAGCAGGGATCATTCCAAGCATGTTGATAACTTGAAGAGTAGTTCAAGTTGGTTGATAATGGATTGTTCAAGAGGTAGCTTGAGCTTGTATGAGGATAGTCGTCAAGAAGGATGGCTAGGAGGCTTGGATCTCGTCGTTGTTGAAGGTTCTAGCATGCTCAAAAGCAAGAGTACATGGGGCGCCCATAACGACTACAGGTAGGTAGTCGGGACACCCAAAAGACTACAGGTAGGTAGTTGAGTACTCTGGGCAAAGTAGATAAGTCCTAGGCACAAGGCAGTGTGCGGAGTTATGGTTAGAACCGGGGTTACCATTAGCCCTTGACAGATGGTTATTCAACTAACGGTGAAATCGAGGCAAGGATAACAGTGATAGCCAGAGTCATGGATGTTTGGTTGTATTATCATTCGGCTTCAAGAGCGGTGTTTTCTGGGTGCTTATCTGATCTTGGTTTAGGCCTTGGGGGTTTGTATTTGGAAAACATCGTCCTTGACTCGAGTGGTATTCGCTTTACCTTAATTGTCTATGTTGTTATGCTTGCTTCTCCTTAGTGTATGTCTGGGGCTATCACTGTAGAAAGAGGTGGAGTGGGATGGTTTGGTTCCTATTCCTTTTATCCTTTATGCTCTTTTGGTATGCTTGATAGTTGATTTACTGCTCACTAAGACTTTGTCTGACTCAAGGTTTTATGTCTCCTCTTATTACCTTGGGCTGTTCATCCATGTTGGGATGGGCAGACTAGGTAGCAGGTGACAGGTGCTGTGCTAGGAGTTCTACGCTAAAGATGACGAAGACGAGCAGGAGGCTTTGCATATTAGTTTTCTTACTATATGTACTGGGTATCCGCTGCTGTATTTGGTTGAGTGATTTGTAGTGAGGCTTTCATGTATGGATTTGAGTAGATGATTGTATGAAACTACTGTGATGCTTATATGATGATGTTCTGTTCTATGGAGCTTCACTATATTATATTTCTCTATTGTATTTTATCCATGCGCTGTGAGTTATGCGATAGAGATTCTTCTGTTTTGTTTTACCCTGACTATCGTCCATGGCTGCCTGGCACACCTTTTAGCGCATTATTTCCTTCATTTGGTGCGGGAGTCATGGGCGGTCGTCACAAAGTTGTGCTATCAAAACCAATACCATAGGTCCAAATCAAAATATTGAATTAATTAAGGTAAAAAAAATACTAACTAGGTTTTCTTTACCCTAATTAATCGGTTATTTTGTTGCAAAATTGATAATTTGTTGTTAGTTTTTATCCCACAACCTTTTTTGCAACCATGATTTAAAAATTGACACAAATCATCATACTGAAAGTCAAGAAAGCATCCATATTAGAGATTACCAAGACATGCAAAGACATTTTTTTTGTTTTTTATTTCACCCAAGAGAAACAGTGACAAAAATTCAAATGAAACAAAATAATACATTTATTAATAGCACAAAGAGTTGTCTGAACTATAGATTTTGTTTGTTGTTCATTTTTTTCTTAAAATAAAAAAAAGAAGTAGAAAACAAAAAAATCTAGAAGAATAATATCTGGGAACATCATTCGTACAGGCCTTGATAAACCGTTCTGCTCCTGAATATTTGATCATATTTAAAACTTGTAAAATAAATGACATAGGTGAGTTGTCTCACTACAATATAGTACAACTTATCTATTTGTTTTTTCCTTATTCTTGTATTTTCGCTTTCCCTTGTGTAGTTGTACAGTTATATTACATAATACATATCATCGAATTATTGCTTATATAACAATCTGTCATTTTCACATACCTGCTCTAACCGTAATATATACTCTACGCCATCCATATCTGCTTATAGTTTTTTACCATCTGATATGCACCAGCTGAGCTGCAACACAATGAATAAATACGAAGAAAATCATAAGCTCGACCAAATGATCTTTGATAAACCAGTTTACTTGAGAAGCTATAAATCTCTGTTTGCAGACACATTGATAGCAATGGAACTTTTGTAACATAATACAAACACTCAAAACCAAGTATATTCGTCACTTTCTAAAAAATTATCAAAATATTACAGGTTAAACAAATGCTTGCCTGAATTAAGAG
Organism: Allium cepa; assembly: GCA_030765085.1. Classification (NCBI taxonomy): domain Eukaryota; kingdom Viridiplantae; phylum Streptophyta; class Magnoliopsida; order Asparagales; family Amaryllidaceae; genus Allium; species Allium cepa. Next base: position 911,793,244 of record CM060931.1, on the reverse strand, counting down.
CATAACACAAGCGTCATAATAATATGATCTATAATTGCTCAATAGCAAATAGCAACACACGGTTGACTGCTTGCTAAAACATGTGTTAAACATAGCCTGTCATATATGGTTATTGTCTTGTAAATACTTTGTAATCGGAATTAAACTTCATTGTTGATAAGCTGTCCATTTCATGATTTATAACATTATCTAGAGTTTTCATCAGTCATCATGTAGTATAAAGGAAACTATAGAGGACATAAAGCATTCGATGGATGGTGATTTCATAACCAAAAGCTACATATTGAATCTATACCAATATATATCACATTTTTTGCATCTTTTTTTATTCCTGCTTTTTTTGTATGAGTGGTCAGAGTAGGCATGTCTTGATATGTATCAGATGTTTCTATTGAATTCCATTATGACAAATCAACATAAATAGAAAATAAAACAAAACAAAAACATATTCCCCTCTAATGAGAAACCAACATTGCTACATTTATTGTGAGGTTGGAAGAACTTTCTCGTATCTGTCAATCAAACAACTGTTACGTTTGAACCATATGTACATTTTCTGTTGCTTTCACGGATTAAATTATGGCTTCTGATATTAGTTGTCACTGTTATATTGAATAACAAGTAAATCTAATTCATGCATGATAATCATAGTCAATCATTACAGGACAAATTCATCCAACTAACTAAGGACTACACGGATAATAAAATCTACACTTATTTACTAATGTTACAATACTGCAACCAAACTTTGATGTTGCTATGTGCCCATAACATCATAATTATTTAGCATTCCTTTATCTCATATTTGTACTTTTATTCATTCAATTTCCAATTACGAAGATTTAGTTGGGCAAATGAGCACCAACATGACTACATACAGAATTCCAATTAAAAATTAAAGAGGCATAAAATTAGTTCAAACACCTTTTTTCGAAATCTTTTATAATTATCCTTTAATACATCAATAATATTTTTGTCCCATCACTGTTTACAGAATTTACTGTATTGAAATTCATTTGTGAAAATTTTATGAAATTATATATATCTTGAGTTCAAGAATATCTACCAGAAAAGCAAAAGGAAAATAAAATCGATCGAGTTCAGAAATATCTACCAAAAAACAAAAGGAATCATCGATCGAGTTCAAGAATATCCACCAGAAAAGCAAAAGGAAAATAACATACCAAAACAAGTCAAACTCGATCGAGAAGCAGCCGACTTCGAATCAAAGTGACAAAGCAAATAACCGTATATAATTCGCGGCTTCAACAAATTCGAAAGCCCTAATTTTTCGAGCAAAGAAAAGTGGAAAAGAGGAACGAGAGTACTGCTTCACGGAAAAGAAGAAAAGAGGGCCGACTTCTATAATTTTTCTTCGGGGTACTGTAGCTTAAAAATTAGGGTTATCTATTACAACGGGCATTTTTATCCCGTTGTAAATTTGGCACCTATTACAACGGGCAATTTTAACCCATTGTAAAATTGACACTTTTATTACAAGGGGAATTTTGTGAACGTTGTAAAAATTGACATCTATTACAACGGGCATGAAAGGACCGTTGTAATAGCATTTTATTACAATGGGCAAAGACTGCCCGTTGTAAAAAAGGTGTTATATAAGAAATCTATTACGACGGGCCTGAATGGACCGTTGTAGTAGCCTACTATTACAACGGGCAGCAAATGCCCGTTGTAAAAATGACGTTATAATAGAGTATTCTTGTTGCATTGGACTACCTTCCGATATTACACCTCTAGAGAAATGTAGCGAGGTCAATAGATTATCTGCACCTCTACTAACACAAAACCGACTTACCTCTTCCAAGATAGTATTGAACATGTCATCGCCCCAGTTGTTACCGACCTATCTGAGACGTCTCTTAGCATACACCACAATAATTTAAACCAGAACGTCATAGCGGGTAGAAATATATCTAGAAGGGGATGATCATACCCTAATGGTTGCGAACCACATAGCCTTGCCGCATCTACCATGTTTTGGCCATTTCCGGGTGTGAGGCTTGAGGTAACAATTACCTTTCACATAACACATCATCTTTCTTTAAATGAGACACTGCCATTCCATGGTAACACACCGATCTCTACAAACGTATAACTCCTGAGCTCATACGTCTCAAGAAAGGGTGTTAAGCAAAGCGAATTTGCCTTATCCGCCACCAAGTAGATAATACGTTCATAGATATCACTTATGTAACTAGAAATGCAATGTTGGACATCGGTCCATATGAGTTTGTTTTGGGACTGAATGAAACCAAAGGCACTCTCCTACCACATCCTGTCGGGAATTTACCCTAGAATTTGTAGCAATTAGTCCTTGCATTAGATATTTCATAACGAAGAGATCACTGCTACTATATGTATATTGAGAGTTTATCCCCAAATGATCAAAAAGTAGTCCGTCGTTATGAAAATCCCAAATATCATATCCATGTCTTCACTTCGAATACGTATATTGGTTCGAAGCATTCTTCGGATATGAATCATCGAAATCTGACCCTGTTTCCTTTGAAACAATCATCGATAAAAAGATGTTCTTGTGAATAGGAAATTATTCTTTAATTGATTTAGTTCTTATATTATCAATAAATCCCTTTTGGAGGTATATATTTCCTAAAACATTTTTTTCGATATATACGGAATCATTAAACCTCTCTTACCATTGCTTTTGATTTCTTAAAAACTTTATACACTTAACTCGTTTCCGACATTTTGATCATATCTATCCCTCGCCCAGGGAAGAGATCAGGTAATCAGGGTACTGGTTGCTCCTAAACATCTCCTTAGTTTAAGCACCTCATATCTAGATCTAAGAATAAAAAAATACAATCTACTCGTCGGTTTTTAGAGCCAAGATTAAACCACTTAATTTGTAATAGCTTTTACTTACATCGTTTATTTAGATTCTTTTAAATAAACTACAAAACTTCCAAATAGTCATTAAAACACTTGATTTTTCCTTTGAAAACATTTATATATGATTTGGAAAAGAATCATTCAATTTTAAAATAAAAATTTAAAAGTTATAGAAAAGTGTTACAGAAAACGCTTTTTATAAGCTATAATAATCAAACAATTTTTATTATTATTTGTCATTTTTATTACTCAAATCATATTAAAACATTTTAAAACTTTTATAAGATTTATTTCATATTTTTTAACAAATTTAAAACATCATTTCTAAAGAAATCCAGTTTTGGATTCAGAGCTGCAAAACCGTGATTTTTCCTAAAACTTGCTTTACTCATATCTCAAAATCTACTTATTGAAATCTCGATTTTCTTTCTTCGTTGGAAAACTGTGGATATAATAGCTCAAAAAAAATATTCTCTTGTAGAATTCCGAGCTATAGACCATCTTTTACCCTCGTTTGACTTTTATGGCGTGAAATCGCGAACTGCCGTTATGCGACGCGCTTATTTTTAAGTAAATTTTCTATTTGTTTTCAAACTTCACCAAAACGCTTTTCAATATTTATAAAATATTTCAAACTCATTTTTAACCATTTTTAAGGAGGTTTAACATTTCATACGCACCAATTCATTAGATCAAGAAAAGTGATTTCCTATGTGCTTATCGACGTGTATTTCCGTGACTTGCATATATAATAAACATTCATATTTAAACCACAAAACTTGATGATAAAAGCATAGTAAACATCAATCATATAATCATCCAAAATATAATATAATAGTTTAGGAGTTCTCACCTTGAGTTTTCAACAATAAATTAAAAATTCGCTATAGCTCCGCTACTCAATTTTCGAAGCTCACCATTCTTTGAATTTTATCTCCTAGATGCCTTGACCAAGACTTGAGATGGCTTGGAGCGCACAACCTAGTGATGGGCAAGTGGTGCTTGGCCTAATGATGTAGTGTGTTGGAGTTTGTGAAGAACAAGGAGAAAAGGTGGAGTTTTGGGGTTGTTTTGAGGTGTTTATGTATATAAATATATGTTATAATTTAAATTCTTTTTGAAATAAATTTTGACATTATTTCTCTTAGGATAGAAGCCATTAAAATGGAAGACAAAGCTTAGTAATATGAATAAGAAGATGAATGAAAATGAAGAGAAGAGGGTAGGGTATGTATAGGAAAAGAAAAGTGTAAAAGTATCCATGCATACATCATCATCTTCATCACCATTATGTGGCTTCACCATCATACTTCCCCCCTTTCTAGGCATGGCAAACATCCTCCTCCATGTGCCCATCACTTACGTCATCTCATGCATGCATGTATTGACTTATGTATGCTTAAGGAGTAAGAAATCTTAAAATATATTACATATTTTATATTATTCTTTCATACTTAATTATTTTTGTATATATATGTTTATGTGCATGTTCTCATGTAAGTACATGTACAAGTGTATGTGTATGTTACATATTCCTACAATGTTGCACAACTTCCACATGTTGTATCATTATAAATCCCGATTCCGATTTTCGATCATATTTTCTCTTTTAATTTAATGTGCATATTTTTGTAAACAATTTTTGAAAGTAAATTTTCTTATCATTCTTAGTTAATTAAAATGATCATATTTTATTATAAAATTATATAAATTAATATAAATAATTATTTACAATAAGGTAAAGCTAAACGATCATTTTAAAGTGATATATTTATGGGATGTTACATACTCCCCTCCTTAAAAAAAATTCGTCCTCGAAATTAAGATAAGAAGGAAAGAACTCAAAAGGAAATGTATTCGATATAACGAATATATACAAAAGTATGGATAAGTGACTATACCACAAGCGGTGAGTACACTACAACAATATAATCTTTATATTTCATTCTTCATTTCTAAATTCGAGATATGCCCTTTTAATTCTATCCTCCGTTTTCCAAGTGCAATCCTCAGCATCTCCACTCCATTAAACTTTGACTAACCTTACTACCCTACTCTTTAATTATTTCTTATCAAGATAAATGATTCGAACAGGTCATCTAATAACTGCCAAATTTAGTTCCACCTCCAAGTCTTCCTCAGCAGCAATTTCTATAATTTGTTTTAGGTCACACACATGTTTCCTCAAATGAGATACATGAAAGATATTTTGCACTCCCGCCAACATTTCTAGCAATTGCACTCAATAAGCTAGTGGGCAAATTCATTCAAGAATGGGAAATGGTCCAATATATCGAGATGCTAACTTATTCATTCTTCCAAACCTCACTACTCCTCTCATCGGAGAGACTTTCAAAAAGACTGAATCTCGAATTGAGAATTCTAGATTTCTACGCCTTTGGCCTGTATAACTTTTCTGTCTGCTCTAGGCTTCCTTTAGCTTCTTTCTAATCATATTGACCTTCTCTGAAGCTCCTTGTATCATATCAGGACCAAGTATTAACCGATCTCCAGTTTCAATCCAACATGTCGGTGACTGCACAGACGGCTATAAAGAGCTTCATACGGTGCTATGCAGATAACTAGCTTGATAATTGTTGTTACAAGATAACTCTACTAAGTGCAAATATTTTCCTAGGAGCCTCTAAAGTCCATAATACACGCCCTGAGAAGATCTTCCAAAATGTGACTAACTCTTTCCGTATGTCCATCAGTTTGGGAGTGATAGGCGGTGCTTATATTCAGCCTTGTTCCCAAAGAGGCTACAATGCTTCCCAAAACTGACTAGCAAAGATTGGATCCCGATCGCTTACTATACTACTTGGAACTCCATGCAATCATATAATTTCCTTCATCTATATATCTGTAAGGCTTGCAGCGAACCTTATTGATTTTACTGGAATGAAGTATGCACTTATAGTTAATCGGTATATGATAAACCAAATGTCTTTGTTCTTTTCCTCCTTCGAGATAACCCATCAGTAAAATCCATTGATATTTGACACCACTTCCAAGCTGGAATCTCCAGCGGTTTAAGTAACCCTGTAATTTTCTGTTGGTCGCTTTTGACTTGTTGACAATTGACGTATTTGCTAACATAAATGGATATGTCCTTTTTCATACTTTTCCACCAAAATGTGCACTTCATATCTCTATACATTTTGTTAACTCCTGGATGAATGTTAAGTTTGGATTTGTGACATTCAGCTAACACCTCCCATCTAAGATTTTCCGCATCTGGAATGCAAATTTTCCTATTCCATCGTAATACTGGGCTTCTATCCACTTCAAAGCTTGAATTTCTTCCTTCTTCGGCTGCTTTAATGAACTTTTCAAATTTTCAATCTTCTCTCTGTTTACTTGCTATTCTTTCTAGAAGAGTTGGAGTTATTACCAAACAAGAAATAACAGCGTACTTCCTACTCAACACATCAGCTACTACATTGGCTTTCATTGGTGTGTATAAAACATCTAAATCATATGATGTGAGCAATTCTAGCCAATGTCGCCGCCTCATGTTTAAATCTTCCGAGTAAAAAGATAATTTAAAGATTTATGATACATAAAGAGCTTAAATTTTTCATCTAATTTAAAGAAGAAATTTATTTACTAAGATCAATTCAGAGTTTTATTGAAATAAACTATGAAAAATTCTTACCCATCAAATAATGCCTCCATATTTTTAATGCGAACGCCACGCTAATAATTTTAAGTCATGTGTTGTATAATTCTTCACATGAGTCTTTAGTTGTCTACTTGCATAAGCAATCACTTTCCCTTCCTGCATCAGAATTGCACCAACTCCTTCCCTACAAGCATTTGTATAAACGGTTAATCCACTCTTTCCATTTATAATTGCTAGGATTGGAGCGGTTGTTAACCTCTTTTTGAGTTTCTGGAATGCTGCTTTACATTTAGGATTCCAGATAAATTTTTCATCATTCATGGTCAACTTGGTTAGGTGGTAGGAAATTTTTGAGAAGTCTTAAATTTATCTTCTGTAACACCTTAGCCAGACATAAGAAGCAACGAACTTCTTTAGGAGTTTGTGGTTGCTTCCAATTTAGAACAGTTGCAACTTTTATAGGATCTACTGAAATCCTCTCCCTTGGCACTATATGTCCAAGGAATCTTACCTACTTTTCCCAGAAATGGCATTTTGAGAATTTAGTTTTGAGCGCATTATTTCTTAATATCTCTAACATAATTTCTTGATGCCTTTTGTGTTCTTCTTCTGTCTTAGAATAGATAAAGATATCATCGACAAAGACTAACACAAATTTATTGAGTATATCTCTAAATACTCTATCCATAAGGTTTCCAAATAAGCGAGCGCATTGGTTAGCCCAAAAGGCATAACCAACTATTCGAAGAAAGTGTTCGGACTTTTAAATGCAGTTAGTTGGATGCATTCTTCTACGATTCTCAGCTGATGAAACCTATTGCTAGATCCATTTTCAAGAATACCCAAGCACCATATAATTGATCAAACAAGTCATCTATTCGTGGTAGAGGATACTTGTTCTTAATAGTTTGTTTATTCAAATCTCGGTAATTTACGTACAACATCGGAGATCCATCCGACTTGGCAACAACTACCGCCGATACCTAAATTGAACGACTCGGCCTTATCAATGCTTTCTTTAATAGCTCTTGAGTTTGATTATTTAACTCTCCCTCTCTTTCGGAGCCATCCTTCGGTCCTATTGTTTAATTGTCCTTGCATCAAAAATCAAATCAATATGAAATTTGATTTCCTGATGTAGGGGCAAACTTTTTACTTCTTCAAAGATGTCTGAGAATTCTTTAACAACAGGTATGGTTCCTAATCCTTCCTGAGATGAGTTTAATCCATATAGGAAACTTCCCCTCCTTAGACTAGGATCCTCACAAGATATTTCTATAAACTTCCCAAAACTGGTCCATAAGGTTATCGTCCTACTAACGCTATCGAGAATAGTTTTATACTTAGTCAACCAATCCATACCAAGAAAAAATTAAATTCCAAAGACAAATAGGTCGAAAGGAATTTTTTGGGAAGAGTGGGAAACTTGGACTTTTTCACAATTCATACAAAGGTTAGTAGTACCACCTGTAGGATTTGTCATGCAAATAGGGGTATTAACTAACTTAGGGTCAAGTTTTAATTCTTCTATGGTCTTTTTAGCAACAAAAATATGAGAAGTTTTTGTATCAAACAATACTCTAATTAAAATATCTTCGATAAAAATATTACCTTCTAAAACTCTCATGCCCTTCACATCCTGAGAGGTTGAAGGCTCATCATTTATTGCGTAGACTCTGGTTTCTCTCACTTCCTCATGATCGGACAATCCTTGATCATGTGCCTTGGTTGGTGACAATTATAGCAGAGGCTATTTTAGACCATAGGAGAGACGTAATCCTAGACCTTTAGACTTCTACAATTCTTTGCAATATGGCCCTTCCTCTTACAATTGTTACAAGTGTTTCCTTAAAGTGGTTCCTTAAGATCCTTCCCCGGGTTTTCCTAGCCATGGATTTTTCCCACTGTTATTGAACTTCCTCTTTTTTCAATTGTTGGCGTTGTTGGTATGAACTGCCACGGGATTTTTCTTGTCTAATGTTTCATAACCGAATCACATATCTAGCAATTCTATAAATGATCCTTTAACACGGGTAGTTATCCTGCTATAGTACTTTGTAAAATCCCATATCTTGAGGTCCAAAGCTAAGCACTACAGATGCTATAGTCATCTATATTATTAACTTCCGACGACTAAATATGGCTATGTTAATGGTATCTATAATATAAAAAGTAGTTGAATATGAAAAAAAATCATAGATTTCATAACAACATTTTTCCATTGCATTTCAAAAAAGATGTTCCATATTCATATTACATAATCTCAAACGTTTCCCTGGCGAAGATTTAATGTACCTATTACAAAAGACAATAAGAGCGACATATGAAGATGCCCCTTTGGATGATCAGAGTCATATAGTCATAATTGACTTAATACATACATAGTGGAAATAAACAATAAAAAAAAGAACTGCAACTCATAATAGCTAACTATTAGCCTCCTTCTCGCCTTCGGTAACTTTAGTCATCATCCTACTAAAACCTATAAAGCTCAACCCTCAGCTTACTCAAATTAATTTTGAGCAACTAAGAGTTTAAGGGGAAATGCATAAACCTTGAGTCAGACATAAAGCCTGGTGTGAATAATAATATACATCTCGGTTTTTGATGTTAAGTGAGACCATACCACTTAGCGGAACGGGTTTCCCCTCACTTACACCCTTTATAAAACCTATCTTTTGCAAATATTTATCATGTAACCAAAATCGGTTAAGACTATAAAGCATCATTATGTAAACATGCATATATATCAGGTAACAAACGGACTATCTGTCCGTACACAATACTTTTGTTTAGCTTACTATTAACCTTTGGCTGACTCTGGCCTACCAAACAATATAACAAAATAATATAATATCTGTTAGACACCTCTTCTGGGCGTCTGCCCTTAAGTATCTATTAAATACTTCTCTTATGGACAGTCTGTTCTTAACTTAACATCTCCAAGGTTCACTTGATCCTAATGGTTTTATAGGTTCACCAATAACCTATCTGTATACAAACATATATTCCTTTCTATGTGTAATCATAATTTTAGTCTTACCTATGACAAAGCCCTGCATATTGAAATTTTGGACGAAAATTAGCTGAGACCAAGGCTAATGTACAGGGCGCGACCCTATAATAGTCCCATTTGGTATTCTTATATCTAAGTCATTTTACTTAGGGATACCTTCCCATAATTTTCCTTGAAAAACCTTTTATCTGAAATTGATTTAAAACAATTTAAACCAAACTTAAACAAGGAAAACATTTATACTCTATGCTTTACTCCAAATCACCTTATCATGCTATATATACTTTACTCAAATCTTTGTTGATGACAACCTTTAAACATTTGAAAGTACCCCTTTAGAGCCTATGGAAAGTACCTCTTTTGAAACCATGTAAAACCCTTTCTTTTATTTTGGACGAAAGCCAAATCATCCTTTCGAAACTATTCATATAACCTTTTGAAACCATTGAAATTCCTTTTCCTTCGAAAGCTAAAAACCTTTGACATCTCTTTTTAAAACAATTAAACATTGCCTTTCAAAAACATCAGAAAAACCTTTCCTTTAAACTTATTCAAAACCATTAGAAAAACCTTTCCATTTGACCTTTTGAAAACATTAGAAAATAGTACCTTTCGAATCCTTTGAAACCCTCTAGGGAACCTCCCCTTTGAACCTATTTTTAAAACCTTTCGAAAGCATTAAACATTTAGAAACTCAAACCTTTCGAATGCACTTGGGTTCAATTTGAAACATGTGGAAAAACATCTTTCAAAATCATTCAACGCTATCTTGTCGAAACCTTTGAGTTATTCTTTAAAAATCACTAAGGGTCACAAGCAACAGGATCGAAAGCTTACCCCTTTCAAAAGCTATAACTAAGTTGGGAAATGATGGTGTCGAAATACCCTTTTCGAAAGCATTGGAGAAGCAGCAGGGTTTTCATAAAACAAAACAATCCCCTTCGAAAGCTCTGTTTCAAAAGGTAGGGAGCGGTAGTAAAGGCTTCGACATAGTCAGAAGCTATCATTTAAAAACAAAAGCATAACTATTTCGAAACCAACCTTTTAAACTAATGACTTAGTCAAAAGCTATTACTTAGAACAAAGACGCAACCTTAAAACCTTTCTTTAAATCAACTGACCTAGACGAAATCCAACAAATTCGAAACCTTCTTAGTCGATAGCAAAGCAGGCGCTTTTCTCTTTAAATAAAAGGCACTTCAACCCTTTTGGAACCCCTTGATTTCGACTCTTACCTTCCGCCTTTGTCCAATTCATTGTATATCAACATGTTGATACTATGTTCATTGGTTTGAGGAAGGAGGTGGAGGGTCTTAGTCGAAAGGTTACTTGGGCGAACCCAAAAGTGGTGAAACATACTTTTAACATGAATTTCTGATTTTAAACACTTTTAAGTAAACTTTTTAACTAACCTGCTTTGTTTGTCAAACTCTTACTAGTTACTAATTTTTCTTTTCTAAAAGTACTACCATAATCCTTGAAATTATTTATTTAAATCATTTGCAAAATTCCTCTTCTCCTTAATTAAATATTTAAAACATTTGTGTCTCATACCTTAAATAATTTTATATATTCATCAAAACTATTTGGAAAATTCTACAAAAATTCCAGAAAATCCTTTTCAATATGTTATCTAACATATATAAATTTTAGACCCAAATAATTGTTTATTTTATCATAAATAATTTATAACCTAATAAATCATCTTCTTTACTAGAAAATTAATTTAAAATATACTCTAAAGTTGCAAGGCATTTGGATATCATTAAATAGGATTTTCACATCAAAACATATCATAAAATTCATATTAATAAGAATAAATCATCAACACGTATAAATAAACATTTTGCTCGTCAAAATCATGGCTAAATCATGCAAGATAAATTCGGTTTTCATCTTAAAACCGAAATCATTTAGAAAACTTGAGATGTAGAAATTATTCACCTTAGCTTTGTGACTAGGATGCGAGATTCGATCTTGATTAATTTGTTTACTTCTTCCACTTGAAAATCCTAACTTTACCTTCTCTTAAGATTGAAAATGGTGGTCGGCCATAGAGTATTTTCGCTTGAAAATATTAAATGAACATGTGTTTGATTCCCTAAGGGTTTAGGGTATTGGTGTAATCATTTTTCTATTTTGCCCTTCCTTATTTCCTAACACTTAACTCATGTTAGTTCATTATTTATCCATTAATATAGCATGATTACCCCTTAATTTAATCATAAATATCAATCCATAATCATTCTAAATTATTTAATTTAGTGTAACTAATTAAATTTTCTAAATAATGTCACTGAAAATATGGGGTATTACACACTTCTCGTTCATCCAGAAAATAAAATTCTCGTTTTTCTTTAAAGGCATGTCAATTAGACCTGGCCCAAAAAGATAATTCATTAAACTTATTAGCATTATCTTCAATAGTCATTTCGTCCTGCTTCACATCCATAAAGCTTCTATAAAGACGAGATTTCCCGGACGTTGACATGTACTGCTCCTCCAAGACCTCCTTAAACCTTCTCCAAGAGAAATTGTCCTCTGATTCACTTAGAGTAATAGGCTCCCACCAAGCCAGAGCCCTTCCTGAAGTTGCCACAGGGCCAAAAATCTCTTTACTAATATCCAACGCCTTAAAGATCCTTTCACATGATTTAATTCAAGCATGTACTTCAATGATAGCTTATGTACCCTTGAATGGTTTTCCCTCTAAGGTGGTAAAATTCTTCCATAGAGTGACAAAATTAACCTGGGGTAGTATATGAACTATTTTCTCTACAACGACGGTTGGAGCTCGACCGTTGGCTATTGTGGTGCTGTTATTTCCCCGTCTTTGTCCTTTACGACTACTCATATTTTACTACTTTAATTTAGTAAGAAATCTTTAGAATACAAAGACGAAATTATCTTGGGGAACGGGCATGTAGCACAACATGATTTTTATTTAGATAAGGATTCAAAATGTGCACTCTCAAAGATTAAACTCGTTAGGGTATTACTAACCTTATCTCTAATGGGTTAAACCCCACTAAAACCAAGATTCTCGCTTAACCTTCAGCTCCGATACCGAATGTGAAGACCTGTCTCCTCGACTCTCGAAAATCGACACTAATATATTAATGATATTCATGTGTTTCAAATCCAAACGCCAGGGAGGCAGATTTCAAGGGTAAAGTAAAGTAAAAGATAGAAGCACAAATTCTTATATTACGTTAAAATCGATAGATGGTACATATAACCACCCTCACTAGGGTACATCGGATTTTTTTTGTATGAATTAACCCAGCCAGGAACAATTATAACTGCCTGCCTCCTACTTGCCGGTATTAACTAACTTAGGCACAACTGAAAAATAAAGATAAATTGATATATGGACATCCACATCGGGTGCTCCAGCCCATGCTCCAAAAACCTCATCGAGCATGCTCTTAGCCAAAATGCTCTAAATAGAATCCTGACTACTTGGCTATCGGAAAATAAAGTACCCAGAGTTTAAAGGAAAAACAAAATAAACTCCAGGTCAGTCATGGGGCTGGTGTGAGAACTCAAAATACGTTGTTTGAAAACAAAAAGGTATCTCAAAAGACCACGCCGCACATAAACATGGAACGAGTTTTTACTTTATGATAACCAAAACATTCTTTAGTAAAAACACTTAATATTATGTAACAACCGTGATTTTATTATCATCGTAAAAAAAATTTAAAATAGAAATGTTTAAACTAAAATTTGAAAAAAAAAAATAGTGCAAAATTATTTAAAAGTCAAATGAATGCATAAGGGGTAGCATGTTGAAATAAGTGGCAAATATGCCTTCACGCATGATAAATGGATGGTCCATTTTAAAATGCAAATGAACATTATGCTAACACATTCATTTAAAACAAAAGTGAAACATTTTCTTGGCTGTTACCAATTTAATAAACAATGTTGGAACATTTTACACTTAGCTTTTGCTGTCACAATTTTACAAAAGAAAGTTTGTAACCTTGCTTTTGTGCCATCATCAATGCTAGTGCCGTCCTTCTCTGCAGAACACGTTTTTCATTTAATGCAAATGTAAGCCGGCACGTTTTCAAGTTAATGCATTTGTACCCAAAGTTTCCAGCATGCATATTTGATTGACTTATACATATTTTTGAGAAAAGCTGCATCAATTCTTTCTTTTGCTCATCAAATTCCAATAGCTCAGAGAAACATATTAATGGAAGTGCAAAACTTTGCTTCAAATATTCCTTGTTGATAACTGGTTTGGAGGCAAATTAAATGTGAGTTCAAAACTCACATCTCTAATTTATTAACTACTTTATTTTGTGAGTGCAAAACATATTGCCAGCTGTTTGTATTATTTCATTGTGTACATGAAAAATGGCATACGAAAAATGTTCTGGTCAGTAAATTTGTGTTTACTTCTTCTTGCGTGTGTGCCAAAGATTTCATTCCCAGGCCATCAATTTGTAATTCATTTTTGTGTATTCATGAAATACACAAAGCTTTGGTCAGGTCTTCATTTGATTGTCTATGATTTGAATACTGTGGGTAGGTGTGTGTGAACGGGTTGTGTGGAAAAGAATGTGTACAGGTCACTTAATATGTAGTAGCATGCATGTAAGTTATTTATTGCTTTTTTCATTTTTTGGCAAAGCAGTAGCATGCAAAAATTTGTTTCAAAGTCTCTTATTACCAAAGGGTTGCGCGCATCATAAAATGAAAGCATGTGGTCAAATCATGCTAATTTTGTCCAAGGGCATTTCTCATTTTTGGAAATGCACGAGGCAAGCCCAGAAGAATTATGTTAGTGTGCATGATGTATGTACAGGTTTCATTAAGCTTTGCCTATTTTATTTTGTGATAGAAAGATTAATGCTTTATATTGCGTGTAAATATTCTAAGCATATAGCAGTTCAAGTGTGTGTGCAATAATATATGGACAATATTTTGTCAAGTTTGTAGTGTAGTTGTAACATTGAAATCATAGTTGTAACGACCCGTTAAATTAATAATATTTAATAAATTAGATTAGTATAATTTCTAATTTGTTTGGAAATAAATGTAGAAATTTGGTATAGTAGTTGCGTAACTTAGTGTAACAATAAAACATTATGACAATAGGTTTGGTAAATGTAGATGGTCACATTTTGTTGAAAGTTAGTGATAAGAAACGAATGGAAGTTGAATTTATAAAAGTTAATATAAATATTAACTTTAATAGTATTCATGTATACAAAAATGCAATAAGTGTAGATAGAAAAATTTAATGTCTGTAGAAAGAGAAAAATCTAATAGAAACATAAACTTTAATTATATGAAAGAGTATAGATCTGAGCAAATGGATGAAGATTGATAAGGACAGTATTTGTAATCAGTTTGGTTATTAATATTTGAGATAGAGATGTGTAAATACGTAAATGAGTTATAATGGGAAGGAATGGTAAGAATGAAAATATAATAATAAGCATTTGATTCAATTAAGGGAGTTAAATTATAATAAATGGTCATTTAATAAATTCAACGTTCTGTGAGAAATCATAATAATTGTGTAAAATCAGCACAAGTTGGAAATGCATAAACCTTAATAAACATTCTAACTAAATAAATTTATGCAAATGTGGGAATTAGTTATAAGCGTGTAATTATGGGTATGATAACAATTAGTATAAAATACCTATATATTGAAAACACATTTGTAAAGCATAATTAATTGAGTTGGTGAATTGGGAATGAATTCAAAGTATATGAACATTTATGTTATATAAATAAGAATTAATGCAGTAGCTAAATTTGTGAAATCTAAATCTATGGAACGAAGGGTGTAAGATCTTTAATGATGGAAATTAACGTTACAGGTAGTGTAAATTCCTATTTTAATAAGACTATGGGTTATAGTAAAGATTTTAAATCAAGATTTAGCTACGTGAATAAAAAGAATGAAGGTAATTGAGTTATTGCAATTAAGAAAATTTAAACGTTTATTAATACGTTAAGTAAAACTTAAGTTGGGATTTAAAATATTTGTGTATATTAATTTCATGCATTTGGTTATAATGGATTTAATAATAAAAATGAAACAGTGAAATCAAATGGATATAAGATTTCAATTTTACCTTGAAATTCATATTCACCATAAAAGGTTAATTGGAACCAAAGTAGTTAATATAGGAATTAAGCCTTATTTATTAATTTGGATTTATGGAAATAGTTAATTCCATAAAATAAAGTTAAAGCTAATTCAAATTTAGTTGGACCATTGTTGATATAACTTTAGAAAGCAAGATTTTATTTATAATTTGAATATTAAATCCAACAAAGGGTATTTACTACAAATAAAATAGAATTAAACGTAAAATATTACGTTATTGAATTTAAAATGGAATTTGTAAACAATTGAGTGAATTTAATAAATTTATCAAACTTATAATGTTGAATTCATTAAGATTGGAATTAATAATAGTTAAGAAAAATGAGGGGATAATAATTTGAAATCATAGCAATAGATATTAATGTAAGGTTACCTTAAATAAGTTGAGGCAAATCAATGGAAGATACCTTTATAATACGATGATTGTGTGTAAAGGAAATGGGAATAAAAGTTTATTAATAATTTGGAATTTAATGTATGGTAAAAAGTTTATTTGCAATCAAATGAGTTGGAATGGAAATCAAATCTATTTATCTAATTGGATTCAAGTTGAGAGTACAAGAGTATAAGAATTAATAATTGGGTTTTGAGAATAAAAATTATAATTCCAAATAATAAGAAGTGCAGAAATTAACACTGCAAAATTGATATACTTATACATTTTAATCCACATCCAAGCTTGTTAAATCATTTGGAATAGATTGAATTATATAAGGAATGAAATTTGGCCAATATTAGAAGTTGAAATATAAAAAAATTGGATTTATAATTTATTTTAATTTATTCAATAAAGATTAAAAATAGCCATTTTTGTCACGGACTCGGATTTCGACGAAACCAGTTTCATCGGATCTGTATCGGTGAATTATTATAGGGTTTCAAGTTTCGTATCGATCGGACTTGTCGTTTGATCGTACGGACGCGAAACGCCTTGAAATCGATTTTATTAAAAATCAATTTGAAATCAATTTGGAAATCTTGTTTTCAGCATAACTTCTTCATACGATCGAATTTGGTCGTGAAACTTTTTCCATCGCGTTTAGAATATTTTAAAATACCTATCTGGATATATGGGTTTGATAAATTTCGTTCCGGGGTCAGAACGGGCTTTTTGGGCCAACTACCGTCTAGCGCGTTCGTTATCCGTACCCACCTAGCCTTCTTCTATTTGCCTATATATATGCGATCATAAACCCTAGCTTCACCCTATTGTCTATTTGCTGTACGTTCATTTTCTTCAACCTTCTTTCTTCCTCAATGGATACATCTCAGATCCAATTCCAGATCTATCCACAGTTCAAAATCAAAAGTCAAAACTCAAAAATTTCAGAAAATTCCAGAAAAAATATATGTTGAAGTATTCGATACGCGTAATCTCTTGGTGTAGTTCGTTTTTCAATTGGAGCTGTCGTTCATCCAGAATAAATTCAAACAGCCCCAAAACCGTTCATCATCGTCGCACAAAACTTCATCGGATCGAGATTCTGTTTCTGGGTATTGTAGTATGGACGATGGGGAGCACATCTATGTAATTTGTTTGGCGATTCAACGGTCGGATTGGAGTCAAAATTCGATTAGGGTTAAGACTTTAGAGGCGGCGGCTGCAGTTTTCACGTGGTGGTTTGGCGATCGTTGGGCTCGAGTTGGGGCCAGGGAGCGGCTAGGGGAGGCGGTGTCTCTAGTGGCTTCGGCTTGGCGAATGGAGGTCGTGGCAGCTGCAGTTTGGTGGTCAACGGTGGGTGTTTGTTCGTGCGTTCTGATGCGAGCAGTGCGTGGGGAGGGGGAGTTCTCTGGTGCACGCGTATTGGTGACGTGTCACATTATATATTGTGAGTGAAATATGTGTCGTTTATTTATTTGAATTGAATCATCATTTTTCGCCATAACTTTTTCATACGAAGTCGGATTCACACGAAATTTCTTTTGTTAGGATCGTAATTTAATTCCGGACTTGATGACGCGGGTTTGGGCGAATTCTGAGACGGGCGAATTTTTGGGTTTAAATCGGGTTTAAATTCGATTTAAATTCAAAAGGTGAGTGTTTTAACCCACTCACAACTACTAGAAGCTTTTATGTTTGTTAAATAAATTTTAGAAATGAATAGTAATTTATTTATGAGTTTTTGGCATGTTATTTCATTCATATCTGTTACATTGCATTTTATTGAATTTAACTGTAAATTTAATTGATTTATTGCGTATTTATTTACTGTTAGAAATTTTTGTTTGCATATGAACTGCTAGTCAATAGTTATGTAAATTATTACTAAATAAACTGTTGGATTAATAGTTGATAAATTTAATTTGAATAAACTGCCAGTTATCACCTGTTATATATGATCATATATATATATATATATATATATATATATTGTTATTGATTGATATTGGTTGATGGTTGCGATTGGATGATGGATGTTGTTGATGAATGAATGTTTATTGCATATCATTAAATTGCAAATTATCATGCATATTTCATTTCTTTCGGGATTGTGGTTTGAAATGATATATAACCGCAAATTTTTATTTTTAAATTGCGGATTGAAATGATAAATATCCGTATCACTTGACCATAGGATAGAAATTTATATACAAGCACCGCGGTCTATATATAACTATTTTTAGTGTGATTTCTATGGTTTGGATGGAATACGGTTTATAAAAATCTTAAATTTTATACTGAGTAAATGTTTTCTTCCATATTTATATACATATGAAGTTGAAAAATTTGAAATAAAAAGGTGTATAAATCTCTTTATTAAAATGGAAGAAAATTTAGAAAATGGAGTTTGATAATTTATATCCTATGTTTAAATGTTAAGTTGGAAATTTTAAGATAGTATATTTACAATTGGATTTTTCCCAAAATAAATTGAAATGAATATTCTAGTATAATTTGAATTGGAAAATATATATAATTTATTACTAGAAATTGAAGTCTTATTATTTATGGATTTTATGTGAATGTTCATAGATCCCATACATACATATATACATATGAAGTTAAAATTTTAAATTTAAGCTGTGTATAAACCTGTTGAATAAAATGAAATTTTTTTGAGAAATGGAATTTGGTGATTTATTTTATATGTTTAAGTTTGGAAATTTTAAGGTATGATATTTATAAATGGATTTTCCAAGATTTACTTAATTAGAATATTTTAGTAAAATTTAAATTTAAGAAAATAGTTAATTTCTAGAAATTGGAGTTTTATTTATAGATTTTATGTAAATATTCAAAACTAAATAATAGAACATTTAATTTGTTGAAAGAATAAATTCCAACTTTAGTTTTGAAATATTAATACTCCAAATGGATATATATATATAAATAGAAATTGAAGTGGTTTTGGAACTTGAAAGTGATATTTAAATTTGGTTTAGACTTTAAATAAAGAAGTATATTTGTAAAGCCCTGGAAATAATTTCTTTACAAAGTAACCTTAAAAGTAAACCATTTATTTTATATATTGTTGAATATCCAAACCATTCAAGTTTTAGAAGTATGGTTTTAAAAGTATGAATTCCGAAATATTATGTTTGAAAATATAATTCAAATGTTTGGTTTCCAGATATTTATATTTTAAACCAGTATGATTTTGGAAAAAGAGTTATATTTGAGATAAAATGATATCATATGATTTTGGGTTTTAAATTAATATCGAATTCATAGTTTTGAAATGGAAAATTTATTCTGGTTTTTAAATATAAACTATTTTTAAATGACCGCGGTGTTATAATAACGATTGGTTGGCAAAGAGACCGGGATCGGATATGGACATACTCTCTGTCGATACCGAAAACCACTTTGACTAACCGTGTACGCGGTGGAGATTTCAGAATGAAGTAGGATGGTGGCGACGTTTCCTGTAAGGTAAATACGTGGACCCAACTCCCGTGAGTTGGCATAAGGTGGCTAAAACAGGAGCGATCGACGGGTTAATGAGGTCATTCCTCTGATCGGACACTCCTCTTCGATATTATACTTTGACTTTGGATTGATTTCAGTGGCCACTTCTATTTTTGATTTTGGGGGAGTTTGTTCGAGGTGGGCGGTAGCTGCGGCTACGCGTTACCATCGACCCGGAAGCGTAATTGGTATATCTACCCTGGCATTGCCTAGTTGTGCCGTGTCACCTACCCCAGCACGCCTTATACGATTTTAGCTTTGTACCATACCTATGAAGTGCCCTCTGACGACGCCCAGTACGGGGGAGATTACGGTACTGTATAGACTATGGGAATATATTCTGTGTTAAGGGCTATATGGGTAACCCCTTAACGCTATTTAAAAGTAAGTTTATTTTACAATTAGACACTAGTATAATAGCGCAATATACTACATAGTAAATAGTTTAACGGATCCTTAGAAGATGTAAATCCCGAGCATCTCTTGAGTTACTGCACTCATATTTATTTCTGTTAATTTAACTCACATAAGATCTTTTAGTTCTGACTCGAGTGTTTTGTCTTTTCAATTCGCTCGGGTCAGTCCGAGCGTTTCAGGATTTGAAGTTTAGCTCTGGAGGACGAAGACGAAGATTTTAATATTACTACCTACTATTTTATTCCACTACACTGTATTCTGCTGCATTGATATTGTTGGTATGTGAACTCTGATATTTAATTGTATAAAGAAGGATCAAATGTTTTGTAAACAGTTTTATAAACTGTATATTTTATTATTATATTTTATCCTTCCGCTGTGAGATTCTATTTGTTTATTTCTTCTCTGTTTTTTTTATTTACCCCATAACAATCCGCCCTTCCGTATGGTTTGAACTGGCACGTGTGTCTGTTTAAATCGTACGAAAAGGCGGGATGTTACAGTTGGTATCAGAGCTTTGGTTTAGCGATAAACCTTGGCTTTGTGGGGTTTGACTCTTTGTTAATAGAGTAGTAATACCCTATGGGAGTCACTGAGCGTGTATATATATATATATATATATGAGAGAGCGTACTTGTTAGTGTTATAAAAGATTTTTATATTGTGTTAATCTGTTCCGCTTTGTATTTATAAATTCTGGTTGATGCATGGGACGCTATGTCATCAATAGGGATTTCTAAACACTTAATAGGACAGACCGACATAATATTTGTTTTAATATAGGTGAATGAAAGAATTTTGCCTATTATATTTTCTATATATAAAAATATTTTTATAAAGATATATATATATATATATTTAGCTGCTATAGATTGGGTGTTAGGAAATAAAATATTTATAATAACTGAAGCTAAGTTGAAATTATGATAAATCAAATTGGAGATTTTAGAACTTAAGTCCGGGATTTTTCCAAATCTGCTTTCAAAGAATTTGTGAAATTTATTGATTTGGTTTATAAAATTTTCTTGCATAAATATTTAGTATAATTCGGAAGAAATGTTTTAAAAAGAAGAGTTTGGAAAAATTTAAATTCTGTACTTTCCTCTCTGTTGCTGGAAAATAATTTCGGTGATGGCGGCCGCATCATCGACTTTCATTTTCGAGTTTCGAAGGGGAAAGGCCACTGTGGTAATTTTACTGCAGATTTATTTTGAAATTATCTAAAATTTTAATTGTTTTAAATATAATTAGAGATATATATAAGTGTAAGAAGTTATTTATCTATTATTTCAAAATAAATTGAAATTTGACCCGGTATTTAATTCTAAAATTTTCCACTAATTAATGGTTTAAATTATTTTTAGGGAAATATAAAGTAAGTAATAAATGGATTAAAACCTCTAATTTAAGTAAGAAAATTAATGCTAGGTATAAGGGAAGTTAAAATTTTAACTGATAAATAATGGTAAAGATTTATTGAAAAATCAATGAATTAAAAGAATTGAGATTAAACTTGTATAAGTTCAATTGCAATTTTCTTTAACATAAATAACTTACCAAATATAAAAAGTTGAAATGTTAAATAAAAACTAGAATTGAATATTTTACAAGTAGGAATTTAGGAAATAATGATTAAGGTATTCAATAAATTTACTGTTATTAATAAGAATTAATTGTATAACTTAAGTTATAAGTAAGGGTAAGTAGTATAAATAGATGATATAAACTTAGTCAATAAATTGGAATACAAATATAATGAATTTTACAATAAATGGAAAATGAAAATTTGTAAGAAATAAAGAAATCCCTCCATAAATGAAAGAAAGAAAACCAAACCCCTGAAGCATGAAATAAATGTATAATAAGTAATTTGGTTGTTGGTTTGAATTGTTATTGTTTGATTTATGTTGTTGGGTAAGGAATTTGAAGTTGTGGGATGAATAAATAATCTATCTATGTTCCATCTAAGACTGTTGAGTAAAGGATGCACTTGATAGTTAATTTCATTTTATACAAATTTCAAGTTTTGGACCCAAACAACAAATTGTTTGATGGATTAAATGGTTGCTTTGTTTGTGTATGTATGCTGTTTGTAAGGTTGATGGTTGTTGTACTGATTGGTTGGTTAATGGTTGAAACCACCTAAACATTTCACTTTAATATAAATATTTAACCTTTTAGATTATATAAGTGAATACAGGTGATGGAAACAACTGCTACTACTTTTGGTTCCATAATAATAAGCGTATATTGCCCGACAAATAGGTACGTTTCCGGATTACGTTTAAAGCGCTATTTTATATATTTTCCCGTGTTGGAATATTTTATTTTGGATATATGTAATATATTGTATATTTGGATATTGTATTTTCTCCAGAGTCCCTCCGTACAAAGGAGACTCTGCCAAAAAATTTCGTATATTTTGGACTTAGAATTTTGTTAAAATATTTTTCCAACTTTAATAATTCAAGCATTAAAGGATATGATTGATTATAAAACAAGTATATTTCATTAAAGGAAATTAATCCAGTAAAATATAAGTTAATATTTGAAATTAGAAATACGGTGTTATTCTTCCTTCTACCTTCCTTTTCCTTTTCGGGGACGAAAAGTTTCGAGTGGGGGAGATTGTAACGACCCGTTAAATTTATGATATTTAATAAATTGAATTAATATAATTTCAAATTTGTTGAGGAATAAATGTAGAGATTGGGTATAGTAGTTGAAATTTAGTGTAAAATTATAAATTTTATGACGATAAATGTGGATAATGCAAATTGTCACAATTTGATTTAAAGTAAATTTTAAGAAACAAACAAATGTTGAATCTGTGAATATAGTACAAATATTAACTTGAATGGTGTTCATTAATACAAAGATGTAATTAGTGTAGATAGTAATAATTTATGCCTGTAGTGAAAAAGAAATCTAATAGAGACATAAACTCTAATTATATAAAGGAGTATAGATCTGAACAAATTTATGAAGATTGATAAGGACAGTGTTTGTAATCAAGTTTGGTTATTAATATTTGAAAGATAGAGATGTGTAAATACGTTAATGAATTTATAATGGGAAGGAATGGTAGAATGAAATGAATATATATAATAATAAGCAATTGATTCAATTAAGGGAATTAAATTTTATTAAATGGTCATTTAATAAATTCAACGTTCTGTGAGAAATCATAATAGTTGTGTACAATATACAAACTTCGATTTGGGAATTTATCGGATTTATGACGGTTTTGGTTTTTCGTGTGTGAGTTAAAAGTTATTCCTTTTTGTAAGGTAATAGAAGAATGCATAAAATATAAATAGGGCTTAATAGAATTGATACTTAATGAATTGAATAAATTGTCCATTTATGTAGATATGTATAGTGAAATAAATGGCCTAAGCAAATTAAAATGGGATAATTCTTGAGATTTGTACTATGAAAATAAATAGTAACATTTATTTGCAAGTAATAAAAGCCTATTTAGGTGATTAGAATTTAGAGTAAACGACTATTGTATGTTACCTATTCTTGTTTCTTGTTAATTTAAATTTGGGAATTTATTCAATTTACCCGCCAATTTACCGCAGTTAAGGTGGAATAGATTGGTATATGAGTAATGTTAAATACAAATAAGATGTAACCAAGGGAAATCCCATTTATAATAATTTATGTAAAATAAAGTATAGAAACTAAGAAATGAAAATGTGAAAATGTGGATGCAATGAGATCTTAAGTGATAATAACTCTGTTAGGCAAGTGATGACGGAAATTTTGTGTATAACCAAATAAAAACCCAAATTTGTTTGCAATCAATTGAATTTATTGCAATTTAATGGATTTAATATCAAATAGTTTATGTAATTATTATTTGGAAGAAATGGGAGTTATTTGTAAAAAGTATGAACCAAATGTTAATTTTTTCTTATGGAATTGACAATTGATATATTTTGAGTTGAATAATAGAAATCAAGCTTTATTTATTTGGATGTAATTTATGGTAATTTGGATTTATTGCAATAGTTAATTCCATAGAATAAAGTTAAAGCTAATTCAAATTTAGTTGGACATTGTTGATATAACTTTGGAAAGCAAGATTTTATCTATAATTTGAATATTAAATCCAACAAAGGGTATTCACTACAAGTAAAAGGGAATTAAACGTAAAATATTACGTTATTGGATTTAAAATGGAATTTGTAAACAATTGAGTGAATTTAATAAATTTATCAAACTTATAATGTTGAATTCATTAAGATTGGAATTAATAATAGTTAAGAACAATGAGGGGATAATAATTTGAAATCATAGCAATAGATATTAATGTAAGGATACCTTAAATAAGTTAAGGCAAATCAATGGAAGATACCTTTATAATACGATGATTGTGTGTAAAGGAAATGGGAATAAAAGTTTATTAATAATTTGGAATTTAATGTATGGTAAAAAGTTTATTTGCAGTCAAATGAGTTGGAATGGAAATCAAATCTATTTATCTAATTGGATTCAAGTTGAGAGTATAAGAGTATAAGAATTAATAATTGGGTTTTGAGAATAAAAATTTTAATTCCAAATAATAAGAAGTGCAGAAATTAACACTGCAAAATTGATATACTTATAGATTTTAATCCACATCCAAGCTTGTTAAATCATTTGGAATAGATTGAATTATATAAGGAATGAAATTTGGCCAACATTAGAAGTTGAAATATAAAAATTGGATTTATAATTTATTTTAATTTATTTAATAAAGATTAAAAATAGCCATTTTGGGCACGGACTCGGATTTCGACGAAACCAGTTTCATCGGATCTGTATCGGTGAATTATTATAGGGTTTCAAGTTTCGTATCGATCGGACGCGAAACGCCTTGAAATCGATTTTATTAAAAATCAATTTGAAATCAATTTGGAAATCTTGTTTTCAGCATAACTTCTTCATACGATCGAATTTGGTCGTGAAACTTTTTCCATCGCGTTCAGAATATTTTAAAATACCTATCTGGATATATGGGTTTGATAAATTTCGTTCCGGGGTCAGAACGGGCTTTTTGGGCCAACTACCGTCTAGCGCGTTCGTTATCCGTACCCACCTAGCCTTCTTCTATTTGTCTATATATATGCGATCATAAACCCTAGCTTCACCCTATTGTCTATTTGCTGTACGTTCATTTTCTTCAACCTTCTTTCTTCCTCAATGGATACATCTCAGATCCAATTCCAGATCTATCCACAGTTCAAAATCAAAAGTCAAAACTCAAAAATTTCAGAAAATTCCAGAAAAAATATATGTTGAAGTATTCGATACGCGTAATCTCATGGTGTAGTTCGTTTTTCAATTGGAGCTGTTGTTCATCCAGAATAAATTCAAACAGCCCCAAAACCGTTCATCATCGTCGCACAAAACTTCATCGGATCGAGATTCTGTTTCTGGGTATTGTAGTATGGACGATGGGGAGCACATCTATGTAATTTGTTTGGCGATTCAACGGTCGGATTGGAGTCAAAATTCGATTAGGGTTAAGACTTTAGAGGCGGCGGCTGCAGTTTTCACGTGGTGGTTTGGCGATCGTTGGGCTCGGGTTGGGGCCAGGGGGCGGCTAGGGGAGGCGGTGTCTCTGGTGGCTTCGGCTTGGCGAATGGAGGTCGTGGCAGCTGCAGTTTGTTGGTCAACGGTGGGTGTTTGTTCGTGCGTTCTGATGCGAGCAGTGCGTGGGGGGGAGGTCTCTGGTGCACGCGTATTGGTGACGTGTCACATTATATATTGTGAGTGAAATATGTGTCGTTTATTTATTTGAATTCAATCATCATTTTTCGCCATAACTTTCTCATACGAAGTCGGATTCACACGAAATTTCTTTTGTTAGGATCGTAATTTAATTCCGGACTTGATGACGCTGGTTTGGGCGAATTCTGAGACGGGCGAATTTTTGGGTTTAAATCGGGTTTAAATTCGATTAAATTCAAAAGGTGAGTGTTTTAACCCACTCACAACTTCTAAAAGTTTTTATGTTTGTTAAATTCATTTTAGATATGAGTAGAAATTTAGTATGACTGTTTGGCATGTTTTATTCATCATATCTGTTAAATCGCATTTATTTAATATAACTGTTCATTTAATTTTATTACTGCATATAGATTTACAGTTATAGTTATTTATTTGCATATAAACTGTTAGTTTAATAGTGTTAAATTTATTTTTGAATATAACTGCCAGTTATTACAGGTCATATATTCTCGGATATATATTGATATTGATTTAGTATTGGTTGATGGTTGCGATTGGATGATGGATGTTGTTGATGAATGAATGTTTATTGCATATCATTAAATTCCAAATTATCATGCATATTT
This sequence comes from Allium cepa, assembly GCA_030765085.1. Classification (NCBI taxonomy): domain Eukaryota; kingdom Viridiplantae; phylum Streptophyta; class Magnoliopsida; order Asparagales; family Amaryllidaceae; genus Allium; species Allium cepa. Next base: position 911,766,913 of record CM060931.1, on the reverse strand, counting down.
CATTTCTTTCGGGATTGTGGTTTGAAATGATATATAACCGCAAATTTTTATTTTTAAATTGTGGATTGAAATGATAAATATCCGTATCACTTGACCATAGGATAGAAAACTATATACAGGCACCGCGGTCTATATATAAATATTTTAAAGTGATTTCTATGGTTTGGATGGGATACGGTTTATGAAATTTTTGAGTTTTGACTTTTGATTTTGAACTGTGGATAGATCTGGAATTGGATCTAAGATGTATCCATTGAGGAAGAAAGAAGGTTGAAGAAAATGAACGTACAGCAAATAGACAATAGGGTGAAGCTAGGGTTTATGATCGCATATATATAGACAAATAGAAGAAGGCTAGGTGGGTACGGATAACGAACGCGCTAGACGGTAGTTGGCCCAAAAAGCCCGTTCTGACCCTGGAACGAAATTTATCAAACCCATATATCCAGATAGGTATTTTAAAATATTCTGAACGCGATGGAAAAAGTTTCACGACCAAATTCGATCGTATGAAGAAGTTATGCTGAAAACAAGATTTCCAAATTGATTTCAAATTGATTTTTAATAAAATCGATTTCAAGGCGTTTCGCGTCCGTACGATCAAACGACAAGTCCGATCGATACGAAACTTGAAACCCTATAATAATTCACCGATACGGATCCGATGAAACTGGTTTCGTCGAAATCCGAGTCCGTGCCCAAAATGGCTATTTTTAATCTTTATTAAATAAATTAAAATAAATTATAAATCCAATTTTTATATTTCAACTTCTAATATTGGCCAAATTTCATTCCTTATATAATTCAGTCTATTCCAAATGATTTAACAAGCTTGGATGTGGATTAAAATCTATAAGTATATCAATTTTGCAGTGTTAATTTCTGCACTTCTTATTATTTGGAATTAAAAATTTTATTCTCAAAACCCAATTATTAATTCTTATACTCTTATACTCTCAACTTGAATCCAATTAGATAAATAGATTTGATTTCCATTCCAACTCATTTGACTGCAAATAAACTTTTTACCATACATTAAATTCCAAATTATTAATAAACTTTTATTCCCATTTCCTTTACACACAATCATCGTATTATAAAGGTATCTTCCATTGATTTGCCTTAACTTATTTAAGGTATCCTTACATTAATATCTATTGCTATGATTTCAAATTATTATCCCCTCATTGTTCTTAACTATTATTAATTCCAATCTTAATGAATTCAACATTATAAGTTTGATAAATTTATTAAATTCACTCAATTGTTTACAAATTCCATTTTAAATCCAATAACGTAATATTTTACGTTTAATTCCCTTTTACTTGTAGTGAATACCCTTTGTTGGATTTAATATTCAAATTATAGATAAAATCTTGCTTTCCAAAGTTATATCAACAATGTCCAACTAAATTTGAATTAGCTTTAACTTTATTCTATGGAATTAACTATTGCAATAAATCCAAATTACCATAAATTACATCCAAATAAATAAAGCTTGATTTCTATTATTCAACTCAAAATATATCAATTGTCAATTCCATAAGAAAAAATTAACATTTGGTTCATACTTTTTACAAATAACTCCCATTTCTTCCAAATAATAATTACATAAACTATTTGATATTAAATCCATTAAATTGCAATAAATTCAATTGATTGCAAACAAATTTGGGTTTTTATTTGGTTATACACAAAATTTCCGTCATCACTTGCCTAACAGAGTTATTATCACTTAAGATCTCATTGCATCCACATTTTCACATTTTCATTTCTTAGTTTCTATACTTTATTTTACATAAATTATTATAAATGGGATTTCCCTTAGTTACATCTTATTTGTATTTAACATTACTCATATACCAATCTATTCCACCTTAACTGCGGTAAATTGGCGGGTAAATTGAATAAATTCCCAAATTTAAATTAACAAGAAACAAGAATAGGTAACATACAATAGTCGTTTACTCTAAATTCTAATCACCTAAATAGGCTTTTATTACTTGCAAATAAATGTTACTATTTATTTTCATAGTACAAATCTCAATAATTATCCCATTTTGATTTTCTTAGGCCATTTATTTCACTATACATATCTACATAAATGGACAATTTATTCAATTCATTAAGTATCAATTCTATTAAGCCCTATTTATATTTTATGCATTCTTCTATTACCTTACAAAAAGGAATAACTTTTAACTCACACACGAAAAACCAAAACCGTCATAAATCCGATAAATTCCCAAATCGAAGTTTGTACATTGTACACAACTATTATGATTTCTCACAGAACGTTGAATTTATTAAATGACCATTTAATAAAATTTAATTCCCTTAATTGAATCAATTGCTTATTATTATATATATTCATTTCATTCTACCATTCCTTCCCATTATAAATTCATTAACGTATTTACACATCTCTATCTTTCAAATATTAATAACCAAACTTGATTACAAACACTGTCCTTATCAATCTTCATAAATTTGTTCAGATCTATACTCCTTTATATAATTAGAGTTTATGTCTCTATTAGATTTCTTTTTCACTACAGGCATAAATTATTACTATCTACACTAATTACATCTTTGTATTAATGAACACCATTCAAGTTAATATTTGTACTACATTCACAGATTCAACATTTGTTTGTTTCTTAAAATTTACTTTAAATCAAATTGTGACAATTTGCATTATCCACATTTGTCGTCATAAAATTTATAATTTTACACTAAATTTCAACTACTATACCCAATCTCTACATTTATTCCTCAACAAATTTGAAATTATATTAATTCAATTTATTAAATATCATAAATTTAACGGGTCGTTACAATCTCCCCCACTCAAAACTTTTCGTCCTCGAAAAGGAAAAGGAAGGTAGAAGGAAGAATAACACCGTATTTCTAATTTCAAATATTAACTTATATTTTACTGGATTAATTTCCTTTAATGAAATATACTTGTTTTATAATCAATCATATCCTTTAATGCTTGAATTATTAAAGTTGGAAAAATATGTTAACAAAATTCTAAGTCCAAAATATACGAAAAATTTTGGCAGAGTCTCCTTTGTACGGAGGGACTCTGGAGAAAATACAATATCCAAATATACAATATATTACATATATCCAAAATAAAATATTCCAACACGGGAAAATATATAAAATAGCGCTTTAAACGTAATCCGGAAACGTACCTATTTGTCGGGCAATATACGCTTATTATTATGGAACCAAAAGTAGTAGCAGTTGTTTCCATCACCTGTATTCACTTATATAATCTAAAAGGTTAAATATTTATATTAAAGTGAAATGTTTAGGTGGTTTCAACCATTAACCAACCAATCAGTACAACAACCATCAACCTTACAAACAGCATACATACACAAACAAAGCAACCATTTAATCCATCAAACAATTTGTTGTTTGGGTCCAAAACTTGAAATTTGTATAAAATGAAATTAACTATCAAGTGCATCCTTTACTCAACAGTCTTAGATGGAACATAGATAGATTATTTATTCATCCCACAACTTCAAATTCCTTACCCAACAACATAAATCAAACAATAACAATTCAAACCAACAACCAAATTACTTATTATACATTTATTTCATGCTTCAGGGGTTTGGTTTTCTTTCTTTCATTTATGGAGGGATTTCTTTATTTCTTACAAATTTTCATTTTCCATTTATTGTAAAATTCATTATATTTGTATTCCAATTTATTGACTAAGTTTATATCATCTATTTATACTACTTACCCTTACTTATAACTTAAGTTATACAATTAATTCTTATTAATAACAGTAAATTTATTGAATACCTTAATCATTATTTCCTAAATTCCTACTTGTAAAATATTCAATTCTAGTTTTTATTTAACATTTCAACTTTTTATATTTGGTAAGTTATTTATGTTAAAGAAAATTGCAATTGAACTTATACAAGTTTAATCTCAATTCTTTTAATTCATTGATTTTTCAATAAATCTTTACCATTATTTATCAGTTAAAATTTTAACTTCCCTTATACCTAGCATTAATTTTCTTACTTAAATTAGAGGTTTTAATCCATTTATTACTTACTTTATATTTCCCTAAAAATAATTTAAACCATTAATTAGTGGAAAATTTTAGAATTAAATACCGGGTCAAATTTCAATTTATTTTGAAATAATAGATAAATAACTTCTTACACTTATATATATCTCTAATTATATTTAAAACAATTAAAATTTTAGATAATTTCAAAATAAATCTGCAGTAAAATTACCACAGTGGCCTTTCCCCTTCGAAACTCGAAAATGAAAGTCGATGATGCGGCCGCCATCACCGAAATTATTTTCCAGCAACAGAGAGGAAAGTACAGAATTTAAATTTTTCCAAACTCTTCTTTTTAAAACATTTCTTCCGAATTATACTAAATATTTATGTAAGAAAATTTTATAAACCAAATCAATAAATTTCACAAATTCTTTGAAAGCAGATTTGGAAAAATCCCGGACTTAAGTTCTAAAATCTCCAATTTGATTTATCATAATTTCAACTTAGCTTCAGTTATTATAAATATTTTATTTCCTAACACCCAATCTATAGCAGCTATATATATATATATATATATATCTTTATAAAAATATTTTTATATATAGAAAATATAATAGGCAAAATTCTTTCATTCACCTATATTAAAACAAATATTATGTCGGTCTGTCCTATTAAGTGTTTAGAAATCCCTATTGATGACATAGCGTCCCATGCATCAACCAGAATTTATAACTACAAAGCGGAACAGATTAACACAATATAAAAATCTTTTATAACACTAACAAGTACGCTCTCTCATATATATATATATATATATATACACACGCTCAGTGACTCCCATAGGGTATTACTACTCTATTAACAAAGAGTCAAACCCCACAAAGCCAAGGTTTATCGCTAAACCAAAGCTCTGATACCAACTGTAACATCCCGCCTTTTCGTACGATTTAAACAGACACACGTGCCCGTTCAAACCATACGGAAGGGCGGATTGTTATGGGGTAAATAAAAAAAACAGAGAAGAAATAAACAAATAGAATCTCACAGCGGAAGGATAAAATATAATAATAAAATATACAGTTTATAAAACTGTTTACAAAACATTTGATCCTTCTTTATACAATTAAATATCAGAGTTCACATACCAACAATATCAATGCAGCGGAATACAGTGTAGTGGAATAAAATAGTAGGTAGTAATATTAAAATCTTCGTCTTCGTCCTCCAGAGCTAAACTTCAAATCCTGAAACGCTCGGACTGACCCGAGCGAATTGAAAAGACAAAACACTCGAGTCAGAACTAAAAGATCTTATGTGAGTTAAATTAACAGAAATAAATATGAGTGCAGTAACTCAAGAGATGCTCGGGATTTACATCTTCTAAGGATCCGTTAAACTATTTACTATGTAGTATATTGCGCTATTATACTAGTGTCTAATTGTAAAATAAACTTACTTTTAAATAGCGTTAAGGGGTTACCCATATAGCCCTTAACACAGAATATATTCCCATAGTCTATACAGCACCGTAATCTCCCCCGTACTGGGCGTCGTCAGAGGGCACTCCATAGGTATGGTACAAAGCTAAAATCGTATAAGGCGTGCTGGGGTAGGTTACACGGCATAACTAGGCAATGCCAGGGTAGATATACCAATTACGCTTCCGGGTCGATGGTAACGCGTAGCCGCAGCTACCGCCCACCTCGAACAAACTCCCCCAAAATCAAAAATAGAAGTGGCCACTGAAATCAATCCAAAGTCAAAGTATAATATCGAGGAGGAGTGTCCGATCAGAGGAATGACCTCATTAACCCGTCGATCGCTCCTGTTTTAGCCACCTTATGCCAACTCACGGGAGTTGGGTCCACGTATTTACCTTACAGGAAACGTCGCCACCATCCTACTTCATTCTGGAATCTCCACCGCGTACACGGTTAGTCAAAGTGGTTTTCGGTATCGACAGAGAGTATGTCCATATCCGATCCCGGTCTCTTTGCCAACCAATCGTTATTATAACACCGCGGTCATTTAAAAATAGTTTATATTTAAAAACCAGAATAAATTTTCCATTTCAAAACTATGAATTCGATATTAATTTAAAACCCAAAATCATATGATATCATTTTATCTCAAATATAACTCTTTTTCCAAAATCATACTGGTTTAAAATGTAAATATCTGGAAACCAAACATTTGAATTATATTTTCAAACATAATATTTCGGAATTCATACTTTTAAAACCATACTTCTAAAACTTGAATGGTTTGGATATTCAACAGTATATAAAATAAATGGTTTACTTTTAAGGTTACTTTGTAAAGAAATTATTTCCAGGGCTTTACAAATATACTTCTTTATTTAAAGTCTAAACCAAATTTAAATATCACTTTCAAGTTCCAAAACCACTTCAATTTCTATTTATATATATATATCCATTTGGAGTATTAATATTTCAAAACTAAAGTTGGAATTTATTCTTTCAACAAATTAAATGTTCTATTATTTAGTTTTGAATATTTACATAAAATCTATAAATAAAACTCCAATTTCTAGAAATTAACTATTTTCTTAAATTTAAATTTTACTAAAATATTCTAATTAAGTAAATCTTGGAAAATCCATTTATAAACATCATACCTTAAAATTTCCAAACTTAAACATATAAAATAAATCACCAAATTAGGCTTTTATTACTTGCAAATAAATGTTACTATTTATTTTCATAGTACAAATCTCAAGAATTATCCCATTTTAATTTGCTTAGGCCATTTATTTCACTATACATATCTACATAAATGGACAATTTATTCAATTCATTAAGTATCAATTCTATTATTCTTCATACTAACAAGTACGCTCTCTCATATATATATATACGCTCAATGACTCCCATAGGGTATTACTACTCTATTAACAAAGAGTCAAACCCCACAATTACAAGTTTTATTTTCCAATTATCACCAAATTTATTATATTTGTATTTCCTTTTTATTGCTTAAGTTTATAAAATAATTCTCATTAATAACAACAAATATTTTGAATATCTTCCTTTCCTTACTCTTCACTTGTAAGATTTCCCTTAAATTCTTAATCTGCTAACATTCATTCTTATAAGTGGAAGTTTTTTTTTATAAAACCCAAATCAATGATATCATTTCCCAAATATAAATCTTTTCCAAAATTTATGCCACTTTTAAAATTTATAATTCCTTGTAACCAAATATTTGAATATTAACTTTCAACATAATACTTCGAAATCCATAGTTTTTTAAAACCAAACTTACTTTAAAATAGCGTTAAGGCTTTACATTTTCCACCTTAACACATAATATATTCCCATAGTCTATACAGTACCGTAATCTCCCCCGTACTGGGCGTCGTCAGAGGGCACTCCATAGGTATGGTACAAAATCAAAATCGTATAAGGCTCGCTATGGTAGGTGACACGGCACAACTAGGCAATGCCAGGGTAGATATACCAATTACGCTTCCGGACCGATGGTAACGCGTAGCCGCAGCTACCGCCCACCTCGAACAACACTCCCAAATCAAAGGTGCGCACCAAAACAATCACAAAAGTAATAGAATGGCATACGAAGAAGTGCGTCCGATCAGAGGTGCTACCTCATTAATCCGTCGATCGCTCCTGTTTTAGCCACCTTATGCCAACTCACGGGAGTCGGGTCCACGTATTTACCTCATAGAAAATGCCGCCACCATCCTACTTCATTCTGGAATCTCCACCGCGTACACGGTTGGTAAAGTGGTTTTCGGTATCGACAGAGAGTATGCCAGATATCCGATCCTGGTCTCTTTAACAACCAAACGTTATTATAACCCGTGGTTACAACTTTTAAAAATGGAATTTACTTTATAAATCAAAATATATTTCCAATACTACAATATCAAAATATTGTTTTTAAACATTGGTCATTTTAATATACCATTTAAATCTATTCAATTTATTTAGGAATTAAATTTTCCTTTCTCACATTTTAAAATTAAATTCTTCCATAAAACCCATTAAAAAAAAATCAATTCCTTATTTTATTAATTACATATTAAATTCCAAGTTTTAATTCCCTTTTCCCAAAGATTATTTCCACAAATTGATTAAAAATATCAAATTTCAGTTTCTATAGCACTTATGAAATGCTACCTAAAGTTTACAGGTTAAAACAGTCCAGTTTTAAAAGACAACATTTAAATGCTGTAATAGATTAATAACTTAACAATTTAGTTTTAAATTCCAAATATAACTTATTATCAATTATTTTATTAACTGAATTCTTACGTTTACCAAAACCAAGAATTTCAAAATAAGTTTTATTCAAACATTTATTTATTTATTTAACATTTTTAACTCATTCAAAATCATTATAAATCTTTATAAAAATCCTTTAAATCATTTAAACCAGAATATTATAAGCTTCCATTTTTAAAAATAAATTAAAATATTTCAGAAAAATATTATATAAACCACGGGTGTGTATATAGTTTTCTAGCCTAGGTCAAGTGATACGGATTTATATCATTTCAATCCGCGATTTACAAAACCCCGGGTTCTATCATTTCAAACCCGCAATCCCAAGTTAAAATTAAACAGTTAACTGAATAAATGAATAATAGTCATCGTTTAGGCCTATCATTTCAGCTTAAACGATTTAAATTTACAGGGAACTTGCAATGATGATTTAAATCAGTATATAAACATTAAATAATATAACTGCAGTAATATTACAACAGATAAATAATTGATGAGGTGTCAATTTAAAAATGGGGTTTAACATCCTACGTTATATTACAGACAGATAACATTTAAATAAAATTTACAAATACACTTGCGATAATTCACAGAAATATAGGTATGTTTGTCTGGTGAGAAATACTCACCTGAAAGCTGTAGAAAATTTGATTCAAGCGAAAATGAAAATCCAGCGAAAAAGAAACGCACAGAGGATAGCGATCAAATTTCCCCGGATGTCACGCCTAGATTCAAATCTATAACAAGATCCAAATACCGAATACGTGACTTTTAAAATTTATGGTCAAAGCAAATATTTGAAACAATTGGAACGAATATAGTCAAAGAAATTTGGCACGATACGCTCGACCACTACACCACCCTACTTGACGAACAACTCGGCCCAAAAATAAATTTTTTTTTCTCTACCTTTTATATATATACTCTATTATTTAATTAAACAAAACGCACAACCACCACATTACTAAACTTCAACTGGAAGTATGCATAAGGTCACGGCCCAAGCCTATATCAACTAAGAATGCACGCTCACTGTAACCCAAAAGAAATGCAAATACTTCACTCCCTTATTTTTTTCCCTTCACGCAAAAACACACTGCCTATTTCCTACTAGATTTGCGTGTACACATGCAAAAGTTTTCACCCAGCCTATACTACGAACTAATGCATGGATAGTACATTATTTGATCTGCACGTTACTTCCTTCCTCTTTATTTTTATTTTTTTTTTATTTTTTTTTATTTTTTTTATTTTTTTTGCCTTCATGCCTTTGCAAAACACGTTCATGCACTCAGTTCCTCTTCCTCCTTGAAATATGCATTCAGGCCTACGCATGCTCTCTCCTTGAAATAAAGACATGGTTGTTCATAACCAAGATTCAAAGGATACTTAGATTTAAAGAATGAATTGCCCTTGTAATAGCGATGAAGGTGTAAAATGTTATACTGGATAAAATGTCTTCAGCGAGTGCAATATGAAAAAAAAAAATCGATGCTACATATATGTAGCAGAAGACATGTGAAAATGGTCGCTTGAAAAAAAGTGAAAAATAAATAGTACTATTTTTTTCAATGAACATTGTTGACTTTCTATTTTGTTTAACCCAAAACTAAGTATGATATATACAATGAATAACCCATTTTTCCGTAGTGATAGTACGTGTAAACTTTAAGCTAGCATTAAATTAAATCTGGGTCAACTACACCATCTCTTTGCACACACATATTAGATTTCTACAGATGTGATGACTCATAAATTTCCAAAGTTTGTCAACTAGATCGGGTGAAGTAGATGGGTTGGAGTGGCCGAGCATATCAAATGAGAATCACAGAATAGAAGAGAAACAAAAGAAAAGGAAACAGAGAGAAGTTATGATGCCATACCTGGAGCAAGCAACAAGCGAAGAAGGCTACGGCAAAACTGAGATTTGTGGAGAAAAAAATATGCGTACAAGGCTTTATATAATCAGTGAGATTATGCAAAGATGGTAAGTGTAAATCACAAGGCAGGAAATAAATGAGATCAAAGACTAAATGGATACGAAGGTGTGATTGAAAATAAACAGAGAGGCATGCGAAATTAAAGGTGAAGAGGCAAGCGAAAAATGGGTGATTACTTTCCAGTTCTCCATGTTTGAACGTTATCTTTTCTTTTGTACACACGGTTAAGGCTTGTGAAATCTAGCAAGATTTTTTTTCTTGAACGTTGCGCGTGATTTATTTCCAGTTATACAAAAATTTGATTAAATGCATGCGTTGATTAAAGTGGATAATCAATAAGCAATTAAAATTTGCTTTGCACTGAATAGGCAACGAAATAATGTTTTACACAATTATGTTTGATCAGTTACTATATTTGTTGCAAGATTTCTTTTTGTTGAATGGATAAGACTGCGTGATTTTGTAGAGAAGAAATGGCAAGAGAGAAAAATTGATGTTGGGCAAAGGAGCAAATCAGATACGAAAAAAACAAGGCAAAATTAACAGAGGATATGCACGTTATTAAAAATGCCAGTTATACAAAATCCAGATTAAATGCATGCATCGATCTTTCTTTCTTTTAGATGAAAGGCCGAGAGAGATAAGATGGAAGATTATGTACGTGATTAATATTTCCAATATCTTATATGCAATAAATATAGCCTGCGTGATTAAAGGAAGAAACGGCAAGATATACATTTGTCCAATTCTAAATTTAAAAGCTGCGTGATTTAAAACTGCCAATTAATGAAAAGATTTGATTTTATATGCGTGATATTCATTGCCAGTTTATAAATTTTGATTTCAACATTTTTTTTCATTTAATAGTTGCGTGATTGTAGATTGAAGAAACGGCATTTGGAAGAACTGATATTAGGCAAGAGATTGATTTTAGGCAAAAGATATTTGGATGAAAAGGTATATACAAAAGTTTAAAACAAATTTTGACAGTTAAAACAAAAGTAACGTTTGTTATAAAAATCACTAACTAATATTTTAATCCATAAAGATATTTAAATATGATTTTTACTTTATATGCGTGATTATAGGAACGAAAAATTTTATCTTGCAAAATAAAGGCAGTGGAAACAGAGAGATATAAATAGGAATGTGAGAATTTGAAAAGATAGGCAAGGTTAAATTTGAATGCATGAGTTGATTTTAGGCAATCAAATATATTAGTCCATTTAGGTCGCGTGAATAAATGAATACAGTGACATGCTCAAGAAACAAAAAGGTAAGAGGCAAATGCCAAAAATGTTAAAAGAATAAAATTTTGTGTCACGCGCAAAGGAAGGCAAAATTGATTTTCTTTCAAATGATATATGCGTGATTTAAGAAGAAATATATGGTATGTTTAAATCAAAAAATGGAAGAGTTGATTATTATCATTATATTTTAAAGAACAGTTACAAACAGATTTGAACGTTTCTCTTTTATATATGGAAATTTGATTTCAACATTTGATACTATTTAATAGTGGCGTGATTTTGAATGCAGACCATTGATACGATATTTTAAATACATATAGATGTTGAAATATGATTTTTAAAATACGCCAATCTGACGCAATACAAACACCCAAAAAAATACGTTTTTAATTTATACGTTGATTATGTTACTTATACCATAAATTTTACACGTCCTTTAAATGCGTAATCCAACAGTTCATAAATACACTAAATTCTTCAAAATTAATACTTAACTAAAATTTAAATTGGTTTACATTCTTCATATATATATATATATATATATATATATATATATATACGGTACTTATTCCCTAAATTTAGGCGCCCTTTTTAACGCGTAATTACCCAGTTCATTTATACATAAAAAAAATTTCGAAATTCTAACCATGCTGAGACTCGAACTTGTGACCTGTCATGAATAGCCCAGATGTCTTAACCACCTAAGCTATTAATGCTTTCTTAATTAAAACTTGATTTTTTCAAAGATCTTATTAGTTAATCCTAATTTTTTTTTAATCACTTTAAATAAACCCCAAAGTTTTTAAAAATACAAGTGAAAAATACTTGTTAAAAAAAATGGGCTGTTACACTCTCCCCCACTCAGAACTTTTCGTCCTCGAAAAGGAAGAAGGTAGGGGAATAGAAACAACCTGAAAGATAACTAAATTGAAACTTAAATTAGAATCATTAATCTAAACAATAAAATTCAATTTTAAATTAATCTTTGATTTCATCTATTTATACTTAAAATTTTAACATTTATTTATTTACATATTTACTTGTATAATGCTAAAAAAAATCATTTTTTTTTTCTCCAAATTTTTCATAAGGTATTATAACATTCTAATTTAAAATGTTTAATTTTAGTCCAAATTTGAAATGGTAATTTAACTTAATTAAAGTAAATTTACCATTTCCCAAAATAAGCTAAATTCCCCATTTAGTTTCTTCTTTATTCCAAATTTTTTTTTCTCAATATTTTTCTCATCTATGTCAAATATTTTTCTCAATATCTAAACCATATAAATTCAATTTAAATTAATATTCAATAATTGATTTAATTCATTTGATTTTTACAGAAGTTAAATCAATCTTAACTATTTCCAAATTAATTATCTTATTATCCAATTATTTTCAAAAATCAGAAATTTGTATAGTCATTTATAATAATCATCTTTTATTCAACAAATTTAATTTTCTTTATTCCAGATTATTATTAAATATATTCTACTTAATATATCTTATCGCACATATTAATTAGATTATATTTAATATAACTATTCCAATATATTTGTAAATTTCCTTTAACACCATTTGATATTGTATATTATTCAATTATTATTTTATTTCTATTTACCTCTATGTGTCTTGTTGTAACTGAAACTTTAAGTGTATAACATTTATTATAACCACTCAAATTTTTATTTAAAAAAATCCTTTTATATTATACATTATCCAATTAAGTAGTTAATTTCTGAATGATTTAGGTAAGTTATATTGGCATGCAATTTATACAAGTAAAATTTTCCAACTATATTATTCAAGTTTAAATATTCATTCCAAATTTGACTTTATTTTATCATTAGAATCACCTATTAACATAAATTTATGAATTAAATTTCCAATTAACTTCAAACCCTTTAGAGATAAATAAATACATACATATAGCATATGTCAAATCAATTTAAATCATATATCTATATATATTATAAAGTAAGTCATATTTAGAAATTCAAATCAATTAAATTTTTGAAGCAAAGCTACAACGTGGTCTCTTTACTTTGATACTCGAAAATGAATGTCGATGATATTGTAGTCATCACCGAAATTATTTTTCATCGACAAAGAGAAGAGCACAAATGAATGTCGTTCGTTATCCGTACCCACCTAGCCTTCTTCTATTTGCCTATGTATATGCGATCATAAACCCTAGCTTCACCCTATTGTCTACTTGCTGTACGTTCATTTTCTTCAACCTTCTTTCTTCCTCAATGGATACATCTCAGATCCAATTCCAGATCTATCTACAGTTCAAAATCAAAAGTCAAAACTCAAAAATTTCAGAAAATTCCAGAAAAAATATATGTTGAAGTATTCGATACGCGTAATCTCTTGGTGTAGTTCGTTTTTCAATTGGAGCTGTCGTTCATCCAGAATAAATTCAAACAGCCCCAAAACCGTTCATCATCGTCGCACAAAACTTCATCGGATCGAGATTCTGTTTCTGGGTATTGTAGTATGGACGATGGGGAGCACATCTATGTAATTTGTTTGGCGATTCAACGGTCGGATTGGAGTCAAAATTCGATTAGGGTTAAGACTTTAGAGGCGGCGGCTGTAGTTTTCACGTGGTGGGGATGTAACATCCCGCCTTTTCGTATGATTTAAACAGACACACGTGCCAGTTCGAACCGTACGGAAGCGCGGATTGTTACATCTGGTATCAGAGCTTTGGTTTAGCGATAAACCTTGGCTTTGTGGGGTTTGACTCTTTGTTAATAGAGTAGTAATACCCTATGGGAGTCACTGAGCGTATATATATGTGAGAGAGCGTACTTGTTAGTGTTATAAAAGATTTTTATATTGTGTTAATCTGTTCCGCTTTGTATTTATAAATTCTGGTTGATGCATGGGACGCTATGTCATCAATAGGGATTTCTAAACACTTAATAGGACAGACCGACATAATATTTGTTTTAATATAGGTGAATGAAAGAATTTTGCCTATTATATTTTCTATATATAAAAATATTTTTATAAAGATATATATATATATATATATATATATATATATATATATATATATATATATATATATATATTTAGCTGCTATAGATTGGGTGTTAGGAAATAAAATATTTATAATAACTGAAGCTAAGTTGAAATTATGATAAATCAAATTGGAGATTTTAGAACTTAAGTCCGGGATTTTTCCAAATCTGCTTTCAAAGAATTTGTGAAATTTATTGATTTGGTTTATAAATTTTCTTGCATAAATATTTAGTATAATTCGGAAGAAATGTTTTAAAAAGAAGATTTTGGAAAAATTTAAAATTCTGTACTTTCCTCTCTGTCGCTGGAAAATAAATTCGGTGATGACGGCCGCATCATCGACTTTCATTTCGAGTTTCGAAGGGGAAAGGCCACTGTAGTAAATTTTACTGCAGATTTATTTTGAACTTTTCTAAAAAATTTCTTTTATTGCTCTAACTATAATTAGAGATATTGAGTTGTAAGAACTTATTTATCTATTATTTTGAAATAAATTGAAATTCAACCCGGTATTTAATTCTAAATTTTTCCGTTAATTAATCGTTTAAAATTTGTTAGTGAAATATAAGTTAAGTAATAAATGAATTGAAACCTCTAATTGAAATAAGAGAATAATTGCAAAGCTATAAAGAGGAATTTGCATACATATGAGACAAAGAGAAATATGGATAAACATCAAATTTAATTTAGAGAATTGAGATTCAACTTGTATTAGTTCAATTGCACTTTCTTTGACATAAATAACTTACCCAAATATAAAAGTTGAAATGTTAAATAAGAATTTTAAATAGGATATTATACAAGTAGAATTTTGGAAATAATGAAGTATTCAATAATTTATTGTTATAAATAAGAATTTAAATGGTATAAACTTAGGTTATAATTGAAGTTTTATTATTAATAGATGATATGAACCTAAGTATATAAAATGAAATTCAAAATAAGAATTTATTATATGATTATTCACTTAAGTATGTTTTAATCTCCCCTATTCTAATATAATGGAAAGTAGGAAGAATTTAAATGACTGTAATCCATAGTTAATGGATAAATAAAAAAAAACTTCCACTTATAAGAATGAATGTTAGCAGATTAAGAATTTAAGGGAAATCTTACAAGTGAAGAGTAAGGAAAGGAAGATATTCAAAATATTTGTTGTTATTAATGAGAATTATTTTATAAACTTAAGTAATAAAAAGGAAATACAAATATAATAAATTTGGTGATAATTGGAAAATAAAACTTGTAAGAACAAAGAAATCCCTCATAAATGAAGGGAAGAAAATCAAACCACTGAAGTATGAAATAAATGTATAATAAGCTATTTTGGTGTTGATTTGAATTGTTTGGTTGATATATGGTTGTTGCGTAAGGAATTTTGAAGTTGTTGGATGGAGAAATAATCTATCTTTGTTCCATCTAAGACTGTTGAGTAAAGGATGCACTTGATAGTTATTTTACATTTCGTACAATTTCGGAATTTGAACCTAACAACTAATTGTTTGTTTGATTGAATGATTTTGTTTGCGGTGTGTGCTGTTTGTTAAAATGTATGGTTATTGCATTTGATTGGATATGAATGATTGAATCCACTAGAATAGTTCATTTTAAAATAAATATTTAACCTTTTAGGCTTATAAGAAAATACAGGTTATGGAAGCAACTGCTACTGCTTTTGGTTCCAAAATAAAAAAACGTATAGTGTCCGACAAATAGGTACATTTCCGGATTTCATATAAAGCGCTATTTTATATATTTTCCCGTGTTGGAATATTTTATTTTGGATATATATGTAATATATTGTATATTTGGATATTATATTTTCTCCAGAGTCCCTCCGTACAAAGGAGACTCTGCCAAAAAATTTCGTAAATTTTGGAATTAGAATTTTGTTAAAATATTTTTCCAACTTTAATAATTCAAGTATTAAAGGATATGATTGATTATAAAACAAGTATATTTCATTAAAGGAAATTAATCCAGTAAAATATTGTTTATAAGTTAATATTTGAAATAAGATGTACTGTTTGTTCTTCCTTCTCCATTCTTTTCCTTTTCGGGGACGAAAAGTTTTGAGTGGGGGAGATTGTAACGACCCGTTAAATTAATAATATTTAATAAATTAGATTAGTATAATTTCTAATTTGTTTGGGAATAAATGTAGAAATTTGGTATAGTAGTTGCGTAACTTAGTGTAACAATAAAACATTATGACAATAGGTTTGGTAAATGTAGATGGTCACATTTTGTTGAAAGTTAGTGATAAGAAACGAATGGAAGTTGAATTTATAAAAGTTAATATAAATATTAACTTTAATAGTATTCATGTATACAAAAATGCAATAAGTGTAGATAGAAAAATTTAATGTCTGTAGAAAGAGAAAAATCTAATAGAAACATAAACTTTAATTATATGAAAGAGTATAGATCTGAGCAAATGGATGAAGATTGATAAGGACAGTATTTGTAATCAGTTTGGTTATTAATATTTGAGATAGAGATGTGTAAATACGTAAATGAGTTATAATGGGAAGGAATGGTAAGAATGAAAATATAATAATAAGCATTTGATTCAATTAAGGGAGTTAAATTATAATAAATGGTCATTTAATAAATTCAACGTTCTGTGAGAAATCATAATAATTGTGTAAAATCAGCACAAGTTGGAAATGCATAAACCTTAATAAACATTCTAACTAAATAAATTTATGCAAATGTGGGAATTAGTTATAAGCGTGTAATTATGGGTATGATAACAATTAGTATAAAATACCTATATATTGAAAACACATTTGTAAAGCATAATTAATTGAGTTGGTGAATTGGGAATGAATTCAAAGTATATGAACATTTATGTTATATAAATAAGAATTAATGCAGTAGCTAAATTTGTGAAATCTAAATCTATGGAACAAAGGGTGTAAGATCTTTAATGATGGAAATTAACGTTACAGGTAGTGTAAATTCCTATTTTAATAAGACTATGGGTTATAGTAAAGATTTTAAATCAAGATTTAGCTACGTGAATAAAAAGAATGAAGGTAATTGAGTTATTGCAATTAAGAAAATTTAAACGTTTATTAATACGTTAAGTAAAACTTAAGTTGGGATTTAAAATATTTGTGTATATTAATTTCATGCATTTGGCTATAATGGATCTAATAATAAAAATGAAACAGTGAAATCAAATGGATATAAGATTTCAATTTTACCTTGAAATTCATATTCACCATAAAAGGTTAATTGGAACCAAAGTAGTTAATATAGGAATTAAGCCTTATTTATTAATTTGGATTTATGGAAATAGTTAATTCCATAAAATAAATTTAAAGCTAATTCAAATTTAGTTGGACCATTGTTGATATAACTTTAGAAAGCAAGATTTTATTTATAATTTGAATATTAAATCCAACAAAGGGTATTTACTACAAATAAAATAGAATTAAACGTAAAATATTGCGTTATTGAATTTAAAATGGAATTTGTAAACAATTGAGTGAATTTAATAAATTTATCAAACTTATAATGTTGAATTCATTAAGATTGGAATTAATAATAGTTAAGAAAAATGAGGGGATAATAATTTGAAATCATAGCAATAGATATTAATGTAAGGTTACCTTAAATAAGTTGAGGCAAATCAATGGAAGATACCTTTATAATACGATGATTGTGTGTAAAGGAAATGGGAATAAAAGTTTATTAATTATTTGGAATTTAATGTATGGTAAAAAGTTTATTTGCAATCAAATGAGTTGGAATGGAAATCAAATCTATTTATCTAATTGGATTCAAGTTGAGAGTATAAGAGTATAAGAATTAATAATTGGGTTTTGAGAATAAAAATTATAATTCCAAATAATAAGAAGTGCAGAAATTAACACTGCAAAATTGATATACTTATAGATTTTAATCCACATCCAAGCTTGTTAAATCATTTGGAATAGATTGAATTATATAAGGAATGAAATTTGGCCAATATTAGAAGTTAAAATATAAAAAAATTGGATTTATAATTTATTTTAATTTATTTAATAAAGATTAAAAATAGCCATTTTTGTCATGGACTCGGATTTCGACGAAACCAGTTTCATCGGATCCGTATCGGTGAATTATTATAGGGTTTCAAGTTTCGTATCGATCGGACTTGTCATTTGATCGTACGGACGTGAAACCCCTTGAAATCGATTTTATTAAAAATCAATTTGAAATCAATTTGGAAATCTTGTTTTCAGCATAACTTCTTCATACGATCGAATTTGGTCGTGAAACTTTTTCCATCGCGTTCAGAATATTTTAAAATACCTATCTGGATATATGGGTTTGATAAATTTCGTTCCGGGGTTAGAACGGGCTTTTTGGGCCAACTACCGTCTAGCGCGTTCGTTATCCGTACCCACCTAGCCTTATTCTATTTGCCTATATATATGCGATCATAAACCCTAGCTTCACCCTATTGTCTATTTGCTGTACGTTCATTTTCTTCAACCTTCTTTCTTCCTCAATGGATACATCTCAGATCCAATTCCAGATCTATCCACAGTTCAAAATCAAAAGTCAAAACTCAAAAATTTCAGAAAATTCGAGAAAAAATATATGTTGAAGTATTCGATACGCGTAATCTCTTGGTGTAGTTCATTTTTCAATTGGAGCTGTCGTTCATCCAGAATAAATTCAAACAGCCCCAAAACCGTTCATCATCGTCGCACAAAACTTCATCGGATCGAGATTCTGTTTCTGGGTATTGTAGTATGGACGATGGGGAGCACATCTATGTAATTTGTTTGGCGATTCAACGGTCGGATTGGAGTCAAAATTCGATTAGGGTTAAGACTTTAGAGGCGGCGGCTGCAGTTTTCACGTGGTGGTTTGGCGATCGTTGGGCTCGGGTTGGGGCCAGGGAGCGGCTAGGGGAGGCGGTGTCTCTAGTGGCTTCGGCTTGGCGAATGGAGGTCGTGGCAGCTGCAGTTTGGTGGTCAACGGTGGGTGTTTGTTCGTGCGTTCTGATGCGAGCAGTGCGTGGGGGGGGGGGGGGGAGGTCTCTGGTGCACGCGTATTGGTGACGTGTCACATTATATATTGTGAGTGAAATATGTGTCGTTTATTTATTTGAATTCAATCATCATTTTTCGCCATAACTTTCTCATACGAAGTCGGATTCACACGAAATTTCTTTTGTTAGGATCGTAATTTAATTCCGGACTTGATGACGCTGGTTTGGGCGAATTTTGAGACGGGTGAATTTTTGGGTTTAAATCGGGTTTAAATTCGATTTAAATTCAAAAGGTGAGTGTTTTAACCCACTCACAACTACTAGAAGCTTTTATGTTTGTTAAATAAATTTTAGAAATGAATAGTAATTTATTTATGAGTTTTTGGCATGTTATTTCATTCATATCTGTTACATTGCATTTTATTGAATTTAACTGTAAATTTAATTGATTTATTGCGTATTTATTTACTGTTAGAAATTTTTGTTTGCATATGAACTGCTAGTCAATAGTTATGTAAATTATTACTAAATAAACTGTTGGATTAATAGTTGATAAATTTAATTTGAATAAACTGCCAGTTATCACCTGTTATATATGATCATATATATATATATTGTTATTGATTGATATTGGTTGATGGTTGCGATTGGATGATGGATGTTGTTGATGAATGAATGTTTATTGCATATCATTAAATTGCAAATTATCATGCATATTTCATTTCTTTCGGGATTGTGGTTTGAAATGATATATAACCACAAATTTTTATTTTTAAATTGCGGATTGAAATGATAAATATCCGTATCACTTGACCATAGGATAGAAATTTATATACAGGCACCGCGGTCTATATATAACTATTTTTAGTGTGATTTCTATGGTTTGGATGGAATACGGTTTATAAAAATCTTAAATTTTATACTGAGTAAATGTTTTCTTCCATATTTATATACATATGAAGTTGAAAAATTTGAAATAAAAAGGTGTATAAATCTCTTTATTAAAATGGAAGAAAATTTAGAAAATGGAGTTTGATAATTTATATCCTATGTTTAAATGTTAAGTTGGAAATTTTAAGATAGTATATTTACAATTGGATTTTTCCCAAAATAAATTGAAATGAATATTCTAGTATAATTTGAATTGGAAAATATATATAATTTATTACTAGAAATTGAAGTCTTATTATTTATGGATTTTATGTGAATGTTCAAAACTACTTAATAGAACATTTGATTTGTTGAAAGAATAAAAATCCAACTTTAGTTGAAATATTAACACTCAAGATGGATATAAATATATATAAAATTGAAATGGTTGGGACTTGAAATAATATTTTGGATTATGGTTTTAACATTGAGTAAAGAAATATTCACAAAGCCATGTAAATTATTTTCTGTACAAAGTAACCATAAAGTTAAATCACTTATTTTATATATTGTTGAATATCCAAACCATTTAGTTTTGAAAGTAATGGTTTTAAAAAACTATGGATTTCGAAGTATTATGTTGAAAGTTAATATTCAAATATTTGGTTACAAGGAATTATAAATTTTAAAAGTGGCATAAATTTTGGAAAAGATTTATATTTGGGAAATGATATCATTGATTTGGGTTTTATAAAAATAATATCAAAATGAATCTTTTTGGGTTTTAAAAAAAAGAAATGATATCGTAATATTATGGTTTGAAATGGATTTTATTCTGGTTTTAAAGTATAAACTATTTTTAAATAACCGCGGTGTTATAATAACGTTGGGTTGGCAAAGAGACCGGGATCGGATTTGGACATACTCTCTGTCGATACCGAAAACCACTTTGACTAACCGTGTACGCGGTGGAGATTCCAGAATGAAGTAGGTGGTGGCGACGTTTCCTGTAAGGTAAATACGTGGACCCAACTCCCGTGAGTTGGCATAAGGTGGCTAAAACAGAAGCGATCGACGGGTTAATGAGGTCATTCCTCTGATCGGATACTCCTCTTCGATATTATACTTTGACTTTGGATTGATTCAGTGGCCACTTCTATTTTGATTTTGGGGGAGTTTGTTCGAGGTGGGCGGTAGCTGCGGCTACGCGTTACCATCGACCCGGAAGCGTAATTGGTATATCTACCCTGGCATTGCCGAGTTGTGCCGTGTCACCTACCCTAGCGCGCCTTATACGATTTTAGCTTTGTACCATACCTATGGAGTGCCCTCTGACGACGCCCAGTACGGGGGAGATTACGGTACTGTATAGACTATGGGAATATATTCTGTGTTAAGGGCTATATGGGTAACCCCTTAACGCTATTTAAAAGTAAGTTTATTTTAAAATTAGACACAAGTATAATAGCGCAATATACTACATAGTAAATAGTTTAACGGATCCTTAGGAGATGTAAATCCCGAGCATCTCTTGAGTTACTGCACTCATATTTATTTCTGTTAATTTAACTCACATAAGATCTTTTAGTTCTGACTCGAGTGTTTTGTCTTTTCAATTCGCTCGGGTCAGTCCGAGCGTTTCAGGATTTGAAGTTTAGCTCTGGAGGACGAAGACGAAGATTTTAATATTACTACCTACTATTTTATTCCACTACACTGTATTCCGCTGCATTGATATTGTTGGTATGTGAACTCTGATATTTAATTGTATAAAGAAGAATCAAATGTTTTGTAAACAGTTTATAAACTGTATATTTTATTATTATATTTTATCCTTCCGCTGTGAGATTCTATTTGTTTATTTCTTCTCTGTTTTTCTTATTTACCCCATAACAATCCGCCCTTCCGTACGGTTTGAACTGGCACGTGTGTCTGTTTAAATCATACGAAAAGGCGGGATGTTACAATAGTCATGTTCCAGGTCATCATTTATTTTAAACTTCATTTGTGCACGTAAACCCATATTTTTGTGGCTCGTGCATGCATGATTTAGTGCAAGTTGTAGCACAATGCCTAGATACGTATGTGATGTGTGCGTGTAAATGAAGGGTCCAGGCTACCCATTATTTCATGTGCATAAATATATATAACTATGCCCAGTTACTATAATTCGTGTTTTATTTACAAGAAAGCTAAAGCCTTTTGGGTTGCATGCCTGTCCATTAGGGGACACGTGTTTATTGTCCTCCTCAATTGTATTTTGTCCAAAAAGTGTTGCATTCCTTGAATTTTTAAAATGGCCAAACCTTTGTTTAGTTACGTGCATGCATTTCTTGTATTTCAAAACTTCATATATGCGTGCATTTATTTGTTATGCCAGCTTTTACTTCTTACGTGCACGTAAACGTCATTTTTCATGCAATATATTTGGTGAATATAGTAGTGCAATCTACTATTTGATTTATGTTGAACCGGTGTTTGGTTTTAAAACGAGTTTTGTTGCCGTTATTTTTATAACGGAATTTTTACGCCGGTGTTAAGATTTTGAAGCGTGTTGTTTTGACGACATTTTTGACGAATAAAAATTGCTGTTATTTTGACTTCAGTAAGCGTCATTTTATAGTAAATTTTTAAGCGATTATCCCACAACGCTGATTTTGTATCCGTTTTTACGGTGTTTTGTGAAGCGCAATTTCCTCGTCGAAATTGCTATAGTTTTTGTTGTTTTAATCACGTGTTTTAAAAATGGTTTTAAAATAAAATTGTTTTCAAAAATTTTATGGTTTGCGCTTTTAAAAGAATGAGGTAGCAATTTAAATGTCTCAGCAAAATTGAGAACTATGAACCCTTACTTTTACCGATTTGCTTAATTCCGGACTTGTCCGTTTGAGAACGTAAATTTTATTTATTCAAAATACACAATTTTGCACTTTCAAGGAAACGATGAAGAGATTTAAACGAGTTGGCAAAAATGCGGAATATGGAACCACGCTTTTACTAATTCGGTTAATTCCAGACTCATAATTGAAATATTGGCTATGGATTTGTTGTTTGATGATTTTGTTGGGTTTTCGAGCCACTATGTTGGACCTTCGGGTCATATGATGGGCCTTCGGGTCAATTACCAGTACTAAACCTTCGGGTCATATGTTGGAACTTCGGGTCATTTGTTGGGCACCAAAAATTATGATGACAGTACTTGGTAGGCTTCGGTCATATGTTGATGCACGTGCGGCGTAGCTTAGTCTCGCCATATGATGGGATCGATCCACTTTTATTATGATTTTTCTAGTTATCTATTTTTGATTTCTAGATTTTGTGAATTGCTATTTTGAATTCAATAATGAATTTGAAAGTTGATTTTGTTGGAGTTTAATGAGATTTCTTCTTCTAAACTATGCTGATTTCTTTTGTTGAATAGTCTCATTCGAGACTATGATTATTTTGCTATGATGTTGTTTACGATGCATTCACTTCTAAGTTTAAACTAGACTGACCCGTTTATTATTTTCTTTTAAATAATACTCGAGTCAGACCGAGTTTTTTCAGGGTAATCACTATCTCTGATTCTATTGCCGCTTCAGCCTTTGGGATTTCACTTCATCTTTTTGTCTAGACTTCGAGCTGTACTTTTGGTATATTGACTATCGTCTCATGTATGATGATATCTATGCATATGTACATTTGGTTCATGTAAACTATCGATTGTTGTAGCATGTATTCCAGACTTATCTTCCACTATATATCTGATATTTATGTTCGGATGTGATTATACTTATCTATGTTGTTGTTATGAGTTGTTCTGAATTTTTCTTAAGCCACTGTAGTTTCATTTTAGATTTTGATTGAATATATATCTTTGGGAGTAATTTACACAACTCCTATCGATGTAATCAATACTCGTCTAAGGCATAACATACAGATGGTCACTTCTAACAAGCCTTATTCTTCGCGATAGCAGACGTTATTCCTTATAATAACCTTTGTTATTGTGAGCATAGAGGTGGGGCGTCACAGCTTGGTATCAGAGCTGAAATTAAAAACAAATTATAATAAACGCAGAACAGAAACAGGATGGAACATGCGTTACAACTATTCGAGGGTTCTATTCGTGCCTTTCTAATCTAGTCTTTCCACTTTAACATATTGGAGTATGTCTTGGAATAAATCTCATATTCTATACTATTCCATTTGTTAAGATTCTTATCAATCTTGTATTGTTTTAACTAATCCTTACCTTCTCTTGTTCTCTCAGCCTATGGCTGGAAGAGGTAGAAGGAAGCGTTCTTCTATAGGTCCGTCTAGTGGTTCTCATCCGGACGGAGTCTATATGTCAGCTGATCAGTTCATGGAGCTATTTCAGGGTACTCAACCTTCTATTGCTACTCCCGCAGCTCCCTCTCACAAGTCTGCCTTCGCCCGCATATGTAGTGACTATTCCCACCTTGGAGGCAAGCCTTTCAAGGGATCGGAAAGCGTATTGGAGGTTCAGACTTGGTTGCGCGCTTGTGAGCGCATATTTTCTCAGATGGATATTTTTGATCATCATCGCGTTCTCATGGCATCTAGCACGCTGCAAGAACATGCGCTTGATGAGTATGAGCTTTTTACTGCGGAAGTTGATGAGTCCTCTCTCTCACAGTTTAAGGAACGTTTCAAACTTAACTTCGTTCCTGAATCAGAAAAGGCTAATATTGCTCGTAGTTTCCTTGAGTTGAAGCAAGGAAAGTCTCTAATTCTGATTATGTTGCATCTTTCGAGGCCTTGTCCAAACACGGAGTTAAGTTCATTAACACTCCGCGTAAGAAGAATCTTCATTTTGTTGATGGTTTGAAGAAGTATTTGAAGAAAGTTCTTTTGCTTCAGCTTAAGCTCACTTTTGAGGAGCTTGTTGATTTCGCTCTTTGCCTTGAAGCTGTTGAAAAAGAACATGATAGTTGTGATAAGGTTGAGGTTTCTAAGAACCCCAATAAGAAGAGGTTTCCATTTCATAGGCCTAATTCTTCTTACAACAAGAAAAAGAAGAAGCAAGCTACCTCTAGTTCTCAGCCTAATAGTGCATCTTCTATTCAGAGGGCATGCTATAATTGTGGTTCTTTGGATCATTTTCTCCGTAGCTGTCCTAAGCCTCGTATTTGTCGCTATTGCAAGAAAGATGGTCATTGGGTTTCTGATTGTCCTACTGCTCCTAAGGGTTTCAAATCGGGGAAGCTTAATGTTTCTAAAGCTTCTGGTGGTTTTTCTAAGCCCAAAGGTATCACTCCTTCTGTTTTGGAAGGTTTATTTTATTTCATGACCGTTCTATTAGAGTTCTTTTCGATACGGGTGCATCGCATTCATTCGTGTCAAAGGAGCTTATTGATGTTATTCCTTTGCATGTTATTACTCTTTCCGACCCATTGAGGATTGTAAATCCTATTGGTGGATCCGCTACTCTTGGTTTGTTATGTGTTGATGTTAAGATTATTCTATGTGGTTTTTCCTTTCATGCGAATCTGCATGTTATGGATCATCTTGGTTTTGATATGATTTTGGGTATGGATTGGCTCGTCCGTTATGAAGTTCAAATCCTATGTCCCGAAAGAACTATATATCTCAAGCATCCCGATGTTATCGAGCAATTATCTATTATATTTCGAAGCATGGATCATACTTTGAATGCTCTCATTTCTTTCTTCGAATCGGAGGATGTCATTGGTAATATTCCAGTAGTTTGTGATTTTTCTGATGTCTTCGAGCCTATTTCATGTTTGCCGCCGAAGAGGGCAATTGAGTTCCGTATTGATCTTATCTCTGGTGCTCATCCTGTCAGTCGTCCTCCCATGAGGAAGTCTGCTAAGGTAAATGAGGAACTCAAGGAATAAAAATATCTGAATTGGAAGCCAAGCAATTTATTCGTTCTATCTCTTCTCCTTGGGGCGCCGCCGTTTTCTTTGTTAAGAAGCCAGATGGTACTCTTAGGCTTTGCATTGATTATCGCAAGCTTAACGAGCTCGTTATCAAAAATAGGTATCCATTACTTAGGATAGACGACATGTTCGATCAATTAAGTAGCGTTAACCTCTTCTCCCAACTCGATCTTGCTACCGGTTTTCATCAGTTACGAGTTGAGGAAGATAGCATTCCTCTTACCGCATTCCGTACTCGTTATGATTCTTACGAATGGCTTGTTATGCCGTTCGGTTTGACGAACCTCCAGTATATTTTGTTGATCTCATGATCGGATATTCCGGGGGAATATCTCGATAAGTTCGTCTTGGTTTTCATTGATGATATTCTTATTTATTCCAAATCTGAAGCCGATCAAATTCAGCATTTGAAGATTGTTTTGAGCACATTTCGTCAGCATCAGCTTTATGCCAAATTCTCCAAGTGTCACTTCTGGGATAATAAGGTGAAGTTTCTCGGTCATATTGTTTCTTCCGATGGTATTTCTGTCGATCCTTCCAAGATCGAATCTACTCAAAATTGGAAGAGACCCGATACCATTACTAAGATCCGTAGTTTCCTTGGATTAGCGGGTTATTATCGCCGATTCATTAAGGACTTTTCTCGTATTGCTTTATCGCTTACCACTCTCACGAGAAAAGCTGTTCCTTTCATTTGGTCGGATAAGTGTGAGAATTCTTTCTTGAAGTTAAAAGATCTACTTACTCATGTTCATATCTTAGTTGTTCCCGAAGGGAATCACGATCTTGTTGTTTATACTAATGCCAGTGGTTATGGACTCGGTGTTGTTCTCATGCAAAAAGATAGAGTAGTTTCCTATGCTTCTAGACAACTAAAGCCTAACGAGATTCATTATGCTACCCATGATTTGGAGTTAGCTGCTATAGTCCTTGCTCTAAAGATTTGGCGACATTATTTATTGAGCGAGCGTTTTCTTCTCTTCACTGATCACAAGTCTCTGAAATATTTATTCACTCAGAAAGAACTTAATATGAGGCAATGACATTGGCTCGAATTTCTTGCTTCATATGATTTCGATATTAAATATACCCTTGGTAAGGGTAATCAAGTTGCTGATGCACTTAATCGCAAGCAGCAAGTTGTTGTTTCCATGATGCTAGCAGAGTGGAATATTTTGGAAGCTTTATCTCATTGTGATATTAGAGACCGTCCTTCAGTTTCTGATTCCCCCGTGCTTTTATTTAGCATGGAAGCTCGTCCTAGTTTATTGGATCGGATTGTTGATGCCCAGAAACAAGATCCAGATCTTGCTTATCTTATTCAGAGTTGTAAATCGAAATCCCAAAGTGATGATCTAAAGGATTTCGATATTGATTTTCATGGTTGTATTCGGAAGAAGGGTAGGTTGATCGTGCCTAATGTTTCTAATCTTAGAAATGACATTCTTGAGGACTGTCATTTTTCTAAGTATACTATCCATCCAGGCAGTAGTAAGATGTATGCTGATATGAAACGCTTATACTTTGGGAAGGTATGAAGCATGATGTTGTAAGTTACATGAGTCGTCGCATGACTTGTCAACTTATTAAAGCATAACACCATCGTCCTAGTGGTCTTTTGCATCCGCTTGGGATTCCATTATGGAAATGGGATCGGATTTCTATGGACTTCATTGATGGTCTACCTTGTTCGAGGTTGGGCCATACTAGTATTTGATTGATTGTTGACAGACTGACCAAATCAGCCCATTTTATTCCTATCAAGTCCAATCAGACTGCTCCTTTGTTGGCTAAGCTTTTTATTAAAGAAGTTGTTTGACTTCATGGTGTGCCTAGTTCTATTGTTAGTGACATAGATCCGCTTTTTACTAGTGGTTTCTAGCAGAGCCTTTAGAAAGCTTTGGGCACTATGCTCAATCTCAGTGCAACTTATCATCCGCAGTCTGATGGTCAGACTGAAAGGGTGAATCGGGTCTTAGAAGATCTCCTTTGAGCATGTATTCTTGATTTTGGTGGTAATTGGGAAGACCACTTATCTCTTGTTGAATTCTCTTATAACAACAGTTTCCAATCCAGTATCGGTATGGCTCCTTTCAAAGCTCTTTATGGAAGGTCGTGTCGATCACCATCTTGTTGGTTGGAATCGGGGGAAAAGTTAGTTCTCGGCCCCGATTATATTCATGAATCGTCTGAGAGGATTGATATTATCAGACAGAGAATGAAAAAGGCTTAGAATAGGCAGAAATCTTATGCCGATCAACGTAGAAAGCCTTTGGAATTTTCTGTTGGTGATCTCGTATTCATTCGTGTTTCTCCAATGAAGGGTGTGGTGCGTTTTAGTAGCTCCGGGAAATTGACTCCTCGATATATTGGACCATTTCCTATTACGGAACGCATTGGCCCTTTTTCTTATCGTGTATCTCTACCTATCCAGTTTTCGGGAATTCATAACGTATTTCACATATCCCAGCTTCGCCGATGCCTTCGAGATTTGGATTCTATTATTGATCCTCATAAATTGCAAGATCTTGAGATCTCACCCGACTTGTCTATGGTACAAAATCATATTCGAGTGCTAGCTTCGGAGGTTAAACGCCTTCGGAATAAAGAAGTCCCGCTTGTGAAAATTCAATGGTCCGCAAACCCCAAGGATTGCACCTGGGAAACCAAAGAATTCATCGAGCGTTCTTATCCCGGTTTTCTCTCCTCTTCGGGCGGGGGGTGAGCATTCTTTTCCATCTTTTCTATTTTAATCTTTGTTGTGATGAATTATTTTTGTTATAAAAAACTTCTAGTATGAAAATTACGGGGACGCAATTTTTATAAGGGGGAGTTTGTAACAACTGTGATTTTATTACCGTCATAATAAAAACTTGAAATAGAAAATTTCAAACTAAAATTTGAAAAATAAATAGTGCAAAATTATTTAAAAGTTAGATGAATGCATAAGGGGTAGCATGTTGAAATAAGTGGCAAATATGCCTTCACGCGTGATAAATGGATGGTCCATTTTAAAATGCAAATGAACACTATGCTGACACATTCATTTATAAACAAAAGTGAAACATTTTTTTGGCTTATAACAATGTTGGAACAATTTACACTTAGCTTTTGCTGTCACAATTTTACAAAAGAAAGTTTGTAACCTTGCTTTTATGCCATCATCGATGCAAGTGGTGTCCTTCTCTGCAGAGCACGTTTTTCATTTAATGTAAATGTAAGCTAGCACGTTTTCAAGTTAATGCATTTGTATCCAAAGTTGCCAGCATGCATATTTGATTGACTTATACATATTTTTGAGAAAAGCTGCATCAATTCTTTCTTTTGCTGCATCAATTCTTTCTTTTTCTCATCAAATTCCAATAGCTTAGAGAAACATATTAATGGCAATGCAAAACTTTGCTTCAAACATTCCTTATTGATAACTGGTTTGGAGGCAAATTAAATGTGTCTCTAATTTGTTAAGTACTTTATCTGTAAGTGCAAAACATGTTACCGGTTGTTTGTATTATTTCATTGTGTACGTGAAAAATGGCATACGAAATACATTCTAGTCAGTAAATTTGTGTTTACTTCTTCTTGCGTGTGTGCCAAAGATTTCATTCCCATGCCTTCAATTTGTAATTCATTTTGTGTATTCATGAAATACACAAAGCTATGGTCAGGTCTTCATTTGATTGCCTATGACTTGAATACTATGGGTAAGTGTGTGTGAACGGGTTGTGTGCAAAAGAATGTGTACATGTCACTTAATATGTAGCTGCATGCATGTAAGTTATTTATTGCATTTTTCATTTTTGTGCAAAGCAGTAGCATGCAAAATTTGTTTCAAAGTCTCTTATTACCAAAGGGTTGCACGCATCATAAAATGAAAGCATGTGGTCAAATCATGCTGATTTTGTTCAAGGGCATTTCTCATTTTTGGAAATGCACGAGGCAAGCCCAGAATAATTATGTTAGTGTGCATGATGTGTGTACAGGTTTCATGAAACTTCGCCTATTTTATTTTGTGATAGAAAGATTAATTCTTTGTATTGCATGTAAATATTTTAAGCATATAGTTGTTCAAGTGTGTGTGCAATAATATATGGACAATATTTTGTCAAGTTTGTAGTGTAGTTGTAACATTGAAAACATAGTCATGTTCCAAGTCATCATATATTTTGAACTTCATTTGTGTGTGTTAGCCCATATTTTTATGGCTCGTGCATGCATTATTTAGTGCAAGTTGTAGCATAATGCCCAGATATGCGTGTGATGTGTGCGTGTAAATGAAGGATCCAGGCTATAATTTTTACAAGAAAGCTAAAGCCTTTTGGGTTGCATGCCTGTCCATTAGGGGACACGTGTTTACTGTCCTCCTCAATTGCATTTTGTCGCATGCATTTCTTGTATTTCAAACTTCATATATGCGTGCATTTATTTGTTATGCTAGCTTTTACTTCTCGCATGCATGTAAATGTCATTTTTTTCATGCAATATATTTGGTGAATATAGTATTGCAACCTACTATTTGATTTACGTTGAACCGGTGTTTGGTTTTAAAACGAGTTTTGTTGCCGTTATTTTTATAACGGAGTTTTTACGCCGGTGTTAAAATTTTGAAGCGTGTTGTTTTGACGAATAAAAATTACTGTTATTTTGATTTCAGTAACCGTCGATTTTTTAAAGTAAATTTTGAAGCAGTTATCCCGCAATGCTGATTTGGTATCCGTTTTTACGGTGTTTTGTGAAGCGTAATTTCCTCGTCGAAATTGCTATAGTTGTTGCTGTTTTAATCACGTGTTTTAAAAATCATTTTAAAATAAAATTGTTTCGAAAAAATTTACAGTTCGCACTTTCAAAAGAATGAAGAAGCGATTTAAACGTTTTAGCAAAATTAAGGACTATAAACCCTTACTTTTACTGATTCGCTAATTGAAATATTGGTTGTAGATTTGTTGTTTGATGATTTTGTTGGGTATCGAGCCACCATTTTGGACCTTCGGTTCATATGATGGACCTTCGGGTCAATTACCGGTACTAGACCTTCGGGTCATATGTTGGACCTTCGAGTCATTTGTTGGGCGCCAAAAATTATGATGACAGTATTTGGTAGGCTTCGGCATATGTTGATACACGTGCGGTGTAGCTTAGACTCGCCATATGATGGGATCAATCCACTTTTATGCTGGTTTTTCTAGTTATCTATTTTTGATTTTTAGATTTTGTGAATTGCTGTTTTGAATTCAATTATGAATTGAAAGTTGATTTTGTTGGAGTTTAATGAGATTTCTTCATTTAAACTATGCTAATTTCTTATGTTGAATAGTCTCATTCGAGACTATGATTATTTTGCTATGATGTTGTTTACGATGCATTCACTTCTAAGTTTAAACTAGACTGACCCGTTTATTATTTTCTTTTAAATAATACTCGAGTCAGACCGAGTTTTTTCAGGGTAATCACTATCTCTGATTCTATTACCGCTTCAGCCTTTGGGATTTCACTTCATCTTTTTGTCTAGACTTCGAGCTGTACTTTTGGTATATTGACTATCGTCTCATGTATGATGATATCTATGCATATGTACATTTGGTTCATGTAAACTATCGATTGTTGTAGCATGTATTCCAGACTTATCTTCCACTATATATCTGATATTTATGTTCGGATGTGATTATACTTATCTATGTTGTTGTTATGAGTTGTTCTGAATTTTTCTTAAGCCACTGTAGTTTCATTTTAGATTTTGATTGAATATATATCTTTGGGAGTAATTTACACAACTCCTATCGATGTAATCAATACTCGTCTAAGGCATAACATACAGATGGTCACTTCTAACAAGCCTTATTCTTCGCGATAGCAGACGTTATTCCTTATAATAACCTTTGTTATTGTGAGCATAGAGGTGGGGCGTCGCATATTATTTTTAGTAACATCTCTTTGAATAAATTTACAAGTAAGCTTATCAATCTTAGCCGAAATTGTTACCATTTTTAAATTTCAACATACTAGGCTCTACAAACAAAATGGCAGGCGCTTATTGGAGAACGAATTTCTATATAAATGACCATATGAAGGGACTACCTTCCGGCCGTACATCTCTAGAGGAATGTACCAAGGTCAACAGGACATTTGCTCCTCTATCAGCACAAGACCAGCCTACCTCTTCCTAGATAGTACCGAATATGTCGTAACATCGGTCATTATCGACCTATCCGAGACGTACCTTAGCATACACCATGATAATTTTAACCCGAACGTCATAGTAGATAGAAATATATCTAGAAGGGGGTGATCATACCCTAACAGTTGTGAACCACATAGCCTTCTCGCATTTAGCCTATTTCGGCCATTTTTGGGTATGAGGCTTGATGTAACGATTAACTTTCAAATAGCACATCATCTTTCTTTGAATGCCGCACCACCTTTCCATGGCCACATAACTTATCTCTACAGACGTATAGCTTCTGAGCTCATACGTCTCAAGAAAGAGTGTTAAGTTAAGAGAAGTTACCTTCTCCACTACCAAGCAGATAATATGTTCATAGAGATCACTTAAGTAACTAGAAATGCAATGTCAGACATCCGTCCATACGAGTTCATTCTAGGACAAAATGAAACCAATCACATTCCTACCGCATCCAGTCGGGAATTAACCCTAAGATTAGTAGTGATTAATTCTTGCATTGGATATTTCATGACAAAGACACTACTGCTACTATATGTATATTGGGAGTTTATCCCCAAATGATCAACAAGCAGTCCTTCATTACGAAAATCCCTACTATCATATCCATGTCTTCACTTTGAATATGTAAATTAGTTCGAAGTGGTCTTCGGATAGGAGTCATCCAAATCTGACCTTGCTTCCTTTGAAACCATCATCGGTAAAAAGATGTTCTTGTGAATAAGGAATCATTCTTTAATTGATTTAGATTTTTTAATCAAAAATCTCTTTTCGAGTACATATTTCCTAAAACATTCTTTTCGGTATATATAGAACCATTAAACCTCTCTTATCACTGCTTTTGATTTCTTAAAAACTAGTAACACTTAATTCATTTCCGACATTTCGATCTTATTTATCCCTCATCCAGGGAATAGGCCAGGTGAGTTAGGGTACTAGGTTCTCCTAAACATCTTTCACATCCAGATCTCATAAATACAAAAATCAAATATACTCATTGGCTTTTAGAGCCAAGATTAAACCACTTAATTTGTAATAGCTTTGCTTTACATCATTTATTTTGGTTCTTTTGAATAAACTATAAAACTTCCAAATAATCATTAAAACACTTAATTATTCCTTTGAAAACATTTATAAAAGAGTTGGAAAAGAATCGTTCAGTTTTAAAACTAAAATTTAAAAGCAATAGAAAAGTACGGTGGAAAGAGCTTTGATAAGCTATATTAATTAAAACAACTTTTATTATTATTTGAAAATTCATTTTCATTACAAAAATCACTTTTAAAACATTTATAAGATTTATTACATATTTTTAAACAAATTTAAAATATCATTTTCAAAGAATCTAGTTTTGGATTTCGAACTGCAAAGCCTCGATTTTCCTAAAACTTAAAATCTACTTATCAAAATCTCGAACTTTCTTCGTTGGAAAACTATAGATGTAATAGTTTGGAAAATTCTTATCTCGAAGAATTTCGATCTATATTCCATCTTTTACACTAGTTTGACTTTTATGGCACGAAATCGCGAACTACCGCTATGAGATACGCATATTTTTAATTAAATTTTCCATTTCTTTTCAAACTTCACCAGAAAGCTTTTCAAAGTTAAAACATTAAAAACTAATTTTAAACCATTTTTAAAGAGGTTTAACATTCCACATACACCGATTCATTAAATCAAGGAAAGTGATTTCCTTTGTGCTACTCGATGTGTATTCCCTTGACATGCATATATATATACATATATATATATATGTATGTATGTATGTATGTATGTATATATGTATATTAAGAATTCATATTTAAATAATTAAACTTGATGATCAAAGCGTAATAAACATCTATTGCAAACATCATGTCATCATTAAAATTATAATATAATAGCTTAGGAGTTCTCACCTTGACTTTTCAACGATTGATTAAAAATTCACTATAGCTCCACTACCCGGTTTCTAAAGCTCGCTATTCTTTGGATTTTAGCTCCTAGATGCCTCAATCAAGACTTGAGATGGCTTGGGGGTGCACACCCAAGGCATGATTGGCCTAATGATGAAGTGGGGTGGAGTTTGTGGGGAACAAGGAGAAACGGTGGAGTTTTAGGATTGTTTTGAGGTGTTTAAGTATACATAACTATGTATTATAATTTAAATTCTTTTTGAAATAAATTTTGACATTATTTCTCTTAGGATGGAAGCCATTGAAGTGGAAGACAAAGCATAGGAATATGAAGAAGAAGATGAATGAAAATGAAGAGAAGTGGGTAGGGTATTTAAAAGAAAAAAAGAGTATAAAAGTATCCATGCATACATCGTCATCTTCATCACCATTATATGGCTTCACCATCACATTCCTCCCTTCCCTAGGCATGGCAAACATCCCCCACCATGTACTCATCATTTCCATCATTTCATGTATGCATATGTTGACTTATATATGCTTAAGGAGTAAGAAATCTTAAAATATATTATATATTTTATATTATACTTTCATACATAATTATTTTTGTGTGTGTGTGTGTGTGTATATATATATATATATATATATATATATATATATATGTTTTTAGCATGTTCTCATGTATGCACGTGTACATGTATATGTGTATGTTATATATTCCTACAACGTTGCACAGCTTCCATATGTTGTATCGTTACAAAGCATGATTCCGATTTTCGGTTATATTTTCTCTTTTAATTTAATATGCATATTTTTGTAAACAAATTTTGAAAATAAATTTTATTATCCTTCTTAACTAATTAAAATAAACATATTTTATTTATAAAATCATATAAATTAATATAAATAATTATTTATAATATTATTTTTATATCGATAAAGCTAAACGATCAATTTAAAATGATATATTTACGGGTCGTTACAATCATGATTGGATAGCCCTACATCTCCTTAGAGCACATATTTTTTCATCACAAAATTTATTGTAACAAAAGGAATCCCTTATTGTTACATGCTACCAATCTCATATATATGCTCATCTCTTTTAGAACATCTTGCGATGTAGGGCTAATCAAAATCCAATCTACGCACCCACTCTAATACAATGCGAGCCACAACTAGCAATGTCTGTTTTTTAAATCACGCTGTCTAGAAAAGTTGGCCTTTTTTCTGGTTAATATATATTATAGCATGCGAAAAATTTAGTTGCTTAAAGTTATCACTCAATGGATATGGTTAATGTTTCACATATCGTTTTTTTATACTTCAAGATTTTTGCAAGGGCAATGGTTCTAATTTATTATGTGAGCAAATACGGGTATACCCATACAGTGGCTATTGAGTTTAATATCTTAGGTAATAGGTAATGTTTTTTGTTTAGTTATATGTAAATTGTTACATGTTTTAATCGTTGATTGCTATATGCTTGTAAAATTTAATTATGATACAGTTTGTGTTAAAATTTAACTTCATGCAATGGATTTTTTATTGAATCTTTTATGCCTGTGGAGATTGTTAATCACTTATGCCTTCTATTATTAGAACAATTACAGTTTTTTGAAATCTTTGAGCAAAATCAATAATATTCATTTATTTTCGTATATCTTATTATCGAGTTTTTTTTGATAGAATTGAGTGATCATCTATTTGAGAAGGAGAGCCGTCATATATTTTATTCTTCCCTCAATAATGAGCAATCAACACATTTGATTGTAGCAAAAAAAAACCTCATTCAATGAAATAAATGATAAAAGGCTTACATCCTAACAAACTAACGTCCATATAAATAGAATAAAATAATGCATAACCTATAATTATATAAAGAATAGAACGAGCCAAACTCATCAAAAACTTCGATAAGACTTCAAATTAAAAGTAGATCATCCTTGAAAAAACAAGTCAAACTACTCTTTCGTTGGTAACCAAACGATGAATAATCGTAACGGAACTTCAGAGGCAAGGTAGAAATAGTAATCTAACAACCTCTTCCCATCCAAAATAACAAAACGCCTATAACCATCCAAACGACAATAACTCTAATACTTAAAAAACTTGATGGCAATATCAGAGCTATGCATATGTGTATACATATAATATTTATACACATACATATGTAATGACAAGATAAACTAATAATAAAAATAACAACAATTCGATAAAAACCAAGTGAGGATAGTATAGAGTAGATAAAACAAAAGAATAGGGAATAAAATGAAATGAACAATGAATCAAGACAATATAAATAAACAGACCAGACTAAATGAAAATAAACGACCTATAGTAAACATCCTGACTAAAACTGTCACATTAACTAATACTGAATAAAAACCAAATTTACAGCAAACAAGAACATACTAAATACAATCGTATACGAAAAATAAATAACTATAAAACACTTCAAGAATAAAACTAGTCTAAGAACTAAACTAAATACATAACAACAATGGAGAATTAGTTAAATTGCTAGACAAAAACAAAAATGGCACTTAGTGCATTATTATTTTTCCTATTATTAAAAACGTTTTTTTCTTTTTAAAAATCAATAAGAGATTTCACCTTTCTAAGAGATTATTTAAAATGGACATTGTTATGCAATTTATAACTAGGATTTGAAATATAATTAAAACTAAACAATGTAATTTTGTATGTCAAATTTTCCAAAGGTATATTGATATTACTAAATCTTTAATTTTTCTCAAAACAAATATAACAACACCTGATTGTAAAAGTAGTGTAAAGTAAATATCTGTAACCACTAGCATCATAAAATAAAGTTAAACTTATAAGGTTTGCAGTTAAAATCATTTTTATTTGCACTAAAAAAATGAAGAATATTTAAGAGAATAAACTTTGTGAGATGACGGTCATAATATAAAAGCATAATACTTTCCACGATAATATTACAAAAAATACTTTTTATCAATAAAAACATTCTTTTTCATTAGTAATCCTATAGTATTTAATTTTTTCTGTAAAATTAACAATATATGAAGCTTAGCTATAGGTAGCATATTTTTTTCCAAATAAATTTATATAAATTTGATATAGTTCCCAAAAAAAATTAAAGATTTATGAACTGACTTAGAAATAAATATACTACTCTTCTCCCAACACCAAATTTTAATATCTTTTTCATTTTCTAAATTATATAATTCATATTAGAGTAAAGTCAAGGACCTTTAGCTTAAATGTTTAAAGGTATGGAGCTTTAGACAATGGTTCTAGATGTAATGGGTTCGAGCCCCTGAGACATCATAACGAGTGCTCTACTTGGATGAAGTATCTCTCTTATTATCAAGTGAAAAAAGTAAAGCAAAATGTAAGAAAGTGATTTCTTCCTATGTATAATTAAAACTGAATTCCCAAGAAAAGTTCATATTGAAAGTGTACGTGCAGTACTAAGGATCGTGTAATATAATATATACATGCGGAAACTGATAATAGCAGTAAAATAAAAATTAAAGTAAGCACACCAGGAATTTTTATACTGGTTCGAACTTCCCGTTCTACGTCCAGTCCAAGAATATCCTCTGGATTTAGACTAAACCCCTCACTTAACCCGGAGGAATAGGTATATCACACCTAAACAGCCAAACAGGAATTTTTCTGCCTCAACAGCTGAAGAGGACTTCAACTTAATACAAATACTTTGTTGACGAGTGTGTTCTGAATAACACAGATTGTCTTTTGATAGTACAATTTCCTATAATCAAATCCTCAAGAATATGTAGTGTATGTGAAGATTTAGAAGGACGATAATCTCGTAGAATCGAAGTATGTAAATTAATTCAGAGATTCTAGAGATATTGAATGCGAATGAATGCTTTTATTTGCAGAAATAAATAGAGAATAGATTTCAGAAATATAAACTAGAATTGATGATTGTAGAAGTGATTTGAACATGTTTATATAGTTGTAGAATAGTTATAATCTTTCATGGAGAGTTTTAATCAAAAGTTGTGTCCGTATCTCTTGGATTGAGGGACATTCCTCTTCATGAACAATCGCAACTCTTCAGAAAACTAGCCGTTATGTTCAGGTCGGTCGACCGAGAAAACTGGCCGGTCGGCTGAGGTTTAAAACCGTATACAAAACAATGTATATCTGTGCACTTGACACAGAGTCGGTCGACCGAGGTTTCTGGTCGGTCAGCCGACTTGTTGTCAATTGCACAGTACACACTAATTTATGTATAACATAATATAAATCAATTTGTGTATGTGTGTGACTACTTGAGGAATGATTTTAACAATATTCTAAGACTCCATACATTAAAATATTCATACTAATTTCTGGATTGTAGTCTTGTCTCCTTTGTAGTGCATAATATACACTTATTCTCTTCTTGTCGCTTTCGTATAGTATTCTCGTCGTATGATCTCTGAAGCTTGTGTCATGAATCAAAACTCATGAATCAACATTCTCCCCCTTTTTGATTGATGACAATACTTATGTGATGAAGTAGTATATATTGTAATTCTCCCCTTGAATATATGGCGACTTTTCTGACTTTTCTGCAAAAATTTGTTAGCTTTCATATATTTCTCCCCCTTTGTCATCGACAAAAAGGAATACTTATTAGATGTATAAAAATATGGAACATGTAACACAACATAAGAAAACATCGAGTTTTAAATAGTACGTACTCAAAGCAAATAGGAATATTAATGATGTTTACTTAGTACACAACATCTAAAAACAGAATACCAGAAATTATGAGATAGCAAGTTGTAAAACAGTATGATCACTCCTCATCATCATCGGAATCCCAAAATTCTGGACGGATATTTTCTTTCGGAGGAGCATGTTCCTTACCACGTCTTTGAGCGTTAGAAATGTGAGTTCCTGATGTATCAGAAATTCTATTCTCCGAAGTGGAAAAAGAGAAGTTTGGCGCTGGCCTTTTTCCGGCAGCAACATAAGAGGCACCGGCTTCGGAAGTACATGATAAGGCATCCCATAAATTCACGAAGAAGCCCTTGATTTTCTTGAAACGACCATCAATTTTTCTTAGCCGGGCATCCAAGGCTAGTTGATTTTGAGCCAAAATATCAATGGCCGCCTCTGTACTAATTCCGGGAGTTGGTCTTTGAATTGAATGTTGGCGTGTTAGACGTTCCGTAACATGAGTTGATGGTTGAGGTGTAGAAAAGCTACGGCGTAGTTGTTCTCGAGGAGTAGTACTCCATTGGTTAAATGGTATAAATTTAGGAGGTGCATCGGGCAACTTCATTAGTTTTATGGTCCTTGAATCAAAAGAACAAACTTTGGAGGTTTCGGATTCCGGAGCATGTGGGACGAAGCTATTGATCAATCTCATTATGTACTCTCCATAATAAATATGAAGCACCTTGCCTTGATTAAATGAGAGAAACTCATCCATGAGTAATTGTGCCCAACTGACTTGTGTATTCGAACATATAGCATATAAAGCTTTAAAATTTTCAGGATATACTAAGTGGTAGGAGCCGCCTCTTGGTACAATGGATTTCATCATGAAACGATGAAAAAGTCTAGCTCTAGGTCTAAGTGATGATGTTTGTCTAAAATCCGTAGCATCATCTTCGAAAAATAAATGGCTTATGTGGTCACGACTTAATATATTACAATATACGTCATGTAATGAGATTCCACCCGGTCTAGCATCTAAAATGTGGTTAATTCGATCAATGGAGAGGAAAACTGAGGTGCCACATACCGATGTCCAAACACAATTTTCAGTGTTTCTAGGAGGGTTGACAAGATTTAGGTTAGCAAGAAACAATTTGACCATAATGTGGTTAATTTCAAATTATTCTTTCTATGGTCTAGAAAAGTATCGAGCCCAAATTTTAATTGCGGCATTTTCAATATGGTAGGAAACGAAATCAGGATAACTTACAAATGATTCTTCAAAGATTTTGGTATCTTGAAGTTGTATCCATCTTTGAAGTGCTACGTCATTGACAAGCCATGAGGCGATTTGAGTATCTACGGGAATTGATGAAGATGAGCCACCGGTAGTCTTTGATTTCTTCATTGGAGCCATTTTTTTGAAGAAAAGATAAAAATTTGAGAAAACTTTAATGGGGGCTAGGGTAAAAACTGAAATTGGAAAAGCAAGAGTGAAGAGGTAAGTTGAAAAGGTGAAAGGATGGGTTACTAATATGAGGTAAAAAGGAAAAGCAAACAGCTGTCTACACGTTCGGTCGGCCGAAATTACTGGGTCGGCTGACCGACTTGGTTAACTGAGAGTAGCTGAAACTTTCGGGATGGTTTCGGCTGACCGACTAAGGTTGTTCGGTCGGCGACACTGTTAGAAATGCACAATTTTTGCTGTTATAAAAAAAATGATAGAAATTTAAATTTTATTATCATTGCATTATATTTATACATCTTATTGAAAACAACAACATATATATATATATATATGTATATATATAAGTTTTTGCCACCGTTTGTTAAAATCTACGTTCCCATTAGTTTGGGGACGGAACATCTTCTATAGGTGACCATCTTGGAGCTATTGGAGTTTGAATAGGATTTGAAGAGGATGGGGTTCTATAAGAAGGTTCAGCAACATCATTTTTTTTATGAACAAACTTTCATGGCAATCTTTTCTAGAAAACTTAAACGTCTTGCCGTGACTTTTTGTTCATAGTAGAGTTCCCGTTGTATATTCATTTGTTGTTGTTGGTAGTGATGTATTTCATAAATTTTTTTTTTGGTGGATGGAGATATTACCATTGTATTCTTCCTTTTTTTCTTTTCAGGTGTATAGCCTGTATGGGATTCATCCCATGGTTTCCACCCGTGTCGGGGGTCTTTATCCGAAGAAGGGAAATCAAGGATACGTTTAGGCATGGGAAAGGTAGGATAGGGGCCATTTTCAGGAATTTGGTCAGAAACATCATCGTCCGGAGATGAGTATGATAGATGGGAGTTTTCGGAATTATAGGGGTCATTGTTTGAAGACATTTATCAGGTTTTGTGTTTTTTTTTATAAATTTTCTTAGTATATGTTTTGAAAGATAAGCATAGTATATATAAACATCTGTTTGCTGAAAAAACTAGTGGATAAGAACTAATTTTAAATATAATCATAGAAGTTTAACAATAAAACCGTTTGTAAATGTATGATTTATAAGTTTAGAACTAAAAATAGTTATTTCTGAAAAACAAAATAAATAAATTTTTTTTAAGGAAAACCAAGACAAGAAACACCCATAGCTCAAGTGGTTATAACACAACATCTATCAAACAAGTCAGAGATCATGAGTTCGAGTTCCGCTTTAGTCAGAAATAGAACAATTTTTGTTTTTCAATATTTTTGCATATTTTTATCTATAAATCTTTTAAAGACATTATTCCTAAATCTCATCTAAGTTTGATAAAACTATTTTCATTTAAAGGTTTAGTAAAAATGTCAGCAATTTAATTTTCAGTATTAATAAATTCTAAATTTATCAATCCTTTTTCCAAACAATCACGAAGAAAATGATGACGAATATCAATGTGTTTTGTTCATGAGTTATTTACCGGATTTTTAGAAAGATTTATTGCACTAGTATTATCACAATAAATTATAGATTTTTCAAGATAACAATTAAAATCTTGTAGTGTTTGTTGCATGTATACGACTTGTGCACATGCCAAAGCAGCAGATATATATATTCTGCTTTACACATTGATAAAGAAACATGGTTTTGTTTCTTACTAAACCAAGAGACTATGGAACGTCCAATGAAATGATACGTTCCACTCGTACTTTTTCGATCCGTCCGACTTCCTCCAAAATCAGCATCGCTATAGGAGACTAATTCGAAATGACATTCTTCCGGATAGAATAGTCCGAAATCTTTGGTTTTAGTTAAATAACGAATAATACGTTTAACTGCTCGCATATGTGATTCTTTGGGATTTGCTTGAAATCGAGCACATAAACAAACACTCATCATAATATCGGGTCGACTCGCTGTTAAATATAATAACGATCCAATCATAATACGATATAGTTTTTGATCAACACTTTTGCCTTCTTCGCCTCTACCGAGATGAATCGTTGTGCTCATCGGAGTTGGTTTGGGAGAAGTGTTTTCCAGGCCAAATCATTTAATTAAATTATAACAATATTTTTCTTGATTAATAAAAATTCCATTTTCAATTTGTTTAATTTGTAATCCAAGAAAATATGACAATTCTCCCATATGAGACATTTCAAATTCATTTGTCATTATAGTTGAAAAATCCTGACATAGTTTTTCATCTGTCGAACCAAAAATGATATCATCAACATATATTTGAATTATTAAAATATCTTTATTAGTTTTCTTAATAAAAAGTGTTTGATCTACTTTATCAATTTCAAAACCAGATTCTAATAAATAGCTTTTAAGACGATCATACCAAGCACGAGGTGCTTGCTTTAGACCATATAAAGCTTTTTTGAGTTTATAAACATGATCCGGAAAAAAATTCATGTTTAAAAAGTGGTGGTTGTTCAATAAAAACATTTTCTTTTA
Source organism: Allium cepa (assembly GCA_030765085.1). Taxonomy (NCBI): domain Eukaryota; kingdom Viridiplantae; phylum Streptophyta; class Magnoliopsida; order Asparagales; family Amaryllidaceae; genus Allium; species Allium cepa. The sequence continues at coordinate 911,723,968 of CM060931.1, read as the reverse complement.
TATAACCATTTAAAAAAGCACTTTTAACATCCATTTGATAAAGTTTAAAATTATGAAAACATGCGAAAGCTAATAAGATTCGTATTGCTTCAAGTCGGGTGACTGGAGCAAACGTTTCTTCATAGTCTATTCCCTCTTCTTGATTATATCCTTGTGCAACTAATCTAGCTTTATTCCTAGTTATATTTCTTAGTTCATCTGCTTTATTTTTAAAGACCCATTTAGTACCAATAACTGATTGATCACTTGGTCTAGGAACAAGTTCCCAAACTTTATTTCGTTCAAATTGATTTAGTTCTTCTTGCATAGCAAGAATCCAGTAGTCATCAGTTGAGGCTTCTTTCATATTCTTAGGTTCTATGTTAGAGAGAAAAGCTACATGACCAACTTGATTTAATTGATGTCTGGTTTTAACGTTCGTATTTACTTCTCCAATTATATTTTGCACAGGATGATGTCGTAAAATTTTAGGTGGAGATTTTATTATATTAGTAGTAATATTCTCATTTTTAGTAATATCATGATCATTATTGAAAATTTCTTCAGCATTACTATTTTTATTCTGAGTAGCTTCATCATCAGAATCGATAGTGATATTAGGATTTATATATTTAAAATTTTTGTCAAATGAAACATGTAAACTTTCTTCAATAATTTGAGTTCTTTTATTAAAAATTCGATAAGCTTTACTTCGTTCCGAATATCCAACGAATATTCCTTCATCGGATTTTGGATCGAATTTGCCTAGTTGATCTTTAGTATTTAAAATAAAACATTTAGAGCCAAAAACTTTAAGATATGAAATATTTGGTTTTCTTCCATTTAGAAGTTCATATGGAGTATTCTTAGTTAACGGTCGAATGGAAACACGATTCAATACATAACAAGCAGTAGCTACAGCTTCTGTCCAAAAATGTTTTGATAAATTGGTTCCATTTAATAAAGTTCTTGCACATTCTTGTAATGTTCTATTTTTTCTTTCTACAACGCCATTTTTTTGTGGTGTTCTAGGAAATGAAAAATTATGGTTTATACCTTTCTTGTTACAAAATTGTTCAAAAACTTTATTTTCAAATTCTCCTCCATGATCACTTCTGATATTTTTAACTTTCAAACTTTTAATATTTTGTATTCTTTTAACAAACAATTTAAAATTATCAAAAGTATCACTTTTATTTTTTTTAAAAGGAAAGTCCAAGTGTATCTAGAGAAATCATCTACAATAACAAACACATATCTATTATGATTAATAGACTGAACTTGTGTTGGACCAAAAAGATCCATGTGTAAAAGTTCAAGTGGTTGTTCTGTAGAAATTACCCTTTTTTGATTTAAAAGAAGATTTTGTTAATTTATCTAATTTACATGCATCACAAAATATATTTGTTTTGAATTTTATGTCAGCTAATCCGTTAACTAATTCATTTTTAGCTAATTTGTTAATGGTTTTAAAATTTATGTGACAAAATCTTTTGTGCCAAAGACAGGAATCATTTTCCTTAGCTATTAAACATAAATTTGAATCATTTTTAACGTTCATATTTAAAATATAAATGTTTTTATCTCTTATTCCTTCAAAAATAGTGTTATGATTTTTATCGAAAATATTACATTTATTTTCTGAAAAAGTTATATTAAAACTTTTATCACATAATTGACTAATACTCAATAAATTATGTTTTAAATTTTTGACTAATAAAACATCAGTAATGAGAGGTAAATTAGTGGTACTGTTGCTACTGACATCGCCTTTACCGATGATATAACCTTTAGAGTTATCTCCAAAAGTGACTGATCCTCCAGTTGAGTAGATAATATTTGACAACATTTCTTTGTTTCCAGTCATATGTTTTGAGCAACCGCTGTCTAAAATCCATTTTTCTCTCCTTTTATGTGGTACCTGCAAAAAAATTTATAAAAAGTTGGTACCCGTTTCTTTTTAGGGTCTAAGAGTTAGATCTTAGGAAGCCAAACCCATACGGGTTCAGAATTCCCTTTATAAACATAGTTTTTGTTATTATGAACAGTTTCCATGAACATTTTGATATGTTTTTTTTCTTATTAAAACATTATTTGATTTTGGAATCCATATCTTAATGGTTTAAGTGTTTGACCAAACTGTTTTCTTAATATCCTTTTTAATATTATTATTAATTCTACTTTTAGCAAACTTATTTTGTTTCTTAAATCCTAGTCTAGATTTGTTGTTAGTGGATTGATAATTTTCTAGTATTTTAGAAAGATTCTCTCTTCCTTTATTGAAATTGGAGATACGGTAAGAGACGTCATCAGATTTTATTTTTAGACTAGATTTTTCTAGATCTAAATCTTTAATTTAAATTATAAAACCATTATTTTCAAAAAATAAAACATCATTTTTACTTTTCTGAATTTCTATTCTTTAGTTATTGAAGAAATTTGAGAAGATAAGTTAGAATTTGATTATTGAGAAATTTCAAGTTCTTCTTCTAATATTTTCTTTTCATCTTTCAGCATATCTACTTCTAAGACTGTCCTATCTAATTTTCTTTGTAATCTTTATTTTTCTTTTTAAGTTTCTTTGCTAAATCTACTAATTCAGAATTAATTTCAATTAAATCTTCAGAACTAACATCACTTACATCGTCTGATGAAGCCATGAAGCACACATTTGCTTGTTCATTTTCATTGTCACTTTCACTTTCTGATGAAGATGAATGGTCTGTGTCATCCCAAGTGACTGAAAAAGCTCTTCGTTTGGTTTTATCCTTCTTAAAATTGCTCTTTTTACATTCAGGACAATCTTTCTTCATGTGACCTTTCTTGTGACATTCATAACATTCCATTGCTGAAGATGATGATTTGCTACTGTTGATATTGTTGTTGGAATTATTTTTGTTTCCCCTGAATTTATTTCTTTTGAATTTCAAAAACTTTTTGAAATTTTTAGCAATCATTGCCATATCTTCATTCTCTGAGTCGGAATCATCTTTTCTGCTTGAAATGCCACATTCTTCTTTTCTTGTGCTACATTTCTCTTTGCCTGTAAATTTACTTCGTAGGACATTAAATTACCTACCAATTCTTCAGGTTTTAATGTTGACAAATCACTTGCTTCTTCAATGGCTAAGACTTTTCTTTCCCATTCGTCAGTTAAAGAATTTAAGATTTTTGTGACAACATCAAAATCAGTAAATGTTTGTTCTAATGATAGTAGAGCATGATGAATATCCTGAAATCTAGAGTATATATCATTTATAGATTCGTTTGGCTTCATTTTGAAATTTTCAAATTGATTTTTCAACATAGAAATTTTGCTTAATTTAACTTTGTTCGTTCCCTCATGTGTTATCTTAAGTGTTCTCCATATTTCATAACCAGAAGTGCACATGCTAACTCTATTGAATTCATTTCTATCTAATGCACAAAATAGAATATTCATAGCCTTTGCATTTGATGTAGCATCTAGTTTTTGTGTGTTACTCCAAGTTGAGTATTCTCCAATAGAAGTTGTGTACTCTCTTTGTATAACATTCCAGATATCAAAACCACTAGATTGCATATAGATTCTCATTCTAGTTGACCAATAATTATAATTTAAACAATTAAAAAGTGGAGGTCGTGAAGTTGATTGACCCTCTGTGAAACTAGTATTAGTGTTAGTGCTAACATTGTTAGTTTGTGTCGTTGCCATATTACTAGAAATAAATATCAAATAACTTTGTGACGGTTATAGGAAACCTTGCTCTGATACCAAATGAAAGTGTACGTGCAGTACTAAGGATCGTGTAATATAATATATACATGCGGAAACTGAAAATAGCAGTAAAATAAAAATTAAAGTAAGCACACCAGGAATTTTTATATTGGTTCGAACTTCTCGTTCTACGTCCAGTCCCAGAATATCTTCTGAATTTAGACTAAACCCCTCACTTAACCCGGAGGAATAGGTATATCACACCTGAGCAGCCGAACAGGAATTTTTCTGCCTCAACAGCCGAAGAGGACTTCAACTTAATACAAATACTTTGTTGACGAGTGTGTTTTGAATAACACGGATTGTCTTTTGATAGTACAATTTTCTATAATCAAATCCTCAAGAATATGTAGTGTATATGAAGATTTATAAGGAAGATAATCTCGTAGAATCGAAGTATATAAATTAATTCAGAGATTCTAGAGATATTGAATGAGAATGAATGCTTTTATTTGCAGAAATAAATAGAGAATAAATTTCAGAAATATAAACCAGAATTGATGATTGTAGAAGTGATTTGAATACGTTTATATAGTTGTAGAATAGATATAATCTTTCATGAAGATTTTTAATCAAAAGTTGTGTCCGTATCTCTTGGATTGAGGGACATTCCTCTTCATGAACAATCGCAACTCTTAAGAAAACTAGCCGTTATGTTCAGGTCGGTCGACCGAGAAAACTGGCCGGTCAGCTGAGGTTTAAAACCGTATACAAAACAATGTATATCTGTGCACCTGACACAGAGTCGGTCGACCGAGGTTTCTGGTCGGTCAGCCGACCTGTTGTCAATTGCACAGTACACACTAATTTATGTATAACTTAATATAAATCAATTTGTGTATGTGTGTGACTACTTGAGGAATGATTTTAACAATATTCTAAGACTCAATACATTAAAATATTCATACTAATCTCTGGATTGTAGTCTTGTCTCCTTTGTAGTGCATAATATACACTTATTCTCTTTTTGTCGCTTTTGTATTGTATTCTCCTCGTATGATCTCTAAAGCTTGTGTCATGAATCAAAACTCATGAACACATATTTGGTCTAAAAACTTCTTAATTAAAACATTTTCAAAATTGCAAATATTAAAAACTTTTCTAAACTATTTTTTAAGTGGAATAGTAGATAACCAACAATCATGGGAAAATGATTTGTAATTTTCTAAATGGCTATAAAATTGATTCCTAAATTAAAAATATTAAAACGTTTAAAAATATATTTCTAAAAGTGTGATAAATTATTGGTGTTACTAGAAGTAAAATGATGTAAATTATAAGAACCGCCATTAAACTGATTTGAGATTATTTCTTTTCAAATTAGGTTATCATTATTAGTATTGAATTTCTAAAGTCGCTCCTAATAGAGCCACATTCAAATTACGTAAATTAATTATTCCTAACCCTCCCTCTTCTTTTGATTTACATAACATTTCCTGACTAACAAGATAGTTTAAACTACTAGGATTATCACCGCATCATAAAAAGTCTTTCCTAATTTTATTTATTTTATTAGCTACCAATAATCATGTTTAAGTTTAGTTAGCCTTATCGAAAACCATCAGCAATATATGGGCAATTTCATATATTTATATTTTAATGTACATGTAACTTGATTCTCTACATTGTCTAAATTGTTAGAACTAGAACAAAACTTTTATTAAAATTAATCTTTAGTCCAGAAAATAACTCAAAACTATTTAAAATACATTTAAGTGATATAATTTGTTTGGCAAATGAAATGTAAAGATAATAGTATAACCCGTAAACTAGAGAACGGAGAGTCATATAATCATAATCTCATTACCTTTGTTGACTAAAATCTCATTGCTAATGGATAATTTTATAATCGTAGCTAAGACATTAGTAGCTAAGTTAAAAAATGTGATGACAATGGATCACCTTGCCAAGTTCTCGTCTTGATTGAATTTTATTTCATAATATACAATTTACCATTATATTTGAATTTCCATCTTTAAGTATTAACATAATCCAACCAACCTATCTCATATTAAAGTCCCTAGTTAATAATAGATTCGTACCGAAATCCAAATCAATTAAATCAAATATTTGTACAAAATCTATTTTAAAAGCTCACAAATAATATTATCTTTACAACTGTAATCAATAAATTCTAGAGCTACCACTACATCATTTGCACTATTTTTACCCCTGATAAATGAATTTTTTGTAATGTTAATTAATTCATTTGTTCTACTATTTAATTTACTGGCTAAACCTTGGATATAACTTTAACTCATACATTAGCAAAATTAACTCTACCCAATTGTAAAGGACCATCGTAAAATTCATCAGACATATTAATTACACCATATTTTCAAACATTCCATTTTTTTTACATAACAGAACATAAAATCCTTTAGGACCAGCCGATTTATTACTAGGCATATCATTTATAGCCTTCAAAATAGAATTAGTAATGTTACTGCATTTCTAACGGTTGGCTACTTTATGAAAAAAAAAATTATTCTTATCCCCCTCATTCAACCACTACACCTTAGATCTATGTTTCCTTATCACTTCCTCTTGCTTAATTATTTTACTTATCTTCTTTCAAATTTGATAGCATATTTTTTCTGAAATATTTAAATTTATAGATTTTTCTGCTTTATTTAACTTTAAAATCTCATTTAGTAATTTATCTTTTTCAAATCTAATACTGCCAAAGACATCTTTGTTCCATATATTTAAAGAAATTCTTATATCTCTAAGCTTACTTAAAAATATTTTTGTTACGTTTTCTGAAAATCTATAATTATAAATACTCATAGAGAGCCATTATTAGTAAATCAAGTCCACGAAATTACTCATTAATAATCACATCTTTTCAAAACTAAAAATAACAGGACAATGATCCAAATAGATACTCAGAAGTCCAACAACATTACTAACAGGGAATTTATCATCCACTTTATCGTTAATAAAAATCTATCGAAAAGTGTCATTAGTGGATCTTCCCGCTTATTCAGCCAAGTAAAACGTCTATTGCTTAGTTGTAACTCTATTAAGTTACCACTAACAACCACTAACAATAAACTGATCGAATTCCTCCATAATAGTAAAATCTTCTTTTCTAAGGGACCGACCCCATAGAACATTCAAGTCCTCACCCATTAACCAAGGATCGGGATCAAGTGAGCAAAACTCAAGACACCTGCTCCAGAAAACTGTTCGGTCAATCTTGAAAACTCAAGCCATTTTGTAACACTTTTTTCCCTTCAATTAGTAACAGTTATTACCGTTGGAAATTCCTCATGGATATTTTTGCTGCAAGCGTTTGTCACTGTTATTTACCAAATCCAGTATCTTCGTAAATAGTTGAAAGTAGCATGGATAGGATTGTAATTTTATCCTATTTCTTACTTATCACATTTCTCATGCTTTACGTTTCATCTTTTCAGTATTATTCCCTCTTCTATTCTAGGGTTATCACCTCTCCACCTTGCCCCGCCACCGTATTTTTTTCTCTTCGATAATATTTCCTCTTCCATTCTAGGCTTATTGCCCCTTAGCCATGCACTGCTTCTATACTATTTCATCTTCAGTGTTATTTCCTCTTGCTTCAAGATTGTCGCCCCTCTGCCTCCATCATTTTGTATAATTCGTACGCAACTAATTAGATCAAATTAGTGAAGTAGTATAATTTCTCGTTTATTTTGATAAAGACAATGGAAGATTAGGGCATGTATTCTATCTCACCAGACGATCGGATCCAAAGGTATGAAATTAAACCTTTAATTTTAAGCGATAATAATCATTTTTCTAAAAAAAAATTTAAATGGTAATCGTACATTCAATGTTTAATTTGGATGCTCATAGAGGGAAATTGTAAACACGTGATACCTGTAGAGGAAAAATGCTAAGCATTTAGGTATTTCCTTTTATCCTTCTCGAATTAAAATCAATATTAGACAGTCAATTCAAGTTAATTTCAGTTTGAAGTTTGATTTTGATTTAGTTTTTAGTTAATTATATTTTCCTGTTGAAATCAATAATATTTTTCGGTTTCATCCTATGTGTTGGTTGTAGTATAATTCAAATTTATGGTTTTTGGTTAATTTGATACAAATTCATTGGTTGCAGCAGTGTATTAAATTTTTGTGTACAAATGGTATCAGTGTCTTTGTTTTGTGCTTAAAATGTTGTTACTAAAAGTTGAATGTATCCATGCAATTAAATGGTAAATGTTGTTTTTCTGGTTAATTTGCTTCATGTAATTAAAAGTCCATTTAATCACCTTTCAATCTTTCCAAATTTGAATAAAATTAAATGGTGGCTATTATTTTTTTGTTGCTTTTCATGGATTATTCATTATTTAAATATATTAAGAAAAAGGTCTTCGTTGAGTTGATGTACTCATAAAAGTAGCCGGAGTTCCTATTTCATTTTTTTGCTTTTGGCTAAGTAATATTATTTAATATCTTATATTTCCTATCATATGCAATTATCACTTTTATACTCACAAAAATTGGTAACTGTCTACTTGGTTAAACATTGAAAAGTCAGGAGTCCCTCACATAACTTACAATTTATTCATTGTTTTACTATTAAGGAAAACTCTTTAATATCACTTGGCTACTAGTAAGCACATGCTTATTTCACAACAAATTATTTAAAGTTAATCCAAATTTGCAGTCTTATTCACACACATGCTCTAAAAGAGTAAAACTAGCATGAATCAAAAGAGGCATAGTGTACAAAAAATAATTATGTCAACTTGAACTTGGGTAAACATAGTAAATAACTTATCTGATTGTCTCATCCACATCGTCTGTAGATCACCACTTTCTGTAAGTAAACTAAGTTTACGCTTAGAATACATACACTTGGAAAGATTATATCAAGCAAATGTCAGAAAAATGTTAATTAGTTATCAATCACAATTACCTTTGAATTCATTTGACTGATGAAGTTTTTATAGTAGTTCAGGAGCATCCAAATAAGAGCAAAAACAAATTCAAAATAATGTGCGTATAAGCGAGAAAAACTTAGTTAATTTTTATAATTTATCCATTATTATTATTATCATTTATTGTTATATGCATAGGTTATAAAATACAGCAGACATTAAAAATTTATCGGTTGCAACGACTTAAGTTAGTAAAACTTAATAAGAGGTTAAAGATTGTAAGTGTTCATATGTTGTCCGAATCTCTTTTGCCATAATTTTTTCTTCTGATTGCTTGAATAAATACGTTACTCTAACGCCTTTCTAATTCTAGACTTTTGCTTTTGCTTTCTTTGCTACAGACACTAAAGAATACTATTGTGAATAGAAGAGGATCAAGTAGCAGTGGAAAAACAAATGGTATGTAGGAAGAGAACAGGAAACTAAAAACTTATCAAATTGGAATCATGCATCCTCTTAATATTAGTACTACGAAGTTTCAAATTTCTTACTTACTAATAGGTCACTGTGCCATTATCCGTGGTTTTGTAATTTATGGAGTTATCATATGTTTCTGTCAAAAAAATGAAATGCAATTGTTTTTGGTATAATATTGAAAAAGTTCCATGTTTTCCTATACAAGATTATGGCTTGATTATTCTATTATTGAACTATACATGCCATAAAGGGTACCTAACATTTTGAAAACTCAAGGATCGGTATCAAGTGAGCAAAACTCAAGACACCCGCTTCAAAAAAACTGTTCGGTCAATCTTGAAAACACAAGCCATTTTGTAACACTTTTTTCCCTTCAATTAGTAACAATTATTACCGTTGGAAATTCCTCACGGATATTTTCACTGCAAGCATTTGTCACTGTTATTAATGTTACCAAATCCAGTATCTTCGTAAATAGTTGAAAGTAGCATGGATAGGATTGTAATTTTATCCTATTTCTTACTTATCACATTTCTCATGCTTTATGTTTCATCCTTTCAGTATTATTCCCTCTTCTATTCTAGGGTTATCACCTCTCCACGTTGCCCCGCCACCGTATTTTTTTTCTCTTCGATAATATTTCCTCTTTCATTCTAGGCTTATCTCCCCTTAGCCATGCACTGCTTCTATACTATTTCATCTTCAGTGTTATTTCCTCTTGCTTCAAGATTGTCGCCCCTCTGCCTCCATCATTTTGTATAATTCATTCGCAACTAATTAGATCAGATTAGTGAAGTAGTATAATTTCTCGTTTATTTTGATAAAGATAACGGAAGATTAGGGCATGTATTCTATCTCGCCATACGATCGGATCCAAAGGTATGAAATTAAACCTTTGATTTTAAGCGATAATAATCATTTTTTTTCTATAATTTTTTCTAAATGGTAACCGTACATTCAATGTTTAATTTGGATGCTTATAGAGGCAAATTGTAAACACGGGACACCTGTAGAGGAAAAATGCTAAGCATTCAGGTATTTCCTTTTATCCTTCTCGAATTAAAATCAATATTAGACAGTCAATTCAAGTTAATTTCAGTTTGAAGTTTGATTTTGATTTAGTTTTTAGTTAATTATATTTTCCTGTTGAAATCAATAATATTTTTCGATTTCATCCTATGTGTTGGTTGTAGTGTAATTCGAATTTATGGTTTTCGGTTAATTTGATACAAATTCATTGGTTGCAGCAGTGTATTAAATTTTTGTGTACAAATGGTATCAGTGTCTTTGTTTTGTGCTTAAAATGTTGTTACTAAAAGTTGAATGTATCCATGCAATTAAATGGTAAATGTTGTTTTTCTGGTTAATTTGCTTCATGTAATTAAAAGTCCATTTAATCACCTTTCAATCTTTCCAAATTTGAATAAAATTAAATGGTGGCTATTATTTTGTTGTTGCTTTTCATGGATTATTCATTATTTAAATATATTAAGAAAAAGGTCTTCGTTGAGTTGATGTACTCATAAAAGTAGCCATAGTTCCTATTACATTTTTTTTTGCTTTTGGCTAAGTAATATTATTTAATATCTTATATTTCCTATCATATGCAATTATCACTTTTATACTCACAAAAATTGGTAACTGTCTACTTGGTTAAACATTGAAAAGTCGGGAGTCCCTCACATAACTTACAATTTATTCATTGTTTTACTATTAAGGAAAACTCTTTAATATCACTTGGCTACTAGTAAGCACATGCTTATTTCACAACAAATTATTTAAAGTTAATCCAAATTTGCAGTCTTATTCACACACATGCTCTAAAAGAGTAAAACTAGCATGAATCAAAAGAGGCATAGTGTACAAAAAATAATTATGTCAACTTGAACTTGGGTAAACATAGTAAATAACTTATCTGATTGTCTCATCCACATCGTCTGTAGATCACCACTTTCTGTAAATAAACAATTACCTTTGAATTCATTTGACTGATGAAGTTTTTATAGTAGTTCAGGAGCATCCAAATAAGAGTAAAAACAAATTCAAAATAATGTGCATATAAGCCAGAAAAACTTAGTTAATTTTTATAATTTATCCATTATTATTATTATCATTTATTGTCATATGCTTAGGTTATAAAATACAACAGACATTAAAAATTTATCGGTTGCAACGGCTATAGTTAGTAAAACTTAATAAGAGGTTAAAGATTATAAGTGTTCGTATGTTGTCCTAATCTCTTTTGCCATAATTTTTTCTTCTGATTGCTTGAATAAATAAGTTATTCTAACGCCTTTCTAATTCTGGAATTTTCCTTCTGCTTTCTTTGCTACAGACACTAAAGAATACTATTGTGAATAGAAGGGGATCAAGTAGTAGTGGAAATACAAATGGTATGTAGAAAGAGAACTGGATACTAAAAACTTATCAAATTGGAATCGTGCATCCTCTCCATATTAGTACTATGAAGTTGGCATTCTAATTTCTAATTTACTAATAGGTCACTATCATTATCCGTGGTTTTGTAATTTATGGAGTTATCATATATTTCTGTCAAAAAAATGAAATGCAATTGTTTTTGGTATAATATTGAAAAAGTTCCATGTTTTCCAATACAAGATTATGGCTTGATTATTCTATTATTGAACTCTACATGCTCATAAAGTGTACCTGACATGTATTGTAGCATAAAGAGTCCATCATTCTAGATATTTTGTATTCATAGGACAATTTTCATTTGCATTAAAGCATGTGGTTAGACAGATTTACGAATAATTTCCTCTCTATGTTGTAAGGTTACAACCCTCTCTTCGGCTATGGTAACATCGTTAAATCAGCATATGGAAAAAGCGTCAAACTTCTTCTAAACTGCTACTCCGGTTAGTGTCAGTGCTAATGTTACCATTTATACTATCATCTTAACAATATCATAATTCTTTCCATTCATGTTAGTAATTTTTAGTGCTACTATAAAATAAAGCATAATTTTTAGATTTGGTATGCTAAATACAAATTTCAGGTAATGCAAAACCATACGGACGTCTAATGCATAATCATATCAGAACATTAGTAAAAACAAATGTGTTTAAGAAGACACTATTTGTGTCAACGTTGTTTTATGTTTTGCATTAAGAAGAACCATATATAAATTGAAAACGCATAAAATGAAAGGAGAAAATTGCAGAAAAATTATAGATATAAATTACAAAAGCCGAAGAAATGAAATAAAACAATACATATGGAAAAGTCTGTGATCCATAAATACACGAAAACATTTGAATTCAAAAATTGCATGGACAATCTTTAATGTAAATGAGGGGAACATCAATATTTAAGATTGGATATTTGGTTGAATGGAAAGCACTTGTAGTTAACGCACATATCAGTAAAAAACAATTACACAAAATATTGGTCGTTTAACTGAAAATTGTGTTTTGGTACGAAACAATTCAAAATGTTAGGTGCGGTGTTTAAGATCATATAAAAAGTAGTTTGAAAAGGCCAAATTAGAAGTCATCAAATGAATTAGAGTTGGATAATAAATAGTTTGAGTGCAATAACAGAACCAGAATTCATTTGTGTCATGTTCTGTTTATGTACTTAAAGTTAATTTATCAATATTCCCAAAACTATCAAGGATGGAGCTTAATAAGCAAATAGATTATTGACGTCGGAATTGAATTATCAAGTAAAGAACTTGAGAAAAGAAGAAAGAAACTTGATCGCCAAGCTGCTCTAAATGAGACTGATCGTAGAAAGTTTGAAGATGATAAAAGATGGGAATCATTATGTCTGCTATTTTTTTCTAAACATAAATAAAATTTGGTAGAGTACTCAAATGTTGGTTATTACATGAATGATATCACCACAATTTATCACTTGCTCTTTTACTTAGTTTAATCTCAAATTATATGCACCCTAATCTTGACCGGAATTTGTACAATTGCTCCTCTTAATTGATTGTTACGTTGTGTTTGGTTATATTTTTCTAGATCCTTTGTACCAACCGTTGAATTGAGTAACATTGCATGATTTATAATTGCTAAGGAAACCCCTTATAAACCAAGAGCTCCATATGACAAAATTCTAATATTCTTGCAACTTAGATTGACAACTAAAACATCAAATAAAACTTAGATTGACAACTAAAACATCAAATAAACTGTATTATATCCTTTAGTTCCTTACACCTCTATTGACACTTTATCTAGGAGATTTAAACATTTTTATGCAACTTCTTATCTAAATGGTAACGAAAGGAGCATCTAGAGAAAATATGCAAACAATGTTGTGATATGTTTATTTATTACGCTCTCTGGTATTTATAACTCTCTCACTCTCCCTCTCTATATAATACTATTCATTTTTATGTAGCAAGAATTGAAAAACACTTTGTTCAATGGGAAAGCGGAGAGGAAAAACGATAACGGAGATGCCTTGTCACATTTTAAAGAAACAAGAGGTCTACTGCACAGTCCTTAATATATTTTGTATTTTTATGCATATTTAATCTTTTTATTATATATATATATATATTCATATAACCAATCATATGTATGTAAAAAGAAAAAAAAAACAAGCTTGATCATTAGCATAAAATGAAACTTGAGGTTTTGTAGCTTTAGAGCAACATTCAAGCGAAGAATCACATAGGTGGGGAAGAAGTTAAACTTTAAAGAAAATAGCGAATGAAACGAACAACAAATTGGAAGAAAAATTGGAGGAGATGAAGTCTCTTGAAGAGTGAAAACAAAAATTAATTATGATAAAACTCAAAACTAATGATGAGTTACAATATGCTCGAAAGATATACATTTTACCATGATAATCTCCTTTTTAACATGTAGCAACTCATCATTGGTTCTGCGTTCATTCACCATTAAAGTTTGGCATAACTATTCAGGAGACTCCGTCTCGTCCACTCTTCTTCCAATTCTTTGTTTGTTTCATTCACTTTTCTTTAAAACTACAAAGTCGGTGTGTTAATCAATTTTCAATATTGATTTATCATGTCAATAAACTATAAGCATGCTTTTTTTTTCTTAGTTGGGTAATTGGTGTAAATATGCGTTAATTTTTTTAGTATTATGATATTGGAATTTGGGAATAATTTTTACAAATTTGCAATTGTTGGTAGAAATAGAGGAGATAGAAAGGGAGACCCCTGAACATTCACGTAGAATTCTAAATGTCAGAATTGAGTTATCAAGTAGAAGAAATTGATAGAGGAAGAAAGGAACTTGATCGCCAAGTTGCTTTAAATGAGATTGATCATAGAAAGTTTAATGAGGATAAATAAGGGTACTATAATGTCTACCTTAATTTTAAACTTAAATAATAAATTGATAGAGCACTCAACCGTTAGTTATTTCATGAACGAAACTACTAAAATTTATGGCACTCTTTTACTTGGTTGGATCTTAAATTATATACGCCCAATCTTGATTGGATTTTGTAATGTTGCCTGTCTTAGTTGATTATTAGGTTGTGTTTGGTCATATTTTTCTGCCTTCTTTGTACCAACTGTCGAACTGAGTAATGTTGCATGATGTATAATGGTTAAGAAAACAATTTAACAAACTAGTGCTCCATATAACAAAATTTCAATATTTTATCTTCTTAAGTTGACAAATAAAACATTGGATAACTAGTATTATATCCTTTAGGTCCTTATTCCTCCTTTGACTCTTTCTTTAGGAGATTTAAACATTTATATGCAACTTATTATCTAAATGGAAATTAAAGGTGCATCCGATAAGTTATGCAAACATGGCTTTGTATAGAAGGTCCATATTTCTGATGCTGCTACAAAAAAAGTCTCTGTGGTAATAAATATACAAAGTATGCCCCTATTTTTCTAAATTAGAAAACGCAAACTAGTTTGCGCTTTCCTGATAGAAAGCGAAAGTTATTTTCCGATTTTCAAAATTTTAGAAAAATTCAAAAACTTCAAAAAAAAAAAATTAAAAAAATTCAAAATCAGAAAGCGCAAACTGGCTTGCGCTTTCTTGATACTTGCGCTTTCAAAATTATTAAACGTGAAAGTGTCACTATGCTCTGATACCAATTGAAAGTTACCGTGGATCGTGCTATAAGGAATTATAATATACTAGTGCGGAAATAAACAATAGCAATGAAAAGTAAGTAAAATAGAACAAGCACACCAGGAATTTTTCTACTGGTTCGAACTTCCCGTTCTACGTCCAGTCTCAGACTCCTTCTGCAATTTCACTAACAACAATCCTCACTTAACCCGGAGGAACAGGTTTACAACAACCCTTGAACAACCGAACAAGGGACCTGAGCAGCAGAACATGATTTCGCCTCAACAGCCGAAGAGGACTTCACTTGCCTGAACGACAAAATAGGACTTCAACTTTATACAGAAAGTATATGACACAGTGTGTTCTCAATAACACGAATTTGTCTCTTGATAGTACAATCTTCCTATAATCTTTCTCCTTTATGATATATGTATGAATGCGTGAAGATTAAGAAAGTAGAATTTGAATTTGAATGATATTTTTAGCACAAATGAGTTAAAATCAAGAATTTCAATAATAGAATAATAATCAATAGAAATTGGTGAATTTAAAACTTGATTGTAATGTGTTTATATAGGAAATAAATGGTTGTAATTGTTCATGAAGAGTTATCATCAAAAGCTGTTGAATTAAAGGTCGCAACTCTTCATGAATGGAAATGTCTTTTCAAAAAAATAGCCGTTGTAAATATTCAGACGTCTGAAATTTAAATTTCAGACTTCGAATTTAAACGATATTTGAAACAGAAAGCAAATAGGTCATTTTTGGTCATTTTCAGACGTCTGAATATCTCATTTCAGACGTCTGAATATTGTAATATACAATATTTTATATTACAGATTCAGACGTCTGAAATGAGCTATTCAGACGTCTGAATGTAACATGAAAATTGAATTTCTTATTTTTGAAAAGATGATCATGCAATATATCATATAGGAGAGATTTTAACATACAATTATTACTAGACACAGACTCAATACATACTTTAAGTGTTGGAGCTCTTTTGAATCTGTCCTTTGATTGATTCCTGCAATAAATATGTTAGTATACATATTAACTTATATAGTTGTCATAGTCAAAATATCGTAATTACGAAGTATTGTAAATACGAAGTTCCAACAAAACGTTTCAAAATAAATTTGTAAAATCAGAAACGCAAACTAGATTTGCCCTATTCAAAATTTTCAAAAAAAAATCAAAATCAACTAAGTGCAAGTTACCTTGCATTTTTTGTTAGGGAAGGCAAAGCATCTTGAATATTCTACTTTTTAAAAATAGGGATCAAATTTACAAATTCATTTCTGTGAAGACTTTTCTTATAAAAACATCGAAAACAGTGACATGTAGCTCTTTTCTTGCATGCAAACAATGGTGTGATACTTGTATTTATAACCCTCTCTCTATATATTATTCATTTTTATGCAGCATGAATTGCAAAAAAACCGCTTCAAAGGGAAAGTGGAGAGGAAGAAAAATGCTAACGAAGATGTCTTGTCACTCTTAAACAAACAAAAGGTCTGCCATACAATTATTCCAACATCTAGTATTTTTTTTATATATTTACTTGTTAATTATACATAACAATCATGTAATCGATCATATGCGTATAAGAAAGGAAAAAAGTGGCCTTTCACAAAATCTTTTAGTTAGAAAAAAATGCTTAATCATAACCAAAAAATGGAATTAGGGATTCAACAGCTTTAGCGAAACATTCAAGTGATGAATCACAAGGAGGGGAAGAGGTGCAACTTTCGAGAAAATATTGAATGAAATGAATAAAGAATTCAAAGAAAAATTGGAGGAGGATGATTCTCTTGAGGAGTAAAATCAAACCTTAATTGTGAAAGAATGCAGAACCAATGATGAGTTACAAGATGCTCGAAAGAGATACAATTTACCACGATAATCCCCTTTCGAGCATCTTGTAACTTGTCATTGGTTTTGTGCTCATTCATAATTAATTTTTTGTTTCAACTCTTCAAGAGACTCCATTTCCTTAATTTTTCTTCCAATTAGTTGTTCATTTTACTCACTATTATTTAAAGTTGAATCTTCTTCCCTTCCTATGCGGTCAGCGCGGACCTAAATCACATATGTTGCCCAACCCAAAATATACAAAATTGAAAGGAAAAAGGTAAAATTACTAAGTTGTGGCTTAAGGAGTTGAACCTGCATGGACAAAGAATTGACGAGCACAGAATCCATTGTGCTGCACGTAGATTTTCAATTATTTGTTGCCCTATTGCTTCACTAACTCAATTTTACCTAAAAGCAGCTATAAATTTTGTTGGCCCCTTCGGTCTTCAGTGATGTTAGCCTGGACGATAGTCTTGCTTGCCTTTCCTTTAGGGCGGTCCTGAATGTGATTCATCACCTGAATCTACCTTTAAAGCCATTAAATCTCTAATTCCATTTTGTGTCTAAGGTCAATTTTTTTTCCAACTAAAAGATTTTGTGAAAGCCTCTTTCGTCTCTTCCTGTATACAATATGACTGGTTACATGATATATGTATATAATAAAAAAATGAATAAAACAAAAATAGTAGACCTCTTGTTTCTTTAAAAGTGACAAGACACCTTCTTCAGCTTTTCTTGCTCTCTGCTTGACCTTTGAAGTTAGTTATTGTTCAATTCATGCAGCAAGAAACGAATAATATATATATATATATATATATATATATATATATATATATATATATATATATATAGAGAGAGAGAGAGAGAGAGAGAGAGAGAGAGTGTTATAAATACCATAGAGAGTAATAGATATAGATATCACAACACTGTTTGCATATCCTATCCTAATGCCTCTTTACCATTTAAATAAGAAGCTGCATAAAAAATTTCAAAATTCCTAGAGAAAGCTTCAATGAAGGAGTAAGGAGCTAGAGGATATAATACTAGTTATCTGATGATGTTTTATTTGACAACCTAAGTAATAAGAATATTACAATTTTGTAATATGGAGCTCTTAGTTGATAAAGGGTTTTCGTAATAGTCGTAAACTATGCAATATTGCTCAATTCAGTAGTTGATAAAAAGAAGTTGAAAAAAATACAACCAAACACAATCTAACAATCAATTAACACCAGCAACTAATAAAAACCTATCAAAGTTGAATGTATATAGTTTGAGATCCCAAATAAAAGAGCATGCCACAAATTGCAGTGGTATCATTCATGTAATGACTAATGGTTAAGAACTCTACCAAAATATTATTTCTAGAAAAAAATAAGTAGACAAAAATACATAATAATACAATTCTTTTCTCCTCATCAAACTTTCAACAATCAATCTCATTTAGAGCAGCTTGGCGGTAAAATTCCTTTCTTTTTTTCTTCTTAAGTTATATTACTCGATAAGTCATGTCTAATTTTATTGAATTATTTTCTTTTAGAACTCTATGTAAATGTTCATGGTCCTCCCTTTTTATCTCCTCAATTTCTACCAACAAATGTGAAGTTGTTCCCAATTTCCAAACTCGTAATACTAAAAAAATTAATGCGGATTTCCATGAATTACCAATTATGAAATAAAGCCTATTTGTAGTTTATTAATATGATAAATTAATAAAGAAAATTGACTAACACACTATTTTTATAATGTGAAACAAAAATAAGCATTTTGAAGCCTATTTGGTTTCATGTTAATTTCCACGAAGTCGAACACTGGTTGGTTCCAAATCTACAAAGAGTTGATGTTAGTGCTAACAGCAGTTGTGCTCATTCCAAGCAATTCAAAATGACAAAACCAACATTTGGGCTTCAATTTATATTAACGAATGTTATTAACAAATTACTAATGTAATTTTTTGCTGCATCAGATATATTTCCAGAGATAAAAAATATTCAATTTTAATAACACATAAATGTATTATGAGCCTGTTGCAATTGTTCCTTCTCAGCCATCATATCCTTGTTTTGTAACATGAGGGTAATGATTAGCTTAATTATCATCCAGGTTTACTTATCCGAGCTATAATCCATCACATTTGGATAAATAATTGAATAGGTAAAAAAACAATATGAGTACAGCTTAATGAACAACGGAAGAGGACAAAATGTACCGGAATTTAGAATGTGACAATGACTATAATTAAATGCTATGCTGCAATATGGAACTACTTTGACTAATTAATTTTGTTTCTTTCCTTAAACGCTAATTTAGACAAATTAGATGTGAATTGCTAAGACATATATTCGTTGGTGTCATTTGGCGTTGACATATACATTTAATTAACGTTATTATCTTTACTCTCTCTAATTGTATGAATTTGTTGAATGCAGGAAACAAATATTCAGGAATATGTTCCTCAATTTGGAAAAACATAAATTGAATACAAGTGAATTGTTATTCTAAATTAAATTTGTTACCTAGTTTGTTCAATATTTATTGCACAGTACTTATTCAAAATGCATGGTAATTTACTGCCTAGTTTTGGCAATTTAAACTAAAATGGTTATAACACGAATTGACTATATAATAAAATTTTATATCAGAAAAGTTATTCCTTATTTTAATTTACAAAAGTATCGTATTATTCATTTACAATAAATATTAACAAAACATTGTATTTCAACTGGAAAGTTCATTTATTTGTTATTTGTCAAATTGGAATGCATAGGAAGGAAATTAACGTACAAATTTACTTGTATTACTACGACTACTGACTATTATGTTCAATTGCTCCTAATTAAACATCTATCTTTGAAATAATAAGAGAAGAACACCTTTTACCTTTATTACCTTGGATTAACTAGCATTTGAAATATTATGATCACGATTATTGTTCATTTTTTTTTTCTTCAAAAAACTTGAAATTATCTATCAAAGTGTTTTTGTTGAATAACAGTGTCAACAATGATGATCCTCAAAAAATATTGGATAGAAATAATAATATATGAATACACACAATGATGATGATAGCTCCAAAAAACATAAACCGTTCAAAAAAAACTAACGCATAATATTCCATCCAACCGCATTTTATTTTGAGCCTCAAAAAGTAAATGCACGCGATTAATCTAACAAATAAAAGTAGGAGAAATTAAAAATAGAATAAATAACCTAATTGAAAACGAAATCTTGATCCCTATGACAATGGTTTCTTTATGCTTGGAGAAGAACAAAGACGGAGGGAAAAAGAAATACCAAATATTTTTCCATGATTTTTCCACTCTCTTTTAGGCTATATTTATAAAAGTCAAATACTTGATGCCCAAGTTAAAAGGTATACGGTAAAAAGTAAATTTATTATCCAATTAGAGAGAGAAATATGCATATCCATATATGCTTATTAATCAGAGAAATTCTAACTTTGGTCTTTCCTTCTTTTGTATATTTATCTCTATTCCAAATGCGATTTTGTATCATCTAAATTTGGCACAACATAAAAATAAATTACATTTTGGCCTAACGAAATTTCTAAAAATCATGATAAAGAAGTTTATTTTCTCTGGTTATAACTGACATTTTTATTTTATTTTTTACTCTTTATGTTGAAATTTTTTCATAATAGCTAAAACAAATTTGCTTTTAGTCCCCAATGGCATAAGAAACATGTACAACGATTTACATCCAATTTTGAACATTTAGTGAAATAATTTATTGTTGGGCAAATTAGGGTGGTTTTTGATATAGATGGAAGAAAGGTCTAGATGACCCGTAAGCGTGATACTTTAATTGCTTTACCGAGTAAAATTCAAGTTTAAATGAAGCATTACTTGCAACTTATTTACCATTTCATTTTCATATTTTCATATTGTTAATGCACTTGTAGGATGATAAGTAAATGGATACACAAAGAACAATATAATATAACTTAATTAACTATAGAAAAGGCACAGACGAACAGGAATGTATAATGTGACAACCAGAGTAATTAAATGGGGTGAGATTAATATCATTAAGAGAAATAAAAAAGAAACGTGTTTATTCATATTGGAATGTCCAATTTTCCTTGCTTGGTTGATAATCCGATTCATACTAAATGGCCTTCTTTCTTTATATTATAACTTCTTTCTATTATAAATATATTGGCTAATTAATTAATTGACTGACTAATTTGTTTCCTTCCAACAAAGAATATTCTTTGTAACTCTCCTTATTTTCTTCTTCTACCTGCAGAATAATTGATTGAATGAATCAATTAACTATTTTTTTTTTTTTTTCGTCTAATAGTTGAATCCTGCAAATCTATTCTATTGACGTATAAAATACAATGTATGACCATTTATATTCTTTGATCACAATTCATGCAAATTAATATATACTGACAGCTCCTTCACTCTAGGAGTTTTTCTTGCTTTTAATCAAACCTACTTTATTTATTTTAGATGCCAAGAATTCAAGCTGCAACTTAATTACTATTTCAATAGCTCTTTCTCTAATTTCGTTCTTCCCTTAATCCACAAATATAAAATTATTGCTTTTAGACCTCAATTTGCCCCTATATCATCATATTGGCCTCCATCCCAAACCCTAGAATTATTTATTCAACTATCAGAACATCTCCCCAATCTGTTTCTAGCTTAGTTCAACTATCAGAATTATTTATATTACTTGATATAGATGGAAGAAAGGTCTAGATGATCCGTAAGCTCAATACTTTAACTGCTTTACCGAGTGAATTCAAGTTTAGATTAAGCATTACTTGCAACTTATTTACCATTTCATTTTCATATCTTCATATTGTTAATGAACTTGTAGGGTGATAAATAAATGGATATGCAAAGAAACAATATGATATAACTTAATTAACTATAGAAAAGGCCCAGATGTACAGGAATGTATAATGTGAAACGAGAGTAATTAAATGGGGGTGAGGTTAATTTCATTAAGAGAAACTAAAAGGACATGTTTTAATTCATATTGGATGTTCAATTTTCCCTGCTTGGTTGATCATCCAATTCACACTAAATGGCCTTCTTTCTTTATATTATAACTTCTTTCTTTATATTATAAATATGTTGATTAATTAATTAATTGACTAATTAATTTGTTTCCTTTCAACAAGGAATATTCTTTTATAACTCCCCTTTTTTCTTCTACGTGTAGAATAATTGATTGAATGAATCAGTTAACTAATTTTTTTCTTTTTTGTCAAATATTTGAATCATGCAAATCTATTCTATTGACATATAAAATACAATGTATGATCATTTTTATTCTTTAATCTCAATTCATGCAAATTAATATATGCTGCTATCTCCTTCACTCTAGGAGTTTTTTTTGCTTTTAACTCCTCAAACCTACTTTATTTATTTCAGATGCCTAGAATTCAAGTCGCAATTTAATTACTATTTCCATAGCTCTTTCTCTGATTTCATTCTTCCCTTAATCCCCAAATTTTTTTATTGCTTTTAGACCTCAATTTGCCCCTATATCATCATATTTTCCACCATCCCAAACCTTAGAATTATTTATTCAACTATCAGAACCTCTCCCCAATTCATTTCCAGCTTTAGTTCTGCGCGGTGGTAGATGATTCAAGAGTTATTAGTCCTAACTCAATATTCTACAAATTTGAAGAGAGTATGTTTTAATTTGAGAGGGATATCTTTATATATTGAAAGATGATAAAGACAAGTGTGCTAAAAATTCTTTGTTTGAATCAAGTTCAATCCTGTTTTTCCTTAACTTTAATGAATCTGATGATTTAGTTTCATAACATATCAATTAGCACATTGTTGTGCCACAACAAAATAAAGAGTTATTTTTTGCGTAGATCCACAGACATATCTACAACTTCTCTACCTTAAGGAGGGGTCTCTAAAGGTAAATGATAAGGTATCCACATCATTTGTGATGAATGCAAGCATACTTAGGATATATAGATTTGAAGTTTTCTATGTAAAATTTAACAGTTTCATTTTGTTCAAATAATTTTATGATGGTTGCTGAAAGAAGAATTTATATTCACATGTGCTGCATGATATGTCCGTTAAAATTTTCGTTGTCCCTCGCATCTTCCGCTATGCGAATACTTCAGTTAGTGTAGAAGAGGCAAGATCACTAAACGAAGCTCTTTTGGTGTCGGCATCATTATGAAGACCTGTCTCCTCGACTCTCGAAAATCGACACTAATTCATCCATGTTATTCATATGCCGTAAATCCAAGTGCCGAGGAGGCAAATTTTCAAAGGTAAAGTAAAAGATAGAAATAGAACTTCTTATATTACGTTAAAATAAATAGTACATACAACCACCCTCACTAGGGTACATCAGAGTTTTTTGTAGGAATCAACCTAACCAGGAACAGTTATCTGCCTGCTCCCACACTTGCCGGTATTAACTAACTTAGACACAGCGGAAAAATAAAAATAAATAGATAGATAGACATCCACATTGGGTGCGCCAGCTCCATGCTCTAAAAACCTTGTCCAGCATGTTCATCCCCAAAATATTCCAAACAGAATCCTCACTACTCGGTTGCCCGAAAAATCGGACACCCAGAGTTTAAAGGGAAAACAAAATAAACTTCGGGTCAGTCATGGGATTGGTGGAAGAACTCAAATTAGGTTGTTTGAAAAAAAAAGGTATCTCATATGATCACACCGTACGCAAACACAGTTAGGGCTTTTACCTTATGATAACCAAAACATTCTTGAGTAAAAATACTTGATACTATTTTTAATGACATATCTTTGAAAACGTTTGCAAGTAAACCTATCAATTTTAGCCGAAATTGCGACTATTATTAAATTCCAGCATACTAGGCTCTATAAATAAAATGGCAGGCGCTTATTGGAGAATGGATTTTCATACACATGACCAGGTGAAAGGACCACTACAACAAAACAGTCTTTTTACAATGGGCAATGCCCGTTGTAATATGGTTTTCGCAACGGGAATGCCCCCGTTGTAATAGGCCTCGTTATAATAGATCCACCACATTTTACAACAGGCAAAGCACGTTGTAAAAACTATTGCAGTATACCTTTTTACAACGGCTTATGACCGTTGTAATAGACTATAATACAACGGCCATAACCCGTTGCAACAGACTAATCATACTAGTTGCATAGCTTGTTTCACAACATGCTTTGACCGTTGTAAAAAGCATATTTAACAACGTGATGT
This sequence comes from Allium cepa, assembly GCA_030765085.1. NCBI lineage: Eukaryota > Viridiplantae > Streptophyta > Magnoliopsida > Asparagales > Amaryllidaceae > Allium > Allium cepa. The sequence continues at coordinate 911,699,760 of CM060931.1, read as the reverse complement.
GACCAATGCAAGAAGCTCATATAACAACGCACATTGCCCATTGCAAAATAAATGCAAATTTTAAAAAAATTACAGCAACATCCATGCAATACATCCATACTAATACTTCACATTTCATACAAACCATAACAGTACAGACATCATTTTCATGTATCTTACAACTGCTATTTACAACATCTCTTCTCAGAGTCCTTTTTTCATATCATACACGCTTCTCCTTCATCCCTGACCTTACTGCTTGTGTTTCACAATACATACAAGTTATGCTGACCAAGCATTACAACAATTTAATACAACAATAAGCATCTACAAAGCTAACAATTACTGGCTTTTTGATGAAGTCCTCTTGGTCAGTTTATAACTTACCATTTTGAGTATTTTGTAAAACAAAAATGCACTGACCAACTGCAATCCCATTGCCATCATCTATTAATTCATATCAAGGGAAAATAATGATGTATGACCCGGTAAAATTATGCAAAGGATAATGTAAATGTCGCTTAGTTATTACCTTTATAATCATAGGATTATCTGCTACCAAAGTTACATATGTGATATATGGACCAGTTATCATTCTTGCAAATGATAAGGAGAGGGCAAACAATATCTGTATCATTAGCAGCAATCAACTAAGGTTGTATATTTTGTAATCTACTCGGCAAACAGTTTAAAATTAAAATATGTAAAGAACTACATGTGGTATATAAGCGTGTAAACTATAAACTCGATTCTAAAACCGAATGTATTACTTAATTGAACCCGATCACTCTTTCCAGATAAAGAAAACAGAATGACTGTTGAACAAGGAAAGTGTAAATCTCCTATTAAGATGTTATACCTATTCGCTTATGTTAGACTGTATTGGTCTGGAATGCGGGTCATTCTGTATATTGTAGTGTGCTAAGTTGGTCATTGCATAGTACAGTTGGACTCTGTGTGCGTATGAAGGAAGTAGTGTAGAATAATGTGTAAAGGTAGCAAGACTACCTTGTTTACTTTGTTTTCCCTTTTTGGTCCGAAAAGTCCAGTGGTGTAAGTTGACCGTTATCACTTGATGCAACGTCAATGGTCATGTTGTTTTCACTTGTTTCTGTGTTCTATAAATATATAAATTACAGAAAATCAGGGTATGAAAAAGCAAACATACAGAAGAAGTTTATGTAAAAGAAATAAAATTCAGTAAATTTAAACCTGAGAAATTAAAGTAGGTGTTTGAGTGGAGTTGATATTTTTTGTTATTTTCCATGCCGTCGGAAAGGCTTGAGGATTGTTCATTTCATAATTACTTGGCTTGAATTCAAATAATGCATCTGAACCCACAACCTTTTGAAAGATGTTTTCAACCTTGGATGGTCCATCTTCCTACACGTACAGTTAATGGACGAGAACATATATTAGGGTAGATAATGTAAACAAGGAAAAAAGGGCACCATGCATGATTATAAGAGTTAAGTTGGAAAATCAAAGGGCGGTAGTGGTAAATAGATAGGTAAACTGGCAAACTAAGCATGTACTATGTCTGGGTAGTATTGGTAAGTCGGTCCTCATTATGTGACCGAATTGACTAACTGCTACATATACTTCATTAAATAGTCGAGTACAGATATGTTTACAGTAGAACAGATAGTGAAGGAACCAACCATTTTGGACACATTAATAAGATCATCAACGTTTATCCTAATTATTCCTTCCGCTTCTATATCAAAAGCAGTAATGGTGGTCGACTTGCTTTTGTCCATGATATCAATCTTCAAATGATATCTGCAATTATCATAGAACAAAATGTGTTAGACAGTGATAAAGAGGCAGAAGGTAGTAGTTTAAGTACCTTTTCATAGGACTGTTTGTCATCCTTTGGCACCTGGTGCAGAAATAATTTGTCCCATCCAGATGTACTGCTCCTTTGCATGGAACGCATGACAGGTGGCTCCAAGGCTTGACAGATGTAACTTTAACAATTGTTGCTTGCAACAAGCACTTCTTATCCTTAAGAAAGTTTTTAAATTCCAATTATTATTGGCCATGAAAATTTAAAGGTTTGCATCTTTTCAATGCTAGACAATTAAGACTTTTTTGGGAACCTCTTTAGTACCTGTTTCATATTTTGAAGTATATCATTCCAGGTGCTACAGAATTTATACACAAACATACAATTATCAACAGTTTGAGCATCCTAAACTTGTATGTATATCTACCTATATCTTTATTTGTCAACACCCCTGCAGCAAATATAAAATTTTCATTTGGACAAAATCACAGATAAAGTCATAGTGTTATCGATCACAATTCATTTTAAACGAATACATACTCATGATAATAGTGGAAATGTATAAAATCATAGTCAATATAAAGGTAGATTCATTACAAACCTACCTCGGACCGAGATAATATAAGAAACAAAGCTGGAGTGAGTGATGAAACATAAAAAAACAAAGTTTGAAGTAAAGAGGGTGAGGGAACATAACAAACACATCTCCTAAAACGTAGTTAACATGAATTGCTAACAAAATGTAGTCATATGTGTTTGATGTGATTTTTTGTTTGATGATAACAAACATATATATATCAATATATATATGTGTTTGCACTTTGGACTATATACAGAAAGGAAGAAATATTCATATTGAATAATTATACTATTGCACAGAATCTATATAATTCAACTAGTATTTTTATTCAATATAATATTTTATTACAACACTTAAACAATACAAAGTTTTCAGCTCTCTCTCTATATATATATATATACATACATCAGTTCATACATTTTACTTTTCTCACTACAACACTCAACACTCAGTTTTTCACTCTGTCTGCACATCTGCATCTATCTGCATTGTCCAGCTCCACTTCTCGTCCTGTCTCCTGTGTACCTGTATAATTAGCAACTACAACAGTAATCTGAAAAAAAACAAATTTAAATTTGCAAAAATAAAATTTGTTTGTGTCTCAAATACATGGGGTATTGTCATCATCTTTGATTGTGCAATATCTATGCATATCAGTAATTTTTATCAGGGACAGGCAATTATAAGTGGCTACAGTACACACGTGTACATTCGTATACGTGTGCACTACCACGCCAACTCGTGTGCACAAACTACAACAAAACACAAATTCATTCAAAGCAACATAACAGAGAAGAACAAAGACCAAGTGCAGCATCAGTCACACTTTATCAAAAATATGCAAGACAGCGGTCATGAATGCATTAACAACATCGAGCCAGAAACAGTCAAATATCCCACAAATGTCCAGGCCAACAAAAACTTGAATACTGCACCAACTAGGAATGAACAGAATCACAAGGCAAGTGCACCACAACACAAGCATACACACACATACATACGCATGTGTATACATGAGGAAGGTTATAGATTCAAGTCCAAATGCACAGTTCAAACTACAGCGGACAGTGAAGTTCAAGTTACAGGTTAAAATGCACAAAGACATGGCAAGAGTCACAAGACCATCAAGCAGTAAGCAAGTGCAACTGGAAACAACAGAAATTGTGCAACACGATCAGAAGCAATGCAGTAAAGACCGAACGAGTAAGCTAACCGGCAAATGAACAGAGGCAACAAGGTCAGAGTACAATGCAACATTTTCATAATGCAGTGAAGCATGCTCATGGAACACAGCAACAACAGAGCTACATGAACAAATGCAACACTGTGAAGTAATGTAACAGCAATCACAGTGACAAACTGCAACAAACAAAGTCTCGACCAAAATCAGTAACACAATGCAAATACAACAACATAGCACAATGCACAAAAGTCACAAACAAGGTCAAACCCAAGATAAGTTCAACTCAAGGCAACTTGAAGCATACAAGGGATGAATACAACTTGATGAAGCAGTGGAAACAAACTCAAGTGCAACAGTTGAATACATGAACAAGTGTAGCATCTGATACAGTAAAAAAGTTCAAGTCAAGATGAAGCTACAATGCAACCCAGTGATAATGCAACATGGAGTATGCAAGTGAATTTCGAATTGTCAAAACTGTTTCAAGTTACAACTAAGAAGTCAGTGACAGCCCCAAAATCAAGATCAACATAATATGAAGCAGTTCAAATCCAAGTACAAACCCGAAAATATATGCATACACACATACATTTGTATATATGCACATATATAGTAAACAGGTGAATGTGCAGTAGGGAATGCAAAGACAATGGCGAGTACAAATCAGTGCAGAAATCAAGCCGAAGTTAAAGAACAAAATTCGTATCTTTTGATTAAGTCTTTGATTAAGTCAAAGAAAATCTAATTTGGAAAGAAATCTCTGCATAAAATTTCTCAAAGTCACATATGGTCAGTATTAATTCAAATGGGGACCGATACAACAAATACAGCAAGAAATTTTCGAATTAATTAATTCGAAAACAAATATGGACAGCAATAATTCGAAATAAAATCAAGAAAGGAATACTCCAAAATCCAGAACAAATTCAGGAAAATAATCAACGATCAAATCTGACAGTGGTTAATTAGGGTTTCAACCCTATAAATACACACCAAGAAATCATCATAGACAACAGAACAATCGAGTTAAAAAGCAAGCAATCAAACAAGCAACAAAAGAAATTACATACCGAACCATCAACAAACTCGATCAACAGAGAACGAGCTAGCAACAAGCATCAATCATCAGAGGACAAGCAAGAGCTTAATCAGACATCAGAAAGAAGCCGAAGCCCTAAATTCGAGGAAGAAACAGAAGCCCTAATTCAGATCGAATAAACAGAGGGCCGCCATTTTTTTACAAACAAAAGAAAATGGACCGGGTGAAATAAGATAAAGGGAAGTGACCGCATATCTTTTGTTTGTTTTGGGTTAGGGTATTTTTATTTTTATTATAAAGGCAAGATAATTTAAATTGTTTTAAATTTAGTGCTTGCTTTTATAATTTGCTTTATTTGTATGTTCTTTTCAAAACAAAACATGATAAATTATCACCTAGGGTTTAGGTGTTGTCAGATTATCTAGTTAGAGTTAGTCCAGTTAGCAGGGTTTGCAAGTTTGCAAAACTCTATAGGCGGTAGCAGGGTTTGCAAGTCTGTTAGAGTGTTTGTAAGCGGGAAACTGTTTAATTCTAATAGAAATCTGGGAATGCAGCAGTAGGCAGGGGTTGCCGAAGCTGGGTAAATTCTGTGTGTGATTTATTTTTCAGCATATTTATTTCTGCAGTTTGCTTCTGTGTTTAATTCGCAAAAATTTGCTATAACCCTATTCACCTCCCTCTAGGGTTAATCTAGATCCTACAAGTGGTATCAGAGCAAGGTATTTTACTTTAACTCTAGAGTCATGAATCCACCAAATAATGCTTTTTCTGAGGGGCAATCTATTGCTAGGCCACCCATGTTTAATGGGAACGATTATGCTTATTGGAAAGTTAGAATGAGTATTTATCTTAGTTCTGTCGATTATGATGTTTGGGATATTATTGAAACTGGCTATAAATCTCCCACTATAGTTGTTGGTGATACTGAGATTCCTAAACCTAAGGATAGGTGGGATGCTAACGATAAGAAATTAAAAACTACAAATGCCAAAGCAATGAACGCTTTGATCTGTGCTCTTGATAAAAATGAATTTAATAGAATTTCACATTGTACAACAGCACAGGAAATTTGGCACACTCTGGAGGTGACACACGAAGGAACTTCTCAAGTCAAGGAGTCACGACTAGCTCTATTTAGCAATGAATACGAAAACTTTGTGATGGAAAAGGGCGAGAGCATAAAAGATATGTTTGGACGATTTTCAACTTTGGTGTACAATGCTAGAGCGCTTGGGAAGGTCTTCACTGAAGTAGAGCTTGTACGGAAGATACTGCGAGTCTTACCAATGAACTTTGAGGCAAAAGTCACTGCAATACAAGAATCAAAAGATCTGAGTAAACTAAGCATGGAGGAGTTGATCGGAAACTTGATGACATATGAGCTTGAGCTAAAGGCAAAGGAGGAACGTAACAACTCCGAATCAAAAAAGAAGACGATTGCCTTAAAAAGTAAAGAAGAAAGCGGTGAAGAAGAAGAAGATCCAATTGAAGAGCTTGCGATGGCTGTCAATAATCTTAGAAAATGGTCAAAATTCAGGCCACGCAAGAAGAAAACAAGTGGTAATAAGTCAAAAGATTCTGATGATTCCGATAATGAATTGACATGCTTTTACTGCAAAAAGCCTGGCCACTTCAAACAAAAATGTCCACTTCTCAAGAACAACAAAGGAAAGAAAAAGAAGAAGAAGGCCTTTGCAGCAACTTGGGATGATGAAGAAGGAGAAGAAGTTTCGGATAATAGCTCAGAAGAGGCTAACTTGTGCCTTATGGCAAAATCAGATTCAGAAACAAGTTCAGAGGAATCCAGTGAGGTACGTGACTATTCTTATAAAGAACTTGTTTTGATGTGTTATGATCTTACTAATACAATTGATACTCTTGAAACTAAAATTGAAAAATTGAAGTCTGACAGGAGAGAACTTGTCCATGAGAATACTAGGCTAGAAACTGAACTTGAGAATATTCAAAACCTAGACTGCAAAAAATGTAAAACTTTAGATTCAGAAATATCAAGACTTAAGAATAGCTTCGATAATCTTGAAAAAGAAAACTCAAGTCTTAAGGAAACCACTGACACTAGGAAAAAGGATTTTATAAATAGATGCACCACACTTATAACTGAAAACACAATACTAAAAACCAAAGTCCAAAATCTTGAGAAATCTCTGAATAACTTTTCAAGAGGAGAAAAATCGTTTAACATGTTATTGGGAAATCAACTCTTTGCTAACAACAGAAAAGGACTAGGTTTTGGGAAAACACAAGTTGATGATCATGCAAAAGGTAAGAGTGTCTTTGTTAGAAGTGAAATTGGACATCGTGTTGAAAATTGTAGTCATAGGAACAAGAACACAAAATTTATACAAGTTTGGGTTCCTAAGAATTCTACAAACAAATTTCATGTCTATAGGAACAAAAATAAAAGGACAAAACAAGTTTGGGTTCCAAAGGGATTGTTTGTTCACAATGCTTCAGTTACTAATATCATTGGACCTAAGAGTTTCTCTAGGTCATCCTCCTCTCTCTTTATGTAGGTCTGTTGGCGGGCTAAGGAGCAACAAGAATGGTTTCTAGATTCAGGTTGTTCTAGACATATGACAGGTGATAAATCTAAGTTCCTTAGCCTAGAGAAGTTTAGAGGTGGAAATGTGATCATGGGAGATAATAGCAAGTGTAAGATTATTGGGAAAGGTGAAGTAAGTAATGGTACTTTTTCCTTGACTAATGTTTTATACGTTGATAATTTGCATCACAATCTCATTTCTATTAGCCAACTATGTGACAAAGGTATGAATGTGGTTTTTGATAGTGATACTTGCAAAAACATTGATAAAACTTCTAATAACATTGTTTTTATGGGCAAAAGAAAAGGAAATGTTTACTCACTTTCGTTTGACAATCTAAATCTTTCCAGATGTTTGGTAGCCACTGACGAAGAGGCATCTTTATGGCATAGGAGACTTGGACATGCTAGCATGAGTCTCTTAAGAAATCTTGAAACGAAAGAATTAGTCAGAGGGTTACCACATCAGAAATTTAAAGATAACAAAGTGTGTAAAGCATGTTCCTTGGGCAAGCTTAGTCGATCATCATTTCGCCCTAAAAACATTGTTAGCACATCAAGGGTCCTCGAATTAATTCATATGGACTTATTTGGACCAAATGAAATTGCAAGCTTGAATGGAAAACGTTATTGTTATGTATTGGTTGACGATTATTCTAGATTTACATGGGTTTATTTCTTAGCCAAAAAGTCTAAATCTTTTGATTATTTTTCAAAATTTGCTAAACTTGTTCAAAATGAAAAAGGAGTTTCAATTAAAACTTTGAGAAGTGATCATGGAGGCGAATTTGAAAATTCAGAATTTGAAAACTTTTGTGAAGAAAATGGTTTAAAACATGAATTTTCTGCCTCACGAACACCTCAACAAAATGGGGTGGTTGAAAGGAAAAATCATACATTACAAGAATTGGCTAGATCCATGTTGAGTGAGTATAAACTACCTCTAACTTTTTGGGCAGAGGCGGTGAATACTTCGTGCTACGTAATGAATAGAGTAATGATTAGACCAATACTTGGCAAAACTGCTTATGAAGTGTGGCATGAAAGGAAACCTAACATCTCTTATTTTCGTGTTTTTGGATGCCCTTGTTTCATTCTTAACACAGGTGATCAACTTGGAAAATTTGAATCAAAGGCCGATGAGGGAATTTTCATGGGCTATTCAACAAGGAGCAAGGCTTACAGGATATACAACAAACGAACAAAGACAATTGTTGAATCAGTCAATGTGAAATTTGATGAATCTGATCTGGAAAGGACGACTGAAAAAACGGGTGATGATGGGGTAGATCATGAAGGCATTAAAGAAGGGACATCTACTGAGAAAGATGGAAGTAGGACTGTTGATGCTGATAGATTGAAGTTCAAATCCAATCATCCTCCTGAATTGGTTATAGGAGATCCTACGGAAGGTATACGCACTCGCTCTGCATTTGATAAAAATTTGTGTGCGTTTTGTTGTCATAGTGGTTTTATTTCTGAAATAGAACCTGATTCTGTTGAAATGGCTCTTAATGATGAAAGTTGGGTTTTAGCAATGCAAGATGAACTTAATCAATTTGAGAGAAATAAAGTTTGGAAATTAGTTCCTAGGCCTAATGACTATCCAATTGTAGGAACTAAATGGGTGTTCAAAAACAAACTTGATGAATCAGGAAATGTAATTAGAAACAAAGCTAGGTTGGTCGCAAAAGGATATAACCAAATAGAAGGCATAGATTTTGATGAGACATTTGCACCAGTTGCTAGGTTAGAAGCCATTAGGATTTTGCTCAGCTTTGCTTGTTATAAAGGTTTCAAACTAAAACAAATGGATGTAAAAAGTGCATTTCTAAATGGTGATCTGAAAGAAGAAGTTTTTGTTGAACAACCCCCCGGTTTTGAAAATCATGTTTTTCCAAATCATGTGTATAAACTTGAAAAAGCATTATATGGTCTTAAGCAAGCTCCTAGAGCTTGGTATGACTGCCTTTGTACATATCTTTTGGAAAATGGCTTTGAAAAGGGGAGTGCTGACACGACACTGTTTCTATTACATAAAGGAAGCGCTGTTGATCAGAAAAAATATCGAGGGATAATTGGTTCACTTCTCTATCTTACTGCTTCTAGACCTGATATTATGTTTTCTGTGTGTTTGTGTGCACGTTTTCAATCTAATCCTAAAGAATCTCATTTGAAAGCCACTAAACGAATTTTGAGATATCTTTCATACACACACAAATTTGGATTATGGTACCCTTCTTGTGAAAACTTTGATTTAGTTGGTTATTCTGATGCTGATTATGCTGGTCCATTGGTTGACAGGAAAAGCACCAGTGGGACATGTTTCATGCTAGGACATTCATTAGTTTCATGGTCAAGTCGAAAACAGAATTGTGTTGCATTATCCACCACTGAAGCAGAATATATTGCTTTAGGAAGTTGCTGTGCTCAAATTTTATGGATGATGCAAACTCTTTCTGATTTTGGCTTAGTTTATAAACAAGTTCCATTAAAATGTGACAGTAAAAGTGCAATAGACTTATCAAATAATCATGTTCATCATTCATGCACAAAACACATTGATGTGAGACACCACTTTCTTAGAGATCACATTGCTAAGGAAGACATTTGCATTGAATATATTTCAACTGAGGCTCAACTTGCTGATATTTTCACCAAACCCCTCCCCGAAGACAGATTTTCTAGATTACGTTTGGATTTGGGGATTATAGAAATTGACTAACCATTTTCTTTGTTAGGTTGAAATATTCTTGGATATATACTTTCAACTTCAATTTCAAGGATTCAAACAAGTTTTGGATATTTTCCAAAGATTGATTCGAATATGGTATTCAGTACTGGATATTACATAATATAATTAACTTGGTAACTTATTCCACGATCATTTCTATTTCTACCATCTTTCTATCATTCATAATGGTTTGATAAAATAAGAAGAGTGAATTATTTTAAAAAAAATTAATAATAATAATAAAAAATTAATAATAAATAATAATAATTCTCATGCATCCATTCTCATTTAAAAGTCCTTATGGTTATGCATGGATGGAGCATGTGAGTGAATTATTTTTATCATTACTCCATTCTCATTTAAAAGTCCTTATGGTTATGCATGGATGGAGTATGGTAACTAAGTATTCTGGTCTCACTTAATAGTCTGGATGCTTAGACTAATAAGTAACTGCTAATCCCATTTAAAAGTCCTTATGGTTATGCGTGGTTAGTAAGTGCTTATTTTTTTTGTTTTTGTGCTTACATGTCAAATTAATGTTAAAATATCTCTCTTCTTATTAAAACTGATCATCGATCCATCCTCTACAATATGGAAGTTTTTATCTCGTTATGATATATTATTTTTTGTTCCTACTGTTCCATTGTTTTTATGTCAGTCTTTTGATAATAACAAAAGGGGGAGAAGAACAAGATTTTGATGAGAAAGTAAATATTTTGTGACCTATTTCAACAAATTTGGTTAAATGTTGTTAGTTAATTTTTCTTTAGTTCTATTATTCTTTTGTAATTTTTTGTTATCTTCTAAATAGGGAGTGGTCTTGGTTGTAGGGGGAGCATTCAAATAGGGGGAGCTAAAAATTTCATGTTCAAACACATGTATTAGCATTTCAAAATCTTTAATATATATGTTTGTCATCATCAAAAGGGGGAGATTGTTTGATGTGATTTTTTGTTTGATGATAACAAACATATATATATCAATATATATATGTGTTTGCAGTTTGGACTATATACAGAAAGGAAGAAATATTCATATTGAATAATTATACTATTGCATAGAATCTATATAATTCAACTAGTATTTTTATTCAATATAATATTTTATTACAACACTTAAACAATACAAAGTTTTCAGCTCTCTCTATATATATACATACATCAGTTCATACATTTTACTTTTCTCACTACAACACTCAATACTCAGTTTTTCACTCTGTCTGCACATCTGCATCTATCTGCATTGTCCAGCTCCACTTCTCGTCCTGTCTCCTGTGTACCTGTATAATTAGCAACTACAACAGTAATCTGAAAACAAACAAATTTAAATTTGCAAAAATAAAATTTGTTTGTGTCTCAAATACATGGGGTATTGTCATCATCTTTGATTGTGCAATATCTATGCATATCAGTAATTTTTATCAGGGACAGGCAATTATAAGTGGCTACAGTACACACGTGTACATTCGTATACGTGTGCACTGCCACGCCAACTCGTGTGCACAAACTACAACAAAACACAAATTCATTCAAAGCAACATAACAGAGAAGAACAAAGACCAAGTGCAGCATCAGTCACACTTTATCAAAAATATGCAAGACAGCGGTCATGAATGCATTAACAACATCGAGCCAGAAACAGTCAAATATCCCACAAATGTCCAGACCAACAAAAACTTGAATACTGCACCAACTAGGAATGAACAGAATCACAAGGCAAGTGCACCACAACACAAGCATACACACACATACATACGCATGTGTATACATGAGGAAGGTTATAGATTCAAGTCCAAATGCACAGTTCAAACTACAGCGGACAGTGAAGTTCAAGTTACAGGTTAAAATGCACAAAGACATGGCAAGAGTCACAAGACCATCAAGCAGTAAGCAAGTGCAACTGGAAACAACAGAAATTGTGCAACACGATCAGAAGCAATGCAGTAAAGACCGAACGAGTAAGCTAACCGGCAAATGAACAGAGGCAACAAGGTCAGAGTACAATGCAACATTTTCATAATGCAGTGAAGCATGCTCATGGAACACAGCAACAACAGAGCTACATGAACAAATGCAACACTGTGAAGTAATGTAACAGCAATCACAGTGACAAACTGCAACAAACAAAGTCTCGACCAAAATCAGTAACACAATGCAAATACAACAACATAGCACAATGCACAAAAGTCACAAACAAGGTCAAACCCAAGATAAGTTCAACTCAAGGCAACTTGAAGCATACAAGGGATGAATACAACTTGATGAAGCAGTGGAAACAAACTCAAGTGCAACAGTTGAATACATGAACAAGTGTAGCATCTGATACAGTAAAAAAGTTCAAGTCAAGATGAAGCTACAATGCAACCCAGTGATAATGCAACATGGAGTATGCAAGTGAATTTCGAATTGTCAAAACTGTTTCAAGTTACAACTAAGAAGTCAGTGACAGCCCCAAAATCAAGATCAACATAATATGAAGCAGTTCAAATTCAAGTACAAACCCGAAAATATATGCATACACACATACATTTGTATATATGCACATATATAGTAAACAGGTGAATGTGCAGTAGGGAATGCAAAGACAATGGCGAGTACAAATCAGTGCAGAAATCAAGCCGAAGTTAAAGAACAAAATTCGTATCTTTTGATTAAGTCTTTGATTAAGTCAAAGAAAATCTAATTTGGAAAGAAATCTCTGCATAAAATTTCTCAAAGTCACATATGGTCAGTATTAATTCAAATGGGGACCGATACAACAAATATAGCAAGAAATTTTCGAATTAATTAATTCGAAAACAAATATGGACAGCAATAATTCGAAATAAAATCAAGAAAGGAATACTCCAAAATCCAGAAAAAATTCAGGAAAATAATCAACGATCAAATCTGACAGTGGTTAATTAGGGTTTCAACCCTATAAATACACCCCAAGAAATCATCATAGACAACAGAACAATCGAGTTAAAAAGCAAGCAATCAAACAAGCAACAAAAGAAATTACATACCGAACCATCAACAAACTCGATCAATAGAGAACGAGCTAGCAACAAGCATCAATCATCAGAGGACAAGCAAGAGCTTAATCAGACATCAGAAAGAAGCCGAAGCCCCAAATTCGAGGAAGAAACAGAAGCCCTAATTCAGATCGAATAAACAGAGGGCCGCCATTTTTTTACAAACAAAAGAAAATGGACCGGGTGAAATAAGATAAAGGGAAGTGACCGCATATCTTTTGTTTGTTTTGGGTTAGGGTATTTTTATTTTTATTATAAAGGCAAGATAATTTAAATTGTTTTAAATTTAGTGCTTGCTTTTATAATTTGCTTTATTTGTATGTTCTTTTCAAAACAAAACATGATAAATTATCACCTAGGTTTTAGGTGTTGTCAGATTATCTAGTTAGAGTTAGTCCAGTTAGCAGGGTTTGCAAGTTTGCAAAACTCTATAGGCGGTAGCAGGGTTTGTAAGTCTGTTAGAGTGTTTGTAAGCGGGAAACTGTTTAATTCTAATAGAAATCTGGGAATGCAGCAGTAGGCAGGGGTTGCCGAAGCTGGGTAAATTCTGTGTGTGATTTATTTTTCAGCATATTTATTTCTGCAGTTTGCTTCTGTGTTTAATTCACAAAAATTTGCTATAACCCTATTCACCCCCCCCTCTAGGGTTAATCTAGATCCTACAATATTCTTTGCATACCATCATCAAAATAAAGCATTGGTATATAGTTTTCAAGTGTAGCAAAAAGACCATGGTTATAGATGGTAGAACTAGAACTACAGTTGCCATTTCAAAATGATTCATTGGTCTTTTCTCTCTTCTATTTAGTCACCTTAAACAAATGAGACATTGGAAGAAAGAAAGTCCCTGATAATACTGGGATTTTAACATTTGTTTGAGCAGAGAAAGCTAAAGCTTGACCATGACAGACTTGTGGTTCGGTTAGGTTACCATAATATTTTTCTTATGGAAATGTATATCAAATTTAAATTATAGTATACTCACATCAACTGCTAAATTGAGGTCAGTGTCGCGATAACCAAGTTCTTTTAGAAGTTCCCTCATATGTAATAGGGGACTGGACATCTCTGATACCCATAACGCTGCCACCAATTCTGATCCAGACTGCAAATACAAAAAAAGGCATACACTTACCAGCATTATACGATAATTCAAAGTATAAGAGCACTTTAGCTCGTTAAAATGCTGCAAAAAATATGAGTAGGAAGCTAAGCATACAACCAATGTTGCATGAATTGTGGATACAAGGAAATTGTAAAAATCAAATGATCGATTAGGCAATATCTTTCTGAGTACTATAAACGTAATTCCCCCAGCAAACTGTTGCGCAAATGATCAACTTTAAGGTATGGTCTTCCATTTTACGTCTATTTTCTTCTTCTAAGAATATATTTGTTTTATCCAGTAGGTTGGGAGTTAGGAGGAGAAAGTGAGCTTTTGAAACTTGCATTGAGTATTGTCTCTTTAATAAAATGTTTGCAAGCGTAGGTAGTAATGGGAAATTGATACAGGTACAGCCAATAATTTGTATCTATATCCCTTCAATTGGCTCTGTAGTTTGTACCAGAGCATTTTGCCATAAAGAAATTTTGTTCACTCTTTATTAGGATTTGGATCATGCATCCACTCACCCATGGAGATTATAACAGTAAGCGATCCAAACAATAATAAGTTACCCATATTAGAAAGCTTAATCTAATTTTTACCCATATTAGAAAACCAAAACCTTAATAAATTACCCATATTAGAAAGCTTAATCTAATTTTTAACCCAAGCAACAATAAGTTGAGCTATCAAAACCAATACCATAGGTCCAAATCAAAATATTGAATTAATTAAGGTAAAAAAAATACTAACTAGGTTTTCTTTACCCTAATTAATCAGTTATTTTGTTGCAAAATTGATAATTTGTTGTTAGTTTTTATCCCACAACCTTTTTTGCAAAACCACCATGATTTAAAAATTGACACAAATCATCATACTGAAAGTCAAGAAAGCATCCATATTAGAGATTACCAAGACATGCAAAGACATTTTTTTTGTTTTTTATTTCACCCAAGAGAAACAATGACAAAAATTCAAATGAAACAAAATAATACATTTATTAATAGCACAAAGAGTTGTCTGAACTATAGATTTTGTTTGTTGTTCATTTTTTTCTTAAAATAAAAAAAAGAAGTAGAAAACAAAAAAAATCTAGAAGAATAATATCTGGGAACATCATTCGTACAGGCCTTGATAAACCGTTCTGCTCCTGAATATTTGATCATATTTAAAACTTGTAAAATAAATGGCATAGGTGAGTTGTCTCACTACAATATAGTGACAGCTTATCTATTTGTTTTTTCCTTATTCTTGTATTTTCGCTTTCCCTTGTGTAGTTGTACAGTTATATTACATAATACATATCATCGAATTATTTCTTATATAACAATCTGTCATTTTCACATACCTACTCTAACCGTAATATATACTCTACGCCATCCATATCTGCTTATAGTTTTTTACCATGTGATATGCACCAGCTGAGCTGCAACACAATGAATAAATACGAAGAAAATCATAAGCTCGACCAAATGATCTTTGATAAACTAGTTTACTTGAGAAGCTATAAATCTCTGTTTGCAGACACATTGATAGCAATGGAACTTTTGTAACATAATACAAACACTCAAAACCAAGTATATTCGTCACTTTCTAAAAAATTATCAAAATATTACAGGTTAAACAAACGCTTGGCTGAATTAGGAGCATAGCACAAGCGTCATAATAATATGATCTATAATTGCTCAATAGCAAATAGCAACACACGGTTGACTGCTTGCTAAAACATGTGTTAAACATAGCCTGTCATATATGGTTATTGTCTTGTAAATACTTTGTAATCGGAATTAAACTTCAGTGTTGATAAGTTGTCCATTTCATGATTTATAACATTATCTAGAGTTTTCATCAGTCATCATGCAGTATAAAGGAAACTATAGAGGGCATAAAGCATTCGATGGATGGTGATTTCATAACCAAAAGCTACATATTGAATCTATACCAATATATATCACATTTTTTGCATCTTTTTTTATTCCTGCTTTTTTTGTATGAGTGGTCAGAGTAGGCATGTCTTGATATGTATCAGATGTTTCTATTGAATTCCATTATGACAAATCAACATAAATAGAAAATAAAACAAAAACAAAAACAGATTCCCCTCTAATGAGAAACCAACATTGCTACATTTATTGTGAGGTTGGAAGAACTTTCTCGTATCGGTCAATCAAACAACTGTTACGTTAGAACCATATGTACATTTTCTGTTGCTTTCACCGATTAAATTATGGCTTCTGATATTAGTTGTCACTGTTATATTGAATAACAAGTAAATCTAATTCATGCATGATAATCATAGTCAATCATTACAGGACAAATTCATCCAACTAACTAAGGACTACACGGATAATAAAATCTACACTCATTTACTAATGTTACAATACTACAACCAAACTTTGATGTTGCTATGTGCCCATAACATCATAATTATTTAGCATTCCTTTATCTCATATTTGTACTTTTATTCATTCAATTTCCAATTACGAAGATTTAGTTGGGCAAATGAGCACCAACATGACTACATACAGAATTCCAATTAAAAATTAAAGAGGCATAAAATTAGTTCAAACACCTTTTTTCGAAATCTTTTATAATTATCCTTTAATACATCAATAATATTTTTGTCCCATCACTGTTTACAGAATTTACTGTATTGAAATTCATTTGTGAAAATTTTATGAAATTATATATATCTTGAGTTCAAGAATATCTACCAGAAAAGCAAAAGGAAAATAAAATCGATCGAGTTCAGAAATATCTACCAAAAAACAAAAGGAATCATCGATCGAGTTCAAGAATATCCACCAGAAAAGCAAAAGGAAAATAACATACCAAAACAAGTCAAACTCGATCGAGAAGCAGCCGGCTTCGAATCAAAGTGACAAAGCAAATAACCGTATATAATTCGCGGCTTCAACAAATTCGAAAGCCCTAATTTTTCGAGCAAAGAAAAGTGGAAAAGAGGAACGAGAGTACTGCTTCACGGAAAAGAAGAAAAGAGGGCCGACTTCTATAATTTTTCTTCGGGGTACTGTAGCTTAAAAATTAGGGTTATCTATTACAACGGGCATTTTTATCCCGTTGTAAATTTGGCACCTATTACAACGGGCAATTTTAGCCCATTGTAAAATTGACACTTTTATTACAAGGGGAATTTTGTGAACGTTGTAAAAATTGACATCTACTACAACGGGCATGAAAGGACCGTTGTAATAGCATTCTATTACAACGGCAAAGACTGCCCGTTGTAAAAAAGGTGTTATATAAGAAATCTATTACGACGGGCCCGAATGGACCGTTGTAGTAGCTTACTATTACAACGGGCAGCAAATGCCTGTTGTAAAAATGACGTTGTAATAGAGTATTTTTGTTGTAGTGGACTACCTTCCGATATTACACCTCTAGAGAAATGTAGCGAGGTCAATAGATTATCTGCACCTCTACTAACACAAAACCGACTTACCTCTTCCAAGATAGTATCGAACATGTCATCGCCCCAGTCGTTACCGACCTATCTGAGACGTCTCTTAGCATACACCACAATAATTTAAACCAGAACGTCATAGCGGGTAGAAATATATCTAGAAGGGGATGATCATACCCTAATGGTTGCGAACCACATAGCCTTGCCGCATCTACCATGTTTTGGCCATTTCCGGGTGTGAGGCTTGAGGTAACAATTACCTTTCACATAACACATCATCTTTCTTTAAATGAGACACTGCCATTCCATGGTAACACACCGATCTCTACAAACGTATAACTCCTGAGCTCATACGTCTCAAGAAAGGGTGTTAAGCAAAGCGAATTTGCCTTATCCGCCACCAAGTAGATAATACGTTCATAGATATCACTTATGTAACTAGAAATGCAATGTTGGACATCGGTCTATATGAGTTCGTTTTGGGACTGAATGAAACCAAAGGCACTCTCCTACCACATCCTGTCGGGAATTTACCCTAGAATTTGTAGCAATTAGTCCTTGCATTAGATATTTCATAACGAAGAGACTACTGCTACTATATGTATATTGAGAGTTTATCCCCAAATGATCAAAAAGTAGTCTGTCGTTATGAAAATCCCAAATATCATATCCATGTCTTCACTTCGAGTACGTATATTGGTTCGAAGCATTCTTCGGATATGAATCATCGAAATCCGACCCTATTTCCTTTGAAACAATCATCGATAAAAAGATGTTCTTGTGAATAGGAAATTATTCTTTAATTGATTTAGTTCTTATATTATCAATAAATCCCTTTTGGAGGTATATATTTCCTAAAACATTTTTTTCGATATATACGGAATCATTAAACCTCTCTTACCATTGCTTTTGATTTCTTAAAAACTTTATACACTTAACTCGTTTCCGACATTTTGATCATATCTATCCCTCGCCCAGGGAAGAGATCAGGTAATCAGGGTACTGGTTGCTCCTAAACATCTCCTTAGTTTAAGCACCTCATATCTAGATCTAAGAATAAAAAAATACAATCTACTCGTCGGTTTTTAGAGCCAAGATTAAACCACTTAATTTGTAATAGCTTTTACTTACATCGTTTATTTAGATTCTTTTAAATAAACTACAAAACTTCCAAATAGTCATTAAAACACTTGATTTTTCCTTTGAAAACATTTATATATGATTTGGAAAAGAATCATTCAATTTTAAAATAAAAATTTAAAAGTTATAGAAAAGTGTTACGGAAAACGCTTTTTATAAGCTATAATAATCAAACAACTTTTATTATTATTTGTCATTTTTATTACTCAAATCATATTAAAACATTTTAAAACTTTTATAAGATTTATTTCATATTTTTTAACAAATTTAAAACATAATTTCTAAAGAAATCCAGTTTTGGATTCAGAGCTGCAAAACCGTGATTTTTCCTAAAACTTGCTTTACTCATATCTCAAAATCTACTTATTGAAATCTTGATTTTCTTTCTTCGTTGGAAAACTGTGGATATAATAGCTCAAAAAAAATATTCTCTTGTAGAATTTCGAGCTATAGACCATCTTTTACCCTCATTTGACTTTTATGGCGTGAAATCGCGAACTGCCGTTATGCGACGCGCTTATTTTTAAGTAAATTTTCTATTTGTTTTCAAACTTCACCAAAACGCTTTTCAATATTTATAAAATATTTCAAACTCATTTTTAACCATTTTTAAGGAGGTTTAACATTTCATACGCACCTATTCATTAGATCAAGAAAAGTGATTTCCTATGTGCTTATCGACGTGTATTTCCGTGACTTGCATATATAATAAACATTCATATTTAAACCACAAAACTTGATGATAAAATCATAGTAAACATCAATCATATAATCATCCAAAATATAATATAATAGTTTAGGAGTTCTCACCTTGAGTTTTCAACAATAAATTAAAAATTCGCTATAGCTCCGCTACTCAATTTTCGAAGCTCACCATTCTTTGAATTTTATCTCCTAGATGCCTTGACCAAGACTTGAGATGGCTTGGAGCGCACAACCTAGTGATGGGCAAGTGGTGCTTGGCCTAATGATGTAGTGTGTTGGAGTTTGTGAAGAACAAGGAGAAAAGGTGGAGTTTTGGGGTTGTTTTGAGGTGTTTAAGTGTATATAACTATATGTTATAATTTAAATTCTTTTTGAAATAAATTTTGACACTATTTCTCTTAGGATAGAAGCCATTAAAATGGAAGACAAAGCTTAGGAATATGAATAAGAAGATGAATGAAAATGAAGAGAAGAGGGTAGGGTATGTATAGGAAAAGAAAAGTGTAAAAGTATCCATGCATACATCATCATCTTCATCACCATTATGTGGCTTCACCATCATACTTCCCCACTTTCTAGGCATGGCAAACATCCTCCTCCATGTGCCCATCACTTACGTCATCTCATGCATGCATGTATTGACTTACGTATGCTTAAGGAGTAAGAAATCTTAAAATATATTACATATTTTATATTATTCTTTCATACTTAATTATTTTTGTATATATATGTTTATGTGCATGTTCTCATGTAAGTACATGTACAAGTGTATGTGTATGTTACATATTCCTACAATGTTGCACAACTTCCACATGTTGTATCATTATAAATCCCGATTCCGATTTTCGATCATATTTTCTCTTTTAATTTAATGTGCATATTTTTGTAAACAATTTTTGAAAGTAAATTTTCTTATCATTCTTAGTTAATTAAAATGATCATATTTTATTATAAAATTATATAAATTAACATAAATAATTATTTACAAAATTATTGTTATATCGGTAAAGCTAAACGATCATTTTAAAGTGATATATTTATGGGATGTTACATACTCCCCTCCTTAAAAAAAATTCGTCCTCGAAATTAAGATAAGAAGGAAAGAACTCAAAAGGAAATGTATTCGATATAACGAATATATACAAAAGTATGGATAAGTGACTATACCACAAGTGGTGAGTACACTACAACAATATAATCTTTATATTTCATTCTTCATTTCTAAATTCGGGATATGCCCTTTTAATTCTATCCTCCGTTTTCCAAGTGCAATCCTCAGCATCTCCACTACATTAAACTTTGACTAACCTTACTACCCTACTCTTTAATTATTTCTTATCAAGATAAATGATTCGAACAGGTCGTCTAATAACTGCCAAATTTAGTTCCACCTCCAAGTCTTCCTGAGCAGCAATTTCTATAATTTGTTTTAGGTCACACACATGTTTCCTCAAATGAGATACATGAAAGATATTTTGCACTCCCGCCAACATTTCTAGCAATTGCACTCAATAAGCTAGTGGGCAAATTCATTCAAGAATGGGAAATGGTCCAATATATCGAGATGCTAACTTATTCGTTCTTCCAAACCTCACTACTCCTCTCATCGGAGAGACTTTCAAAAAGACTGAATCTCGAATTGAGAATTCTAGATTTCTACGCCTTTGGCCTGTATAACTTTTCTGTCTGCTCTAGGCTTCCTTTAGCTTCTTTCTAATCATATTGACCTTCTCTGAAGCTCCTTGTATCATATCAGGACCAAGTATTAACCGATCTCCAGTTTCAATCCAACATGTCGGTGACTGCACAGACGACTATAAAGAGCTTCATACGGTGCTATGCAGATAACTAGCTTGATAATTGTTGTTATAAGATAACTCTACTAAGTGCAAATATTTTCCTAGGAGCCTCTAAAGTCAATAATACACGCCCTGAGAAGATCTTCCAAAATGTGACTAACTCTTTCCGTATGTCCATCAGTTTGGGAGTGATAGGCGGTGCTTATATTCAGCCTTGTTCCCAAAGAGGCTATAATGCTTCCCAAAACTGACTAGCAAAGATTGGATCCCGATCGCTTACTATACTACTTGGAACTCCATGCAATCATATAATTTCCTTCATCTATATATCTGTAAGGCTTGCAGCGGACCTTATTGATTTTACTGGAATGAAGAATGCACTTATAGTTAATCGGTATATGATAAACCAAATGTCTTTGTTCCTTTTCCTCCTTCGAGATAACCCATCAGTAAAATCCATTGATATTTGACACCACTTCCAAGCTGGAATCTCCAGCGGTTTAAGTAACCCTGTAATTTTCTGTTGGTCGCTTTTGACTTGTTGACAATTGACGTATCTGCTAACATAAATGGATATGTCCTTTTTCATACTTTTCCACCAAAATGTGCACTTCATATCTCTATACATTTTGTTAACTCCTGGATGAATGTTAAGTTTGGATTTGTGACATTCAGCTAACACCTCCCATCTAAGATTTTCCGCATCTGGAATGCAAATTTTCCTATTCCATCGTAATACTGGGCTTTTATCCACTTCAAAGCTTGAATTTCTTCCTTCTTCGGCTGCTTTAATGAACTTTTCAAATTTTCAATCTTCTCTCTGTTTACTTGCTATTCTTTCTAGAAGAGTTGGAGTTATTACCAAACAAGAAATAACAGCGTACTTCCTACTCAACACATCAGCTACTACATCAGCTTTCATTGGTGTGTATAAGACATCTAAATCATATGATGTGAGAAATTCTAGCCAATGTCGCCGCCTCATGTTTAAATCTTCCGAGTAAAAAGATAATTTAAAGATTTATGATACATAAAGAGCTTAAATTTTTCATCTAATTTAAAGAAGAAATTTTATTTACTAAGATCAATTCAGAGTTTTATTGAAATAAACTATGAAAAATTCTTACCCATCAAATAATGCCTCCATATTTTTAATGCGAACGCCACGCTAATAATTTTAAGTCATGTGTTGTATAATTCTTCACATGAGTCTTTAGTTGTCTACTTGCATAAGCAATCACTTTACCTTCCTGCATCAGAATTGCACCAACTCCTTCCCTACAAGCATTTGTATAAACGGTTAATCCACTCTTTCCATTTATAATTGCTAGGATTGGAGCGGTTGTTAACCTCGTTTTGAGTTTCTGGAATCCTGCTTTACATTTAGGAGCCCAGATAAATTTTTCATCATTCATGGTCAACTTGGTTAGGTGGTAGGAAATTTTTGAGAAGTCTTAAATTTATCTTCTGTGATACCTTAGCCAGACATAAGAAGCAACGAACTTCTTTAGGAGTTTGTGGTTGCTTCCAATTTAGAACAGTTGCAACTTTTATAGGATCTACTGAAATCCTCTCCCTTGGCACTATATGTCCAAGGAATCTTACCTACATTTCCCAGAAATGGCATTTTGAGAATTTAGTTTTGAGCGCATTATTTCTTAATATCTCTAACATAATTTCTTGATGCCTTTTGTGTTCTTCATCTGTCTTAGAATAGATAAAGATATCATCGATAAAGACTAACACAAATTTATTGAGTATATCTCTAAATACTCTATCCATAAGGTTTCCAAATAAGCGAGCGCATTGGTTAGCCCAAAAGGCATAACCAACTATTCGAAGAAAGTGTTCGGACTTTTAAATGCAGTTAGATGGATGCATTCTTCTACGATTCTCAGCTGATGAAACCTATTGCTAGATCCATTTTCAAGAATACCCAAGCACCATATAATTGATCAAACAAGTCATCTATTCGTGGTAGAGGATACTTGTTCTTAATAGTTTGTTTATTCAAATCTCGGTAATTTACGTACAACATCGGAGATCCATCCGACTTGGCAACAACTACCGCCGATACCTAAATTGAACGACTCGGCCTTATCAATCCTTTCTTTAATAGCTCTTGAGTTTGATTATTTAACTCTCCCTCTCTTTCGGAGCCATCCTTCGGTCCTATTGTTTAATTGTCCTTGCATCAAAAATCAAATCAACATGAAATTTGATTTCCTGATGTAGGGGCAAACTTTTTACTTCTTCAAAGATGTCTGAGAATTCTTTAACAACAGGTATGGTTCCTAATCCTTCCTGAGATGAGTTTAATCCATATAGGAAACTTCCCCTCCTTAGACTAGGATCCTCACAAGATATTTCTATAAACTTCCCAAAACTGGTCCATAAGGTTATCGTCCTACTAACGCTATCGAGAATAGTTTTATACTTAGTCAACCAATCCATACCAAGAAAAATTTAAATTCCAAAGACAAATAGGTCGAAAGGAATTTTTTGGGAAGAGTGGGAAATTTGGACTTTTTCACAATTCATACAAAGGTTAGTAGTACCACCTGTAGGATTTGTCATGCAAATAGGGGTATTAACTAACTTAGGGTCAAGTTTTAATTCTTCTATGGTCTTTTTAGCAACAAAACTACGAGAAGTTCTTGTATCAAACAATACTCTAATTAAAATATCTTCGATAAAAATATTACCTTCTAAAACTCTCATGCCCTTCACATCCTGAGAGGTTGAAGGCTCATCATTTATTGCGTAGACTCTGGTTTCTCTCACTTCCTCATGATCGGACAATCCTTGATCATGTGCCTTGGTTGGTGACAATTATAGCAGAGGCTATTTTAGACCATAGGAGAGACGTAATCCTATACCTTTAGACTTCTACAATTCTTTGCAATATGGCCCTTCTTCTTACAATTGTTACAAGTGTTTCCTTAAAGTGGTTCCTTAAGATCCTTCCCCGGGTTTTCCTAGCCATGGATTTTTCCCACTGTTATTGAACTTCCTCTTTTTTCAATTGTTGGCGTTGTTGGTATGAACTGCCACGGGATTTTTCTTGTCCAATGTTTCATAACCGAATCCCATATCTAGAAATTCTATAAATGATCCTTTAACACGGGTAGTTATCCTGCTATAGTACTTTGTAAAATCCCATATCTTGAGGTCCAAAGCTAAGCACTACAGATGCTACAGTCATCTATATTATTAACTTCCGACGACTAAATACGGCTATGTTAATGGTATCTATAATATAAAAAGTAGTTGAATATGAAAAAAAATCATAGATTTGATAACAACATTTTTCCATTGCATTTCAAAAAAGATGTTCCATATTCATATTACATAATCTCAAACGTTTCCCTGGCAAAGATTTAATGTACCTATTACAAAAGACAATAAGAGCGACATATGAAGATGCCCCTTTGGATGATCAGAGTCATATAGTCATAATTGACTTAATACATACATAGTGGAAATAAACAACAAAACAAAGAACTGCAACTCATAATAGCTAACTATTAGCCTCCTTCTCGCCTTCGCTAACTTTAGTCGTCATCCTACTAAAACCTATAAAGCTCAACCCTCAGCTTACTCAAATTAATTTTGAGCAACTAAGAGTTTAAGGGGAAATGCATAAACCTTGAGTCAGACATAAAGCCTGGTGTGAATAATAATATACATCTTGGTTTTTGATGTTAAGTGAGACGATACCACTTAGCGGAACGGGTTTCCCCTCACTTACACCCTTTATAAAACCTATCTTTTGCAAATATTTATCATGTAACCAAAATCGGTTAAGACTATAAATCATCATTATGTAAACATGCATATATATCAGGTAACAAACGGACTATCTATCCGTACACAATACTTTTGTTTAGCTTACTATTAACCTTTGGCTGACTCTGGCCTACCAAAAAATATAACAAAATAATATAATATCCGTTAGACACCTCTTCTGGGCGTCTGCCCTTAAGTATCTATTAAATACTTCTCTTATGGACAGTCTGTTCTTAACTTAACATCTCCAAGGTTCACTTGATCCTAATGGTTTTATAGGTTCACCAATAACCTATCTGTATACAAACATATATTCCTTTCTGTGTGTAATCATAATTTTAGTCTTACCTATGACAAAGCCCTGCATATTGAAATTTTGGACTAAAATTAGCTGAGACCAAGGCTAATGTACAGGGAGCGACCCTATAACAGTCCCATTTGGTATTCTTATATCTAAGTCATTTTACTTAGGGATACCTTCCCATAATTTTCCTTGAAAAACCTTTTATCTGAAATTGATTTAAAACAATTTAAACCAAACTTAAACAAGGAAAACATTTATACTCTATACTTTACTCCAAATCACCTTATCATGCTATATATACTTTACTCAAATCTTTGTTGATGATAACCTTTAAACATTTGAAAGTACCCCTTTCGAGCCTATGGAAAGTACCTCTTTTGAAACCATGTAAAACCCTTTCTTTTATTTTGGACGAAAGCCAAATCATCCTTTCGAAACTATTCATATAACCTTTTGAAACCATTGAAATTCCTTTTCCTTCGAAAGCTAAAAACCTTTGACATCTCTTTTTTAAACAATTAAACATTGCCTTTCAAAAACATCAGAAAAACCTTTCCTTTAAACTTATTCAAAACCATTAGAAAAACCTTTCCATTTGACCTTTTGAAAACATTAGAAAATAGTACCTTTCGAATCCTTTGAAACCCTCTAGGGAACCTCCCCTTTGAACCTATTGTTAAAACCTTTCGAAAGAATTAAACATTTAGAAACTCAAACCTTTCGGATGCACTTGGGTTCAATTTGAAACATGTGGAAAAACATCTTTCAAAATCATTCAACGCTATCTTGTCGAAACCTTTGAGTTATTCTTTAAAAATCACTAAGGGTCACAAGCAACAGGATCGAAAGCTTACCCCTTTCAAAAGCTATAACTAAGTTGGGAAATGATGGTGTCGAAATACCCTTTTCGAAAGCATTGGAGAAGCAGCAGGGTTTTCATAAAACAAAACAATCCCCTTCGAAAGCTCTGTTTCAAAAGGTAGGGAGCGGTAGTAAAGGCTTCGACATAGTCGGAAGCTATCATTTAAAAACAAAAGCATAACTATTTCGAAACCAACCTTTTTAACTAATGACTTAGTCAAAAGCTATTACTTAGAACAAAGACGCAACCTTAAAACCTTTCTTTAAATCAATTGACCTAGTCGAAATCCAACAAAGTCGAAACCTTCTTAGTCGATAGCAAAGCAGGCGCTTTTCTCTTTAAATAAAAGGCACTTCAACCCTTTTGGAACCCCTTGATTTCGACTCTTACCTTCCGCCTTTGTCCAATTCATTGTATATCAACATGTTGATACTATGTTCATTGGTTTGAGGAAGGAGGTGGAGGGTCTTAGTCGAAAGGTTACTTGGGCGAACCCAAAAGTGGTGAAACATACTTTTAACATGAATTTCTGATTTTAAACACTTTTAAGTAAACTTTTTAACTAACCTGCTTTGTTTGTCAAACTCTTACTAGTTACTAATTTTTCTTTTCTAAAAGTACTACCATAATCCTTGAAATTATTTATTTAAATCATTTGCAAAATTCCTCTTCTCCTTAATTAAATATTTAAAACATTTGTGTCTCATACCTTAAATAGTTTTATATATTCATCAAAACTATTTGGAAAATTCTACAAAAATTCCAGAAAATCCTTTTCAATATGTTATCTAACATATATAAATTTTAGACCCAAATAATTGTTTATTTTATCATAAATAATTTATAACATAATAAAACATCTTCTTTACTAGAAAATTAATTTAAAATATAATCTAAAGTTGCAAGGCATTTGGATATCATTAAATAGGATTTTCACATCAAAACATATCATAAAATTCATATTAATAAGAATAAATCATCAAAACGTATAAATAAACATTTTGCTCGTCAAAATCATGGCTAAATCATGCAAGATAAATTCGGTTTTCATCTTAAAACCGAAATCATTTAGAAAACTTGAGATGTAGAAATTATTCACCTTAGCTTTGTGATTAGGATGCGAGATTCGATCTTGATTAATTTGTTTACTTCTTCCACTTGAAAATCCTAACTTTACCTTCTCTTAAGATTGAAAATGGTGGTCGGCCATAGAGTATTTTCGCTTGAAAATATTAAATGAACATGTGTTAGATTCCCTAAGGGTTTAGGGTATTGGTGTAATCATTTTCCTATTTTGCCCTTCCTTATTTCCTAACACTTAACTCATGTTAGTTCATTATTTATCCATTAATATAGCATGATTACCCCTTAATTTAATCATAAATATCAATCCATAATCATTCTATATTATTTAATTTAGTTTAACTAATTAAATTTTCTAAATAATGTCACTGAAAATATGGGGTATTACACACTTCTCGTTCATCCAGAAAATAAAATTCTCGTTTTTCTTTAAAGGCATGTCAATTAGACCTGGCCCAAAAAGATAATTCATTGAACTTATTAGCATTATCTTCAATAGTCATTTCGTCCTGCTTCACATCCATAAAGCTTCTATAAAGATGAGATTTCCCGGACGCTGACATGTACTGCTCCTCCAAGACCTCCTTAAACCTTCCCCAAGAGAAATTGTCCTCTGATTCACTTAGAGTAATAGGCTCCCACCAAGCCAGAGCCCTTCCTGAAGTTGCCACAGGGCCAAAAATCTCTTTACTAATATCCAACGCCTTAAAGATCCTTTCACATGATTTAATTCAAGCATGTACTTCAATGATAGCTTATGTACCCTTGAATGGTTTTCCCTCTAAGGTGGTAAAATTCTTGCATAGAGTGACAAAATTAACCTGGGGTAGTATATGAACTATTTTCTCTACAACGACGATTGGAGCTCGACCGTTGGCTATTGTGGTGCTATTATTTCCCCGTCTTTGTCCTTTACGACTACTCATATTTTACTACTTTAATTTAGTAATAAATCTTTAGAATACAAAGACGAAATTATCTTGGGGAATGGGCATGTAGCACAACATGATTTTTATTTAGATAAGGATTCAAAATGTGCACTCTCAAAGATTAAACTCGTTAGGGTATTACTAACCTTATCTCTAATGGGTTAAACCCCACTAAAGCCAAGATTCTCGCTTAACCTTCAGCTCCGATACCGAATGTGAAGACCTGTCTCCTCGACTCTCGAAAATCGACACTAATATATTAATGATATTCATGTGTTTCAAATCCAAACGCCAGGGAGGCAGATTTCAAGGGTAAAGTAAAGTAAAAGATAGAAGCACAAATTCTAATATTACGTTAAAATCGATAGATGGTACATATAACCACCCTCACTAGGGTACATCGGATTTTTTTTGTATGAACTAACCCAGCCAGGAACTGTTATAACTGCCTGCCTCCTACTTGCCGGTATTGACTAACTTAGGCACAACTGAAAAATAAAGATAAATTGATATATGGACATCCACATCGGGTGCTCCAGCTCCATGCTCCAAAAACCTCATCCAGCATGCTCTTAGCCAAAATGCTCTAAATAGAATCCTGACTACTTGGCTATCGGAAAATAAAGTACCCAGAGTTTAAAGGAAAAACAAAATAAACTCCAGGTCAGTCATGGGGCTGGTGTGAGAACTCAAAATACGTTGTTTGAAAACAAAAAGGTATCTCAAAAGACCACGCCGCACATAAACATGGAACGAGTTTTTACCTTATGATAACCAAAACATTCTTTAGTAAAAACACTTAATATTATGTAACAACCGTGATTTTATTATCATCGTAAAAAAAATTTAAAATAGAAAATTTTAAACTAAAATTTGAAAAAAAAAATAGTGCAAAATTATTTAAAAGTCAAATGAATGCATAAGGGGTAGCATGTTGAAATAAGTGGCAAATATGCCTTCACGCATGATAAATGGATGGTCCATTTTAAAATGCAAATGAACATTATGCTAACACATTCATTTAAAACAAAAGTGAAACATTTTCTTGGCTGTTACCAATTTAATAAACAATGTTGGAACATTTTACACTTAGCTTTTGCTGTCACAATTTTACAAAAGAAAGTTTGTAACCTTGCTTTTGTGCCATCATCAATGCTAGTGGCGTCCTTCTCTGCAGAGCACGTTTTTCATTTAATGCAAATGTAAGCCAGCACGTTTTCAAGTTAATGCATTTGTACCCAAAGTTTCCAGCATGCATATTTGATTGACTTATACATATTTTTGAGAAAAGCTGCATCAATTCTTTCTTTTGCTCATCAAATTCCAATAGTCAGAGAAACATATTAATGGAAGTGCAAAACTTTGCTTCAAATATTCCTTGCTGATAACTGGTTTGGAGGCAAATTAAATGTGAGTTCAGAACTCACATCTCTAATTTATTAACTACTTTATTTTGTGAGTGCAAAACATATTGCCAGCTGTTTGTATTATTTCATTGTGTACATGAAAAATGGCATACGAAAAATGTTCTGGTAAGTAAATTTGTGTTTACTTCTTCTTGCGTGTGTGCCAAAGATTTCATTCCCAGGCCATCAATTTGTAATTCATTTTTGTGTATTCATGAAATACACAAAGCTTTGGTCAGGTCTTCATTTGATTGTCTATGACTTGAATACTGTGGGTAGGTGTGTGTGAACGGGTTGTGTGGAAAAGAATGTGTACAGGTCACTTAATATGTAGTAGCATGCATGTAAGATATTTATTGCTTTCTTCATTTTTTGGCAAAGCAGTAGCATGCAAAAATTTGTTTCAAAGTCTCTTATTACCAAAGGGTTGCGCGCATCATAAAATGAAAGCATGTGGTCAAATCATGCTGATTTTGTCCAAGGGCATTTCTCATTTTTGGAAATGCACGAGGCAAGCCTAGAAGAATTATGTTAGTGTGCATGATGTATGTACAGGTTTCATTAAGCTTTGCCTATTTTATTTTGTGATAGAAAGATTAATGCTTTGTATTGCGTGTAAATATTCTAAGCATATAGCAGTTCAAGTGTGTGTGCAATAATATATGGACAATATTTTGTCAAGTTTGTAGTGTAGTTGTAACATTGAAATCATAGTCATGTTCCAGGTCATCATTTATTTTAAACTTCATTTGTGCACGTAAACCCATATTTTTGTGGCTCGTGCATGCATGATTTAGTGCAAGTTGTAGCACAATGCCTAGATACGTATGTGATGTGTGCGTGTAAATGAAGGGTCCAGGCTACCCATTATTTCATGTGCATAAATATATATAACTATGCCCAGTTACTATAATTCGTGTTTTATTTACAAGAAAGCTAAAGCCTTTTGGGTTGCATGCCTGTCCATTAGGGGACACGTGTTTATTGTCCTCCTCAATTGTATTTTGTCCAAAAAGTGTTGCATTCCTTGAATTTTTAAAATGGCCAAACCTTTGTTTAGTTACGTGCATGCATTTCTTGTATTTCAAAACTTCATATATGCGTGCATTTATTTGTTATGCCAGCTTTTACTTCTTACGTGCATGTAAACGTCATTTTTCATGCAATATATTTGGTGAATATAGTAGTGCAATCTACTATTTGATTTACGTTGAACCGGTGTTTGGTTTTAAAACGAGTTTTGTTGCCGTTATTTTTATAATGGAATTTTTACGCTGGTGTTAAGATTTTGAAGCGTGTTGTTTTGACGACATTTTTGACGAATAAAAATTACTGTTATTTTGACTTCAGTAAGCGTCATTTTATAGTAAATTTTTAAGCGATTATCCCACAACGCTGATTTTGTATCCGTTTTTACGGTGTTTTGTGAAGCGCAATTTCCTCGTCGAAATTGCTATAGTTTTTGTTGTTTTAATCACGTGTTTTAAAAATGGTTTTAAAATAAAATTGTTTCCAAAAATTTTATGGTTTGCGCTTTTAAAAGAATGAGGTAGCAATTTAAATGTCTCAGCAAAATTGAGAACTATGAACCCTTACTTTTACCGATTCGCTTAATTCCGGACTTGTCCATTTGAGAACGTAAATTTTATTTATTCAAAATACACAATTTTGCACTTTCAAGGAAACGATGAAGAGATTTAAACGAGTTGGCAAAAATGCGGAATATGGAACCACGCTTTTACTAATTCGGTTAATTCCGGACTCGTAATTGAAATATTGGCTACGGATTTGTTGTTTGATGATTTTGTTGGGTTTTCGAGCCACTATGTTGGACCTTCGGGTCATATGACGGACCTTCGGGTCAATTACCAGTACTAAACCTTCGGGTCATATGTTGGAACTTCGGGTCATTTGTTGGGCACCAAAAATTATGATGACAGTACTTGGTAGGCTTCGGTCATATGTTGATGCACGTGCGGCGTAGCTTAGTCTCGCCATATGATGGGATCGATCCACTTTTATTATGATTTTTCTAGTTATCTATTTTTGATTTCTAGATTTTGTGAATTGCTATTTTGAATTCAATAATGAATTTGAAAGTTGATTTTGTTGGAGTTTAATGAGATTTCTTCATTTAAACTATGCTGATTTCTTATGTTGAATAGTCTCATTCGAGACTATGATTATTTTGCTATGATGTTATTTACGATGCATTCACTTCTAAATTTAAATTAGACTGGTCCGTTTATTATTTTCTTTTAAATAATACTCGGGTCAGACCGAGTTATTTTAGGGTAATCACTATCTCTGATTCTATTGCCGCTTCATCCTTTGGGATTTCACTTCATCTTTTTGTTTAGACTTCGAGTGTAATTTTGGTATATTGACTATCGTCTCATGTATGATGATATCTATATATATGTACTTTTTGGTTCATGTAAACTATCGATTGTTGTAGCATGTATTTCAGACTTATCTTTCGCTATATATCTTATATTTATGTTCGGATGTGATTATACTTATCTATGTTGTTGTTATTATGAGTTGTTCTGAATTTTTCTTAAGCCATTGTAGTTTCGTTTTAGATTTGGATTGAATATGTATCTTTGGGAGTAATTTACAAAACTCCTATCCATGTAATCAATACTCGTCTAAGGAATAACATACGGATGGTCGCTTCTAACAAGCTTTATTCTTCGTGATAGCAGACGTTATTCCTTATAATAACCTTTGTTATTATGAGCATAGAGGTGGGGCGTCACAGCTTGGTATCAGAGCTGAAATTCAAAACAAATTATAATAAACGCAGAACAGAAGCAGGATGGAACATGCGTTACAACTATTCGAGGGTTCTATTCGTGCCTTTCTAATCTAGTCTTTCCACTTTAACATATTGGAGTATGTCTTGGAATAAATCTCATATTCTACACTATTCCATTTGTTAAGATTCTTATCAATCTTGTATTGTTTTAACTAATCCTTACCTTCTCTTGTTCTCTCAGCCTATGGCTGGAAGAGGTAGAAGGAAGCGTTCTTCTGTAGGTCCGTCTACTGGTTCTCATCCGGACGGAGTCTATATGTCAGCTGATCAGTTCATGGAGCTATTTCAGGGTACTCAACCTTCTATTGCTACTCCCGCAGCTCCCTCTCACAAGTCTGCCTTCGCCCGCATATGTAGTGACTATTCCCACCTTGGAGGCAAGCCTTTCAAGGGATCGGAAAGCGTATTGGAGGTTCAGACTTGGTTGCGCGCTTGTGAGCGCATATTTTCTCAGATGGATCTTTTTGATCATCATCGCGTTCTCATGGCATCTAGCACGCTGCAAGAACGTGCACTTGATGAGTATGAGCTTTTTACTATGGAAGTTGATGAGTCCTCTCTCTCACAGTTTAAGGAACGTTTCAAACTTAACTTCGTTCCTGAATCAGAAAAGGCTAATATTGCTCGTAGTTTCCTTGAGTTGAAGCAAGGAAAGTCTCTAATTCTGATTATGTTGCATCTTTCGAGGCCTTGTCCAAACACGGAGTTAAGTTCATTAACACTCCGCGTAAGAAGAATCTTCATTTTGTTGATGGTTTGAAGAAGTATTTGAAGAAAGTTCTTTTGCTTCAGCTTAAGCTCACTTTTGAGGAGCTTGTTGATTTCGCTCTTTGCCTTGAAGCTGTTGAAAAAGAACGTGATAGTTGTGATAAGGTTGAGGTTTCTAAGAACCCCAATAAGAAGAGGTTTCCATTTCATCGGCCTAATTCTTCTTCCAACAAGAAAAAGAAGAAGCAAGCTACATCTAGTTCTCAGCCTAATAGTGCACCTTCGATTCAGAGGGCATGCTATAATTGTGGTTCTTTGGATCATTTTCTCCGTAGCTGTCCTAAGCCTCGTATTTGTCGCTATTGCAAGAAAGATGGTCATTGGGTTTCTGATTGTCCTACTGCTCCTAAGGGTTTGAAATCGGGGAAGCTTAATGTTTCTAAAGCTTCTGGTGGTTCTTCTAAGCCCAAAGGTATCACTCCTTCTGTTTTGGAAGGTTTATTTTATTTCATGACCGTTCTATTAGAGTTCTTTTCGATACGGGTGCATCGCATTCATTCGTGTCAAAGGAGCTTATTGATGTTATTCCTTTGCATGTTATTACTCTTTCCGACCCTTTGAGGATTGTAAATCCTATTGGTGGATCCGCTACTCTTGGTTTGTTATGTGTTGATGTTAAGATTATTCTATGCGGTTTCTCCTTTCATGCGAATCTGCATGTTATGGATCATCTTGGTTTTGATATGATTTTGGGTATGGATTGGCTCGTCCGTTATGAAGTTCAAATCCTATGTCCCGAAAGAACTATATATCTCAAGCATCCCGATGCTATCGAGCAATTATCTATTATATTTCGAAGCATGGATCATACTTTGAATGCTCTCATTTCTTTCTTCGAATCGGAGGATGTCATTGGTAATATTCCAGTAGTTTGTGATTTTTATGATGTCTTCGAGCCTATTTCATGTTTGCCGCCGAAGAGGGCAATTGAGTTCCGTATTGATCTTATCTCTGGTGCTCATCCTGTCAGTCGTCCTCCCACGAGGAAGTCTGCTAAGGTAAATGAGGAACTCAAGGAATAAAAATATCTGAATTGGAAGCCAAGCAATTTATTCGTTCTATCTCTTCTCCTTGGGGCGCTGCCGTTTTCTTTGTTAAGAAGCCAGATGGTACTCTTAGGCTTTGCATTGATTATCGCAAGCTTAACGAGCTCGTTATCAAAAATAGGTATCCATTACTTAGGATAGACGACATGTTCGATCAATTAAGTAGCGTTAACCTCTTCTCCCAACTCGATCTTGCTATCGGTTTTCATCAGTTACGAGTTGAGGAAGATAGCATTCCTCTTACCGCATTCCGTACTCGTTATGGTTCTTACGAATGGCTTGTTATGCCGTTCGGTTTGACGAACCTCCAGTATATTTTGTTGATCTCATGATCGGATATTCCGGGGGAATATCTCGATAAGTTCATCTTGGTTTTCATTGATGATATTCTTATTTATTCCAAATCTGAAGCCGATCAAATTCAGCATTTGAAGATTGTTTTGAGCACACTTTGTCAGCATCAGCTTTATGCCAAATTCTCCAAGTGTCACTTTTGGGAGAATAAGGTGAAGTTTCTCGGTCATATTGTTTCTTCCGATGGTATCTCTGTCGATCCTTCCAAGATCGAATCAATTCAAAATTGGAAGAGACCCGATACCATTACTAAGATCCGTAGTTTCCTTGGA
This sequence comes from Allium cepa, assembly GCA_030765085.1. Taxonomy (NCBI): domain Eukaryota; kingdom Viridiplantae; phylum Streptophyta; class Magnoliopsida; order Asparagales; family Amaryllidaceae; genus Allium; species Allium cepa. The sequence goes on along the minus strand of CM060931.1, from coordinate 911,665,070 downwards.
TTAGCGGGTTATTATCGCCGATTCATTAAGGACTTTTCTCGTATTGCTTTATCGCTTACCACTCTCACGAGAAAAGCTGTTCCTTTCATTTGGTCGGATAAGTGTGAGAATTCTTTCTTGAAGTTAAAAGATCTACTTACTCATGTTCATATCTTAGTTATTCCCGAAGGGAATCACGATCTTGTTGTTTATACTAATGCCAGTGGTTATGGACTCGGTGTTGTTCTCATGCAAAAAGATAGAGTAGTTTCCTATGCTTCTAGACAACTAAAGCCTAACGAGATTCATTATGCTACCCATGATTTGGAGTTAGCTGCTATAGTCCTTGCTCTAAAGATTTGGCGACATTATTTATTGACTGAGCGTTTTCTTCTCTTCACTGATCACAAGTCTCTGAAATATTTATTCACTCAGAAAGAACTTAATATGAGGCAATGACATTGGCTCGAATTTCTTGCTTCATATGATTTCGATATTAAATATACCCTTAGTAAGGGTAATCAAGTTGCTGATGCACTTAATCGCAAGCAGCAAGTTGTTGTTTCCATGATGCTAGCAGAGTGGAATATTTTGGAAGCTTTATCTCATTGTGATATTAGAGACCGTCCTTCAGTTTCTGATTCCCCCGTGCTTTTATTTAGCATGGAAGCTCGTCCTAGTTTATTGGATCGGATTGTTGATGCCCAGAAACAAGATCCAGATCTTGCTTATCTTATTCAGAGTTGTAAATCGGAATCCCAAAGTGATGATCTAAAGGATTTCGATATTGATTTTCATGGTTGTATTCGGAAGAAGGGTAGGTTGATCGTGCCTAATGTTTCTAATCTTCGAAATGACATTCTTGAGGACTGTAATTTTTCTAAGTATACTATCCATCCAGGCAGTAGTAAGACGTATGCTGATATGAAACGCTTATACTTTGGGAAGGTATGAAGCATGATGTTGTAAGTTACGTGAGTCGTCGCATGACTTGTCAACTTATTAAAGCATAACACCATCGTCCTAGTGGTCTTTTGCATCCGCTTGAGATTCCATTATGGAAATGGGATCGGATTTCTATGGACTTCATTGATGGTCTACCTTGTTCGAGGTTGGGCCATACTAGTATTTGGGTGATTGTTGACAGAATGACCAAATCAGCCCATTTTATTCCTATCAAGTCCAATCAGACTGCTCCTTTGTTGGCTAAGCTTTTTATTAAAGAAGTTGTTCGACTTCATGGTGTGCCTAGTTCTATTGTTAGTGACATAGATCCACTTTTTACTAGTGGTTTCTAGCAGAGCCTTTAGAAAGCTTTGGGCACTATGCTCAATCTCAGTGCAACTTATCATCCGCAGTCTGATGGTCAGACTGAAAGGGTGAATCGGGTCTTAGAAGATCTCCTTTGAGCATGTATTCTTGATTTTGGTGGTAATTGGGAAGACCACTTATCTCTTGTTGAATTCTCTTATAACAACAGTTTCCAATCCAGTATCGGTATGACTCCTTTCAAAGCTCTTTATGGAAAGCCGTGTCGATCACCATCTTGTTGGTTGGAATCGGGGGAAAAGTTAGTTCTCGGCCCCGATTATGTTCATGAATCGTCTGAGAGGATTGATATTATCAGATAGAGAATGAAAAAGGCTTAGAATAGGCAGAAATCTTATGCCGATCAACGTAGGAAGCCTTTGGAATTTTCTGTTGGTGATCTCGTATTCATTCGTGTTTCTCCAATGAAGGGTGTGGTGCGTTTTAGTAGCTCCGGGAAATTGGCTCCTCGATATATTGGACCATTTCCTATTACGGAACGCATTGGCCCTTTTTCTTATCGTGTATCTCTACCTATCCAGTTTTCGGGAATTCATAATGTATTTCACGTATCCCAGCTTCGTCGATGCCTTCGAGATTCGGATTCTATTATTGATCCTCATAAATTGCAAGATCTTGAGATCTCACCCGACTTGTCTATGGTACAAAATCATATTCGAGTGCTAGCTTCGGAGGTTAAACGCCTTCGGAATAAAGAAGTCCCGCTTGTGAAAATTCAATGGTCCGCAAACCCCAAGGATTGCACCTGGGAAACCAAAGAATTCATCGAGCGTTCTTATCCCGGTTTTCTCTCCTCTTCGGGCGGGGGGTGAGCATTCTTTTCCATCTTTTCTATTTTAATCTTTGTTGTGATGAATTATTTTTGTTATAAACAACTTCTAGTATGAAAATTACGGGGACGCAATTTTTATAAGGGGGAGTTTGTAACAACTGTGACTTTATTACCGTCGTAATAAAAACTTGAAATAGAAAATTTTAAACTAAAATTTGAAAAATAAATAGTGCAAAATTATTTAAAAGTTAGATGAATGCATAAGGGGTAGCATGTTGAAATAAGTGGCAAATATGCCTTCACGCGTGATAAATGGATGGTCCATTTTAAAATGCAAATGAACACTATGCTGACACATTCATTTATAAACAAAAGTGAAACATTTTTTTGGCTTATAACAATGTTGGAACAATTTACACTTAGCTTTTGCTGTCACAATTTTACAAAAGAAAGTTTGTAACCTTGCTTTTATGCCATCATCGATGCAAGTGGTGTCCTTCTCTGCAGAGCACGTTTTTCGTTTAATGTAAATGTAAGCCAGCACGTTTTCAAGTTAATGCATTTGTATCCAAAGTTGCCAGCATGCATATTTGATTGACTTATACATATTTTTGAGAAAAGCTGCATCAATTCTTTCTTTTGCTGCATCAATTCTTTCTTTTTCTCATCAAATTCCAATAGCTTAGAGAAACATATTAATGGCAGTGCAAAATTTTGCTTCAAACATTCCTTATTGATAACTGGTTTGGAGGCAAATTAAATGTGTCTCTAATTTGTTAACTACTTTATTCTGTAAGTGCAAAACATGTTACCAGTTGTTTGTATTATTTCATTGTGTACGTGAAAAATGGCATACGAAATACGTTCTAGTCAGTAAATTTGTGTTTACTTCTTCTTGCGTGTGTGCCAAAGATTTCATTCCCATGCCATCAATTTGTAATTCATTTTGTGTATTCATGAAATACACAAAGCTATGGTCAGGTCTTCATTTGATTGCCTATGACTTGAATACTATGGGTAGGTGTGTGTGAACGGGTTGTGTGCAAAAGAATGTGTACATGTCACTTAATATGTAGCTGCATGCATGTAAGTTATTTATTGCATTTTTCATTTTTGTGCAAAGCAGTAGCATGCAAAATTTGTTTCAAAGTCTCTTATTACCAAAGGGTTGCACGCATCATAAAATGAAAGCATGTGGTCAAATCATGCTGATTTTGTTCAAGGGCATTTCTCATTTTTGGAAATGCACGAGGCAAGCCCAGAATAATTATGTTAGTGTGCATGATGTGTGTACAGGTTTCATGAAACTTCGCCTATTTTATTTTGTGATAGAAAGATTAATTCTTTGTATTGCATGTAAATATTTTAAGCATATAGTTGTTCAAGTGTGTGTGCAATAATATATGGACAATATTTTGTCAAGTTTGTAGTGTAGTTGTAACATTGAAAACATAGTCATGTTCCAAGTCATCATATATTTTGAACTTCATTTGTGTGTGTTAGCCCATATTTTTATGGCTCGTGCATGCATTATTTAGTGCAAGTTGTAGCATAATGCCCAGATATGCATGTGATGTGTGCGTGTAAATGAAGGATCCAGGCTATAATTTTTACAAGAAAGCTAAAGCCTTTTGGGTTGCATGCCTGTCCATTAGGGGACACGTGTTTATTGTCCTCTTCAATTGCATTTTGTCGCATGCATTTCTTGTATTTCAAACTTCATATATGCGTGCATTTATTTGTTATGCTAGCTTTTACTTCTCGCATGCATGTAAATGTCATTTTTTTCATGCAATATATTTGGTGAATATAGTATTGCAATCTACTATTTGATTTACGTTGAACCGGTGTTTGGTTTTAAAACGAGTTTTGTTGCCGTTATTTTTATAACGGAGTTTTTACGCCGGTGTTAAAATTTTGAAGCGTGTTGTTTTGACGACGTTTTTGACGAATAAAAATTACTGTTATTTTGACTTCAGTAACCGTCAATTTAAAGTAAATTTTCAAGCAGTTATCCCGCAATGCTGATTTGATATCCGTTTTTACGGTATTTTGTGAAGCGTAATTTCCTCGTCGAAATTGCTATAGTTGTTGTTGTTTTAATCACGTGTTTTAAAAATCATTTTAAAATAAAACTGTTTCGAAAAAATTTACAGTTCGCACTTTCAAAAGAATGAAGAAGCGATTTAAACGTTTCAGCAAAATTAAGGACTATAAACCCTTACTTTTACTGATTCGCTAATTGAAATATTGGTTGTAGATTTGTTGTTTGATGATTTTGTTGGGTATCGAGCCACCATTTTGGACCATCGGTTCATATGATGGACCTTCGGGTCAATTACCGGTACTAGACCTTCGGGTCATATGTTGGACCTTCGAGTCATTTGTTGGGCGCCAAAAATTATGATGACAGTATTTGGTAGGCTTCGGCATATGTTGATACACGTGCGGCGTAGCTTAGACTCGCCATATGATGGGATCAATCCACTTTTATGCTGGTTTTTCTAGTTATCTATTTTTGATTTTTAGATTTTGTGAATTGCTGTTTTGAATTCAATTATGAATTGAAAGTTGATTTTGTTGGAGTTTAATGAGATTTCTTCATTTAAACTATGCTAATTTCTTATGTTGAATAGTCTCATTCGAGACTATGATTATTTTGCTATGATGTTGTTTACGATGCATTCACTTCTAAGTTTAAACTAGACTGACCCGTTTATTATTTTCTTTTAAATAATACTCGAGTCAGACCGAGTTTTTTCAGGGTAATCACTATCTCTGATTCTATTACCGCTTCAGCCTTTGGGATTTCACTTCATCTTTTTGTCTAGACTTCGAGATGTACTTTTGGTATATTGACTATCGTCTCATGTATGATGATATCTATTCATATGTACATTTGGTTCATGTAAACTATCGATTGTTATAGCATGTATTCCAGACTAGAAATGCAATGTCAGACATCCGTCCATACGAGTTCATTCTAGGACAAAATGAAACCAATCACATTCCTACCACATCCAGTCGGGAATTAACCCTAAGATTAGTAGTGATTAATTCTTGCATTGGATATTTCATGACAAAGACACTACTACTACTATATGTATATTGGGAGTTTATCCCCAAATGATCAACAAGAAGTCCTTCATTACGAAAATCCCTACTATCATATCCATGTCTTCACTTTGAATATGTAAATTAGTTCGAAGTGGTCTTCGGATAGGAGTCATCCAAATCTGACCTTTCTTCCTTTGAAACAATCATCGGTAAAAAGATGTTCTTGTGAATAAGGAATCATTCTTTAATTGATTTAGATTTTTTAATCAAAAATCTCTTTTCGAGTACATATTTCCTAAAACATTCTTTTCGGTATATATAGAACCATTAAACCTCTCTTATCACTGCTTTTGATTTCTTAAAAACTAGTAACACTTAATTCATTTCCGACATTTCGATCTTATTTATCCCTCGTCCAGGGAATAGGCCAGGTGAGTCAGGGTACTAGGTTCTCCTAAACATCTTTCACATCCAGATCTCATAAATACAAAAATCAAATATACTCATTGGCTTTTAGAGCCAAGATTAAACCACTTAATTTGTAATAGCTTTGCTTTACATCTTTTTTTTTGGTTCTTTTGAATAAACTATAAAACTTCCAAATAATCATTAAAACACTTAATTATTCCTTTGAAAACATTTATAAAAGAGTTGGAAAAGAATCGTTCAGTTTTAAAACTAAAATTTAAAAGCAATAGAAAAGTACGGCGGAAAGAGCTTTGATAAGCTATATTAATTAAAACGACTTTTATTATTATTTGAAAATTCATTTTCATTACAAAAATCACTTTTAAAACATTTATAAGATTTATTACATATTTTTAAACAAATTTAAAATATCATTTTCAAAGAATCTAGTTTTGGATTTCGAACTGCAAAGCCTCGATTTTCCTAAAACTTAAAATCTACTTATCAAAATCTCGAACTTTCTTCGTTGGAAAACTATGGATGTAATAGTTTGGAAAATTCTTATCTCGAAGAATTTCGATCTATATTCCATCTTTTACACCAGTTTGACTTTTATGGCACGAAATCGCGAACTACCGCTATGAGATACGCATATTTTTAATTAAATTTTCCATTTCTTTTCAAACTTCACCAGAAAGCTTTTCAAAGTTAAAACATTAAAAACTAATTTTAAACCATTTTTAAAGAGGTTTAACATTCCACATACACCGATTCATTAAATCAAGGAAAGTGATTTCCTTTGTGCTACTCGATGTGTATTCCCTTGACATGCATATATATATATATGTATGTATGTATGTATGTATATTAAGAATTCATATTTAAATAATTAAACTTGATGATCAAAGCGTAATAAACATCTATTGCAAACATCATGTCATCATTAAAATTATAATATAATAGCTTAGGAGTTCTCACCTTGACTTTTCAACGATTGATTAAAAATTCACTATAGCTCCACTACCCGGTTTCTAAAGCTCGCTATTCTTTGGATTTTAGCTCCTAGATGCCTCAATCAAGACTTGAGATGGCTTGGGGGTGCACACCCAAGGCATGATTGGCCTAATGATGAAGTGGGGTGGAGTTTGTGGGGAACAAGGAGAAACGGTGGAGTTTTAGGATTGTTTTGAGGTGTTTAAGTATACATAACTATGTATTATAATTTAAATTCTTTTTGAAATGAATGTTGACATTATTTCTCTTAGGATGGAAGCCATTGAAGTGGAAGACAAAGCATAGGAATATGAAGAAGAAGATGAATGAAAATGAAGAGAAGTGGGTAGGGTATTTAAAAGAAAAAAAGAGTGTAAAAGTATCCATGCATACATCGTCATCTTCATCACCATTATATGGCTTCACCATCACATTCCCCCTTTCCCTAGGCATGGCAAACATCCCCCACCATGTACTCATCATTTCCATCATTTCATGTATGCATATGTTGACTTATATATGCTTAAGGAGTAAGAAATCTTAAAATATATTATATATTTTATATTATACTTTCATACATAATTATTTTTGTATATATATGTGTGTGTGTGTGTGTGTGTGTGTGTGTGTTTTTAGCATGTTCTCATGTATGCACGTGTACATGTATATGTGTATGTTATATATTCCTACAACGTTGCACAGCTTCCATATGTTGTATCGTTACAAAGCATGATTCCGATTTTCGGTTATATTTTCTCTTTTAATTTAATATGCATATTTTTGTAAACAAATTTTGAAAATAAATTTTATTATCCTTCTTAACTAATTAAAATAGACATATTTTATTTATAAAATCATATAAATTAATATAAATAATTATTTATAAAATTATTTTTATATCGATAAAGCTAAAGGATCAATTTAAAGTGATATATTTACGGGTCGTTACAATCATGATTGGATAGCCCTATATCTCCTTAGAGCACATATTTTTTCATCATAACATTTATTGTAACAAAAGGAATCCCTTATTGTTACATGCTACCAATCTCATATATATGCTCATCTCTTTTAGAACATCTTGCGATGTAGGGCTAATCAAAATCCAATCTACGCACCCACTCTAATACAATGCGAGCCACAACTAGCAATGTCTGTTTTTTAAATCATGCTGTCTAGAAAAGTTGGCCTTTTTCTGGTTAATATATATTATAGCATGCTAAAAATTTAGTTGCTTAAAGTTATCACTCAATGGATATGGTTAATGTTTCACATATCGTTTTTTTATACTTCAAGATTTTTGCAAGGGCAATGGTTCTAATTTATTATGTGAGCAAATACGGGTATACCCATACAGTGGCTATTGAGTTTAATATCTTAGGTAATAGGTAATGTTTTTTGTTTAGTTATATGTAAATTGTTACATGTTTTAATCGTTGATTGCTATAATCTTGTAAAATTTAATTATGATACAGTTTGTGTTAAAATTTAACTTCATGCAATGGATTTTTTATTGAATCTTTTATGCCTGTGGAGATTGTTAATCACTTATGCCTTCTATTATTAGAACAATTACAGTTTTTTGAAATCTTTGAGCAAAATCAATAATATTCATTTATTTTCATATATCTTATTATTGAGTTTTTTTTGATAGAATTGAGTGATCATCTATTCGAGAAGGAGAGCAGTCATATATTTTATTCTTCCCTCAATAATGAGCAATCAACATATTTGATTGTAGCAAAAAAAACCTCATTCAATGAAATGAATGATAAAAGGCTTACATCCTAACAAACTAACGTCCATATAAATAGAATAAAATAATACATAACCTATAATTATATAAAGAATAGAACGAGCCAAACTCATCAAAAACTTCGATAAGACTTCAAATTAAAAGTAGATCATCCTTGAAAAAACAAGTCAAACTACTCTTTCGTTGGTAACCAAACGATGAATAATCATAACGGAACTTCAGAGGCAAGGTACAAATAGTAATCTAACAACCTCTTCCCATCCAAAATAACAAAACGCCTATAACCATCCAAACGACAATAACTCTAATACTTAAAAAACTTGATGGCAATATCAGAGCTATACATATGTGTATACATATAATATTTATACACATACATATGTAATGACAAGATAAACTAATAATAAAAATAACAACAATTCGATAAAAACCAAGTGAGGATAGTATAGAGTAGATAAAACAAAAGAATATGGAATAAAATGAAATGAACAATGAATCAAGACAATATAAATAAACAGACCAGACTAAATGAAAATAAACGACCTATAGTAAACATCCTGACCAAAACTGTCACATTAACTAATATTGAATAAAAACCAAATTTACAGCAAACAAGAACAGACTAAATACAATCATATACGAAAAATAAATAACTATAAAACACTTCAAGAATAAAACTAGTCTAAGAACTAAACTAATACATAACAACAATGGAGAATCAGTTAAATTGCTAGACAAAAACAAAAATGGCACTTAGTGCATTATTATTTTTCCTATTATTAAAAACGTTTTTTTCTTTTTAAAAATCAATAAGAGATTTCACCTTTCTAAGAGATTATTTAAAATGGACACTGTTATGCAATTTATAACTAGGATTTGAAATATAATTAAAACTAAACAATGTAATTTTGTATGCCAAATTTTCCAAAGGTATATTGATATTACTAAATCTTTAATTTTTCTCAAAACAAATATAACAACACATGATTGTAAAAGTAGTGTAAAGTAAATATCTGTAACCACTAGCATCATAAAATAAAGTTAAACTTATAAGGTTTGCAGTTAAAATCATTTTTATTTGCACTAAAAAAATGAAGAATATTTAAGAGAATAAACTTTGTGAGATGACGGTCATAATATAAAAGCATAATACTTTCCACGATAATATTACAAAAAATACTTTTTATCAATAAAAACATTCTTTTTCATTAGTAATCCTATAGTATTTAATTTTTTCTGTAAAATTAACAATATATGAAGCATAGCTATAGGTAGCATATTTTTTTCCAAATAAATTTATATAAATTTGATATAGTTCCCAAAAAAAATTAAAGATTTATGAACTGACTTAGAAATAAATATACTACTCTTCTCCCAACACCAAATTTTAATATCTTTTTCATTTTCTAAATTATATAATTCATATTAGGGTAAAGTCAAGGACCTTTAGCTTAAATGTTTAAAGGTATGGAGCTTTAGACAATGGTTCTAGATGTAATGGGTTCGAGCCCCTGAGACATCATAACGAGTGCTCTACTTGGATAAAGTATCTCTCTTATTATCAAATGAAAAAAGTAAACCAAAATGTAAGAAAGTGATTTCTTCCTATGTATAATTAAAACTGAATTCCCAAGAAAAGTTCATATTGAAAGTGTACGTGCAGTACTAAGGATCGTGTAATATAATATATACATGCGGAAACTGATAATAGCAGTAAAATAAAAATTAAAGTAAGCACACTAGGAATTTTTATACTGGTTCGAACTTACCGTTCTACGTCCGGTCCCAGAATATCCTCTGGATTTAGACTAAACCCCTCACTTAACCCGGAGGAATAGGTATATCACACCTAAACAGCCAAACAGGAATTTTTCTGCCTCAACAGCCGAAGAGGACTTCAACTTAATACAAATACTTTGTTGACGAGTGTGTTCTGAATAACACAGATTGTCTTTTGATAGTACAATTTCCTATAATCAAATCCTCAAGAATATGTAGTGTATGTGAAGATTTAGAAGGATGATAATCTCGTAGAATCGAAGTATGTAAATTAATTCAGAGAATTCTAGAGATATTGAATGAGAATGAATGCTTTTATTTGCAGAAATAAATAGACAATAGATTTCAGAAATATAAACTAGAATTGATGATTGTAGAAGTGATTTGAACATGTTTATATAGTTGTAGAATAGTTATAATCTTTCATGAAGAGTTTTAATCGAAAGTTGTGTCCGTATCTCTTGGATTGAGGGACATTCCTCTTCATGAACAATCGCAACTCTTAAGAAAACTAGCCGTTATGTTCAGGTCGGTCGACCGAGAAAACTGGCCGGCCAGCTGAGGTTTAAAACCGTATACAAAACAATGTATATCTGTGCACTTGACACAGAGTCGGTCGACCGAGGTTTCTGGTCGGTCAGCCGACCTGTTGTCAATTGCACAGTACACACTAATTTATGTATAACTTAATATAAATCAATTTGTGTATGTGTGTGACTACTTGAGGAATGATTTTAACAATATTCTAAGACTCCATACATTAAAATATTCATACTAATTTCGGGATTGTAGTCTTGTCTCCTTTGTAGTGCATAATATACACTTATTCTCTTCTTGTCGCTTTCGTATAGTATTCTCGTCGTATGATCTCTGAAGCTTGTGTCATGAATCAAAACTCATGAATCAACATTCTCCCCCTTTTTGATTGATGACAATACTTATGTGATGAAGTAGTATATATTGTAATTCTCCCCTTGAATATATGGCGACTTTTCTGACTTTTCTTGAAAAATTTGTTAGCTTTCATATATTTCTCCCTCTTTGTCATCAACAAAAAGGAATACTTATTAGATGTATAAAAATATGGAACATGTAACACAACATAAGAAAACATCGAGTTTTAAATAGTACGCACTCAAAGCAAATAGGAATATTAATGATGTTTACTTAGTACACAACATCTAAAAACAGAATACCAGAAATTATGAGATAGCAAGTTGTAAAACAATATGATCACTCCTCATCATCATCGGAATCCCAAAATTCTGGACGGATATTTTCTTCCGGAGGAGCATGTTCCTTACCACGTCTTTGAGCGTTAGAAATGTGAGTTCCTGATGTATCGGAACTTCTATTCTCCGAAGTGGAAAAAGAGAAGTTTGGCGCTGGCCTTTTTCCGGCAGCAACATAAGAGGCACCGGCTTCGGAAGTACATGATAAGGCATCCCATAAATTCACGAAGAAGCCCTTGATTTTCTTGAAATGACCATCAATTTTTCATAGCCGGGCATCCAAGGCTAGTTGATTTTGAGCCAAAATATCAATGGCCGCCTCTGTACTAATTCCGGGAGTTGGTCTTTGAATTGAATGTTGGCGTGTTAGACGTTCCGTAACATGAGTTGATGGTTGAGGTGTAGAAAAGCTACGGCGTAGTTGTTCTCGAGGAGTAGTACTCCATTGGTTAAATGGTATAAATTTAGGAGGTGCATCGGGCAACTTCATTAGTTTTATGGTCCTTGAATCAAAAGAACAAACTTTGGAGGTTTCGGATTCCGGAGCATGTGGGACGAAGCTATTGATCAATCTCATTATGTACTCTCCATAATAAATATGAAGCACCTTGCCTTGATTAAATGAGAGAAACTCATCCATGAGTAATTGTGCCCAACTGACTTGTGTATTCGAACATATAGCATATAAAGCTTTAAAATTTTCAGGATATACTAAGTGGTAGGAGCCGCCTCTTGGTACAATGGATTTCATCATGAAACGATGAAAAAGTCTAGCTCTAGGTCTAAGTGATGATGTTTGTCTAAAATCCGTAGCATCATCTTCAAAAAATAAATGGCTTATGTGGTCACGACTTAATATATTACAATCTACGTCGTGTAATGAGATTCCACCCGGTCTAGCATCTAAAATGTGGTTAATTCGATCAATGGAGAGGAAAACTGAGGTGCCACATACCGATGTCCAAACACAATTTTCAGTGTTTCTAGGAGGGTTGACAAGATTTAGGTTAGCAAGAAATAAATTTGACCATAATGTGGTTAATTTCAAATTATTCTTTCTATGGTCTAGAAAAGTATCGAGCCCAACTTTTAATTGCGGCATTTTCAATACGGTAGGAAACGAAATCAGGATAACTTACAAATGATTCTTCAAAGATTTTGGTATCTTGAAGTTGTATCCATATTTGAAGTGCTACGTCATTGACAAGCCATGAGGCGATTTGAGTATCTACGGGAGTTGATGAAGATGAGCCACCGGTAGTCTTTGATTTCTTCATTGGAGCCATTTTTTTGAAGAAAAGATAAAAATTTGAGAAAACTTTAATGGAGGCTAGGGTAAAAACTGAAATTGGAAAAGCAAGAGTGAAGAGGTAAGTTGAAAAGGTGAAAGGATGGGTTACTAATATGAGGTAAAAAGGAAAAGCAAACAGCTGTCTACACGTTCGGTCGGCCGAAATTACTGGGTCGGCTGACCGACTTGGTTAACTGAGAGTAGCTGAAACTTTCGGGATGGTTTCGGCTGACCGACTCAGGTTGTTCGGTCGGCCGACACTGTTAGAAATGCACAATTTTTGCTGTTATAAAAAAATGATAGAAATTTAAATTTTATTATCATTGCATTATATTTATACATCTTATTGAAAACAACATATATATATATATGTATATATATATGTATATATATAAGTTTTTGCCACCGTTTGTTAAAATCTACGTTCCCATTAGTTTGGGGACGGAACATCTTCTATAGGTGACCATCTTGGAGCTATTGGAGTTTGAATAGGATTTGAAGAGGATGGGGTTCTATAAGAAGGTTCAGCAACATCATTTTTTTTTATGAACAAACTTTCATGGCAATCTTTTCTAGAAAACTTAAACGTCTTGCCGTGACTTTTTGTTCATAGTAGAGTTCCCGTTGCATATTCATTTGTTGTTGTTGGTAGTGATGTATTTCATAAATTTTTTGTTTGGTGGATGGAGATATTACCATTGTATTCTTCCTTTTTTTCTTTTCAGGTGTATAGCCTGTATGGGATTCATCCCATGGTTTCCACCCGTGTCGGGGGTCTTTATCCGAAGAAGAGAAATCAAGGATACGTTTAGGCATGGGAAAGGTAGGATAGGGGCCATTTTCAGGAATTTGGTCAGAAACATCATCGTCCGGAGATGAGTATGATAGATGGGAGTTTTCGGAATTATAGGGGTCATTGTTTGAAGACAATTTTCAGGTTTTGTGTTTTTTTTTAAATTTTCTTAGTATATGTTTTGAAAGATAAGCATAGTATATATAAACATCTGTTTGCTGAAAAAACTAGTGGATAAGAACTAATTTTAAATATAATCATAGAAGTTTAACAATAAAACCGTTTGTAAATGTATGATTTATAAGTTTAGAACTAAAAATAGTTATTTCTGAAAAACAAAATAAATAAATTTTTTTTAAGGAAAACCAAGACAATAAACACCCATAGCTCAAGTGGCTATAACACAACATCTATCAAACAAGTCAGAGATTATGAGTTCGAGTTCCGCTTTAGTCAGAAATAAAACAATTTTTGTTTTTCAATATTTTTGCATATTTTTATCTATAAATCTTTTAAAGACATTATTCCTAAATCTCGTCTAAGTTTGATAAAACTATTTTCATTTAAAGGTTTAGTAAAAATGTCAGCAATTTAATTTTCAGTATTAATAAATTCTAAATTTATCAATCCTTTTTCCAAACAATCACGAAGAAAATGATGACGAATATCAATGTGTTTTTTTCATGAGTTATTTACCGGATTTTTAGAAAGATTTATTGCACTAGTATTATCACAATAAATTATAGATTTTTCAAGATAACAATTAAAATCTTGTAGTGTTTGTTGCATGTATACGACTTGTGCACATGCCAAAGCAGCAGATATATATATTCTGCTTTACACGTTGATAAAGAAACACGGTTTTGTTTCTTACTAAACCAAGAGACTATGGAACGTCCAATGAAATGATACGTTCCACTCGTACTTTTTCGATCCGTCCGACTTCCTCCAAAATCAGCATCGCTATAGGAGACTAATTCGAAAGGACATTCTTACGGATAGAATAGTCCGAAATCTTTGGTTTTAGTTAGATAACGAATAATACGTTTAACTGCTCGCATATGTGATTCTTTGGGATTTGCTTGAAATCGAGCACATAAACAAACACTCATCATAATATCGGGTCGACTCGCTGTTAAATATAATAACGATCCAATCATAATACGATATAGTTTTTGATCAACACTTTTGCATTCTTCGCCTCTGCCGAGATGAATCGTTGTGCTCATCGGAGTTGGCTTGGCAGAAGTGTTTTCCAGGCCAAATCATTTAATTAAATCATAACAATATTTTTCTTGATTAATAAAAATTCCATTTTCAATTTGTTTAATTTGTAATCCAAGAAAATACGACAATTCTCCCATATGACACATTTCAAATTCATTTGTCATTATAGTTGAAAAATCCTGACATAGTTTTTCATCTGTCGAACGAAAAATGATATCATCAACATATATTTGAATTATTAAAATATCTTTATTAGTTTTCTTAGTAAAAAGTGTTTGATCTACTTTACCAATTTCAAAACCAGATTCTAATAAATAGCTTTTAAGACGATCATACCAAGAACGAGATGCTTGCTTTAGACCATATAAAGCTTTTTTGAGTTTATAAACATGATCCGGAAAAAATTTCATGTTTAAAAAGTGGTGGTTGTTCAATAAAAACATTTTCTTTTATATAACCATTTAAAAAAGCACTTTTAACATCCATTTGATAAAGTTTAAAATTATGAAAACATGCGAAAGCTAATAAGATTCGTATTGCTTCAAGTCGGGTGACTGGAGCAAACGTTTCTTCATAGTCTATTCCCTCTTCTTGATTATATCCTTGTGCAACTAATCTAGCTTTATTCCTAGTTATATTTCTTAGTTCATCTGCTTTATTTTTAAAGACCCATTTAGTACCAATAACTGATTGATCACTTGGTCTAGGAACAAGTTCCCAAACTTCATTTCATTCAAATTGATTTAGTTCTTCTTGCATAGCAAGAATCCAGTAGTCATCAGTTGAGGCTTCTTTCATATTCTTAGGTTCTATGTTAGAGAGAAAAGCTACATGACCAACTTGATTTAATTGATGTCTGGTTTTAACGTTCGTATTTACTTCTCCAATTATATTTTGCACAGGATGATGTCGTAAAATTTTAGGTGGAGATTTTATTATATTAGTAGTAATATTCTCATTTTCAGTAATATCATGATCATTATTGAAAATTTCTTCAGTATTACTATTTTTATTCTGAGTAGCTTCATCATCAGAATCGATAGTGATATTTGGATTTATATATTTAAAATTTTTGTCAAATGAAACATGTAAACTTTCTTTAATAATTTGAGTTCTTTTATTAAAAATTCGATAAGCTTTACTTCGTTCCGAATATCCAACGAATATTCCTTCATCGGATTTTGGATCGAATTTGCCTAGTTGATCTTCAGTATTTAAAATAAAACATTTAGAGCCAAAAACTTTAAGATATGAAATATTTGGTTTTCTTCCATTTAGAAGTTCATATGGAGTATTCTTAGTTAACGGTCGAATGGAAACACGATTCAATATATAACAAGCAGTAGCTACAGCTTCTGTCCAAAAATGTTTTGATAAATTGGTTCCATTTAATAAAGTTCTTGCACATTCTTGTAATGTTCTATTTTTTCTTTCTACAACGCCATTTTTTTGTGGTGTTCTAGGAAATGAAAAATTATGGTTTATACCTTTCTTGTTACAAAATTGTTCAAAAACTTCATTTTCAAATTCTCCTCCATGATCACTTCTGATATTTTTAACTTTCAAACTTTTAATATTTTGTATTCTTTTAACAAACAATTTAAAATTATCAAAAGTATCACTTTTATTTTTTTAAAAAGGAAAGTCCAAGTGTATCTAGAGAAATCATTTACAATAACAAACACATATCTATTATGATTAATAGACTGAACTTGTGTTGGACCAAAAAGATCCATGTGTAAAAGTTCAAGTGGTTGTTCTGTAGAAATTACCCTTTTTTGATTTAAAAGAAGATTTTGTTAATTTATTTAATTTACATGCATCACAAAATATATTTGTTTTGAATTTTATGTCAGCTAATCCTTTAACTAATTTATTTTTAGCTAATTTGTTGATGGTTTTAAAATTTATGTGACAAAATCTTTTGTGCCAAAGACAGGAATCATTTTCCTTAGCTATTAAACATAAATTTGAATCATTTTTAACGTTCATATTTAAAATATAAATGTTTTTATCTCTTATTCCTTCAAAAATAGTGTTATGATTTTTATCGAAAATATTACATTTATTTTCTGAAAAAGTTATATTAAAACCTTTATCACATAACTGACTAATACTCAATAAATTATGTTTTAAATTTTTGACTAATAAAACATCAGTAATGAGAGGTAAATTAGTGGTACCGTTGCTACTGACATCGCCTTTACCGATGATATAACCTTTAGAGTTATCTCCAAAAGTGACTGATCCTCCAGATGAGTAGATAATATTTGACAACATTTCTTTGTTTCCAGTCATATGTTTTGAGCAACCGCTGTCTAAAATCCATTTTTCTCTCCTTTTATGTGGTACCTGCAAAAAATTTTATAAAAAATTGGTACCCGTTTCTTTTTAGGGTCTAAGAGTTAGATCTTAGGAAGCCAAACCCATACGGGTTCAGAATTCCCTTTATAAACATAGTTTTTGTTATTATGAACAGTTTCCATGAACATTTTGATATGTTTTTTTCTTATTAAAACATTATTTGATTTTGGAATCCATATCTTAATGGTTTAAGTGTTTGACCAAACTGTTTCCTTAATATCCTTTTTAATATTATTATTAATTATACTTTTAGCAAACTTATTTTGTTTCTTAAATCCTAGTCTAGATTTGTTGTTAGTGGATTGATAATTTTCTAGTACTTTAGAAAGATTCTCTCTTCCTTTATTGAAATTAGAGA
Organism: Allium cepa; assembly: GCA_030765085.1. NCBI lineage: Eukaryota > Viridiplantae > Streptophyta > Magnoliopsida > Asparagales > Amaryllidaceae > Allium > Allium cepa. The sequence goes on along the minus strand of CM060931.1, from coordinate 911,647,732 downwards.
TATGGTAAGAGACGTCATCAAATTTTATTTTTAGACTAGATTTTTCTAAATCTAAATCTTTAATTTGAATTCTAAAACCATTATTTTCAAAAAATAAAACATCATTTTTACTTTTCTGAATTTCTAGTTCTTTAGTTATTGAAGAAATTTGAGAAGATAAGTTAGAATTTGATTATTGAGAAATTTCAAGTTCTTCTTCTAATATTTTCTTTTCATCTTTCAGCATATCTACTTCTAAGACTGTCCTATCTAATTTTCTTTGTAATCTTTATTTTTCTTTTTAAGTTTCTTTGCTAAATCTACTAATTCAGATTAATTTCAATTAAATCTTCAAAACTAACATCACTTACATCGTCTGATGAAGCCATGAAGCACACATTTTCTTGTTCATTTTCATTGTCACTTTCACTTTCTGATGAAGATGATTAGTCTGTGTCGTCCCAAGTGACTGAAAAAGCTCTTCGTTTGGTTTTATCCTTCTTAAAATTGCTCCTTTTACATTCAGAACAATCTTTCTTCATGTGACCTTTCTTGTGACATTCATAACATTCCATTGCTGAAGATGATGATTTGCTACTGTTGATATTGTTGTTGGAATTATTTTTGTTTCCCCTGAATTTATTTCTTTTGAATTTCAATAACTTTTTGAAATTTTTAGCAATCATTGCCATATCTTCATTCTCTGAGTCGGAATCATCTTTTCTGCTTGAAATGCCACATTCTTCTTTTCTTGTGCTACATTTCTCTTTGCCTGTAAATTTACTTCGTAGGACACTAAATTACCTACCAATTCTTCTGGTTTTAACGTTGACAAATCACTTGCTTCTTCAATGGCTAAGACTTTTCTTTCCCATTCGTCAGTTAAAGAATTTAAGATTTTTGTGACAACATCAAAATCAGTAAATGTTTGTTCTAATGATAGTAGAGCATGATGAATATCCTGAAATCTAGAGTACATATCATTTATAGATTCGTTTGGCCTCATTTTGAAATTTTCAAACTGATTTTTCAACATAGAAATTTTGCTTAATTTAACTTTGTTCGTTCCCTCATGTGTTATCTTAAGTGTTCTCCATATTTCATAACCAGAAGTGCACACGCTAAATCTATTGAATTCATTTCTATCTAATGCACAAAATAGAATATTCATAGCCTTTGCATTTGATGTAGCATCTAGTTTTTGTGTGTTACTCCAAGTTGAGTATTCTCCAGTAGGAGTTGTGTACTCTCTTTGTATAACATTCCAGATATCAAAACCACTAGATTGCATATAGATTCTCATTCTAGTTGACCAATAATTATAATTTAAACAATTAAAAAGTGGAGGTCGTGAAGTTGATTGACCCTCTGTGAAACTAGTATTAGTGTTAGTGCTAACATTGTTAGTTTGTGTCGTTGCCATATTACTAGAAATAAATATCAAATAACTTTGTGACGGTTATAGGAAACCTTGCTCTGATACCAAATGAAAGTGTACGTGCAGTACTAAGGATCGTGTAATATAATATATACATGCGGAAACTGAAAATAGTAGTAAAATAAAAATTAAAGTAAGCACACCAGGAATTTTTATATTGGTTCGAACTTCCCGTTCTACGTCCAGTCCCAGAATATCCTCTGGATTTAGACTAAACCCCTCACTTAACCCGGAGGAATAGGTATATCACACCTGAGCAGCCGAACAGGAATTTTTCTGCCTCAACAGCCGAAGAGGACTTTTGATAGTACAATTTTCTATAATCAAATCCTCAAGAATATGTAGTGTATATGAAGATTTAGAAGGAAGATAATCTCGTAGAATCGAAGTATATAAATTAATTCAGAGATTCTAGAGATATTGAATGAGAATGAATGCTTTTATTTGCAGAAATAAATAGAGAATAAATTTCAGAAATATAAACCTGAATTGATGATTGTAGAAGTGATTTGAACATGTTTATATAGTTGTAGAATAGATATAATCTTTCATGAAGATTTTTAATCAAAAGTTGTGTCCGTATCTCTTGGATTGAGGGACATTCCTCTTCATGAACAATCGCAACTCTTAAGAAAACTAGCCGTTATGTTCAGGTCGGTCGACCGAGAAAACTGGCCGGTCAGCTGAGGTTTAAAACCGTATACAAAACAATGTATATCTGTGCACCTGACACAGAGTCGGTCGACCGAGGTTTCTGGTCGGTCAGCCGACCTGTTGTCAATTGCACAGTACACACTAATTTATGTATAACTTAATATAAATCAATTTGTGTATGTGTGTGACTACTTGAGGAATGATTTTAACAATATTCTAAGACTCAATACATTAAAATAGTCATACTAATCTCTGGATTGTAGTCTTGTCTCCTTTGTAGTGCATAATATACACTTATTCTCTTTTTGTCGCTTTTGTATTGTATTCTCCTCGTATGATCTCTGAAGCTTGTGTCATGAATCAAAACTCATGAATCAACACATATTTGGTCTAAAAACTTCTTAATTAAAACATTTTCAAAATTGCAAATATTAAAAACTTTTCTAAACTATTTTTTAAGTGGAATAGTAGATAACCAACAATCATGGGAAAATGATTTGTAATTTTCTAAACGGCTATAAAATTGATTACTAAATTAAAAATATTAAAACGTTTAAAAATATATTTCTAAAAGTGTGATAAATTATTGGTGTTACTAGAAGTAAAATGATGTAAATTATAAGAACCGCCATTAAACTGATTTGAGATTATTTCTTTTCAAATTAGGTTATCATTATTAGTATTGAATTTCTAAAGTCGCTCCTAATAGAGCCACATTCAAATTACGTAAATTAATTATTCCTAACCCTCCCTCTTCTTTTGATTTACATAACATTTCCTGACTAACAAGATAGTTTAAACTACTAGGATTATCACCGCATCATAAAAAGTCTTTCCTAATTTTATTTATTTTATTGGCTACCAATAATCATGTTTAAGTTTAGTTAGCCTTATCGAAAACCATCAACAATATATAGGCAATTTCATATATTTATATTTTAATGTACATGTAACTTGATTCTCTACATTGTCTAAATTGTTAGAACTAGAACAAAACTTTTATTAAAATTAATCTTTAGTCCAGAAAATAACTCAAAACTATTTAAAATACATTTAAGTGATATAATTTGTTTGGCAAATGAAATGTAAAGATAATAGTATAACCCGTAAACTAGAGAACGGAGAGTCATATAATCATAATCTCATTACCTTTGTTGACTAAAATCTCATTGCTAATGGATAATTTTATAATCGTAGCTAAGACATTAGTAGCTAAGTTAAAAAATGTGATGACAATGGATCACCTTGCCAAGTTCTCGTCTTGATTGAATTTTATTTCATAATATACAATTTACCATTATATTTGAATTTCCATCTTTAAGTATTAACATAATCCAACCAACCTATCTCATATTAAAGTCCCTAGTTAATAATAGATTCGTACCGAAATCCAAATCAATTAAATCAAATATTTGTACAAAATCTATTTTAAAAGCTCACAAATAATATTATCTTTACAACTGTAATCAATAAATTCTAGAGCTACCACTACATCATTTGCACTATTTTTACCCCTAACAAATGAATTTTTTGTAATGTTAATTAATTCATTTGTTCTACTATTTAATTTACTGGCTAAACCTTGGATATAACTTTAACTCATACATTAGCAAAATTAACTCTACCCAATTGTAAAGGACCATCGTAAAATTCATCAGACATATTAATTACACCATATTTTCAAACATTCCATTTTTTTTACATAACAGAACATAAAATCCTTTAGGACCAGCCGATTTATTACTAGGCATATCATTTATGGCCTTCAAAATAGAATTAGTAATGTTACTGCATTTCTAACGGTTGGCTACTTTATGAAAAAAAAATTATTCTTATCCCCCTCATTCAACCACTACACCTTAGATCTATGTTTCCGTATCACTTCCTCTTGCTTAATTATTTTACTTATCTTCTTTCAAATTTGATAGCATATTTTTTCTGAAATATTTAAATTTATAGATTTTTCTACTTTATTTAACTTTAAAATCTCATTTAGTAATTTATCTTTTTCAAATCTAATACTGCCAAAGACATCTTTGTTCCATATATTTAAAGAAATTCTTATTTCTCTAAGCTTACTTAAAAATATTTTTGTTACGTTTTCTGAAAATCTATAATTATAAATACTCATAGAGAGCCATTATTAGTAAATCAAGTCCACGAAATTACTCATTAGTAACCACATCTTTTCAAAACTAAAAATAACAGGACAATGATCCAAATAGATACTCAGAAGTCCAACAACATTACTAACAGGGAATTTATCATCAACTTTATCGTTAATAAAAATCTATGTAAAAGTGTCATTAGTGGATCTTCCCGCTTATTCAGCCAAGTAAAACGTCTATTGCTTAGTTGTAACTCTATTAAGTTACCACTAACAACCACTAACAATAAACTGATCGAATTCCTCCATAATAGTAAAATCTTCTTTTCTAAGGGACCGATCCCGTAGAACAATCAAGTCCTCACCCATTAACCAAGGATCGGGATCAAGTGAGCAAAACTCAAGACACCTGCTCCAAAAACTGTTCGGTCAATCTTGAAAACTCAAGCCATTTTGTTAGACTTTTTTCCCTTCAATTAGTAACAGTTATTACCGTTGGAAATTCCTCATGGATATTTTTGCTGCAAGCGTTTGTCACTGTTATTTACCAAATCCAGTATCTTCGTAAATAGTTGAAAGTAGCATGGATGGGATTGTAATTTTATCCTATTTCTTACTTATCACATTTCTCATGCTTTACGTTTCATCTTTTCAGTATTATTCCCTCTTCTATTCTAGGGTTATCACCTCTCCACCTTGCCCCGCCACCGTATTGTTTTCTCTTCGATAATATTTCCTCTTCCATTCTAGGCTTATTGCCCCTTAGCCATGCACTGCTTCTATACTATTTCATCTTCAGTGTTATTTCCTCTTGCTTCAAGATTGTCGCCCCTCTGCCTCCATCATTTTGTATAATTCGTTCGCAACTAATTAGATCATATTAGTGAAGTAGTATAATTTCTCGTTTATTTTGATAAAGACAATGGAAGATTAGGGCATGTATTCTATCTCGCCAGACGATCGGATCCAAAGGTATGAAATTAAACCTTTAATTTTAAGCGATAATAATCATTTTTCTATAAAAAAATTTAAATGGTAATCGTACATTCAATGTTTAATTTGGATGCTTATAGAGGGAAATTGTAAACACGTGATACCTGTAGAGGAAAAATGCTAAGCATTTAGGTATTTCCTTTTATCCTTCTCGAATTAAAATCAATATTAGACAGTCAAATCAAGTTAATTTCAGTTTGAAGTTTGATTTTGATTTAGTTTTTAGTTAATTATATTTTCCTGTTGAAATCAATAATATTTTTCGGTTTCATCCTATGTGTTGGTTGTAGTATAATTCAAATTTATGGTTTTTGGTTAATTTGATACAAATTCATTGGTTGCAGCAGTGTATTAAATTTTTGTGTACAAATGGTATCAGTGTCTTTGTTTTGTGCTTAAAATGTTGTTACTAAAAGTTGAACGTATCCATGCAATTAAATGGTAAATGTTGTTTTTCTGGTTAATTTGCTTCATGTAATTAAAAGTCCATTTAATCACCTTTCAATCTTTCCAAATTTGAATAAAATTAAATGGTGGCTATTATTTTGTTGTTGCTTTTCATGGATTATTCATTATTTAAATATATTAAGAAAAAGGTCTTCGTTGAGTTGATGTACTCATAAAAGTAGCCGGAGTTCCTATTTCATTTTTTTGCTTTTGGCTAAGTAATATTATTTAATATCTTATATTTCCTATCATATGCAATTATCACTTTTATACTCACAAAAATTGGTAACTATCTACTTGGTTAAACATTGAAAAGTCAGGAGTCCCTCACATAACTTACAATTTATTCATTGTTTTACTATTAAGGAAAACTCTTTAATATCACTTGGCTACTAGTAAGCACATGCTTATTTCACAACAAATTATTTAAAGTTAATCCAATTTTGCAGTATTATTCACACACATGCTCTAAAAGAGTAAAACTAACATGAATCAAAAGAGGCATAGTGTACAAAAAATAATTATGTCAACTTGAACTTGGGTAAACATAGTAAATAACTTATCTGATTGTCTCATCCACATCATCTGTAGATCACCACTTTCTGTAAATAAACTAAGCTTACGCTTAGAATACATACACTTGGAAAGATTATATCAAGCAAATGTCAGAAAAATGTTAATTAGTTATCAATCACAATTACCTTTGAATTCATTTGACTGATGAAGTTTTTATAGTAGTTCAGGAGCATCCAAATAAGAGCAAAAACAAATTCAAAATAATGTGCATATAAGCGAGAAAAATTTAGTTAATTTTTATAATTTATCCATTATTATTATTATCATTTATTGTTATATGCATAGGTTATAAAATACAGCAGACATTAAAAATTTATCGGTTGCAACGACTTAAGTTAGTAAAACTTAATAAGAGGTTAAAGATTATAAGTGTTCATATGTTGTCCGAATCTCTTTTGCCATAATTTTTTCTTCTGATTGCTTGAATAAATACGTTACTCTAACGCCTTTCTAATTCTAGACTTTTGCTTCTGCTTTCTTTGCTACAGACACTAAAGAATACTATTGTGAATAGAAGAGGATCAAGTAGCAGTGGAAAAACAAATGGTATGTAGGAAGAGAACTGGAAACTAAAAACTTATCAAATTGGAATCATGCATCCTCTTAATATTAGTACTACGAAATTTCAAATTTCTTACTTACTAATTGGTCACTGTGCCATTATCCGTGGTTTTGTAATTTATGGAGTTATCATATGTTTCTGTCAAAAAAATGAAATGTAATTGTTTTTGGTATAATATTGAAAAAGTTCCATGTTTTCCTATACAAGATTATGGCTTGATTATTCTATTATTGAACTATACATGCTCATAAAGGGTACCTAACATTTTGAAAACTCAAGGATCGGTATCAAGTGAGCAAAACTCAAGACACCCGCTCCAAAAAACTGTTCGGTCAATCTTGAAAACACAAGCCATTTTGTAACACTTTTTTCCCTTCAATTAGTAACAGTTATTACCGTTGGAAATTCCTCACGGATATTTTCACTGCAAGCATTTGTCACTGTTATTAATGTTACCAAATCCAGTATCTTTGTAAATAGTTGAAAGTAGCATGGATAGGATTGTAATTTTATCCTATTTCTTACTTATCACATTTCTCATGCTTTATGTTTCATCTTTTCAGTATTATTCCCTCTTCTATTCTAGGGTTATCACCTCTCCACCTTGCCCCGCCACCGTGTTTTTTTTCTCTTCGATGATATTTCCTCTTTCATTCTAGGCTTATCTCCCCTTAGCCATGCACTGCTTCTATACTATTTCATCTTCAGTGTTATTTCCTCTTGCTTCAAGATTGTCGCCCCTCTGCCTCCATCATTTTGTATAATTCGTTCGCAACTAATTAGATCAGATTAGTGAAGTAGTATAATTTCTCGTTTATTTTGATAAAGATAACGGAAGATTAGGGCATGTATTCTGTCTCGCCAGATGATCGGATCCAAAGGTATGAAATTAAACCTTTGATTTTAAGCGATAATAGTCATTTTTTTTTCTATAATTTTTTCTAAATGGTAACCGTACATTCAATGTTTAATTTGGATGCTTATAGAGGCAAATTGTAAACACGGGACACCTGTAGAGGAAAAATGCTAAGCATTCAGGTATTTCCTTTTATCCTTCTCGAATTAAAATCAATATTAGACAGTCAATTCAAGTTAATTTCAGTTTGAAGTTTGATTTTTATTTAGTTTTTAGTTAATTATATTTTCCTGTTGAAATCAATAATATTTTTCGATTTCATCCTATGTGTTGGTTGTAGTGTAATTCGAATTTATGGTTTTCGGTTAATTTGATACAAATTCATTGGTTGCAGCAGTGTATTAAATTTTTGTGTACAAATGGTATCAGTGTCTTTGTTTTGTGCTTAAAATGTTGTTACTAAAAGTTGAATGTATCCATGCAATTAAATGGTAAATGTTGTTTTTATGGTTAATTTGCTTCATGTAATTAAAAGTCCATTTAATCACCATTCAATCTTTCCAAATTTGAATAAAATTAAACGGTGGCTATTATTTTGTTGTTGCTTTTCATGGATTATTCATTATTTAAATATATTAAGAAAAAGGTCTTCGTTGAGTTGATGTACTCATAAAAGTAGCCCTAGTTCCTATTACATTTTTTTTGCTTTTGGCTAAGTAATATTATTTAATATCTTATATTTCCTATCATATGCAATTATCACTTTTATACTCACAAAAATTGGTAACTGTCTACTTGGTTAAACATTGAAAAGTCGGGAGTCCCTCACATAACTTACAATTTATTCATTGTTTTACTATTAAGGAAAACTCTTTAATATCACTTGGCTACTAGTAAGCACATGCTTATTTCATAACAAATTATTTAAAGTTAATCCAAATTTGCAGTCTTATTCACACACATGCTCTAAAAGAGTAAAACTAGCATGAATCAAAAGAGTCATAATGTACAAAAAATAATTATGTCAACTTGAACTTGGGTAAACATAGTAAATAACTTATCTGATTGTCTCATCCACATCGTCTGTAGATCACCACTTTCTGTAAATAAACTAAGCTAATGCTTAGAATACATACACTTGGAAAGATTATATCAAGCAAATATCAAAAAATTGTTAATTAGTTATCAATCACAATTACCTTTGAATTCATTTGACTGATGAAGTTTTTATAGTAGTTCAGGAGCATCCAAATAAGAGTAAAAACAAATTCAAAATAATGTGCATATAAGCGAGAAAAACTTAGTTAATTTTTATAATTTATCCATTATTATTATTATCATTTATTGTCATATGCTTAGGTTATAAAATACAACAGACATTAAAAATTTATCGGTTGCAACGGCTATAGTTAGTAAAACTTAATAAGAGGTTAAAGATTATAAGTGTTCGTATGTTGTCCTAATCTCTTTTGCCATAATTTTTTCTTCTGATTGCTTGAATAAATAAGTTATTCTAACGCCTTTCTAATTCTGGAATTATCCTTCTGCTTTCTTTGCTACAGACACTAAAGAATACTATTGTGAATAGAAGAGGATCAAGTAGTAGTGGAAATACAAATGGTATGTAGAAAGAGAACTGGATACTAAAAACTTATCAAATTGGAATCGTGCATCCTCTCCATATTAGTACTATGAAGTTGGCATTCTAATTTCTAATTTACTAATAGGTCACTATCATTATCCGTGGTTTTGTAATTTATGGAGTTATCATATATTTCTGTCAAAAAAATGAAATGCAATTGTTTTTGGTATAATATTGAAAAAGTTCCACGTTTTCCTATACAAGATTATGGCTTGATTATTCTATTATTGAACTCTACATGCTCATAAAGTGTACCTGACATGTATTGTAGCATAAAGAGTCCATCATTCTAGATATTTTGTATTCATAGGATAATTTTCATTTGCATTAAAGCATGTGGTTAGACAGATTTACGAATAATTTCCTCTCTATGTTGTAAGGTTACAACCCTCTCTTCGGCTATGGTAACATCGTTAAATCAGCATATGGAAAAAGCGTCAAACTTCTTCTAAACTGCTACTCCAGTTAGTGTCAGTGCTAATGTTACCATTTATACTATCATCTTAACAATATCATAGTTCTTTCCATTCATGTTAGTAATTTTTAGTGCTACTATAAAATAAAGCATAATTTTTAGATTTGGTATGCTAAATACAAATTTCAGGTAATGCAACACCATACGGACGTCTAATGCATAATCATATCAGAACATTAGTAAAAACAAATGTGTTTAAGAAGACACTATTTGTGTCAACGTTGTTTTATGTTTTGCATTAAGAAGAACCATATATAAATTGAAAACGCATAAAATGAAAGGAGAAAATTGCAGAAAAATTATAGATATAAATTACAAAAGCCGAAGAAATGAAATAAAACAATACATATAGAAAAGTCTGTGATCCATAAATACACGAAAACATTTGAATTCAAAAATTGCATCGACAATCTTTAATGTAAATGAGGGGAACATCAATATTTAAGATTGGATATTTGGTTGAATGGAAAGCACTTGTAGTTAACGCACATATCAGTAAAAAACAATTACACAAAATATTGGTCGTTTAACTGAAAATTGTGTTTTGGTACGAAACAATTCAAAATGTTAGGTGCGGTGTTTAAGATCATATAAAAAGTAGTTTGAAAAGGCCAAATTAGAAGTCATCAAATGAATTAGAGTTGGATAATAAATAGTTTGAGTGCAATAACAGAACCAGAATTCATTTGTGTCATGTTCTGTTTATGTACTTAAGGGTAATTTATCAATATTCCCAAAACTATCAAGGATGGAGCTTAATAAGCAAATAGATTATTGACGTCGGAATTGAATTATCAAGTAAAGAACTTGAGAAAAGAAGAAAGAAACTTGATCGCCAAGCTGCTCTAAATGAGACTGATCGTAGAAAGTTTGAAGATGATAAAAGATGGGAATCATTATGTCTGCTATTTTTTTCTAAACATAAATAAAATTTGGTAGAGTACTCAAATGTTGGTTATTACATGAATGATATCACCACAATTTATTACTTGCTCTTTTACTTAGTTTAATCTCAAATTATATGCACCCTAATCTTGACCGGAATTTGCACAATTGCTCCTCTTAATTGATTGTTACGTTGTGTTTGGTTATATTTTTCTAGATCCTTTGTACCAACCGTTGAATTGAGTAACGTTTCATGATTTATAATTGCTAAGGAAACCCCTTATAAACCAAGAGCTCCATATGACAAAATTCTAATATTCTTGCAACTTAGATTGACAACTAAAACATCAAATAAAACTTAGATTGACAACTAAAACATCAAATAAACTGTATTATATCCTTTAGTTCCTTACACCTCTATTGACACTTTATCTAGGAGATTTAAACATTTTTATGCAACTTCTTATCTAAATGGTAACGAAAGGAGCATCTAGAGAAAATATGCAAACAATGTTGTGATATGTTTATTTATTACGCTCTCTGGTATTTATAACTCTCTCGCTCTCCCTTCATTTTTATGTAGCAAGAATTGAAAAACACTTTGCTCAATGGAAAAGCGGAGAGGAAAAACGATAACGGAGATGCCTTGTCACATTTTAAAGAAACAAGAGGTCTACTACACAGTCCTTAATATATTTTGTAATTTTATGCATATTTAATCTTTTTATTATATATATATATATATATATATATATATATTCATATAACCAATCATATGTATGTAAAAAGAAAAAAAACAAGCTTGATCATTAGCATAAAATGAAACTTGAGGTTTTGTAGCTTTAGAGCAACATTCAAGCGAAGAATCACATAGGAGGGGAAGAAGTTAAACTTTAAAGAAAATAGCGAATGAAACGAACAACAAATTGGAAGAAAAATTAGAGGAGATGAAGTCTCTTGAAGAGTGAAAACAAAAATTAATTATGATAAAACTCAAAACTAATGATGAGTTACAATATGCTCGAAAGATATACATTTTACCATGATAATCTCCTTTTTAACATGTAGCAACTCATCATTGGTTCTGCGTTCATTCACCATTAAAGTTTGGCATAACTATTCAGGAGACTCCATCTCGTCCACTCTTCTTCCAATTCTTTGTTTGTTTCATTCACTTTTCTTTAAAACTACAAAGTCAGTGTGTTAATCAATTTTCAATATTGATTTATCATGTCAATAAACTATAAGCATGCTTTTTTTTTCTTAGTTGGGTAATTGGTGTAAATATGCGTTAATTTTTTTAGTATTATGAGATTGGAATTTGGGAATAATTTTTACAAATTTGCAATTGTTGGTAGAAATAGAGGAGATAGAAAGTGAGACCCCTGAACATTCATGTAGAATTCTAAATGTCAGAATTGAGTTATCGAGTAGAAGAAATTGATAAAGGAAGAAAGGAACTTGATCGCCAAGTTGCTTTAAATGAGATTGATCATAGAAAGTTTAATGAGGATAAATAAGGGTACTATAATGTCTACCTTAATTTTAAACTTAAATAATAAATTGATAGAGCACTCAACCGTTAGTTATTTCATGAACGAAACTACTAAAATTTATGGCACTCTTTTACTTGGTTGGATCTTAAATTATATACGCCCAATCTTGATTGGATTTTGTAATGTTGCCTGTCTTAGTTGATTATTAGGTTGTGTTTGGTCATATTTTTCTACCTTCTTTGTACCAACTGTCGAACTGAGTAATGTTGCATGATGTATAATGGTTAAGAAAACAATTTAACAAACTAGTGCTCCATATAACAAAATTTCAATATTTTATCTTCTTAAGTTGACAAATAAAACATTGGATAACTAGTATTATATCCTTTAGGTCCTTATTCCTCCTTTGACTCTTTCTTTAGGAGATTTAAACATTTATATGCAACTTATTATCTAAATGGAAATTAAAGGTGCATCCGATAAGTTATGCAAACATGGCTTTGTATAGAAGGTCCATATTTCTGATGCTGCTACAAAAAAAGTCTCTGTGGTAATAAATATACAAAGTATGCCCCTATTTTTCTAAATTAGAAAACGCAAACTAGTTTGCGCTTTCCTGATAGAAAGCGAAAGTTATTTTCCGATTTTCAAAATTTTAAAAAAATTCAAAAACTTCAAAAAAAAAAATTAAAAAAATTCTAAATCAGAAAGCGCAAACTGGCTTGCGCTTTCTTGATACTTGCACTTTCAAAATTATTAAACGTGAAAGTGTCGCTATGCTCTGATACCAATTGAAAGTTACCGTGGATCGTGCTATAAGGAATTATAATATACTAGTGCGGAAATAAACAATAGCAATGAAAAGTAAGTAAAATAAAACAAGCACACCAGGAATTTTTCTACTGGTTCGAACTTCCCGTTCTACGTCCAGTCCCAGACTCCTTCTGGAATTTCACTAACAACAATCCTCACTTAACCCGGAGGAACAGGTTTACAACAACCCTTGAACAACCGAACAAGGGACCTGAGCAGCAGAACAGGATTTCGCCTCAACAGCCGAAAAGGACTTCACTTGCCTGAACGACAGAACAGGACTTCAACTTTATACAGAAAGTATATGACACAGTGTGTTCTCAATAACACGAATTTGTCTCTTGATAGTACAATCTTCCTATAATCTTTCTCCTTTATGATATATGTATGAATGCGTGAAGATTAAGAAAGTAGAATTTGAATTTGAATGATATTTTTAGCACAAATGAGTTAGAATCAAGAATTTCAATAATAGAATAATAATCAATAGAAATTGGTGAATTTAAAACTTGATTGTAATGTGTTTATATAGGAAATAAATGGTTGTAATTGTTCATGAAGAGTTATCATCAAAAGCTGTTGAATTAAAGGTCGCAACTCTTCATGAATGGAAATGCCTTTTCAAAAAAATAGCCGTTGTAAATATTCAGACGTCTGAAATTTAAATTTCAGACTTCTGAATTTAAACGATATTTGAAACAGAAAGCAAATAGGCCATTTTTGGTCATTTTCAGACGTCTGAATATCTTATTTCAGACGTCTGAATATTGTAATATACAATATTTTATATTACAGATTCAGACGTCTGAAATGAGCTATTCAGACGTCTGAATGTAACATGAAAATTGAATTTCTTATTTTTGAAAAGATGATCATGCAATATATCATATAGGAGAGATTTTAACATACTATTATTACTAGACACAGACTCAATACATACTTTAAGTGTTGGAGCTCTTTTGAATCTGTCCTTTGATTGATTCCTGCAATAAATATGTTAGTATACATAGTAACTTATATAGTTGTCATAGTCAAAATATCGTAATTACGAAGTATTGTAAATAAGAAGTTCCAACAAAACGTTTCAAAATAAATTTGTAAAATCAGAAACGCAAACTAGATTTGCCCTATTCAAAATTTTCAAAAAAATTCAAAATCAACTAAGTGCAAGTTACCTTGCATTTTTTGTTAGGGAAGTGCAAAGCATCTTGAATATTCTACTTTTTAAAAATAGGAATCAAATTTACAAATTCATTTCTGTGGAGACTTTTCTTATAAAAACATCGAAAACAGTGACATGTAGCTCTTTTCTTGCATGCAAACAATGGTGTGATACTTGTATTTATAACCCTCTCTCTATATATTATTCATTTTTATGCAGCATGAATTGCAAAAAAACCGCTTCAAAGGGAAAGTGGAGAGGAAGAAAAATGCTAACGAAGATGTCTTGTCACTCTTAAACAAACAAAAGGGTCTGCCATACAATTATTCCAACATCTAGTATTTTTTTTATATATTTACTTGTTAATTATACATAACAATCATGTAATCAATCATATGCGTATAAGAAAGGAAAAAAGTGGCCTTTCACAAAATCTTTTAGTTAGAAAAAAATGCTTAATCATAACCAAAAAATGGAACTAGGGATTCAACAGCTTTAGCGAAACATTCAAGTGATGAATCACAAGAAGGGGAAGAGGTGCAACTTTCGAGAAAATATTGAATGAAATGAATAAAGAATTCAAAGAAAAATTGGAGGAGGATGATTCTCTTGAGGAGTAAAATCAAACCTTAATTGTGAAAGAATGCAGAACCAATGATGAGTTACAAGATGCTCGAAAGAGATACAATTTACCACGATAATCCCCTTTCGAGCATCTTGTAACTTGTCATTGGTTTTGTGCTCATTCATAATTAATTTTTTATTTCAACTCTTCAAGAGACTCCATTTCCTTAATTTTTCTTCCAACTAGTTGTTCATTTTACTCACTTTTATTTAAAGTTGAATCTTCTTCCCTTCCTATGCGGTCAGCGCGGACCTAAATCACATATGTTGCCCAACCCAAAATATACAAAATTGAAAGGAAAAAGGTAAAATTACTAAGTTGTGGCTTAAGGAGTTGAACCTGCATGGACAAAGAATTGACGAGCACAGAATCCATTGTGCTGCACTTAGATTTTCAATTATTTGTTGCCCTATTGCTTCACTAACTCGATTTTACTTAAAAGCAGCTATAAATTTTGTTGGCCCCTTCGGTCTTCAGTGATGTTAGCCTGGACGATAGTCTTGCTTGCCTTTCCTTTAGGGCGGGCCTGAATGTGATTCATCACCTGAATCTACCTTTAAAGCCATTAAATCTCTAATTCCATTTTGTGCCTAAGATCAATTTTTTTTTCCAACTAAAAGATTTTGTGAAAGCCTCTTTCGTCTCTTCCTGTATACAATATGACTGGTTACATGATATATGTATATAATAAAAAAATGAATAAAACAAAAATAGTAGACCTCTTGTTTCTTTAAAAGTGACAAGACACCTTCTTCAGCTTTTCTTGCTCTCTGCTTGACCTTTGAAGTTAGTTATTGTTCAATTCATGCAGCAAGAAACGAATAATATATATATATATATATATATATATATATATATATATATATATAGAGAGAGAGAGAGAGAGAGAGAGAGTTATAAATACCATAGAGAGTAATAGATATAGATATCACAACACTGTTTGCATATCCTATCCTAATGCCTCTTTACCATTTAAATAAGAAGCTGCATAAAAAATTTCAAAATTCCTAGAGAAAGCTTCAATGAAGGAGTAAGGAGCTAGAGGATATAATACTAGTTATCTGATGATGTTTTATTTGACAACCTAAGTAATAAGAATATTACAATTTTGTAATATGGAGCTCTTAGTTGATAAAGGGTTTTCGTAATAGTCGTAAACTATGCAATATTGCTCAATTCAGTAGTTGGTAAAAAGAAGTTGAAAAACATACAACCAAACACAATCTAACAATCAATTAACACCAGCAACTAATAAAAACCTATCAAAGTTGAATGTATATAGTTTGAGATCCCAAATAAAAGAGCATGCCACAAATTGCAGTGGTATCATTCATGTAATGACTAATGGTTAAGAACTCTACCAAAATATTATTTCTAGAAAAAAATAAGTAGACAAAAATACATAATAATACAATTCTTTTCTCCTCATCAAACTTTCAACAATCAATCTCATTTAGAGCAGCTTGGCGGTAAAATTCCTTTCTTTTTTTCTTCTTAAGTTATATTACTCGATAACTCATGTCTAATTTTATTGAATTATTTTCTTTTAGAACTTTATGTAAATGTTCATGGTCCTCCCTTTTTATCTCCTCAATTTCTACCAACAAATGTGAAGTTGTTCCCAATTTCCAAACTCATAATACCAAAAAAATTAATGTGGATTTCCATGAATTACCAATTATGAAATAAAGCCTATTTGAAGTTTATTAATATGATAAATTAATAAAGAATTGACTAACACGCTATTTTTATAATGTGAAACAAAAATAAGCATTTTGAATCCTATTTGGTTTCATGTTAATTTCCACGAACACTGGTTGGTTCCAAATCTACAAAGAGTTGATGTTAGTACTAACAGCAGTTGTGCTCATTCAATTCCAAGCAATTCAAAATGACAAAACCAACATTTGGGCTTCAATTTATATTAACGAATGTTATTAACAAATTACTAATGTAATTTTTTGCTGCATCAGATATATTTCCAGAGATAAAAAATATTCAATTTTAATAACACATAAATGTATTATGAGCCTGTTGCAATTGTTCCTTCTCAGCCATCATATCCTTGTTTTGTAACATGAGGGTAACAATTAGCTTAATTATCATCCAGGTTTACTTAATTATAATCACTTAGAAACTTCGATTAATCCGAGCTATAATCCATCACATTTGGATAAATAATTGAATAGATAAAAAAACAATACGAGTACAGCTTAATGAACAACGGAAGAGGACAAAATGTACCGGAATTTAGAATGCGACAATGACTGTAATTAAATGCTATGCTGCAATATGGAACTACTTTGACTAATTAATTTTGTTTCTTTCCTTAAACACTAATTTAGACAAATTAGATGTGAATTGCTAAGACATATATTCGTTGGTGTCATTTGGCGCTGACATATACATTTAATTAACGTTATTATCTTTACTCTCTCTAATTGTATGAATTTGTTGAATGCAGGAAACAAATATTCAGGAATATGTTCCTCAATTTGGAAAAACATAAATTGAATACAAGTGAATTGTTATTCTAAATTAAATTTGTTACCTAGTTTGTTCAATATTTATTGCATAGTACTTATTCAAAATGCATGGTAATTTACTGCCTAGTTTTGGCAATTTAAACTAAAATGGTTATAACACAAATTTACTATATAATTAAATTTTATATCAGAAAAGTTATTCCTTATTTTAATTTATAAAAGTATCGTATTATTCATTTAAAATAAATATTAACAAAACATTGTATTTCAACTGGAAAGTTCATTTATTTGTTATTTGTCAAATTGGAATGCATAGGAAGGAAATTAACGTACAAATTTACTTGTATTACTACGACTACTGACTATTATGTTCAATTACTCCTAATTAAACATCTATCTTTGAAATAATAAGAGAAGAACACCTTTTACCTTTATTACCTTGGATTAACTAGCATATGAAATATTATGATCACGATTATTGTTCATTTTTTTTTCAAAAAACTTGAAATTATCTATCAAAGTGTTTTTGTTGAATAACAGTGTCAACCACCACAACTCGAACTCAATCTAACTATGGGTTCTTTTTATAGCATCAAGTAAGTTGCTTTTTTTATATAAGCAGAAGGCAGAATGTTTGTTTGGATAAGTAAAAGTAACAACTTTTTAGGATTTTTATTGCAGAAAACCTAACAAACCTAACAAACGATCGAAATGTTGCGGAGGCCTATTCCAAGATCTTATATCACCCAACTTATAAAAGTATAATATTGGATAAAAATAATAATATATGAATACAAGCAATGATGATGATAGCTCCAATAAACGTAAACCGTTCAAAAAAAACTAACGCATAATATTCCATCCAACCGCGTTTTATTTTGATCCTCAAAAAATAAATGCATGCAATTAATCTAACAAATAAAAGTAAGAGAAATAAAAAATAGAATAAATAACCTAATTGAAAACGAAATCTTGATCTCTATGATAATGGTTTCTTTATGCTTGGAGAAGAACAAAGACGGAGGGAAAAAGAAATACCAAATATTTTTTCATGATTTTCCCACTCTCTTTTAGGCTATATTTATAAAAGTCAAATACTTGATGCCCATGTTAAAAGGTATACGGTAAAAAGTAAATTGATTATCCAATTAGAGAGAGAAATATGATGCTTATTAATCAGAGAAATTCTAACTTTGGTCTTTCCTTCTTTTGTATATTTATTTCAATTCCAAATGCGATTTTGTATCATCTAAATTTGACACAACATAAAAATAATTTACATTTTGGCCTAATGAAACTTCTGAAAATCATGATAAAGAAGTTTATTTTCTTTGGTTATAACTGACATTTTTATTTTATTTTTTACTCTTTATGTTGAAATTTTTTCATAATAGCTAAAACAAATTTGCTTTTAGTCCCCAATGGCATAAGAAACATGTAAAATGATTTACATCTAATTTTGAACATTTAGTGAAATAATTTACTGTTCGGCAAATTAGGGTGGGTTTTGATATAGATGGAAAAAAGGTCTAGATGATCCGTAAGCATGATACTTTAATTGCTTTACCGAGTAAAATTCAAGTTTAAATGAAGCATTACTTGCAACTTATTTACCATTTCATTTTCATATTTTCATATTGTTAATGCACTTATAGGATGTTAAGTAAATGGATACACAAAGAACAATACGATATAACTTAATTAACTATAGAAAAGGCACAGATGAACAGGAATGTATAATGTGACAACCAGAGTAATTAAATGGGGTGAGATTAATATCATTAAGAGAAATAAAAAAGAAACGTGTTTATTCATATTGGAATGTCCAATTTTCCTTGCTTGGTTGATCATCCGATTCATACTAAATGGCCTTCTTTCTTTATATTATAACTTCTTTCTTTATATTATAAATATGTTGACTAATTAATTAATTGACTGACTAATTTGTTTCCTTTCAACAAAGAATATTCTTTGTAACTCTCCTTTTTTTTCTTCTTCTACCTGCAGAATAATTGATTGAATGAATCAATTAACTAATTTTTTTTTCGTCTAATAGTTGAATCCTGCAAATCTATTCTATTGACGTATAAAATACAATGTATGACCATTTATATTCTTTGATCACAATTCATGCAAATTAATATATACTGACAGCTCCTTCACTCTAGGAGTTTTTCTTCCTTCTAATCAAACCATCTTTATTTATTTTAGATGCCAAGAATTCAAGCTGCAACTTAATTACTATTTCAATAGCTCTTTCTCTAATTTCGTTCTTTCCTTAATCCACAAATATAAATTTATTGCTTTTAGACCTCAATTTGCCCCTATATCATCATATTGGCCTCCATCCCAAACCCTAGAATTATTTATTCAACTATCAGAACGTCTCCCCAATCTGTTTCTAGCTTAGTTCAACTATCAGAATTATTTATATTACTTGATATAGATGGAAGAAAGGTCTAGATGATCCGTAAGCTCAATACTTTAACTGCTTTACCGAGTGAATTCAAGTTTAGATTAAGCATTACTTGCAACTTATTTACCATTTCATTTTCATATCTTCATATTGTTAATGAACTTGTAGGGTGATAAATAAATGGATATGCAAAGAAACAATATGATATAACTTAATTAACTATAGAAAAGGCCCAGATGTACAGGAATGTATAATGTGACACCGCATTGGGTGCTCCAGCTCCATATTGGGTGGAAAAATAAAAATAAATAGATAGATAGACATCCACATTGGGTGCTCCAGCTCCATGCTCTAAAAACCTTGTCCAGCATGCTCATCCCCAAAATACTCCAAACAGAATCCTCACTACTCGGTTGCCCGAAAAATCGGACACCCAGAGTTTAAAGGAAAACAAAATAAACTTCGGGTCAGTCATGTGATTGGTGGGAGAACTCAAAATACGTTGTTTGAAAAAAAAAGGTATCTCATATGATCACACCGCACGCAAACACAATTAGGATTTTTACCTTATGATAACCAAAACATTCTTAACTAAAAATAATTGATACTATTTTTAATGACATATCTTTGAAAACATTTGCAAGTAAACCTATCAATCTTAGCCGAAAATTGCCACTATTATTAAATTCCAGCGTACTATGCTCTATAAATAAAATGGTAGGCGCTTATTGGAGAATAGATTTTCATACAAATGACCAGGTGAAAGGACCACTACAACAAAACAGTCTTTTTACAACGGGCAATGCCCGTTGTAATATGGTTTTCGCAACGGATATGCACCCGTTGTAATAGGCCTCGTTGTAAAAGATCCACCACATTTTACAAAGGGCAAAGCACGTTATAAAAACCGTTGCATTATACCTTTTTACAACGGCTTATGACCGTTGTAATAGACTATAATACAACGGCCATAACCCGTTGCAACAGACTAACCATACTAGTTGCATAGCCTGTTTCACAACATGCATTGACCGTTGTAAAAAGCATATTTAAAAACGTGATGTGACCGTTGTAAGAAGCTCATATAACAACGTACATTGCCCGTTGCAAAATAAATGCAAATTTTAAAAAAAATTACAGCAGCATCCATGCACTACATCCGAACTAATACTTCACATTTCATACAAACCACAACAGTACAAACATCATTTTCATGCACCTTACAACTGCTATATACAACATCCCTTCTCAGAGTCCTTTTTTCATATCATACACACTTCTCCTTCATCCCTGACCTTACCGCTTGTGTTTCACAATACATACAAGTTATGCTGACCAAGCATTACAACAATTTAATACAACAATAAGCATCTACAAAGCTAACAATTACTGGCTTTTTGATGAAGTCCTCTTGGTCAGCTTATAACTTACCATTCTGAGTATTTTGTAAAACAAAAATGCACTGACCAACTGCAATCCCATTGCCATCATCTGTTAATTCATATCAAGCTAAAATAATGATGTATGACCCAATAAAATTATGCAAAGGATAATGTAAATGTCGCTTAGTTATTACCTTTATAATCATAGGATTATCTGCTACCAAAGTTACATATGTGATATATGGACCAGCTATCATTCTTGCAAATGAAAAGGCGAGGGCAAACAATATCTGTATCATTAGCAGCAATCAACTAAGGTTGTATATTTTGTCATCTACTCGGCAAACAGTTTAAAATTAAAATATGTAAAGAATTACATGTGGTATATAAGTGTGTAAACTATAAACTCGATTCTAAAGCCGAATGTATTACTTAATTGAAACCTGATCACTCTTTCCAGATATAGAAAATAGAATGACTGTTGAACTAGGAAAGTGTAAATCTCCTATTAAGATGTTATACCTATTCGCTTCTGTTAGACCGTATTGGTCTGGAATGCGGGTCATTCTGTATATTGTAGTGTGCTAAGTTGGCCATTGCATAGTATAGTTGGACTGTGTGTGCGTATGAAGGAAGTAGTGTATAATAATGTGTAAAGGTAGCAAGACTACCTCATTTACTTTGTTTTTCCCTTTTTGGTCCATAAAGTCCAGTGGTGTAAGTTGACCGTTATCACTTGATGCAACGTCAATGGTCATGTTGTTTTCACTTGTTTCTGTGTTCTATAAATATATAAATGACAGAAAATCAGGGTATGAAAAAGCAAATATACAGAAGAAGTTTATGTAAAAGAAATAAAATTAAGTAAATTTAAACCTGAGAAATTAAAGTAGGTGTATGAGTGGAGTTGATATTTTTTGTTATTTTCCATGCCGTCGGAACGGCTTGAGGATTGTTCATTTCATAATTACTTGGCTTGAATTCAAATAATGCGTCTGAACCCACACCCTTTTGAAAGATGTTTTCAACCTTGGATGGTCCACTTCCTACACGTATAGTTAATGGACGAGAACATATATTAGGGTAGATAATGTAAACAAGGAAAAAAGGGCACCATGCATGATTATAAGAGTTAAGTTGGAAAATTAAAGGGTGGTAGTGGTAAATAGATAGGTAAACTGGCAAACTAAGAATGTACTATGTCTGGGTAATATCGGTAAGTCGGTCCTCATTATGAGACCGAATTGACTAACTGCTATATATACTTCATTAAATAGTCGAGTACATATATGTTTACAGTAGAACAGATAGTGAAGGAACCAACCGTTTTGGACACATTAATAAGATCATCAACGTTTAGCCTAATTATTCCTTCCGCTTCTATATCAAAAGCAGTAATGGTGGTCGACTTGCTTTTGTCCATGATATCAATCTTCAAATGATATCTGCAATTATCATAGAACAAAATGTGTTAAACAGTGATACAGAGGCTGAAGGTGGTAGTTTAAGTACCTTTTCATAGGACTGTTTGTCATCCTCTAGCACCTGGTGCAGAAATAATTTGCCCCATCCAGATATATTGCTCCTTTGCATGGAATGCATGATAGGTGGCTCCAAGGCTTGACAGATGTAACTTTAACAATTGTTGCTTGCAACAAGCACTTCTTATCATTAAGAAAGTTTTTAAACTCCAATTATTATTGGCCATGAAAATTTAAAGGTTTGCATCTTTTCAATGCTAGACAATTAAGACTTTTTTGGGAACCTCTTTAGTACCTGCTTCATATTTTGAGGTATATCATTCCAGGTGCTACAGAATTTATACACAAACATACAATTATCAACAGTTTGAGCATCCTAAACTTGTATGTATATCTACCAATATCTTTATTTGCCAACACCCCTCCAGCAAATATAAAATTTTCATTTGGACAAAATCACAGATAAAGTCATAGTGTTATCGATCACAATTCATTTTAAACGAATACATACTCATGATAATAGTGGAAATGTATAAAATCATAGTCAATATAAAGGTAGATTCATTACAATCCTACCTCGGACCGAGATAATATAAGAAACAAAGCTGGAGTGAGTGATGAAACATAAAAAACCAAGTTTGAAGTAAAGCGGGTGAGGGAACATAATAAACACATCTCCTAAAACGTAGTTAACATGAATTGCAAACAAAATGTAGTCATATGCTTTGCATACCATCATCAAAATAAAGCGTTGGTATATAGTTTTCAAGTGTAGCAAAAAGACCATGGTTATAGATGGTAGAACTAGAACTAAAGTTGCCATATCAAAATGATTCATTGGTCTTTTCTCTGTTTTATTTAGTCACCTTAAACAAATGAGACATTGGAAGAAAGAAAGTCCCTGATAATACTGGGATTTTAACATTTGTTTGAGCAGAGAAAGCTAAAGCTTGACCATGACAGACTTGTGGTTCGGTTAGGTTACCATAATATTTTTCTTATGGAAATGTAAATCCAATTTAAATTATAGTATACTCACATCAACTGCTAAATTGAGGTCAGTGTCGCGATAACCAAGTTCTTTTAGAAGTTCCCTCATATGTAATAGGGGACTGGACATCTCTGATACCCATAACGCTGCCACCAATTCTGATCCAGACTGCAAATACAAAAAAGGCATACACTTACCAGCAATATACGATAATTCAAAGTATAAGAGCACTTTAGCTCGTTAAAATGCTGCAAAAAATATGAGTAGGAAACTAAGCATACAGCCAATGTTGCATGAATTGTGGATACAAGGCGATTGCAAAAATCAAATGATCGATTAGGCAGTATCTTTCTAAGTACTATAAACGTAATTCCCTCAGCAAACTGTTGCGCAAATGATCAACTTTAAGGTATGGTCTTCCATTTTACGTCTATTTTCTTCTTCTAAGAATATATTTGTTTTATCCAGTAGGTTGGGAGTTAGGAGGAGAAAGTGGGCTTTTGAAACTTGCATTGAATATTGTCTCTTTAATAAAATGTTTGCAAGCGTAGGTAGTAATGGGAAATTGATACAGGTACAGCCAATAATTTATATCTGTATCCCTTCAATTGGCTCTGTAGTCTATACCAGAGCATTTTGCCATAAAGAAATTTTGTTCACTCTTTATTAGGATTTGGATCATGCATCCACTCACCCATGGAGATTATAACAGTAAGCGGTCCAAACAACAATAAGTTACCCATATTAGAAAGCTTAATCTAATTTTTACCCATATTAGAAAACCAAAACCTTAATAAATTACCCATATTAGAAAGCTTAATCTAATTTTTAACCCAAACAACAATAAGTTGAGCTATCAAAACCAATACCATAGGTCCAAATCAAAATATTGAATTAATTAAGGTAAAAAAATACTAACTAGGTTTTCTTTACCCTAATTAATCAGTTATTTTGTTGCAAAATTGATAATTTGTTGTTAGTTTTTATCTCACAACCTTTTTTGCAAAACCACCATGATTTAAAAATTGACACAAATCATCATACTGAAAGTCAAGAAAGCATCCATATTAGAGATTACCAAGACAAGCAAAGATATTTTTTTTGTTTTTTATTTCACCCAAGAGAAACAGTGACAAAAATTCAAATGAAACAAAATAATACATTTATTAATAGCACAAAGAGTTGTCTGAACTATAGATTTTGTTTGTTGTTCATTTTTTTTCTTAAAATAAAAAAAAGAAGAAGTAGGAAACATAAAAAATCTAAAAGAATAATACCTGGGAACATCATTCGTACAGGCCTTGATAAACAGTTCTACTCCTGAATATTTGATCATATTTAAAACTTGTAAAATAAATGACATAGGTGAGTTATCTCACTACAATATAGTGACATCTTATCTAATTGTTTTTTTCCTTATTCTTGTATTTTCGCTTTCCCTTGTGTAGCTGTACAATTATATTACATAATACATATCATCGAATTATTGCTTATATAACAATCTGTCATTTTCACATACCTGCTCTAACCGTAATATATACTCTACGCCATCCATATCTACTTATAGTTTTTTACCATGTGATATGCACCAGCTGAGCTGCAACATAATGAATAAATACGAAGAAAATCATAAGCTCGACCAAATGATCTTTGATAAATCAGTTTACTTGAGAAGCTATAAATCTTTGTTTGCAGACACATTGATAGCAATGGAACTTTTGTAACATAATACAAACACTCAAAACCAAGTATATTCGTCACTTTCTAAAAAATTATCAAAATATTACAGGTTAAACAAACGCTTGGCTGAATTAAGAGCATAGCACAAGCGTCATAATAATATGATCTATAATTGCTCAATAGCAAATAGCAACACACAGTTGACTGCTTGCTAAAACATGTGTTAAACATAGCCTGTCATATATGGTTATTGTCTTGTAAATACTTTGTAATCGGAATTAAACTTCAGTGTTGATAAGCTGTCCATTTCATGATTTATAACATTATCTAGAGTTTTCATCAGTCATCATGCAGTATAAAGGAAACTATAGAGGACATAAAGCATTCGATGGATGGTGATTTCATAACCAAAAGCTACATATTGAATCTATACCAATATATATCACATTTTTTGCATCTTTTTTTATTCCTGCTTTTTTTGTATGAGTGGTCAGAGTAGGCATGTCTTGATATGTATCAGATGTTTCTATTGAATTCCATTATGACAAATCAACATAAATAGAAAATAAAATAAAAACAAAAACAAAAACAGATTCCCCTCTAATGAGAAACCAACATTGTTACATTTATTGTGAGGTTGGAAGAACTTACTCGTATCTGTTAATCAAACAACTGTTACGTTAGAACCATATGTACATTGTCTGTTGCTTTCACGGATTAAATTATGGCTTCTGATATTAGTTGTCATTGTTATATTGAATAACAAGTAAATCTAATTCATGCATGATAATCATAGTCAATCATTACGGGACAAATTCATCCAACTAACTAAGGACTACACAGATAATAAAATCTACACTCATTTACTAATGTTACAATACTGCAACCAAACTTTGATGTTGCTATGTGCCCATAACATCATAATTATTTAGCATTCCTTTATCTCATATTTGTACTTTTATTCAATCAATTTCCAATTACGAAGATTTAGTTGGGCAAATGAGCACCAACATGACTACATACAGAATTCCAGTTAAAAATTAAAGAGGAATAAAATTAGTTCAAACACCTTTTGTCAAAATCTTTTATAATTATCCTTTAATACATCAATAATATTTTTGTCCCATCACTGTTTACAGAATTTACTGTATTGAAATTCATTTATGAAAATTTTATGAAATTATATATATCTTGAGTTCAAGAATATCTACCAGAAAAGCAAAAGGAAAATAAAATCGATCGAGTCAGGAATATCTACCAGAAAAACAAAAGGAATCATCGATCGAGTTCAAGAATATCTACCAGAAAAGCAAAAGGAAAAAAACATACCAATACAAGTCGAACTCGATCGAGAAGCAACCGGCTTCGAATCAAAGTGACAAAGCAAATAACCGTATATAATTCGCGGCTTCAACAAATTCGAAAGCCCTAATTTTTCGAGCAAAGAAAAGAGGAAAAGAGGAACGAGAGTACTGCTTCATGGAAAAGAAGAAAAGAGGGCTGGCTTCTATAATTTTTCTTCGGGGTACTGTAGTTTAAAAATTAGGGTTACCTATTACAACGGGCATTTTAAGCCCGTTGTAAATTTGGCACCTATTACAACGGGCAGTTTTAGCCTGTTGTAAAATTGGCACTTTTATTACAAGGGGAATTTTGTGAACGCTGTAAAATTGACATCTATTACAACGGGCATGAAAGGACCGTTGTAATAGCATTCTATTACAACGGGCAAAGACTGCCCGTTGTAAAAAAGGCGTTATATAAGAAATCTATTACGACGGGTCTGAATGGACTGTTGTAGTAGCCTACTATTACAACGGGCAGCAAATGCCCACTGTAAAAATGACGTTGTAATAGAGTATTTTTGTTGTAGTGGACTACCTTCCGATATTACACCTCTAGAGAAATGTAGCGACGTTAATAGATTACCTGCACCTCTACTAACACAAAACCGACTTACCTCTTCCAAGATAGTATCGAAATGTCATCGCCCCAGTCGTTACCGACCTATCTGAGACGTCTCTTAACATACACCACAATAATTTAAACCCGAACGTCATAGCGGGTAGAAATATATCTAGAAGGGGATGATCATACCCTAATGGTTGCGAACCACATAGCCTTGCTGCATCTACCATGTTTTGGCCATTTCCGGGTGTGAGGCTTGAGGTAACAATTACCTTTCACATAACACATCATCTTTCTTTAAATGTGACACTGCCATTCCATGGTAACACACCGATCTCTACAAACGTATAACTCCTGAGCTCATACGTCTCAAGAAAGGGTGTTAAGCAAAGAGAATTTGCCTTATCCACCACCAAGTAGATAATACGTTCATAGATATCACTTATGTAACTAGAAATTCAATGTTGGACATCGGTCTATATGAGTTCGTTTTGGGACTGAATGAAACTAAAGGCACTCTCCTACCACATCCTGTCGGGAATTTACCCTAGGATTTGTAGCAATTAGTCATTGCATTAGATATTTCATAACGAAGAGACTACTGCTACTACATGTATATTGAGAGTTTATCCCCAAATGATCAAAAAGTAGTCCTTCGTTATGAAAATCCCAAATATCATATCCATGTCTTCACTTCGAATACGTATACTGGTTCGAAGCATTCTTCGGATATGAATCATCCAAATCCGACCCTGGTTCCTTTGAAACAATCATCGATAAAAAGATGTTCTTGTGAATAGGAAATTATTCTTTAATTGATTTAGTTCTTATATTATCAATAAATACCTTTTGGAGATATATATTTCCTAAAACATTTTTTTCGATATATACGGAATCATTAAACCTCTCTTACCACTGCTTTTGATTTCTTAAAAACTTTATACACTTAACTCGTTTCCGACATTTTGACCATATCTATCCCTCGCCCAGGGAATAGATTAGGTAAGTCAGGGTACTGGTTTCTCCTAAACATCTCCTTAATTTAAGCACCTCATATCTAGATCTAAGAATAAAAAAATACAGTCTACTCGTCGGTTTTTAGAGCCAAGATTAAACCACTTAATTTGTAATAGCTTTTACTTACATCGTTTATTTAGATTCTTTTAAATAAACTATAAAACTTCCAAATAGTCATTAAAACACTTGATTTTTCCTTTGAAAACATTTATATATGATTTGGAAAAGAATCATTCAATTTTATAATAAAAATTTAAAAGTTATAGAAAAGTGTTGTGGAAAACGCTTTTTATAAGCTATAATAATCAAACAACTTTTATTATTATTTGTCATTTTTATTACTCAAATCATATTAAAACATTTTAAAACTTTTATAAGATTTATTTCGTATTTTTTAACAAAGTTAAAACATCATTTCTAAAGAAATCCAGTTTTGGATTCCGAGCTGCAAAACCGTGATTTTTCCTAAAACTTGCTTTACTCATATCTCAAAATCTACTTATTGAAATCTCGATTTTCTTTCTTCATTGGAAAACTGTGGATATAATAGCTCGAAAAATTATTCTCTCGTAGAATTCCGAGCTATAGTCCATCTTTTACCCTTGTTTGACTTTTATGGCGTGAAATCGTGAACTGCCGTTATGCGACGCGCTTATTTTTAAATAAATTTTCTATTTGTTTTCAAACTTCACCAAAACGCTTTTCAACATTTATAAAACATTTCAAACTCACTTTTAACCATTTTTAAGGAGGTTTAACATTTCATGCGCACTAATTCATTAGATCAAGAAAAGTGATTTCCTATGTGCTTATCGACGTGTATTTCCGTGACTTGCATATATATTAAACATTCATATTTAAACCACCAAACTTGATGATAAAAGCATAGTAAACATCCATCATATAATCATCCAAAATATAATATAATAGTTTAGGAGTTCTCACCTTGAGTTTTCAACAATAAATTAAAAATTCGCTATAGCTCCGCTACTCAATTTTCGAAGCTCACCATTCTTCGAATTTTATCTCCTAGATGCCTTGACTAAGACTTGAGATGGCTTGGAGCGCACAACCTAGTGATGGGCAAGTGGTGCTTGGCCTAATGATGTAGTGTGTTGGAGTTTGTGAAGAACAAGGAGAAAAAGGTGGAGTTTTGGGGTTGTTTTGAGGTGTTTAAGTATATATAAGTATATATAACTATATGTTATAATTTAAATTCTTTTTGAAATAAAATTTGACATTATTTCTCTTAGGATGGAAGCCATTAAAGTGGAAGACAAAGCTTAGGAATATGAATAAGAAGATGAATGAAAATGAAGAGAAGAGGGTAGGGTATTTATAGGAAAAGAAAAGTGTAAAAGTATCAATACATACTTCCCCCTTTCTAGGCATGGCAAACATCCTCCTCCACGTGCCCATCACTTACGTCATCTCATGCATGCATGTATTGACTTACATATGCTTAAGGAGTAAGAAATCTTAAAATATATTACATATTTTATATTATTCTTTCATACTTAATTATTTCTGTATATATATGTTTATGTGCATGTTCTCATGTAAGTACATGTACAAGTGTATGTGTATGTTACATATTCTTACAATGTTGCACAACTTCCACATGTTGTATCATTACAAATCCCAATTCCAATTTTCGATCATATTTTCTTTTTTAATTTAATATGCATATTTTTGTAAACAATTTTTGAAAGTAAATTTTCTTATCATTCTTAGTTAATTAAAATGATCATATTTTATTTATAAAATTATATAAATTAATATAAATAATTATTTACAAAATTATTGTTATATCGGTAAAGCAAAACGATCATTTTAAAGTGATATATTTATGGGATGTTACATACTCCCCTCCTTAAAAGAATTTCGTCCTCCAAATTAAGATAAGAAGGAAAGAACTCAAAAGGAAATATATTCGATATAACGAATATATACAAAAGTATGGATAAGTGACTATACCACAAGCGGTGAGTACACTACAACAATATAATCTTTATATTTCATTCTTCATTTCTAAATTCGGGATATGCCTTTTTAATTCTATCCTCCTTTTTCCAAGTGCAATCCTCAGCATGTCCACTCCATTAAACTTTGACTAACCTTACTACCCTACTCTTTAATTATTTCTTATCAGGATAAACAATTCGAACAGGTCGTCTAATAACTACCAAATTTAGTTCCACCTCTAAGTTTTCCTGAGCAGCTATTTCTATAATTTGTTCTAGGTCACACACATGCTTCCTCAAATGAGATACATGAAAGATATTTTGCACTCCCACCAACCTTTCTAGCAATTGCACTCGATAAGCTAGTGGGAAAATTCATTCAAGAATGGGAAATAGTCCAATATATAGAGATGCTAACTTACTCGTTCTTCCAAACCTCACTACTCCTCTCATCGGAGAGACTTTCAAAAAGACTGAATCTCGAATTGAGAATTCTAGATTTCTACGCCTTTGGTCAGTATAACTTTTATGTCTGCTCTAGGCTTCCTTTAGCTTCTTTCTAATCATATTGACCTTCTCTGAAGCTCCTTGTATCATATCAGGACCAAGTATTAACCGATCTCCAGTTTCAATCCAACATGTCGGTGACTGCACAAACGACTATAAAGAGCTTCATACGGTGCTATGCTGATAACTAGCTTGATAATTGTTGTTATAAGATAACTCTACTAAGTACAAATATTTTCCTAGGAGCCTCTAAAGTCCATAATACACGCCCTGAGAAGATCTTCCAAAATGTGATTAACTCTTTCCGTATGTCCATCAGTTTGGGAGTGATAGGCGGTGCTTATATTCAGCCTTGTTCCCAAAGAGGCTATAATGCTTCCCAAAACTGACTAGCAAAGATTGGATCCCGATCGCTTACTATACTACTTGGAACTCCATGCAATCATATAATTTCCTTCATCTATCTATCTGTAAGGCTTGCAGCGGACCTTATTGATTTTACTTGAATGAAGTATGCACTTATAGTTAATCGGTCTTTGATAAACCAAATGTCTTTGTTCCCTTTCCTCCTTCGAGGTAACCCATCAGTAAAATCCATTGATATTTGATACCACTTCCAAGCTGGAATCTCCAGCGGTTTAAGTAACCCTGTAATTTTTTGTTGGTCGCTTTTGACTTGTTGACAATTGACGCATCTGCTAACATAAATGGATATGTCCTTTTTCATACTTTTCCACCAAAATGTGCACTTCATATCTCTATACATTTTGTTAACTCCTGGTTGAATGTTAAGTTTGGATTTGTGACATTCAGCTAACACCTCCCATCTAAGATTTTCCACATCTGGAATGAAAATTTTCCTATTCCATCGTAATACTGCACTTTTATCCACTTCAAAGCTTGAATTTCTTCCTTCTTCGGCCGCTTTAATGAACTTTTCAAATTTTCGATCTTCTATTTGTTTACTTGCTATTCTTTCTAGAAGATTTGGAGTTATTACCAAATAAGAAATAATAGCGTACTTCCTACTCAACACATCAGCTACTACATTGGCTTTCATGGGTGTGTATAAAACATCTAAATCATAGGATGTGAGCAATTCTAGTCAATGTCACCGCCTCATGTTTAAATCTTCTAAGTAAAAAGATAATTTAAACATTTATGATACGTAAAGAGCTTAAAATTTTCTTCTAATTGAAAGAAGAAATTTTATTTACTAAGATCAATTCAGAGTTTTATTGAAATAAACTATGAAAAATTCTTACCCATCAAATAATGCCTCCATATTTTTAATGCGAACACCACGCTAATAATTTTAAGTCATGTGTTGTATAATTCTTCACATGAGTCTTTAGTTGTCTACTTGCATAAGCAATCACTTTCCCTTCCTGCATCATAATTGCACCAACTCCTTCCCCTCAAGCATTTGTATAAACGGTTAATCCACTATTTCCCTTTATAATTGCTAGGATTGGAGCGGTTGTTAACCTCTTTTTGAGTTTCTGGAATGTTGCTTTACATTTAGGAGTCCAGATAAATTTTGCATCATTCATGGTCAACTTGGTTAGGTGGTAGGAAATTTTTGAGAAGTCTTAAATTTATCTTCTGTAATACCTTAGCCAGACATAAGACGCAACGAACTTCTTTAGGAGAGTTTGGTTTCTTCCAATTTAGAACAGTTGCAACTTTTACAGGATCTACTGAAATCCTGTCCCTTGGCACTATATGTCCAAGGAATCTTACCTACTTTTCCCAGCAATGGCATTTTGAGAATTTAGCTTTGAGCGCATTATTTCTTAATATCTCTAACATAATTTCTTGATGCCTTTTGTGTTCTTCTTCTGTCTTAGAATAGATAAAGATATCATCGATAAAGAATAACACAAATTTATTGAGTATATCTCTAAATACTCTATCCATAAGGTTTCCAAATAAGCGAGCGCATTGGTTAGCCCAAAGGCATAACCAACCATTCGAAGAAAGTGTTCGGACCTTTAAATGCAGTTAGATGGATGCATTCTTCTACGATTCTCAGCTGATGAAACCTATTGTTAGATCCATTTTCAAGAATACCTAAGCACCATATAATTGATCAAACAAGTCATCTATTCGAGGTAAAGGATACTTGTTCTTAATAGTTTGTTTATTCAGATCTCGGTAATTTACGTACAACATCAGAGATCCATCCGACTTGGCAACAAGAACTACCGCCGATACCTAAATTGAACGACTCAGCCTTATCAATCCTTTCTTTAATAACTCTTGAGTTTGATTATTTAACTCTCCCACTCTTTCGGAGCCATCCTTCGGTCCCATTGTTTAAGTGTCCTTGCATCAAAAATCGAATCAATATGAAATTTGATTTCCTGATGTAGGGGCAAACTTTTTACTTCTTCAAAGATGTATGAGAATTCTTTAACAACGGGTATGGTTCCTAATCCTTCCTGAGCTGAGTTTAATCCATATAGGAAACTTCCCCTCCTTAGACTAGGATCCTCACAAGATATTTCTATAAACTTCCCAAAGCTGGTCCATAAGGTTATCGTCCTACTAACGCTATCGAGAATAGTTTTATACTTAGTCAACCAATCTATACCAAGAAAAATTTAAATTCCAAAGACAAATAGGTCGAAAGGAAATTTTTGGGAAGAGTAGGAAACTTGGACTTTTTCACAATTCATACAAAGGTTAGTAGTACCACCTGTAGGATTTGTCATGCAAATAGGGGTATCAACTAACTTAGGGTCAAGTTTTAATTCTTCTATGGTCTTTTTAGCAACAAAACTATGAGAAGTTCTTGTATCAAACAATACTCTAATTAAAATATATTCGATAAAAATATTACCTTCTAAAACTCTCATGCCCTTCACGTCCTGAGAGGTTGAAGGCTCATCATTTATTGCATAGACTCTGGCTTTCTCTCACTTCCTCATGATCGGAAAATCCTTGATCATGTGCCTTGGTTGGTGACAATTATAGCAGAGGCTATTTTAGACCATAGGAGAGACGTAATCCTAGACCTTTAGACTTCTACAATTCTTTGCAATATGGCCCTTCCTCTTACAATTGTTACAAGTGTTTCCTTAAAGTGGTTCCTTAAGATCCTTCCCCGGGTTTTCCTAGCCATGGATTTTCCCCACTGTTATTGAGCCTCCTCTTTTTTCGATTGTTGGCTTTGTTGATATGAACTGCCACGGGATTTTTCTTGTCCAATATTTCATAACCGAATCCCATATCTAGCAATTCTATAAATAATCCTTTAACACGGGTAGTTATCCTGCTATAGTACTTTGTAAAATCCCCTATCTTGAGGTCCAAAGCTAAGCACTACAGATGCTACAGTCTTCTATATTATTAACTTCCGACGACTAAATACGGCTATGTTAATGGTATCTATAATATAAAAAGCAGTTGAATATGAAAAATAATCATAGATTTCATAACAACATTTTTCCATTACATTTCAAAACAGATGTTCCATATTCATATTACATAATCCCAAATGTTCCCTGGCGAAGATTTAATGTACCGATTACAAAAGACACTAAGAGCGACATATGAATATGCCCCTTTGGATGATCAGAGTCATATAGTCATAATTGACTTAATACATACATGGTGGAAATAAACAACAAAACAAAAAACTGCAACTCATAATAGCTATCTGTTAGCCTCCTTCTCACCTTCGGTAACTTTAGTCGTCATCCTACTAAAACCTATAAAGCTCAACCCTCAGCTTACTCAAATTAATTATGAGCAACTAAGAGTTTAAGGGGAAAAGCATAAACTTTGAGTCAGACATAAAGCCTGGTGTGAATAATAATATACATCTCGGTTTTTGATGTTATGTGAGACCATACCACTTAGCAGAACGGGTTTCCCCTCACTTACACCCTTTATAAAACCTATCTTTTGCAAATATTTATCATGTAACCAAAACCGGTTAAGACTGTAAAGCATCATTATGTAAACATGCATATATATCAGGTAGCAAACAGACTATCTATCCGTACACAATACTTTTGTTTAGCTTACTATTAACCTTTGGCTGACTCGGGCCTATCAAACAATATAACAAAATAATATAATATTTGTTAGACACCTCTTCTGGGCGGTCTGCCCTTAAGTATCTATTAAATACTTCTCTTCTGGACAGTCTGTTCTTAACTTAACATCTCCAAGGGTCACCTGATCCTAACGGGTTTATAGGTTCACCAATAACTTATCTGTATACAAACATATATTCCTTTCTGTGTGTAATCATAATTTTAGTCCTACCTATGACAAAGCCCTGCATATTGAAATTTTGGACTAAAATTAGCTGAGACCAATGGCTAATGTACAGGGCGCGACCCTATAACAGTCCTATTTGGTATTCTTATATCTAAGTCATTTTACTTAGGGATACCTTCCCATAATTTTCCTTGAAAAACTTTTTATCTGAAATTGATTTAAAACAATTTAAACCAAACTTAAACAAGGAAAACATTTATACTCTATGCTTTACTCAAAATCACCTTGTCATGCTACATATACTTTACTCAAATCTTTGTTGATGACAACCTTTAAACATGTGAAAGTACCCCCTTCGATCCTATGGAAAGTACCTCTTTTGAAACCATGTAAAACCCTTTCTTTTATTTAGGACGAAAGCCAAATCATCCTTTCGAAACCATTCATAAAACCTTTTAAAACCATTGAAATTCCTTTTCCTTCGAAAGCTAAAAACCTTTGACGTCTCTTTTTTAAAACAATTAAACATTGCCTTTCGAAAACATCAGAAAAACCTTTCCTTTAAACTTATTCAAAACCATTAGAAAAACCTTTCCATTTGACCTTTTGAAAACATTAGAAAATAGTACCTTTCGACTCCTTTGAAACCCTGTAGGGAACCTCCCCTTTGAACCTATTTTTAAAACCTTTTGAAAGCATTAAACCTTTAGAAACTCAAACCTTTCGAAAGCACATGGGTTCAATTTAAAACATGTGAATAAACATCTTTCAAAATCATTCAACACTATCTTGTCGAAACCTTTGAGTTATTCTTTAAAAATCACTAAGGGTCACAAGCAACAGGATCGAAAGCTTACCCCTTCCAAAAGCTATAACTAAGTTGGGAAATGATGGTGTCGAAATACCCTTTTCGAAAGCATTGGAGAAGCGGCGGGGTTTTTATAAAATAAAACAACCCCCTTCGAAAGCTCTGTTTCAAAATGTAGGGAGCGGTAGTAAAGGCTTCGACATAGTCGAAAGCTATCATTTAAAAACAAAAGCATAACTATTTCGAAACCAACCTTTTAAACCAATGACTTAGTCGAAAGCTATTACTTAGAACAAAGACGCAACCTTAAAACCTTTCTTTAAATCAATTGACCTAGTCGAAATCCAATAAAGTCGAAAGCATCTTAGTCGAAAGCAAAGCAGGCGCTTTTCTCTTTTAAAAAAAGGCACTTCAACCCTTTTGGAACCCCTTGATTTCGACTCTTACCTTCCGCCTTTGTCCAATTCATTATGTATCAACATGTTGATACTATGTTCATTGGTTTGAGGAAGGAGGTGGAGGGTCTTGGTCGAAAGGTTACTTGGGCGAAACCAAAAGTGGTGAAACATACTTTTAACATGAATTTCTGATTTTAAACACTTTTAAGTAAACTTTTTAACTAACCTGCTTTGTTTGTCAAACTCTTACTAGTTACTAATTTTTCTTTTCTAAAAGTACTACCATTATTCTTGATTATTTATTTAAATCATTTGCAAAATTCCTCTTCTCCTTAATTAAATATTTAAAACATTTGTGTCCCATACCTTAAATAATTTTATATATTCATCAAAACTATTTGGAAAATTCGACAAAAATTCCAAAAAATCCTTTTCAATATGTTATCTAACATATATAAATTTTAGACCCAAATAATTGTTTATTTTATCGTAAATAATTTATAACCTAATAAATCATCTTCTTCACTAGAAAATTAATTTAAAATATACTCTAAAATTGCAAGGCATTTGGATATCATTAAATAGGATTTTCACATCAAAACATATCATAAAATTCATATTAATAAGAATAAATCATCAACATGTATAAATAAACATTTTGCTCGTCAAAATCATGGCCAAATCATGCAAGATAAATTCGGTTTTCATCTTAAAACCGAAATCATTTAGAAAATTTGAGATGTAGAAATTATTCACCTTAGCTTTGTGATCAGGATGCGAGATTCGATCTTGATTAATTTGTTTGCTTCTTCCACTTGAAAATCCTAACTTTACCTTCTCTTAAGATTGAAAATGGTGGTCGGCCATAGAGTATTTTCGCTTGAAAATATTAAATGAACATGTGTTTGATTCCCTAAGGGTTTAGGGTATTGGTGTAATCATTTTTCTATTTTGCCCTTCCTTATTTCCTAACACTTAACTCATGTTAGTTCATTATTTATCCATTAATATAGCATGATTACCCCTTAATTTAATCATAAATATCAATCCATAATCATTCTATATTATTTAATTTAGTTTAACTAATTAAATTTTCTAAATAATGTCACTGAAAATATGGGGTATTACACACTTCTCGTTCATCCAGAAAATAAAATTCTCGTTTTTCTTTAAAGGCATGTCAATTAGACCTGGCCCAAAAAGATAATTCATTGAACTTATTAGCATTCTCTTCAATAGTCATTTCGTCCTGCTTCACATCCATAAAGCTTATGTAAAGACGAGATTTCCCGGACGCTGACATGTACTTCTCCTCCAAGACCTCCTTAAACCTTCCCCAAGAGAAATTGTCCTCTGATTCACTTAGAGTAATAGGCTCCCACCAAGCCAGAGCCCCTTCCTGAAGTTTCCACAGGGCCAAAAATCTCTTTACTGATATCCAACGCCTTAAAGATCCTTTCACATGATTTAATCCAAGCATGTACTTCAATGATAGCTTCTGTACCCTTGAATGGTTTTCCCTCTAAGCTGGTAAAATTCTTGCGTAGAGTGAAAAAATTAACCTGGGGTAGTATATGAACTATTTTCTCTACAACGACGGTTGGAGCTCGACCGTTGGCTATTGTGGTGCTGCTATTTCCCCGTCTTCGTCCTTTACGACTACTCGTATTTTACTACTTTAATTTAGTAAGAAATCTTTAGAATACAAAGATGAAATTATCTTGGGGAATGGGCATATAGAACAACATGATTTTTATTTAGATAAGGATTCAAAATGTGCACTCTCAAAGATTAAACTCGTTGGGGTATTACTAACCTTATCTCTAATGGGTTAAACCCAACTAAAGCCAAGATTCTTGCTTAACCTTCAGCTCCGATACCGAATGTGAAGACCTGTCACCTCGACTCTCGAAAATCGACACTAATATATTAATGATATTCACGTGTTTCAAATCCAAACGCCAGGGAGGCAGATTTCAAGGGTAAAGTAAAGTAAAAGATAGAAGCACAAATTCTTATATCATGTTAAAATCGATAGATAGTACATATAACCACCCTCACTAGGGTACATCGGATTTTTTTTGTATGAACTAACCCGGCAAGGAACAATTATAACTGCCTGCTCTCATACTTGCCGGTATTAGCTAACTTAAACACAACTGAAAAATAAAGATAAATTGATATATGGACATCCACATCGGGTGCTCCAGCTCCATGCTCCAAAAACCTCATCCAACATGCTCTTAGCCAAAATGCTTTAAATAGTATCCTGACTACTTGGCTGTCGGAAAATAAAATACCCAGAGTTTAAAGGAAAAACAAAATAAACTCCAGGTCAGTCATGGGGCTGGTGTGAGAACTCAAAATACGTTGTTTGAAAACAAAAAGGTATCTCATAAGACCACGCCGCACATAAACATGGAACGGGTTTTTACCTTATGATAACCAAAACATTCTTTAGTAAAAACACTTAATATTATGTAACAACCGTGATTTTATTATCATCGTAGTAAAAATTTAAAATAGAAATTTTTAAACTAAAATTTGAAAAAAAAATAGTGCAAAATTATTTAAAATTCAGATGAATGCATAAGGGGTAGCATGTTGAAATAAGTGGCAAATATGCCTTCACGCATGATAAATGGATGGTCCATTTTAAAATGCAAATGAACACTATGCTAACACATTCATTTAAAACAAAAGTGAAACATTTTCTTGGTTGTTACCAATTTTATAAACAATGTTGGAACATTTTACACTTAGCTTTTGCTGTCACAATTTTACAAAAGAAAGTTTGTAACCTTGCTTTTGTGCCATCATCAATGCTAGTGGCGTCCTTCTCTGCAGAGCACGTTTTTCATTTAATGCACATGTAAGCCAGCACGTTTTCAAGTTAATGCATTTGTACCCAAAGTTGCCAGCATGCATATTTTATTGACTTATACATATTTTTGAGAAAAGCTGCATCAATTCTTTCTTTTGCTCATCAAATTCCAATAGCTCAGAGAAACATATTAATGGTAGTGCAAAACTTTGCTTCAAATATTCCTTGTTGATAACTGGTTTGGAGGCAAATTAAATGTGAGTTCAAAACTCACATCTCTAATTTATTAACTACTTTATTTTGCGAGTGCAAAACATGTTGCCAACTGTTTGTATTATTTCATTGTGTACATGAAAAAGGGCATACGAAAAATGTTCTGGTCAGTAAATTTGTGTTTACTTCTTCTTGCGTGTGTGTGCCAAAGATTTCATTCCCAGGCCATCAATTTTTAATTCATTTTTGTGTATTCATGAAATACACAAAGCTTTGGTCAGGTCTTCATTTGATTGTCTATGACTTGAATACTGTGGGTAGGTGTGTGTGAACGGGTTGTGTGGAAAAGAATGTGTACAGGTCACTTAATATGTAGTAGCATGCATGTAAGTTATTTATTGCTTTTTTCAATTTTTTTGCAAAGCAGTAGCATGCAAAAATTTGTTTCAAAGTCTCTTATTACCAAAGGGTTGCGCGAATCATAAAATGAAAGCATGTGGTCAAATCATGCTGATTTTGTTCAAGGGCATTTCTCATTTTTGGAAATGCACGAGGCAAGCCCAGAAGAATTATGTTAGTGTGCATGATGTATGTACAGGTTTCATTAAGCTTTGCCTATTTTGTTTTGTGATAGAAAGATTAATGCTTTGTATTGCGTGTAAATATTCTAAGCATATAGCAGTTTAAGTGTGTGTGCAATAATATATGGACAATATTTTGTCAAGTTTGTAGTGTAGTTGTAACATTGAAAACATAGTCATGTTCCAGGTCATCATTTATTTTAAACTTCATTTGTGTACGTAAGCCCATATTTTTGTGGCTCATGCATGCATGATTTAGTGCAAGTTGTAGCACAATGCCCAAATACGTATGTGATGTGTGCGTGTAAATGAAGGGTCTAGGCTACCCATTATTTCATGCGCACAACTATATATAACTATGCCCAGTTACTATAATTCGTGTTTTATTTACAAGAAAGCTAAAGCCTTTTGGGTTGCATGCCTGTCCATTAGGGGACACGTGTTTATTGTCCTCCTCAATTGTATTTTGTCCAAAAAGTGTTGCATTCCTTGAATTTTTAAAATGGCCAAACCTTTGTTTAGTCATGTGCATGCATTTCTTGTATTTCAAAACTTCATATATGCGTGCATTTATTTATTATGCCAGCTTTTACTTCTCACGTGCATGTAAACGTCATTTCTTCATGCAATATATTTGGTGAATAGAGTAGTGCAATCTACTATTTGATTTACGTTGAACCGGTGTTTGGTTTTAAAACGAGTTTTGTTGCCGTTATTTTTATAACGGAAATTTTACGCCGGTGCTAAAATTTTGAATCGCGTTGTCTTGACGACATTTTTTACGAATAAAAATTACTGTTATTTTGACTTCAGTAAGCGTCAATTTAAAGTAAATTTTTAAGCGGTTATCCCACAATGCTGATTTGGCATCTGTTTTTACGGTGTTTTGTGAAGCGTAATTTCCTCGTCGAAATTGCTATAGTTTTTGCTGTTTTAACCACGTGTTTTAAAAATGGTTTTAAAATAAAATTGTTTTCAAAAATTTTATAGTTTGCACTTTCAAAAGAATGAGGTAGCAATTTAAATGTTTCAGCAAAATTGAAAACTATGAACCCTTAATTTTACTGATTCGCTTAATTCCGGAATTGTCCGTTTGAGAACGTAAATTTTATTTATTTAAAATACACAATTTTGCACTTTCAAGGAAATGATGAAGAGATTTAAACGAGTTGGCAAAAGTGCGGAATATGGAACCACGCTTTTACTAATTCGGTTAATTCTGGACTCGTAATTGAAATATTGGCTATGGATTTGTTGTTTGATGATTTTGTTGGGCTTTCGAGCCACTATGTTGGACCTTCGGGTCATATGACGGATCTTCGGGTCAATTACCAGTACTAAACCTTCGGGTCATATGTTGGACCTTCGGGTCATTTGTTGGGCGTCAAAAATTATGATGACAGTACTTGGTAGGCTTCGGCCATATGTTGATGCACGTGCGGCGTAGCTTAGTCTCGCTATATGATGGGATTGATCCACTTTTATTATGATTTTTCTAGTTATCTATTTTTGATTTCTCGATTTTTTGAATTGCTTTTTTGAATTCAATAATGAATTTGAAAGTTGATTTTGTTGGAGTTTAATGAGATTTCTTCATTTAAACTATGCTGATTTCTTATGTTGAATAGTCTCATTCGAGACTATGATTATTTTGCTATGATGTTATTTACGATGCATTCACTTCTAAATTTAAATTAGACTGATCCGTTTATTATTTTCTTTTAAATAATACTCGGGTCAGATCGAGTTATTTTAGGGTAATCACTATCTCTGATTCTATTGCCGCTTCATCCTTTGGGATTTCACTTCATCTTTTTGTTTAGACTTCGAGTGTAATTTTGGTATATTGACTATCGTCTCATGTATGATGATATCTATGTATATGTACTTTTGGTTCATGTAAACTATCGACTGTTGTAGCATGTATTCCAGACTTATCTTCCGCTATATATCTGATATTTATGTTCTGATGTGATTATACTTATCTGTGTTATTGTTATTATGAGTTGTTCTGAATTTTTCTTAAGCCATTGTAGTTTCGTTTTAGATTTGGATTGAATATGTATCTTTGGGAGTAATTTACACAACTCCTATCGATGTAATCAATACTCGTCTAAGGATTAACATACAGATGGTCGCTTCTAACAAGCTTTATTCTTCGTGATAGCAGACGTTATTCCTTATAATAACCTTTGTTATTGTGAGCATAGAGGTGGGGCGTCACAGCTTGGTATCAGAGCTGAAATTCAAAACAAATTATAATAAATGCAGAACAGAAGCAGGATGGAACATGCGTTACAACTATTCGAGGGTTCTATTCGTTCCTTTCTAATCTAGTCTTTCCACTTTAACATATTGGAGTATGTATAGGAATAAATCTCATATTCCATACTATTCCATTTGTTAAGATTCTTATCAATCTTGTATTGTTTTAACTAATCCTTACCTTCTCTTGTTCTCTCAGCGTATGGCTGGAAGAGGTAGAAGGAAGCGTTTTCAGCAGGTCCGTCTAGTGGTTCTCATCCGGACGGAGTCTATATGTCAGCTGATCGGTTTATGGAGCTATTTCGGGGTACTCAACCTTCTGTTGCTACTCCCGCAGCTCCCTCTCACAAGTCTGCCTTCGCCCGCATATGTAGTGACTATTCCCACCTTGGAGGCAAGCCTTTCAAGGGATCGGAAAGCGTATTGGAGGTTTAGACTTGGTTGCGCGCTTGTGAGCGCATATTTTCTTAGATGGATCTTTTTGATCATCATCGCGTTCTCATGGCATCTAGCACGCTGCAAGAACGTGCGCTTGATGAGTAGCGGAAGTTGATTAGTCCTCTCTCTCACAGTTTAAGGAACGTTTCGAACTTAAGTTCGTTCCTGAATCAGAAAAGGCATATCTTGCTCGTAGTTTCCTTGAGTAGAAGCAAGGAAAGTCTCTATTTCTGATTATGTTGCATCTTTCGAGGCCTTGTCCAAACACGGAGTTAAGTTCATTAACACTCCGCGTAAGAAGAATCTTCATTTTGTTGATGGTTTGAAGAAGTATTTGAAGAAAGTTCTTTTGCTTCAGCTTAAGTTCACTTTTGACGAGCTTGTTGTTTCGCCTCTTTGCCTTGAAGCTGTTGAAAAGAAACGTGATAGTTGTGATGAGGTTGAGGTTTCTAGGAACCCCAATAAGAAGAGGTTTCCATTTTATAGGCCTAATTCTTCTTCCAACAAGAAAAAGAAGAAGCAAGCTACCTCTAGTTCTGAGCCTAATAGTGCACCTTCTATTCAGAGGGCATGCTATAATTGTGGTTCTTTGGATCATTTTCTCCGTAGCTGTCCTAAGCCTCGTATTTGTCGCTACTGCAAGAAAGATGGTCATTGGGTTTCTGATTGTCCTACTGCTCCTAAGGGTTGCAAATCGGGGAAGCTTAATGTTTCTAAAGCTTCTGGTGGTTCTTCTAAGCCCAAGGGTATTACTCCTTCTATTTTGGAAGGTTTATTTTATTTCATGACCGTTCTATTAGAGTTCTTTTCGAACGGGTGCATCGCATTCATTCGTGTCAAAGGAGCTTATTGATGTTATTCCTTTGCATGTTATTACTCTTTGCGACCCTTTGAGGATTGTAAATACTATTGGTGGATCCGCTACTCTTGCTTTGTTATGTGTTGATGTTAAGATTATTCTAT
The DNA here is from genome assembly GCA_030765085.1 of Allium cepa. Lineage (NCBI taxonomy): Eukaryota > Viridiplantae > Streptophyta > Magnoliopsida > Asparagales > Amaryllidaceae > Allium > Allium cepa. The sequence goes on along the minus strand of CM060931.1, from coordinate 911,604,467 downwards.
GTGGTTTTTCCTTTCATGCGAATCTGCATGTTATGGATCATCTTGGTTTTGATATGATTTTGTGTATGGATAGGCTCGTCAGTTATGAAGTTCAAATCCTATGTCCCGAAAGAACTATATGTCTCAAGCATCCCGATGCTATCGAGCAATTATCTATTATATTTCGAAGCATGGATCATACTTTGAATGCTCCCATTTCTTTCTTCGAATCGGAGGATGTCATTGGTAATATTCCAGTAGTTTGTGATTTTTCTGATGTCTTCGAGCCTATTTCATGTTTGCCGCCGAAGAGGGCAATTGAGTTCCGTATTGATCTTATCTCTGGTGCTCATCCTGTCAGTCGTCCTCCCACGACGAAGTCTGCTAAGGTAAATGAGGAACTCAAGGAACAATTATCAGAATTGGAAGCCAAGCAATTTATTCGTTCTAGCTCTTCTCCTTGGGGCGCCGCCGTTTTCTTTGTTAAGAAGCCAGATGGTACTCTTAGGCTTTGCATTGATTATCGCAAGCTTAACGAGCTCATTATAAAAAATAGGTATCCATTACTTAGGATCGATGACATGTTCGATCAATTAAGTAGTTTTAACCTCTTCTCCCAACTCGATCTTGCTACCGTTTCATCATTTACGAGTTGTGGAAGATAGCATTCCTCTTACCGCATTCCGTACTCGTAATGGTTCTTACGAATGGCATGTTATGCCGTTTGGTTTGGCGAACCTCCAGCATATTTTGTTGATCTCATAATCGGATATTCCGGGGGAATATCTCGATAAGTTCGTCTTAGTTTTCATTGATGATATTCTTATTTATTCCAAATCTAAAGCCGATCAAATTCAGCATTTGAAGATTGTTTTGAGTGCGCTTCGTCAGCATCAGCTTTATGCCAAATTCTCCAAGTGTCACTTCTGGGAGAATAAGGTGAAGTTTCTTGGTTATATTGTTTCTTCCGATGGTATCTCTGTCGATCCTTCCAAGATCGAATCTATTCAGAATTGGAAGAGACCCGATACCGTTATTGAGATCCGTAGTTTCCTTAGATTAGCGGGTTATTATCGCCGATTCATTAAGGACTTTTCTCGTATTGCTTTACTGCTTACCACTCTCACGAGAAAAGCTGTTCCTTTCATTTGGCCGGATAAGTGTGAGAATTCTTTCTTAAAGTTAAAAGATCTACTTACTCATGCTCATATCTTAGTGGTTCCCTTGCAAAAAGATAGAGTAGTTTCCTATGCTTCTAGACAACTAAAGCCTAACGAGATTCATTATGCTACCCATGATTTGGAGTTAGCTGCTATAGTCCTTGGTCCAAAGATTTGGCGACATTATTTATTGAGCGAGCGTTTTGTTCTCTTCACTGATCATAAGTCGCTGAAATATTTATTCACTCAGAAAGAACTTAATATGAGGCAACGACATTGGCTCGAATTTCTTGCTTCATATGATTTCGATATTCAGTATACCCTTGGTAAGGGTAATCGAGTTGCTGATGCACTTAGTCGCAAGCAGCAAGTTGTTGTTTCCATGATGCTAGCAGAGTGGAATATTTTGGAAGCTTTATCTCATTGTGATATTAGAGACCGTCCTTCAGTTTCTGATTCCCCCATGCTTTTATTTAGCATGGAAGCTCGTCCTAGTTTATTGGATCGGATTGTCGATGCCCAGAAACAAAATCCAGATCTTGTTTATCTTATTCAGAGTTGTAAATCAGAATCCCAAAGTGATGATCTAAAGGATTTCGATATTGATTTTCATGGTTGTATTCGGAAGAAGGGTAGGTTGATCGTGCCTAATGTTTCTAATCTTAGAAATGGAGGACTGTCATTGTTCTAAGTATACTATCCATCCAGGCAGTAGTAAGATGTATGCTGATATGAAACGCTTATACTTTTGGGAAGGTATGAAGCATGATGTTGTAAGTTATGTGAGTCGTCGCATGACTTATCAACTTATTAAAGCATAACACCAGCGTCCTAGTGGTCTTTTGCATCCTCTTGAGATTCCATTATGGAAATGGGATCGGATTTCTATGGACTTCATTGATGGTCTACCTCGTTCGAGGTTGGGCCATACTAGTATTTGGGTGATTGTTGACAGAATGACCAAATCAGCCCATTTTATCCCTATCAAGTCCAATCAGACTGCTGCTTTGTTGGCTAAGCTTTTTATTAAAGAAGTTGTTTGACTTCATGGTGTGCCTAGTTCTATTGTTGTGACAGAGATCCACTTTTTACTAGTGGTTTCTAGCAGAGCCTTTAGAAAGCTTTGGGCACTATGCTCAATCTCAATACAACTTATCATCCGCAGTATGATGGTCAGACTAAAAGTGTGAATCGGGTCTTAGAAGATCTCCTTTGAGCATGTATTCTTGATTTTGGTGGTAATTGGGAAGACCACTTATCTCTTGTTGAATTCTCTTATAACAACAGTTTCCAATCCAGTATCAGTATGGCTCCTTTCAAAGCTCTTTATGGAAGGCCGTGTCGATCACCATCTTGTTGGTTGGAATCGGGGGAAAAGTTAGTTCTCGGCCCCGATTATATTCATGAATCATCTGAGAGGATTGATATTATCAGACAGAGAATGAAAGAGGCTCAGAATAGGCAGAAATATTATGCCAAATCATCGTAGGAAGCCTTTGGAATTTTCTGTTGGCGATCTCGTATTCATTCGTGTTTCTCCGATGAAGGGTGTGGCGCGTTTTAGTAGTTCCAGGAAATTGGCTCCTCGATATATTGGACCATTTCCTATTACGGAACGCATTGGCCCTTTTGCTTATCGTGTATCTCTACCTATCCAGTTTTTGGGAATTCATAACGTATTTCACGTATCCCAGCTTCGCCGATGCCTTCGAGATTCGGATTCTATTATTGGTCCTCATAAATTGCAAGATCTTGAGATCTCACCCGACTTGTCTATGGCACAAAATCCTATTCGAGTGCTAGCTTTGGAGGTTAAACGCCTTCGGAATAAAGAAGTCCCGCTTGTGAAAATTCAATGGTCCGCAAACCCCAAGAATTGCACCTGGAAAACCAAAGAATTCATCGAGCGTTCTTATCCCGGTTTTCTCTCTTCTTCGGGTGGGGGGTGAGCATTCTTTTTCATCTTTTCTATTTTAATCTTTGTTGTGATGAATTATTTTTGTTATAAACAACTTCTAGTATGAAAATTACGGGGACGCGATTTTTATAAGGGGGGTTTGTAACAACTGTGATTTTATTACCGTCGTAATAAAAATTTAAAATAGAAAATTTTAAACTAAAATTTGAAAAATAAATAGTGAAAAATTATTTAAAAGTCAGATGAATGCATAAGGGGTAGCAGGTTGAAATAAGTGGCAAATATGCCTTCACACGTGATAAATGGATGGTCCATTTTAAAATGCAAATGAACACTATGCTGACACATTCATTTATAAACAAAAGTGAAACATTTTTTGGCTTATAAACAATGTTGGAACAATTTACACTTAGCTTTTGCTGTCACAATTTTACAAAAGTAAGTTTGTAACCTTGCTTTTATGCCATCATCAATGCTAGTGGTGTCCTTCTCTGCAGAGCACGTTTTTCATTTAATGCAAATGTAAGCCAGCACGTTTTCAAGTTAATGCATTTGTATCCAAAGTTGCCAGCATGCATATTTGATTGACTTATACATATTTTTGAGAAAAGCTGCATCAATTCTTTCTTTTGTTCATCAAATTCCAATAGCTTAGAGAAATATATTAATGGCAATGCAAAACTTTGCTTCCAACATTCCTTATTGATAACTGGTTTGGAGGCAAATTAAATGTGTCTCTAATTTATTAACTACTTTATTCTGTAAGTGCAAAGCATGTTACCAGTTGTTTGTATTATTTCATTGTGTACGTGAAAAATGGCATACGAAATACGTTCTAGTCAGTAAATTTGTGTTTACTTCTTCTTGCGTGTGTGCCAAAGATTTCATTCCCAGGCCATCAATTTGTAATTCATTTTGTGTATTCATGAAATACACAAAGCTATGGTCAGGTCTTCATTTGATTGTCTATGACTTGAATACTGTGGGTAGGTGTGTGTGAACAGGTTGTGTGGAAAAGAATGTGTACATGTCACTTAATATGTAGCTACATGCATGTAAGTTATTTATTGCATTCTTCATTTTTGTGCAAAGCAGTAGCATGCAAAAATTTGTTTCAAAGTCTCTTATTACCAAAGGGTTGCACGCATCATAAAATGAAAGCATGTGGTCAAATCATGCTGATTTTGTTCAAGGGCATTTCTCATTTTTGGAAATGCACGAGGCAAGCCTAGAATAATTATGTTAGTTTGCATGATGTGTGTACAGGTTTCATAAAACTTCGCCTATTTTATTTTGTGATAGAAAGATTAATTCTTTGTATTGCATGTAAATATTTTAAGCATATAGTTGTTCAAGTGTGTGTGCAATAATATATGGACAATATTTTGTCAAGTTTGTAGTGTAGTTGTAACATTGAAAACATAGTCATGTTCCAGGTCATCGTATATTTTAAACTTCATTTGTGTGTGTTAGCCCATATTTTCATGGCTCGTGCATGCATGATTTAGTGCAAGTTGTAGCATAATGCCTAGCTACGCGTGTGATGTGTGCGTGTAAATGAAGGATCCGGGCTACCCATTATTTCGTGCGCATAAATATATATATATAACTATGCCTAGTTACTATAATTTGTGTTTTATTTACAAGAAATCTAAAGCCTTTTGGGTTGCATGCCTGTCCATTAGGGGACACTTGTTTATTGTCCTCCTCAATTGCATTTTGTCGCATGCATTTCTTGCATTTCAAACTTCATATATGCGTGCATTTATTTGTTATGCTAGCTTTTACTTCTCGCATGCATGTAAATGTCATTTTTTTCATGCAATATATTTGGTGAATATAGTATTGCAATCTACTATTTGATTTACGTAGAACCGGTGTTTTGTTTTAAAACGAGTTTTGTTTCCGTTATTTTTAAAACGGAATTTTTACGCCGGTGTTAAAATTTTGAAGCGTGTTGTTTTGACGATGTTTTTAACGGATAAAAATTACTGTTATTTTGACTTCAGTAACCGTCAATTTAGAGTAAATTTTTAAGCGGTTATCCCGCAACGCTGATTTGGTATCCGTTTTTACGGTGTTTTGTGAAGCGTAGTTTCCTCGTCGAAATTGTTATAGTTGTTGCTGTTTTAATCACGTGTTTTAAAAATCATTTTAAAATAAAATTGTTTCGAAAAAATTTACAGTTCGCACTTTCAAAAGAATGAAGAAGCGATTTAAACGTTTCAGCAAAATTGAGGACTATAAACCCTTACTTTTACTGATTCGCTAATTGAAATATTAGTTGTAGATTTGTTGTTTGATGATTTTGTTGGGCTATCGAGCCACCATGTTGGACCTTCGGTTCATATGATGGACCTTCGGGTCAATTACCGGTACTAGACCTTCGGGTCATATTTGGAACTTCGGGTCATTTGTTGGGCGCCAAAAATTATGATGACAGTATTTGGTAGGCTCCGGCATATGTTGATACACGTGCGGCGTAGCTTAGACTCGCCATATGATGGGATCGATCCACTTTTATGCTGGTTTTTCTAGCTATCTATTTTTGATTTCTAAATTTTGTGAATTGCTGTTTTGCATTCAATATGAATTTGAAAGTTGATTTTGTAGGAGTTTAATGAGATTTCTTCATTTAAACTATGTTGATTTCTTATGTTGAATAGTCTCATTCGAGACTATGATTATTTTGCTATGATGTTGTTTACGATGCATTCACTTCTAAGTTTAAATTAGACTGATCCGTTTATTATTTTCTTTTAAATAATAGTCGAGTCAGACCGAGTTTTTTTAGGGTAATCACTATCTCTGATTCTATTACCGCTTCAGCCTTTGGGATTTCACTTCATCTTTTTGTCTAGACTTCGAGGTGTACTTTTGGTATATTGACTATCATCTCATGTATGATGATATCTATGTATATGTACATTTGGTTCATGTAAACTATCGATTGTTGTAGCATGTATTCCAGACATATCTTCCGCTATATATCTGATATTTATGTTCAGATGTGATTATACTTATCTATGTTGTTGTTATGAGTTGTTCCGAATTTTTCTTAAGCCACTGTAGTTTCATTTTAGATTTTGATTGAAAATATATCTTTGGGAGTAATTTACACAACTCCTATCGATGTAATCAATACTCGTCTAAGGCATAACATACAGATGGTCGCTTCTAACAAGACTTATTCTTCGCGATAGCAGACATTATTCCTTATAATAACCTTTGTTATTGTGAGCATAAAGGTGGGGCGTCGCATATTATTTTTAATGACATCTCTTTGAAGAAATTTACAAGTAAGCTTATCAATCTTAGTCGAAATTGTTACAATTTTTAAATTTCAACATACTAGGCTCTACAAACAAAATGGCAGGCGCTTATTGGAAAATGAATTTCCATATAAATGACCATATGAAGGGACTACCTTCCGGTCGTACATCTCTAGAGGAATGTACCGAGGTCAACAGGACATTTGCTCCTCTATCAGCACAAGACCAGCCTACCTCTTCCTAGATAGTACCGAATATGTCATAACATCGGTCGTTACCGACCTATCCGAGACGTACCTTAGCATACACCATGATAATTTTAACCCAAATGTCATAGCAGATAGAAATATATCTAGAAGGGGATGATCATACCCTAACGGTTGCGAACCACATAGCCTTCTCGCATTTAACCTATTTTATCCATTTTTTGTTATGAGGCTTGAGGTAACGATTAACTTTCAAATAGCACATCATCTTTCTTCGAATGCCATACCGCCTTTCCATGGTCACATAACTTATCTCTACAGACTTATAACTTCTGAGCTCATACGTCTCAAGAAAGAGTGTTAAGTTAAGAGAAGTTACCTTCTCCACTACCAAGCAGATAATACGTTCATAGAGATCACTTAAGTAACTAGAAATGCAATGTCAAACATCCATCCATACGAGTTTATTCTAGGACTGAATGAAACCAATCACATTCCTACCACATCCAGTCGGGAATTAACCCTAAGATTATTAGTGATTAATTCTTGCATTGGATATTTGATGACAAAGACACTACTGCTACTAATTGTATATTGGGAGTTTATCCCCAAATGATCAACAAGCAGTCCTTCATTACGAAAATCCCAAATATCATATCCATGTCTTCACTTTGAATATGTAAATTAGTTCGAAGTGGTCTTTGGATAGGAATCATCCAAATCTGACCTTGCTTCCTTTGAAATAATCATCGTAAAAAGATGTTCTTGTGAATAAGGAATCATTCTTTAATTGATTTAGATTTTTTTAATCAAAAATCTCTTTTCGAGTACATATTTCCTAAAACATTCTTTTCGGTATATATAGAATCATTAAACATCTCTTGTCACTTCTTTTTATTTCTTAAAAACTAGTTACACTTAATTCATTTCTGACATTTCGATCTTATTTATCCCTCGTTCAGGGAATAGGCCAGGTGAGTCAGGGTACTGGGTTCTCCTAAACATCTCCTTAGTTTAAGCACCTCACATCCAGATGTCATAAATACAAAAATCAAGTATATTCATCGGCTTTTAGAGCCAAGATTAAACCACTTTATTTGTAGTAGCTTTGCTTTACATCGTTTATTTTGATTCTTTTGAATAAACTATAAAACTTCCAAATAATCATTAAAACACTTAATTATTCCTTTGGAAACATTTACAAAAGAGTTGGAAAAGAATCGTTCAGTTTTAAAACTAAAATTTATAAGCAACAGAAAAGTACGGCGGAAAGAGCTTTGATAAGCTATATTAATTAAAACGGCTTTTATTATTATTTGAAAATTCATTTTTATTACAAAAATCACTTTTAAAACATTTATAAGATTTATTACATATTTTTAAACAAATTTAAAATATCATTTTCAAAGAATCTAGTTTTGGATTTTTGAACTGCAAAGCCTCGATTTTCCTATAAGTTAAAATCTACTTATCAAAATCTTGAACTTTCTTCGTTGGAAAACTATGGATGTAATAGTTCGAAAAATTCTTATCTTGAAGAATTTCGATCTATATTCCATCTTTTACACTAGTTTGACTTTTATGGCACGAAATCGCGAACTACCGTTATGAGATACGCATATTTTTAACTAAATTTTCCATTTCTTTTCAAACTTCACCAAAAAGCTTTTCAAAGTTAAAACATTAAAAACTAATTTTAAACCATTTTTAAAGAGGTTTAACATTCCACATACACCGATTCATTAAATCAAGGAAAGTGATTTTCTTTGTGCTACTTGATGTGTATTCCCTTGACATGCACATATATATATGCATGTATGTATGCATATTAAGAATTCATATTTAAATAATTAAACTTGATGATCAAAGAGTAATAAACATCTATTGCGAACATCATGTCATCATTAAAATTATAATATAATAACTTAGGAGTTCTCACCTTGACTTTTCAACGATTGATTAAAAATTCACTATAGCTCCGCTACCCGGTTTCTAAAGCTCATTATTCTTTGGATTTTAGCTCCTAGATGCCTCAACCAAGACTTGAGATGGCTTGGGGGTGCACACCCAAGGCATGATTGGCCTAATGATGAAGTGGGGTGGAGTTTGTGGGGAACAAGGAGAAACGGTGGAGTTTTAGGATTGTTTTGAGGTGTTTAAGTATACATAACTATGTATTATAATTTAAATTCTTTTTGAAATAAATTTTGACATTATTTCCCTTAGGATGGAAGCCATTGAAGTGGAAGACAAAGCATAGGAATATGAAGAAGAAGATGAATGAAAATGAAGAGAAGTGGGTAGGGTGTTTAAAAGAAAAAAAGAGTGTAAAAGTATCCATGCATACATCATCATCTTCATCACCATTATATGGCTTCACCATCACATTCCCCCTTTCCATAGGCATGGCAAACATCCCCCACCATGTACTCATCATTTCCATCATCTCATGTATGCATATGTTGACTTATATATGCTTAAGGAGTAAGAAATCTTAAAATATATTATATATTTTATATTATACTTTCATACATAATTATTTTTGTATATATATATATATATATATATATATATGTTTTTAGCATGTTCTCATGTATGCACGTGTACATGTATATGTGTATGTTATATATCCTACAACGTTGCACAACTTCCACATGTTGTATCATTACAAATCACGATTCCGATTTTCGGTTATATTTTCTCTTTTAATTTAATATGCATATTTTTGTAAACAATTTTTGAAAATAAATTTTATTATCCTTCTTAACTAATTAAAATAAACATATTTTATTTATAAAATCATATAAATTAATATAAATAATTATTTATAAAATTATTTTTATATCGATAAAGCTAAACGATCAATTTAAAGTGATATATTTAAGGGTCGTTACAATCATGATTGGATAGCCCTACATCTCCTTAGAGAACATATTTTTTCATCACAACATTTATTGTAACAAAAGGAATTCCTTGTTATTACATGCTACCAATCTCATATATATGCTCATCTCTTTTTGAATATCTTGCGATGTGGGATTAATCATAATCCAATCTATGCACTCATTCTAATACAATGTGAGTCACACCAAATTGATCTCAACCTTGGCCAGCATTTTCTCAATTTAACTTGAAGTTATACAAAATCCTCAAACACATGGATAAGGTCATTGACGCCTCTAACAGTTTAGATTAGGTCGCTACCACCTTTCAGCAGTTGGGTGAAGTTGTTTTTACAAAGAGTTCTCTTTTCCATGATTGGATTAGGACGTGTTCTAACTTATAACTCCACCTTAATGGAAATTCAAGCTCAAACCAATTCTAAAGCATACTTAGGTCAATGCTGCATCATATTGGTCCCATCAATCCATCGGCCCATGTTGAAATTTTCGGCACCCTCGCATCTTTCGCTATGCGCACTCTTCATTTAGTGTAGAAGAGGCAAGACCACTAAATGCAGTTGGGTCAAGTTGTTTTTACAAAGAGTTCTCTTTTCCATGATTGGATTAGGACGTGTTCTAACTTATAACTCCACCTTAATGGAAATTCGAGCTCAAATCACATATTAGAGCATACTTAGGTCAATGCTGCATCATATTGGTCCTATCAATCCATCGTCTCTCATACCCAGGCCCGGCCCTTCCCCAAAGCGGGAGAAGCGACAACTTAGGGCACCAGAACAGCTAGGGCACCAAATTATTCTCAACGGAGCGCGACTTTTCGGTGGCGAGGGTGATTCTTTACGTAGGGCAGCGATCAATCTTCAATAAACCGTGGATCCAAAGTGACGTCTCAACATCGCAGTTGCATCTCTTCACTTCAAGCAATGGCTTAACTTCACGACAACAACTAGGAGTGAATCAGAGGTGAGTTTTACTATTCTCTTTGGTAGTAGCAACCCCTGCAACAAAGCATAGTCACCACACCAGGCGTGATTAAAAGAAACTCGTCGATGACTTTATTTGGTGGTGGTAGGGCTTAATTAGAGATTTTTAGATGAATTGTGTTTAGGCCTAGATTTTTATTGGGTTGAAAATATTAGGGGTAATCAATTTAACTTTCCATAGATATATAAGTGGTAGAAGTGAATACGAAGGCACGTGAAAAGAAAAAAAGTGTAGTTCCTTTTTACTGATTTAAAATTTAATTTATTTTTGGTTTTATAGTTAAAGTTTTCTAGTCCAACGGATTAGTTAAAAAGAATTTTTAGCTTCACATCATCATTGAAATATTAATGGTAATAGCATCAGTTTGTGCATAAGGGTCTTGTTTTCGTTTTTGGCTTTAGGTATCAAAACTCTTAGGACCGACCCTGCTCATACCATGCTGAAATTTTCGGCACCCTTCGCATCTTTCGCTATGCACACCCTTCATTTAGTGTAGAAGAGGCAAGACCACTAAATGAAGCTCTTTTGGTGCCAACATCATGATTGGATAGCCTTACATCCCCTTAAAGCACATATATTTTCATGGCAAATTTTATTATAACAAAAGGAATCCCTTATTGTTACATGCTACCAATCTCATATATATGCTCATCTCTTTTAGAATATCTTGCGATGTATGACTAATCAAAATCCAATCTGCGCACCCACTCTAATACAATGCGAGCCACAACTAGCAATGTCTGTTTTTTAAATCACGCTGTCCAGAAAAGTTGGCATTTTTTCTGGTTAATATATATTATAGCATGCGAAAAATTTAGTTGCTTAAAGTTATCACTCAATGGATATGGTTAATGTTTCACATATCGTTTTTTTATACTTCAAGATTTTTGCAAGGGCAATGGTTCTAATTTATTATGTGAGCAAATACGGGTATACCCATACAGTGACTATTGAGTTTAATATCTTAGGTAATAGGTAATGTTTTTTGTTTAGTTATATGTAAATTGATACATGTTTTAATCGTTGATTGCTATAAGCTTGTAAAATTTAATTATGATACAGTTTGTGTTAAAATTTAACTTCATGCAATGGATTTTTTATTGAATCTTTTATGCCTGTGGAGATTGTTAATCACTTATGCCTTCTATTATTAGAACAATTACTGTTTTTTTGAAATCTTTGAGCAAAATCAATAATATTCATTTATTTTCATATATCTTATTATTGAGTTTTTTTTTTGATAGAAATGAGTGATCATCTATTCGAGAAGGAGAGCAGTCATACATTTTATTCTTCCCTCAATAATGAGCAATCAACACATTTGATTGTAGCAAAAAAACCTCATTCAATGAAATAAATGATAAAAGGCTTACATCCTAACAAACTAACGTCCATATAAATGGAATAAAATAATACATAACCTATAATTATATAAAGAATAGAACGAGCCAAACTCATCAAAAACTTTGATAAGACTTCAAATTAAAAGTAGATCATCCTTGACAAAACAAGTCAAACTACTCTTTCATTGGTAACCAAATGATGAATAATCATAACGGAACTTCAGAGGCAAGGTACAAATAGTAATCTAACAACCTCTTCCCATCCAAAATAACAAAACGCCTATAACCATCCAAACGACAATAACTCTAATACTTAAAAAACTTGATGGCAATATCAGACCTATATATATGTGTATACATATAATATTTATACACATACATATGTAATTACAAGATAAACTAATAATAAAAATAACAAAAATTCGATAAAAACCAAGTGAGGATAGTATAGAGTAGATAAAACAAAAGAATATGGAATAAAATGAAATGAAGAATGAATCAAGACAACATAAATAATCAGACCAGACTAAATGAAAATAAACGACCTATAGTAAACATCCTGACTAAAACTATCACATTAACTAATATTGAATAAAAATCAAATTGCAGCAAACAAGAACAAACTAAATACAATCATATACAAAAAATAAATAACTATAAAACACTTCAAGAATAAAACTAGTCTAAGAACTAAACTAGATACATAACGACAATGGAGAATCAATTAAATTGCTAGACAAAAACAAAAATGGCACTTAGTGCATTATTATTTTTCCTATTATTAAAAACGTTTTTTTCTTTTTAAAAATCAATAAGAGATTTCACCTTTCTAAGAGATTATTTAAAATGGACGTTGTTATGCAATTTATAAGTAGGGTTTGAAATATAATTAAAACTAAACAATGTAATTTTGTATGTCAATTTTTCCAAAGGTATATTGATATTACGAAATCTTTGATTTTTCTCAAAACAAATATAACAACACATGATTGTAAAAGTAGTGTCAAGTAAATATCTGCAACCACTAGCATCATAAAATAAAGTTAAACTTATAAGGTTTGCAGTTAAAATCATTTTTATTTGCACTAAAAAAATGAAGGATATTTAAGAGAATAAACTTTGTGAGATGACGGTCATAATATAAAAGCATAATACTTTCCACGATAATATTACAAAAAATACATTTTTATCAATAAAAACATTCTTTTTCATTAGTAATTCTATAGTATTTAATTTTTTCTGCAAAATTAACAATATATGAAGCTTAGCTATATGCAGCACATTATTTTCCAAATAAATTTAATAAATTTGATATAGTTCCCAAAAAAAATTAAAGATTTATAAACTGACTTAGAAATAAATATACTACTCTTCTCCCAACACCAAATTTTAATATCTTTTTCATTTTCTAAATTATATAATTCATATTAGAGTAAAGTCAAGGACCTTTAGCTTAAATGTTTAAAGGTATGGAGCTTTAGACAATGGTTCTAGATGTAATGGGTTCGAGCCCCTGAAGCATCATAACGAGTGCTCTACTTGAATAAAGTATCTCTCTTATTATCAAATGAAAAAAGTAAAGCAAAATGTAAGAAAATGATTTCTTCCTATGTATGATTAAAATTGAATTCCCAAGGAAAGTTCATATTGACAGTGTACGTGTAGTACTAAGGATCGTGTAATACAATATATACATACGGAAACTGATAATAGCAGTAAAATAAAAATTAGAGTAAGCACACCAGGAATTTTTATACTGGTTCGAACTTCCCGTTCTACGTCCAGTCCCAGATTATCCTCTGGATTTAGACTAAACCCCTCACTTAACCCGGAGGAATAGGTATATCACACCTAAGCAGCCGAACAGGAATTTTTCTGCCTCAACAACTGAAGAGGACTTCAACTTCATACAAATACTTTGTTGACAAGTGTGTTCTGAATAACACAGATTGTCTTTTGATAGTACAATTTCCTATAATCAAATCCTCAAGAATATGTAGTGTATGTGAAGATTTAGAAGGACGATAATCTCGTAGAATCGAAGTATGTAAATTAATTCGGAGATTCTAGAGATATTGAATGAGAATGAATGCTTTTATTTGCAGAAATAAAAAGAGAATAGATTTCAGAAATATAAACTAGAATTGATGATTGTAGAAGTGATTTGAACATGTTTATATAGTTGTAGAATAGTATAATCTTTCATGAAGAGTTTTAGTCAAAAGTTGTGTCCGTATCTCTTGGATTGAGGGACATTCCTCTTCATGAACAATCGCAACTCTTCAAAAAACTAGCCGTTATGTTCAGGTCGGTCGACCGAGAAAACTGGCCGGTCAGCTGAGGTTTAAAACCGTATACAAAACAATGTATATCTGTGCACTTGACACAGAGTCGGTCGACCGAAGTTTCTGGTCGGTCAGCCGACCTATTGTCAATTGCACAGTACATACTAATTTATGTATAACTTAATATAAATCAATTTGTGTATGTGTGTGACTACTTGAGCAATGATTTTAACAATATTCTAAGACTCCATACATTAAAATATTCATACTAATCTCTGGATTGTAGTCTTGCTCCTTTGTAGTGCATAATATACACTTATTCTCTTTTTGTCGCTTTCGTATAGTATTCTCGTCGTATGATCTCTGAAGCTTGTGTCATGAATCAAAACTCATGAATCAACATTCTCCCCCTTTTTGATTGATGACAATACTTATGTGACGAAGTAGTATATATTGTAATTCTCCCCCTGAATATATGGCGACTTTTCTGCAAAAATTTGTTAGCTTTCATATATTTTTCCCCCTTTGTCATCGACAAAAAGGAATACTTATTAGATGTATAAAAAATATGGAACATGTAACACAACATAAGAAAACATCGAGTTTTAAATAGTACATACTCAAAGCAAATAGGAATATTAATGATGTTTACTTAGTACACAACATCTAAAAACAGAATACTAGAAATTATGAGATAGCAAGTTGTAAAACAATATGATCACTCCTCATCATCATCGGAATCCTAAAATTCTGGAAGGATATTTTCTTCCGGAGGAGCATGTTCCTTACCACGTCTTTGAGCGTTAGAAGTGTGAGTTCTTAATGTACCGGAACTTGTATTCTCCGAAGTGGAAAAAGAGAAGTTTGGCGCTGGCCTTTTTCCGGGAGCAACACAAGAGGCACCGGCTTCGGAAGTACATGATAAGGCATCTCATAAATTCACGAAGAAGCCCTTGATTTTCTTGAAACGACCATCAATTTTTCATAGCTGGGCATCCAAGGCTAGTTGATTTTAAGCCAAAGTATCAATGGTCGCCTCTGTACTAATTCCGGGAGTTGGTCTTTGAATTGAATGTTAGCGTGTTAGACGTTCCATAACATGAGTTGATGGTTGAGGTGTAGAAAAGCTACGGCGTAGTTGTTCTCGAGGACTAGTACTCCATTGATTAAATGGTATAAATCTAGGAGGTGCATCGGGCATTTATGGTCCTTGAATCAAAAGAACGAACTTTAGAGGTTTCGGATTCCGGAGCATGTGGGACGAAGCTATTGATCAATCTCATTATGTACTCTCCATAATAAATATGAAGCATCTTGCCTTGATTAAATGAGAGAAACTCATCCATGAGTAATTGTACCCAACTGACTTGTGTATTCGAACATATAGCATATAAAGCTTTAAAATTTTCTGGATATACTAAGTGGTAGGAGATGCCTCTTGGTACAATGGATTTCATCATGAAACGATGAGAAAGTCTAGCTCTAGGTCTAAGTGATGTTTGTCTAAAATACGTAGCATCATCTTCGAAAAATAAATGGCTTATGTGGTCATGACTTAATATATTACAATCTACATCGTGTAATGAGATTCCACCCGGTCTAGCATCTAAAATGTGGTTAATTCGATCAATGGAAAGGAAAATTGAGGTGCCACATACCGATGTCCAAACAAAATTTTCAGTGTTTCTAGGAGGGTTGACAAGATTTAGGTTAGCAAGAAACAATTTGACCATAATGTGGTTAATTTTCAAATTATTCTTTCTATGGTCTAGAAAAGTATCGAGCCCACTTTTAATTGCGGCATTTTCAATACGGTAGGAAACGAAATCAGGATAACTTACAAATGATTCTTCAAAGATTTTGGTATCTTGAGGTTGTATCCATCTTTGAAGTGCTACGTCATTGACAAGCCATGAGGCGATTTGAGTATCTACGGGAGTTGATGAAGATGAGCCACCGGTAGTCTTTAATTTCTTCTTTGGAGCCATTATTTTTGAAGAAAAGATAAAAATATGAGAAAACTTTAATGAGGGCTAGGGTAAAAACTGAAATTGGAAAAGCAAGAGTGAAGAGGTAAGTTGAAAAGGTGAAAGGATGGGTTACTAATATGAGGTAAAAAGGAAAAGCAAACAGCTGTCTACACGTTCGGTCGGCCGAAATTACTGGGTCGGCTGACCGACTTGGTTAACTGAGAGTAGCTGAAACTTTCGGGATGGTTTCGGCTGACCGACTAAGGTTCTTCGGTCGGCCAACACTGTTAGAAATGCACATTTTTTGCTGTTATAAAAAAATGATAGAAATTTATATTTTATTATCATTGCATTATATTTATACATCTTATTGAAAACAACAACACAAATATATATATATATATATAAGTTTTTGCCACCGTTCGTTAAAATCTACGTTCCCATGAGTTTGGGGACGGAACATCTTCTATAGGTGACCATCTTGGAGCTATTGGAGTTTGAACAGGATTTGAAGAGGATGGGGTTCTATAAGAAGGTTCAGCAACATCATTTTTTTCGATGAACAAACTTTCATTGCAATCTTTTCTAGAAAACTTAAACGTCTTGCCGTGACTTTTGTTCATAGTAGAGTTCCCGTGCATATTCATTTGTTGTTGTTGGTAGTGATGTATTTCATCAATTTTTTGTTTGGTGGATGGAGATATTACCATTGTATTCTTCCCTTTTTTCTTTTCAGGTGTATAGCCTGTGTGGGATTCATCCCATGGTTTCCACCCGTGTCGGGGGTCTTTATTCGAAAAAGAGAAATCAACGATACATTTAGGCATGGGAAAGGTGGGATAGGGGCCATTTTCAGGAATTTGGTCGGAAACATCATCGTCCGGAGATGAGTATGATAGATGGGAGTTTTCGAAATTATAGGGGTCATTGTTTGAAGACATTTTTCAGGTTTTGTGTTTTTTTTTAATTTTCTTAGTATATGTTTTGAAAGATAAGCATAGTATATATAAACATCTGTTTGCTGAAAAAACTAGTGGATAAGAACTAATTTTAAATATAATCATAGAAGTTTAACAATAAAACCGTTTGTAAATGTATGATTTTGTAACAACCCGGAATTTTTGACAGCATATTTAATAAATATTTAATTTAATTTAAATTAAGTACAAGCCTTTTAATTTTATAAACTAATGAGATCTTAATTTTTTTTATCAGTATATATGTGTTGTAAAGGAATTTTGGATTTGAAAATTTAAAATATAATCTTTTAAAATTATTATAATAAAATCTCTCTTATACGATAAAATCTAAGACTCTATATTATTATTCTTTGATAATATACATATGAATACAATTGTAGTTTTTTTTTAAAATGATAAAGTTTAAAAATTGACAAACATAGTAACATTAAACATAAATATGAAACTTAAATATAAAACAATGTAAATGGGTAGAAGCATATACATCCATAACATAAGTATGGGAATGTAAATATAAACCATAATTATAAATTATAAAATGTAATTAAAGTAATAAATATACAAATATAAGTTATAACTTGAAATATATAAATACAAGTGTATGAACATGAGAACACTATACTATTAATACAAGTATAAATGAACAAATAAATGAAGTATTGGATAATAAAAGTTTAAATATATTTATGCATAATCTGTTACATACATATGTTCAAAATGTCTTTGTCCAGAAAAGTAAAACAAAGACAAAAACTTATGTGCTATTATCCAGGTTATATGCATAAGAAAAACAAGTTTTACTTCAAATATAATAAAACAAAATATGTATCTTATAGAGTATGCTTGGCCGAAATAAAACAAAAAAATAGATATCTTTGTACAACACATAGGTAAATATCAGTAAGCATTAATTATATGTTATCATAATTAAGAGCATGAACATTAATTAGCACAACATTTTGTTCATGTAAGTGCTATAGCCAAAATTCTTGTAATAAATTCTTTGTGCAGAATACTACTTAGCCAATTAAAAGGAAAAATGACAATACAAATACCCTGTCTAGATACAACCTGTTATTCAGTACTTCTTTATATATATCCACCTTTATATTATGTTCATTTATAAGAACTTGAACAAAACCTAACTGAAAACCTGAGAAACATTGTTTGCTTTGCAAACATAAATTAATTCAAAAACAGAAGAAAAAAAACAAAGAAAAGAAACAGAGAAAGAAAAAGAAGAGTTTCAGGAAATCTCACCTGCAGTGACTTCTCAACACATCACTGTCTGTTCAAAGCTAGTTCTGGTGAGTAAACTCACCTATTTTAAATCTAAACTTGTATCTTTAGTTTATAAATGGTAAGTCCTTTGATATTGTTTATATAAATAACCTTGGGTATTTCCTGTTGCTTTGGTAGTACAGGTAGCTGTTCTTCAAGATTTTTGACAATCTGAACAAAGAAAAGCCAAGATATTTATAAATACTTATTCATATAATTGTTTGAACTTTAGTGTTGTTGCTGATACAAGTGGTTATCTTAAACATAGGCCTGTAAACTTGTTTTAGAAGTTTAACAGTATGTTATAAACACTGTATCCTCAAGTTACAGTAAAAAGAAAATCAACGTTAAAATTTAAATATTTTAGTTTGTTAATTCGAATTTATACCTTGATTAAACACACAAAGCTAAGATTTTTAACATAAAAATGATGAATTTTAAGTAAGAAGAATAGGGGCGGTTTCAAAGTGAACAAAATTGCTTATTTGAGAATATCCGGTGATTCAATTAATTTTAGAAGTTGAAATTCATGTGGGAGTTTGATTGATACTTGTAGATGTCAGGAAAAATGCAAAAAACAATTGTTCAATGCAAGAGTTTTGGGTTTGGTTCGAAAGTAGGGTTTTAGTGCCTTTTTTTTATGCTTTGTAAAATTTGTTTTCGGCATCATAGGGAAACCGAGTTGATCGCGATTTTAGGTGGAGTTAGGGGGGATGTGAGCGAAGTTCTGGTGGAGTTCCATCACCTTCGGTGATGGATGGTGGCCACACGAAGGAATTGTCAGTGGGTGTTTGCATCACATGATCGAGCTACAGGTCATTTTTTTCCCTTCGACCGAATCATGATGGTTTGAGTGATGTATTCGTATGAGTGGTCGGTTTGGGGTTTGTGGGGGCTGTCGCAAGTCGCCGGAGGCGAAGCGAACCACCGTGCACGTGCATGGTGGTGAAGAGGTGTCTGGCGAGTACCCTGGGCGGTCGCGTGCGCGTGCTCGTGGCATTTGGATGGTTGCTTCGGTTTTGTCTCGGGTCATTTGCTTGAGTGTGTAACTGCAGTTTGAATTTTAACTTAAGTTTTAAAACTTAACTACCTGTTGCAGAAAATAAAAGAAAAGAGAGAAGAAGAATGGGTTTCGGGGGGGCGACTCGGGGAAGATCGCGTGCAAACCGAAGTTGCACTTGAGACTTAATAGGAGGAGACCCAGGTTTTTTGTAATTGCAGCAATGAACTTTCAAAATGAAGCTAAATGAAAATCTTTTTCATCAAGATTAAGACTAAAATATAAATAACTGTTAAAAGGTTGTAAGTTAGAAGCGGGTTATACGTTTCAATTATTTTTTGTTAATACTTAACGATGTTTAAGCCTTAATTATTATTATTTCAATCAAGTAATTACAGAATAAGTTAAGTAATTACTTTAAGCTAGAAGTGAAATCAATTAACATTTAAGTTTGCAGTTAGTAGTAATTTGAGTTTCAAAATTTTAAAGAATCTTCTTTTAATTACTTGCAGGAAGTAATTAAGGATGTTTAAGTGAATGATAAATGAGTAATTAACAACTTAAGTCAATAAATGAAGAATTAATAGTTGGCTAATCTAATAATTTAACTATGAATTAATAGTTGATTAATTAAGTAATTTAATTAAGAATTAAGGATTTATAATTGATTAATTAAGTAATTAGTAGTTAGATAATTAAGTAATTAAGTTTCATTAATAAATATTTAAGGGTACTTAATTAATGAGTAAGGAATAGTTAATTAAGTAAGTAAAGTTAAATAGCTAGATTAAGAAGTAATTAATTAAATAATGAAATAATTAAGTAATTGAATAAGCAATGATTAATTAACTCAAATGATTTGAAATGAAATAGGTAATTAATTGTTAATTAATGATTAATTAAATAGAGTTAAGTGATTAACTCCCAGGTAATTAATTCTAAATTGGAATTAATTAAAAATAAGAATTAGAGATGATTGCTTATGGATTGTGTGTAGAATAT
Organism: Allium cepa; assembly: GCA_030765085.1. NCBI lineage: Eukaryota > Viridiplantae > Streptophyta > Magnoliopsida > Asparagales > Amaryllidaceae > Allium > Allium cepa. Next base: position 911,584,184 of record CM060931.1, on the reverse strand, counting down.
CCGATTTGTGATATTTATTTGATGATATTCTGTGATGCTCTATGATATGTTATATCCATGATGCTTGTATATGTTTTATCTGTGATAAATGCTATGTTAATTCAATTGTTGAATTTAAATTATTTAAACTGTTTAAGTTAACTAGACAACTTGGCCCTTAAAATGGCGGTTGGATTCGATGAGACCGGGATCGGAAGAATCAAATTTGATTCTTCAAAAACCACATCGATCCAATTTAAACGTTAGGTCGTGAATTCTCAAATGAAGATCGAGATGGTGTTTTCAGAATGCAAGGGTTATCGTCATTGACTCTGAGGGTGATTCCAAAACGAGTGTGACGAGATAATGCCTTCGGTTTCGTTCGAACCCGGAACGAACTTGTATGGATTGAATGCTTTCAGCACATCGTCAGGAGGACGATGAGCATTCTAAGTAATATGTTCTATAAAGGTAATCGCAGCCTCAAGCCTCATCAACCGGGAATGGCTAAAACAGGGGAGATGCAGCAAGGTTAGGTGGGTCATGCCCAAGCAGGACAAGATATTTCCCCTGTCTAGATGTTCCTTTTTATTCGGCTTAGTGAGCGGTTGGTCGCGCCAACTGCGGGGTTTATCTTGTTCGGGACTGTTCAATAAGGAATGGTTCCGGCCTTGTGTTGTAGGGGGTCGGGAGTGATCCCCGGTACGGTGATCTAGGCCCCGTATTGTGACGGGCGGTACCCCAGTAGCTCTGCCATTGTTGGAAATCCATTTTCCCTACGAGACCCTACAGTTTTGATTTGTATTACCCACTTTTGTGGCTAGTAGCTGAAATTTAATGAATGTAACAATTTTGGCTATTTTCTATTTACTTGAAAACCCTAGACACTATTATAATATCACTGGATTTCCTATGAAATGTTTTGGTTAGCGTAAGGTAAAAACTTACCCGTATTTATTTGTGGGGAGTCTTACGTGATACCTTTATTTTCAAATGTTTTTCAAAGTTAAACAACTTTAAACCGTTCACTCATACCAGACCCATGTCTGGCCCGGAGTTTATATTTTGTTTTTCATAAACTCTTGGGTACTCAAATTTTTATGAGTAGCCAAGTGATAGGTTTTGGACTTTGATTACTGGAGGAGCTTGGAGCAGGAGTTTCCAGACGTATATAGCTATATTTGTAGTTCCGCTGTGTTAGTTGATGTGTACTGTATCTCTGATGTATATAGTGATAGCTGCATGTAAGATTGTCATGTGTTTTAATATTGTATAACTCTGATATATGTAAAACTATGAAATATTTATGTGATATATTATATTTTGTTCCGTTCCGCTGTGAGATTCTGATGTTGTTGTTCTTTCTTTCTCTTTCTTTTCTATTTTCTATCCCTTTCTTTCTTAATGTTGATACGTCTTTCTGGTAGTAGAAGGGCGGGTTGTCACAGTTGGTATCAGAGTATAGGTTGGTGATAACCTTGGCTCTGGTAGGAATTACTCATAGAATAGAGTCAGACGTACTCTAAAATGAGTTTGAGTGTATTAATAGATATGAGCGCGTACTTGTTAGTGAATATAAAATTGTCTTATATTGTGTTGATCTATCTGTTGAGTGTTTATGAATTCTGGTCAATGTGTGGGACGCCATTTCATCGATAGGGATTTCTAAACTCTTAAACAAGGTAGACCAACACAGTACTGGTTTTTTTTAAAGTAGGGTAAATAAAATAATTTTACTCAAAATTATATTTTGATATAAAAGAAATATTTTTCTGAAATTATTATAGATGTTTGGATGATTGGTTATTAATACTACAATTTAAGATTGGAATGGTTTATATCCAAATAAAATTGTCTAAGCATGACTTAAATAAAAAAGAATATAACACTAATTTAATTAAAACAGAATTGAAGTCCCGGAAATTTGAAGGTGTTTAAATGAATTTAAACAAAGGGATTTGGGAATTTGAAATCTTGGAAATGTTTGAAATGTTTTTCCAAAGATTTGAAGGCAATGATGGAGTATTGTTTTGGAAAAATATTATTGAATGGAAATTGTTGGAAAGAATTTGTGGAAGTAAGGAAGCGCTGAACTCACTTCAGTCGCTGGAAAATAATCCTGATGATGATGGCCAAATCATCAGTATTCATTTTCGAGTTTCTAAAGTGATGGATTGCTATCAGGATATTGCTCGGACTTGTTCGGTATACAAGTTGTTTTAGAAATTTCAAAGGGAATTTTTTTTTGGTGAAAACAAGTGTTTGGAATTTGAAAATTTGATTTGACATACCAAGTGAATATGAGTTGTTATCGTTTCAAAAGGTTTTGGAAATGAAAACAGGGCATTTGAATTCTAAGAAATTCTATTTAGATAATGTGGAAGGTTTAAATGAATTAACTGTTGAACTTATAAAGTAAAGCTGATATTAATAAGATGAAATTGGGAATTTTTAATCCGGGAATTAAAATTTAACTTAAGTAAACAAATAAGTTTTGAGCTCGTATATTGAGAAATAATTTAAAGTATGGTAAGTAGCTAAATTTAATTGAAGTTGAGTTGAAATAAAACTGAATTTAAATGAATTCAATCGAGTTATAAATAATATTGAATGGAATAATTTTTTTAAGTAAATAGGTAAGTATTGAATTGGGATAATATAGAATTGGTGTGAGTTGTAAATAAATCTAATTCAAGTATAAATTGAATGACCTTACTAAAAATAAAGTAGATAATGAATTGTTAATGTAAATTAAAATTTAAAAAATGGATAAAAGAATAAACTAATCGAGCAAATTAGAAAATAGTCGGGATTTGATTAAAGGAAAATAAAATCAAAGATTTAAATGAAAAATTGGTGAAATAGAATAAACCTAAGTTGTTAGGTGGAACAGTTTGAAGAAAATAAATGACTTGAGTAAATTGTGAGATGATTATTTAAAACATTGGTTGTCGAGTTTAATAAATTGGTTTGGAATCAAACCTGATTGAAATGAAAGAAAATGTAATGAAAGGATTGTGAATAAATTAATTGTGGTGGAGCCAAGTGTAAATTGAGTTGGAATCAATTTAAGATTTGTTATAAAGCTTAAGTGATTGCTTATTTGCAATAATATGGTCAAACTGCATATAGAAATGAGTTGTTTTGAAGTAAACAAGATTAGATAAAATTCTATAAATTATTAGAAGCAAAATAGTATGACTTTGAAACCAATTGGAATGAATATGAGTTTGTTTTGCTCAAATGGATTATATAAGCAAGTAAGTTGCAAATCCCGTTAAACTAAAAAGAATGGTTTGAGAATTGATTGGAAGTAATTGTACTAAGTGTTGAAACCTTACATATGTGCTTATGGAAATATGAAATGCTAAACAAATGGAGACTCTTTCAAAACTTTTCAAAATTTGAAAACTATAAAAAAAAAGCAACAAAACAATTTCAAATTAGGAATTGAAATAAACTAGTGGATGAAATCAGATTTTAAAAAATATATGATAAAAACTAGTTATAAATAGACGATAGTCAATAAAATTCAATATTTAGAGTTGAAGAAAATTTGAATTCACATGGAATTGGAAATTCAGATTTAAATAAGAAGATATAAGGTTAAAGGTGGCAGAGTAATAATATAAAAGTATATATAATGCTTATATTAAGCTTAAGAAATGAATGGTGAAATTCTTAAGTAAAATTAGATATTGAGAAAATTATTCCAAGTGGATAGGAATCAAAATAATGTGAATAAAAGAAATTGATATGGTTGATAATCGATGAAGATAAATACGTAGGATGAACGTATATTATTTTATCCGCATAACAATTTGATAAAAATTCGAGCACAGAATTTCGAGATAGTTATATATCGATCCGAGTTAGGATTTTTCACTCGATTTTCGACGACGAACCATGGATATGGATTTTGATTGATTCTGGAAATTCTCTATCATAGTTGTGACTATGCAAGGAGAATGACAGTTTCTGATCAAAAAACCAGTTCTGAGTCCGCACTAGAAAGTCGGGTGGATGATACTAGTTCGGAAATCAAATTGTGTGATCGAGCGAGCGATCAAATTTTATATTGCGTACGAATGGTATATGTACATCGTACGGGCTTGATTGAATAGATATTGAAATTCTGTAAAGAAGTCAAGAAAATTGGGAAAGAATTAATACTGTAGATTTCAGAATTGAATTGCTAGAGTGGATATCTGGAATTTATTGTGTATTCCATATATCTCATCTAAGGAAATTTGTTCATGATTCACCATTAGTTGTTAAACCAGTAGTTCTGAAATTTGGATGTTGAGTCGAACTTGACTGTGGTCAGGAATTCAGTTCGGATTGTTGATCATCGAGAGACAAACTCTCGATAATTTTAGGAAAGCTTATCCGAATTCTTGTTCGGATAGCTAGTGTTGTTTGTTAGGATAGACTGTTTGGTTGTTTGTTAATATATGAATGATATGTATGTTTGGATTGTGAATATAAAAGCTTTTGAATTAACTGTTGTTTTAAATTTCGGAGACGAAATTCTTTTAAGGGGGGAGGAATGTAACAACCCAGAATTTTTGATAGAATATTTAATAAATATTTAATTTAAATTAAATTAAATACAAGCTTTTAAATTTTATAAACTAATGAGATCTTAATTTTTTTATCAGTATATATGTGCTGTAAAGGAATTTTTGATTTGAAAATTTAAAATATAATCTTTTAAAATTATTATAATAAAATCTCTCTTATACAATAAAATCTAAGACTCTATATTTTTATTCTTTGATAATATACATATGAATACAATTGTATTTTTTTTTTAAAATGATAAAGTTTAAAAATTGACAAATATAGTAACATTAAACATAAATATGAAACTTAAATATAAAACAATGTAAATGGGTAGAAGCATATACATCCATAACATAAGTATGGGAATGTAAATATAAACCATAATTATAAATTATAAAATGTAATTAAAGTAATAAATATACAAATATAAGTTATAACTTGAAATATATAAATACATGTGTATGAACATGAGAACACTATACTATTAATACAAGTATAAATGAACAAATAAATGAAGTATTGGATAATAAAAGTTTAAATATATTTATGCATAATCTGTTACATACATATGTTCAAAATGTCTTTGTCCACAAAAGTAAAATAAAGACAAAAACTTATGTGCTGTTATCCAGGTTATATGCATAAGAAAAACAAGTTTTACTTCAAATATAATAAAACAAAATATGTATCTTATAGAGTATGCTTGGCCGAAAAAAAAATAGATATCTTTGTACAACACATAAGTAAATATCAGTAATCATTAATTATATGTTATCATAATTAAGAGCATGAACATTAATTAGCACAACATTTTGTTCATGTAAGTACTATAGCCGAAATTCTTGTAATAAATTCTTTGTGCAGAATACTACTTAGCCAATTAAAAGGAAAAATGACAATACAAATACCCTGTCTAGATACAACCTGTTATTCAGTACTTCTATATATATATCCACCTATATATTATGTTCATTTATAAAAACTTGAACAAAACCTAACTGAAAACCTGAGAAACATTGTTTGCTTTGCAAACATAAATTAATTCAAAAACAGAAAAAAACGAAGAAAAGAAACAGAGAAAGAAAAAGAAGAGTTTCAGGAAATCTCACCTGCAGTGACTTCTCAACACATCACTGTCTGTTCAAAGCTAGTTCTGGTGAGTAAACTCACCTATTTTAAATCTAAACTTGTATCTTTAGTTTATAAATGGTAAGTCCTTTGATATTGTTTATATAAATAGCCTTGGGTATTTCCTGTTGCTTTGGTAGTACAGGTAGCTGTTCTTCAAGATTTTTGACAATCTGAACAAAGAAAAACCAAGATATTTATAAATACTTATTCATATAATTGTTTGAACTTTAGTGTTGTTGCTGATACAAGTAGTTATCTTAAACATAGGCCTGTAAACTTGTTTTAGAAGTTTAACAGTATGTTATAAACACTGTATTTTCAAGTTACAGTAAAAAGAAAATCAATGTTAAAATTTAAATATGTTAGTTTGTTAATTTGAATTTATATCTTGATTAAACACTCAAAGCTAAGATTTTTAACATAAAAATGATGAATTTTAAGTAAGAAGAATAGGTGCGGTTTCAAAGTGAACCAAAATTGCTTATTTGAGAATATCCGGTGATTCAATTAATTTTAGAAGTTGAAATTCATGTGGGAGTTTGATTGATACTTGTAGATGTCAGGAAAAATGCAAAAACAATTATTCAATGCAAGAGTTTTGGGGTTGGTTCGAAAGTAGGGTTTTAGTGCCTATTTTTATGCTCTGTAAAATTTGTTTTCGGCATCATAGGGAAACCGAGTTGATCGCGATTTTAGGTGGAGTTAGGGGGGATGTGAGCGAAGTTCTAGTGGAGTTCCATCACCTCCGGTGATGGATAGTGGCCGCACGAAGGAATTGTCAGTGGGTGTTTGCGTCGCATGATCGAGCTACAGGTCATTTTTTCCCTTCGACTGAATCGTGATGGTTTGAGTTATGTATTCGTGTGAGTGGTCGGTTTGGGGTTTGTGGGGGCTGTCGCAAGTCGCCAGGGGCGAAGCGAACCACTGTGCACGGTGGTGAAGAGGTGTCCGGCGAGTACCCTGGGCGGTCGCGTGCGCGTGCTCGTGGCATTTCGGTGGTTGCTTCGGTTTTGTCTTCGGGTCATTTGCTTGAGTGTGTAACTGCAGTTTGAATTTTAACTTAAGTTTTAAAACTTAACTACCTGTAGAAAAAATAAGAGAGAAGAAGAATGGGTTTCGGGGAGGGGGGGCGACTCGGGGAAGATTGCGTGCAAACCGAAGTTGCACTCGAGACTTAATAGGAGGAGACCCAGGTTTTTTGTAATTGCAGTAATGAACTTTAAAAATGAAGCTGAATGAAAATCTTTTTCATCAAGATTAAGACTAAAATATAAATAACTGTTAAAAGGTTGTAAGTTAGAAGCGGGTTATACGTTTCAATTATTTTTCGTTAATACTTAACGATGTTTAAGCCTTAATTATTATTATTTTAATCAAGTAATTACAGAATAAGATAAGTAATTACTTTAAGTTAGAAGTGAAATCGATTAACATTTAAGTTTGCAGTTAGTAGTAATTTGAGTTTCAAAATTTTAAAGAAACTTCTTTTAGTTACTTGCAGGAAGTAATTAAGGATGTTTAAGTGAATGATAAATGAGTAATTAACAACTTAAGTCAATAAATGAAGAAATAATAGTTAGCTAATCTAATAATTTAACTATGAATTAATAGTTGATTAATTAAGCAATTTAATTAAGAATTAAGGATTTATAATTGATTAATTAAGTAATTAGTAGTTAGATAATTAAGTAATTAAGTTTCATTAATAAATATTTAAGGGTACTTAATTAATGAGTAAGGAATAGTTAAATAAGTAATTAAAGTTAAATAGCTAGATTAAGAAGTAATTAATTAAATGATGAAATAATTAAGTAATTGAATAAGCAATGATTAATTAACTCAAATGATTTGAAATGAAATAGGTAATTAATTGTTAATTAATGATTAATTAAATAGAGTTAAGTGATTAACTCCCAGGTAATTAATTCTAAATTGGAATTGATTAAAAATAAGAATTAGAGATGATTGCTTATGGATTGTGGGTAGAATATCTGATTTGTGATATTTATTTGATGATATTCTGTGATGCTCCGTGATATGTTATATCCATGATGCTTGTATATGTTTTATCTGTGATAAATGCTATGTTAATTCAATTGTTGAATTTAAATTATTTTAACTGTTTAAGTTAACTAGACAACTTGGCCCTTAAAATGGCGGTTGGATTCAATAAGTCCGGGATCGGAAGAATCAAATTTAATTCTTCGAAAACCACATCGATCCAATTTAAACGTTAGGTCGTGAATTCTCAAATGAAGATCGAGATGGTGTTTTCAGAATGCAAGGGTTATCGTCGTTGACCTGAGGGTGATTCCAAAACAAGTGTGACGAGATAATGCCTTCGGTTTCGTTCAAACCCGGAACGAACTTGTATGGATTGAATGCTTTCAGCACATCGTCAGGAGGACGATGAGCATTCTAAATAATATGTTCTATAAAGGTAATCACAGCCTCAAGCCTCATCAACCGGGAATGGCTAAAACAGGGGAGATGCAGCAAGGTTAGGTGGGTCATGCCCAAGCAGGACAAGATATTTCACCTGTCTAGATGTTCCTTTTTATTCGGCTTAGTGAGCGGTTGGTCGCGCCAACTGCGGGGTTTATCTTGTTCGGGACTGTTCAGTAAGGAATGGTTCCGGCCTTGTGTTGTAGGGGGTCGGGAGTGATCGTCGGTACGGTGATCTAGGCCCCTTATTGTGACGGGCGGTACCCCAGTAGCCCTGCCATTGTTGGAAATCCATTTTCCCTACGAGACCCTACGGTTTTGATTTGTATTGCCCACTTTTGTGGCTAGTAGATGGAATTTAATGCATGTAACAATTTCGGCTATTTTCTATTTACTTGAAAACCCTAGACACTATTATAATATCACTGGATTTCCTATGAAATGTTTTGGTTAGCGTAAGGTAAAAACTTACCCGTATTTATTTGTGGGGAGTCTTACGTGACACCTTTATTTTCAAATATTTTTCAAAGTTAAACAACTTTAAACCGTTTACTCATACCAGACCCATGTCTGACCCGAAGTTTATATTTTGTTTTTCATAAACTCTTGGGTACTCAAATTTTTATGAGTAGCCAAGTGATAGGTTTTGGACTTTGATTACTGGAGGAGCTTGGAGCAGGAGTTTCCAGACGTATATAGCTATTTATGTAGTTCCGCTGTGTTAGTTGATGTGTACTGTATCTATGATGTATATAGTGATAGATGTATGTATGATTGTCATGTGTATTGATATTGTATAACTCTGATATATGTAAAACTATGAAATATTTTTGTGATATATTATATTTTGTTCCGTTCCGCTGTGAGATTCTGATGTTGTTGTTCTTTCTTTCTCTTTCTTTTCTATTTTCTATCCCTTTCTTTCTTAATGATGATACGTCTTTCTGGTAGTAGAAGGGCGGGTTGTCACAGATTTATAAGTTTAGAACTAAAAATAGTTATTTCTGAAAAAAAAATACAAATTTTAAGGTAAACTTAGACAAGAAACACCCATAGCTCAAGTGGCTATAACACAACGTCTATCAAACAAGTCAGAGATCATGAGTTCGAGTTCCGCTTTAGTCAGAAATAAAACAATTTTTGTTTTTCAATATTTTTGCATATTTTTATCTATAAATCTTTTAAAGACATTATTCCTAAATCTCGTCTAAGTTTGGTAAAACTATTTACATTTAAAGGTTTAGTAAAAATGTCAGCAATTTGATTTTCAGTATTAATAAATTCTAAATTTATCAATCCTTTTTCCAAACAATCACGAAGAAAGTGATGACGAATATCAATGTGTTTTGTTCGTGAGTTATTTACCGGATTTTTAAAAAGATTTATTGCACTAGTATTATCACAATAAATTATAGATTTTTCAAGATAACAATTAAAATCTTGTAGTGTTTGTTGCATGTATACGACTTGTGCACATGCCAAAGCAGCAGATATATATATTCTGCTTTACACGTTGATAAAGAAACACGGTTTTGTTTCTTACTAAACCAAGAGACTATGGAACGTCCAATGAAATGACACGTTCCATTCGTACTTTTTCGATCCGTCCGACTTCCTCCAAAATCAGCATCGCTATAGGAGACTAATTCGAAAGGACATTCTTTCGAATAGAATAGTCCGAAATCTTTGGTTTTAGTTAGATAACGAATAATACGTTTAACTGCTCGCATATGTGACTCTTTGGGATTTGCTTGAAATCGAGCACATAAACAAACACTCATCATAATATCGGGTCGACTCGCTGTTAAATATAATAACGATCCAATCATACTACGATATAGTTTTTGATCAACACTTTTGCCTTCTTCGTCTCTACCGAGATGAATCGTTGTGCTCATCGAAGTTGGTTTGGCAAAAGTGTTTTCCAGACCAAATCGTTTAATTAAATTATAACAATATTTAATAAAAATTCCATTTTCAATTTGTTTAATTTGTAATCCAAGAAAATATGACAATTCTCCCATATGAGACATTTCAAATTCATTTGTCATTATAGTTGAAAAATCCTGATATAGTTTTTCATTTGTCGAACCAAAAATGATATCATCAACATATATTTGAATTATTAAAATATCTTTATTAGTTTTCTTAATAAAAAGTGTTTGATCTACTTTACCAATTTCAAAACCAGATTCTAATAAATAGCTTTTAAGACGATCATACCAAGCACGAGGTGCTTGCTTTGGACCGTATAAAGCTTTTTTGAGTTTATAAACATGATCCGGAAATTTTTCATGTTTAAAAAGTGGTGGTTGTTCAATAAAAACATTTTCTTTTATATAACCATTTAAAAAAGCACTTTTAACATCCATTTGATAAAGTTTAAAATTATGAAAACATGCGAAAGCTAATAAGATTCGTATTGCTTCAAGTCGGGTGACTGGAGCAAACGTTTCTTCATAGTTTATTACCTCTCTTGATTATATCCTTGTGCAACTAATCTAGCTTTATTCCTAGTTATATTTCCTAGTTCATCTGCTTTATTTTCAAAGACCCATTTAGTACCAATAACTGATTGATCACTTGGTCTAGGAACAAGTTCCCAAACTTCGTTTCGTTCAAATTGATTTAGTTCTTCTTGCATAGCAAGAATCCAGTAGTCATCAGTTGAGGCTTCTTTTATATTCTTAGGTTCTATGTTAGAGAGAAAAGCTACATGACCAACTTGATTTAATTGATGTCTGGTTTTAATGTTCGTATTTACTTCTCCAATTATATTTTGCACAGGATGATGTCGTAAAATTTTAGGTGGAGATTTTATTATATTAGTAGTAATATTCTCATTTTCAGTAATATCATGATCATTATTGAAAATTTCTTCAGTATTACTATTTTTATTCTGAGTAGCTTCATCATCAGAATCGATAGTAATATTTGGATTTATATATTTAAAATTTTCGTCAAATGAAACATGTAAACTTTCTTCAATAATTTGAGTTCTTTTATTAAAAATTCGATAAGCTTTACTTCGTTCCGAACATCCAACGAATATTCCTTCATCGGATTTTGGATCGAATTTTCCTAGTTGATCTTTAGTATTTAAAATAAAACATTTAGAGCCAAAAACTTTAAGATATGAAATATTTGGTTTTCTTCCATTTAGAAGTTCATATGGAGTATTCTTAGTTAACGGTCGAATGAAAACACGATTCAATACATAACAAGCAGTTGCTACAGCTTCTGCCCAAAAATGTTTTGATAAATTGGTTCCATTTAATAAAGTTCTTGCACATTCTTCTAATGTTCTATTTTTTATTTCTACAACGCCATTTTGTTGTGGTGTTCTAGGAAATGAAAAATTATGGTTACTACCTTTCTTGTTACAAAATTGTTCAAAAACTTCATTTTCAAATTCTCCTCCATGATCACTTCTGATATTTTTAACTTTCAAACTTTTAATATATTGTATTCTTTTAACAAACAATTTAAAATTATCAAAAGTATCACTTTTTTTTTTAAAAGGAAAGTCCAAGTGTATCTAGAGAAATCATCTACAATAACAAACGCACATCTATTATGATTAATAGACTGAACTTGTGTTGGACCAAAAAGATCCATGTGTAAAAGTTCAAGTGGTTATTCTGTAGAAATTACCCTTTTTGATTTAAAAGAAGATTTTGTTAATTTTCCTAATTTACATGCATCACAAAATATATTTGTTTTGAATTTTATGTCAGGTAATCCTTTAACTAATTTATTTTTAGCTAATTTTGATGGTTTTAAAATTTATTTGGCAAAATCTTTTGTGCCAAAGACAGGAATCATTTTCCCTAACTATTAAACATAAATTTGAATCATTTTTAACGTTCACATTTAAAATATAAATGTTTTTATCTCTTATTCCTTCAAAAATAGTGTTATGATTTTTATCGAAAATATTACATTTATTTTCTGAAAAATTTATATTAAAACCTTTATCACATAACTGACTAATACTCAATAAATTATGTTTTAAATTTTTGACTAATAAAACATCAGTAATGAGAGGTAAATTAGTGGTACCGTTGCTGCTGACATCGCCTTTACCGATGATATAACCTTTAGAGTTATCTTCGAAAGTGACTGATCCTCCAGTTGAGTAGATAATATTTGACAACATTTCTTTGTTTCCAGTCATATGTTTTGAGCAACCGCTGTCTAAAATCCATTTTCCTCTCCATTTATGTGGTACCTGCAAAAAATTTTATAAATAGTTGGTACCCATTTCTTTTTAGGGTCTAAGAGTTAGAACTTAAGAAGCCAAACCCATACGGGTTCAGAATTCCCTTTATAAACATAGTTTTTGTTATTATGAACAGTTCCCATGAACATTTTGATATGTTTTTTTCTTATTAAAACATTATTTGACTTTGGAATCCGTATCTTAATGGTTTAAGTGTTTGACCAAACTATTTTCTTAATATCCTTTTTAATATTATTATTAATTCTACTTTTAGCAAACTTATTTTTTTTCTTAAATCCTAGTCCAGATTTGTTGTTAGTGGATTGAGAATTTTCTAGTATTTTAGAAAGATTCTCTCTTCCTTTATTGAAATTGGAGATATTGTTAGAGATGTCATCAAATTTTATTTTTAGACTAGATTTTTCTAAATCTAAATCTTTAATTTTAGAATTTAAACCATTATTTTCAAAAAATAAAACATTATTTTTACTTTTCTGAATTTCTAGTTCTTCAGTTATTGAAGAAATTTGAGAAGATAAGTTAGAATTTGATTGTTGAGAAATTTCAAGTTCTTCTTCTAGTATTTTCTTTTCATCTTTCAACATATCTACTTCTAAGACTGTCCTATCTAATTTTCTTTGTAATCTTTATTTTTCTTTTTAAGTTGCTTTGCTAAATCTACTAATTCACAATTAATTTCAATTAAATCTTCAAAACTAAGATCACTTACACCGTCTGATGAAGCCATGAAGCACACATTTGCTTGTTCATTTTCATTGTCACTTTCACTTTCTGATGAAGATGATGAGTCTGTGCGTGCCAAGTGACTGAAAAATCTCTTCGTTTGGTTTTGTCCTTCTTAAAATTGCTCTTTTTACGTTCAGGACAATCTTTCTTCATGTGACCTTTCTTGTGACATTCATAACATTCCATTGCTGAAGATGATGATTTGCTACTGTTGATATTGTTGTTGGAATTATTTTTGTTTCCCCTGAATTTATTTCTTTTGAATTTCAGAAATTTTTTGAAATTTTTAGCAATCATTGCCATATCTTCATTCTCTGAGTCGGAATCATCTTTTTCTGCTTGAAATGCCACATTCTTCTTTTCTTGTGCCGGAATTCTCTTTGCCTGTAAATTTACTTCGTAGGACATCAAATTACCTATCAATTCTTCTGGTTTTAATGTTGACAAATCACTTACTTCTTCAATGGCTAAGACTTTTCTTTCCCATTCGTCAGTTAAAGAATTTAAGATTTTTGTGACAACATCAAAATCAGTAAATGATTGTTCTAATGATAGTAGAGCATGATGAATATCCTGAAATCTAGAGTACATATCATTTATAGATTCGTTTGGCCTCATTTTGAAATTTTCAAATTGATTTTTCAACATAGAAATTCTGCTTAATTTAACTTTGTTCATTACCTTACATGTTATCTTAAGTTTTCTCCATATTTCATAACCAGAAGTGCACATGCTAACTCTATTGAATTCATTTCTATCTAATGCACAAAATAGAATATTCATAGCCTTTGCATTTGATGTAGCATCTAGTTTTTGTGTGTTACTCCAAGTTGAGTATTCTCCAGTAGGAGTTGTGTACTCTCTTTGTATAACATTCCAGATACCAAAACCACTAGATTGCATATAGATTCTCATTCTAGTTGACCAATAATTATAATTTAAACCATTAAAAAGTGGAGGTCGTGAAGTTGATTGACCCTCTGTGAAACTAGTATTAGTGTTAGTGATAACATTGTTAGTTTGTGTCGTTGCCATATTACTAGAAATAAATATCAAATAACTTTGTGACGGTTATAGGAAACCTTGCTCTGATACCAAATGAAAGTGTACTTTCAGTACTAAGGATCGTGTAATATAATACATACATGCAGAAAATGATAATAGTAGTAAAATAAAAATTAAAGTAAGTACACCAGGAACTTTTATACTGGTTCGAACTTCCCGTTCTATGTCCAGTCCCAGAATATCCTCTGGATTTAGACTAAACCCCTCACTTAACCCTGAGGAATAGGTGTATCACACCTGAGCAGCCGAACAGGAATTTTTCTGCCTCAATAGCCGAAGAGGACTTCAATTTAATACAAATACTTTGTTGACGAGTGTGTTCTGAATAACACAGATTGTCTTTTGATAGTAAAATTTCCTATAATCAAATCCTCAAGAATATGTAGTGTATATGAAGATTTAGAAGGAAGATAATCTCATAGAATCGAAGTATATAAATTAATTCAGAGATTCTAGAGATATTGAATGAGAATGAATGCTTTTATTTGCAGAAATAAATAGAGAATAGATTTTAGAAATATAAAACAGAATTGATGATTGTAGAAGTGATTTGAACATGTTTATATAGTTGTAGAATAGTTATAATCTTTCATGAAGATTTTTAATCAAAAGTTGTGTCCGTATCTCTTGGATTGAGGGACATTCCTCTTCATGAACAATCACAACTCTTTAGAAAACTAGCCGTTATGTTCAGGTCGGTCGACCGAGAAAACTGGCCGGTCAGCTGAGGTTTAAAACCATATACAAAACAATGTATATTTGTGCACTTGACACAGAGTCGGTCGACCGAGGTTTCTGGTCGGTCAGCCGACCTGTTGTCAATTGCACAGTACACACTAATTTATGTATAACTTAATATAAATCAATTTGTGTATGTGTGTGACTACTTGAGGAATGATTTTAACAATATTCTAAGACTCAATACATTAAAATATTCATACTAATCTCTGAATTGTAGTCTTGTCTCCTCTGTAGTGCATAATATACACTTATTCTCCCTTTGTCGCTTTCGTATAGTATTCTCGTCATATGATCTCTGAAGCTTGTGTCATGAATCAAAACCCATGAATCAACACATATTTGGTCTAAAAACTTCTTAGTTAAAACATTTTTAAAATTGCAAATATTAAAAACTTTTCTAAACTCTTTTTTAAGTGGAATAGTAGATAACCAACAATTATGGGAAACCGATTTGTTATTTTCTAAACGGCTATAAAATTAATTCCTAAATTAAAAATATTAAAACGTTTAAAAATATATTTCTAAAAGTGTGATAAATTATTGGTGTTACTAGAAGTAAAATGATGTAAATTATAAGTACCCGCCATTAAATTGATTCGAGATTATTTCTTTTCAAGTTAGGTTATCATTATTAGTATTGAATTTCTAAAGTCGCTCCTTATAGAGCCACATTCAAATTACGTAAATTAATTATTCCTAACCCTCCCTCTTTTTTTGATTTACATAACATTTCCTGACTAACAAGATAGTTTAAACTACTAGGATTATCACCGCATCATAAAAAGTCTTTCCTAATTTTATTTACTTTATTGGCTACCAATAATCATGTTTAAGTTTAGTTAACCTTGTCGAAAACCATCAGCAATATATAGGCAATTTCGTATATTTATATTTTAATGTACATGTAACTTGATTCTCTACATTGTCTAAATTGTTAGAACTAGAACAAAACTTTTATTAAAATTAATCTTTAGTCCAGAAAATAACTCAAAACTATATAAAATACATTTAAGTGATATAATTTGTTTGGCAAATGAAATGTAAAGATAATAGTATGACCCGTAAACAAGAGAACGGCGAGTCCTATAATCATAATCTCATTACCTTTGTTGACTAAAATCTCATTGCTAATGGATAATTTTATAATCGTAGCTAAGACATTAGTAGCTAAGTTAAAAAATGTGATGACAATGGATCACCTTGCCAAGTTCTCGTCTTGATTGAATTTTATTTCATAATATACAATTTACCATTATATTTGAATTTCCATCTTTAAGTATTAACATAATCCAACCAACCTATCTCATATTAAAGTCCCTAGCTAATAATAGATTCGTACCGAAATCCAAATCAATTAAATCAAATATTTGTACAAAATCTATTTTAAAAGCTCATAAATAATATTATCTTTACAACTGTAATCAATAAATTCTAGAGCTACCACTACATCGTTTGCACTATTTTTACCCCTAATAAATGAATTTTTTGTAATGTCAATTAATTCATTTGTTCTACTATTTAATTTACTGGCTAAACCTTGGATATAACTTTAACTCATTTGCCCTACTTTCATGTGTAGTAAGATTACATTAGCAAAATTAACTCTACCCAATTGTAAAGGACCATCGTGAAATTCATCAGACATATTAATTACACCATATTTTCAAACATTCCATTTTTTTACATAACATAACATAAAATCCTTTAGGACTAGCTGATTTATTACTAGGCATATCATTTATAGCCTTCAAAATCTCATCTTCCATAAATGGATCATCTAATCCTTCTATATCAATCCTAGTGTCATTAGAATATAAATCCTCTCATTTAGCCCTAACCTCTTGTCTTAGTTCTTTTTTTGTAATAATCAATAAACACAATATTTAATTCTTTTTGATCAAAAATCATCATTGACTAAAATAGAATTAGTAATGTTACTACATTTCTAACGGTTGGCTACTTTATGAAATTTTTTTGTATTCTTATCCCCCTCATTCATCCACTGCACCTTAGATCTTTGTTTCCTTATCACTTCCTCTTACTTAATTATTTTACTTATCTTCTTTCAAATTTGATAGCATATTTTTTCTGAAATATTTAAATTTATAGAATTTTCTACTTTATTTAACATTAAAATCTCATTTAGTAATTTATCTTTTTTAAATCTAATACTGCCAAAGACATCTTTGTTCCATCTATTTAAAGAAATTCTTATATCTCTAAGCTTACTTAAAAATATTTTTGTTACGTTTTTTGAAAATCTATAATTATAAATACTCATAGAGAGCCATTATTAGTAAATCAAATCCACGAAATTACTCATTAATAACCACATCTTTTCAAAACTAAAAATAACAGGACAGTGATCCAAATAGATACTCAGAAGTCCAACAACATTACTAACAGGGAATTTATCATCCACTTTATTGCTAATAAAAATCTATCTAAAAGTGTCATTAGTGGATCTTCCCGCTTATTCAGCCAAGTAAAACGTCTATTGCTTAGTTGTAACTCTATTAAGTTACCACTAACAATAAACTGATTGAATTCCTCCATAATAGTAAAATCTTCTTTTCTAAGGGACCGATCCCACAGAACATTCAAGTCCCCACCCATTAACCAAGGATCGGATCAAGTGAGCAAAACTCAAAACACCCGCTCCAAAAAACTGTTCGGTCAATCTTGAAAACTCAAGCCATTTTGTAACACTTTTTTCCCTTCAATTAGTAATAGTTATTACCGTTGGAAATTCCTCATGGATATTTTTGCTGCAAGTGTTTGTCATTGTTATTTACCAAATCCAGTATCTTCGTAAATAGTTGAAAGTAGCATGGATAGATTGTAATTTTATCCTATTTCTTACTTATCACATTTCTTATGCTTTACGTTTCATCTTTTCAGTATTATTCCCTCTTCCATTCTAGGGTTATCACCTGTCCACCTTGCCCCACCACCGTATTTTTTTCTCTTCGATAATATTTCCTCTTCCATTCTAGGCTTATTGCCCCTTAGCCATGCACTGCTTCTATACTATTTCATCTTCAATGTTATTTCCTCTTGCTTCAAGATTGTCGCGCCTCTGCCTCCATCATTTTGTATAATTCGTTCGCAACTAATTAGATCAGATTAGTGAAGTAGTATAATTTCTCGTTTATTTTGATAAAGACAACGGAAGATTAGGGCATGTATTCTATCTTGCCAGACGATCGGATCCAATGGTATGAAATTAAACCTTTAATTTTAAGCGATAATAATCATTTTTTTCTATAATTTTTTTAAATGGTAATCATACATTCAATGTTTAATTTGGATGCTTATAGAGGGAAATTGTAAACACGTGATACCTGTAGAGGAAAAATGCTAAGCATTCAGGTATTTCCTTTTATCCTTCTCGAATTAAAATCAATATTAGACAGTCAATTCAAGTTAATTTCAGTTTGAAGTTTGATTTTGATTTAGTTTTTAGTTAATTATATTTTCCTGTTGAAATCAATAATATTTTTCGATTTCATCCTATGTGTTGGTTGTAGTATAATTCGAATTTATGGTTTTCGGTTAATTTGATACAAATTCATTGGTTGCAGCAGTGTATTAAATTTTTGTGTACAAATGGTATCAGTGTCTTTGTTTTGTGCTTAAAATGTTGTTAATAAAAGTTGAATGTATCCATGCAATTAAATGGTAAATGTTGTTTTTCTGGTTAATTTGCTTCATGTAATTAAAAGTCCATTTAATCATCTTTAAATCTTTCCAAATTTGAATAAAATTAAACGGTGGCTATTATTTTGTTGTTGCTTTTCATGGATTATTCATTATTTAAATATATTAAGAAAAAGGTCTCCGTTGAGTTGATGTACTCATAAAAGTAGCCATAATTCCTATTTCATTTTTTTGCTTTTGGCTAAGTAATATTATTTAATATCTTATATTTCCTATCATATGCAATTATCACTTTTATACTCACAAAATTTGGTAACTGTCTACTTGGTTAAACATTGAAAAGTCAGGAGTCCCTCACATAACTTACAATTTATTCATTGTTTTACTATTAAGGAAAACTCTTTAATATCACTTGGCTACTAGTAAGCACATGCTTATTTCACAACAAATTATTTAAAGTTAATCCAAGTTTGCGGTCTTATTCACACACATGCTCTAAAAGAGTAAAACTAGCATGAATCAAAAGAGTCATAGTGTACAAAAAATAATTATGTCAACTTGAACTTGGGTAAACATAGTAAATAACTTATCTGATTATATCATCCACATCGTCTGTAGATCACCACTTTCTGTAAATAAACTAAGCATATGCTTAGAATACATACACTTGGAAAGAATATATCAAGCAAATGTCAGAAAAATGTTAATTAATTATCAATCACAATTACCTTTGAATTCATTTGACTGATGAAGTTTTTATAGTAGTTCAGGAGCATCCAAATAAGAGCAAAAACAAATTCAAAATAAAGTGCATATAAGCGAGAAAAACTTAGTTAATTTTTATGATTTATCCATTATTATTATTATCATTTATTGTTATATGCTTAGGATATAAAATACAGCAGACATTAAAAATTTATCAGTTGCAACGACTTTAGTTAGTAAAACTTCATAAGAGGTTAAAGATTGTAAGTGTTCATATGTTGTCCGAATCTCTTTTGCCATAATTTTTTCTTCTGATTGCTTGAATAAATACGTTACTCTAACGCCTTTCTAATTCTGGACTTTTGCTTCTGCTTTCTTTGCTACAGACACTAAAGAATACTATTGTGAATAGAAGAGGATCAAGTAGCAGTGGAAATACAAATGGTATGTAGGAAGAGAACTGGAAACTAAAAACTTATCAAATTGGAATCATGCATCCTCTTAATATTAGTACTACGAAGTTGGCATTCTAATTTCTAATTTACTAATAGGTCACTGTGCCATTATCCGTGGTTATGGAGTTATCATATGTTTCTTTCAAAAAAATGAAATGCAATTGTTTTTGGTATAATATTGAAAAAGTTCCATGTTTTCCTATACAAGATTATTGCTTGATTATTCTATTATTGAACTCTACATGCTAATAAAGGGTACCTAACATGTATTGTAGCATAAAGAGTCCATCATTCTAGATATTTTGTGTTCATCGGATAATTTTCATTTGCATTAAAGAATGTGGTTAGATAGACTTACGGATAATTTCCTCTCTATGTTGTAAGGTTACAACCCTCTCTTCGGCTATGGTAACATCGTTAAATCAGCATATGGAAAAAGCGTCAAACTTCTTCTAAACTGCTACTCCGGTTAGTGTTAGTGCTAATGTTACCATTTATACTATCATCTTAACAATATCATAATTCTTTCCATTCATGTTAGTATTTTTAGTGCTACTATAAAATAAAGCATAATTTTTAGATTTGGTATGCTAAATACAAATTTCAGGTAATGCAAAACTATACGGACGTCTAATGCATAATCATATCAGAACATTAGTAAAAACAAATGTGTTTAAGAAGACACTATTTGTATCAACATTGTTTTATGTTTTGCATTAAGAAGAACCATATATAAATTGAAAACGCATAAAATGAAAGGAGAAAATTGCAGAAAAATTATAGATATAAATTACAAAAGCCGAAGAAATGAAATAAAACAATATATATAGAAAAGTCTGTGATCCATAAATACACGAAAACATTTGAATTCAAAAATTGCATCGACAATCTTTAATGTAAATGAGGGGAACATCAATATTTGAGATTGGATATTTGGTTGAATGGAAAGCACTTGTAGGTAACGCGCATATTAGTAAAAAACAATTACACAAAATAGTGGTCGTTTAACTGAAAATTGTGTTTTGGTACGAAACAGTTCAAAATGTTAGGTGCAGTGTTTAAGTTCATATAAAAAGTAGTTTGAAAAGGCCAAATTAGAAGTCACCAAATGAATTAGAGTTGGATAACAAATAGTGAGTGCAATAACAGATCCAGAATTCATTTGTGTCACGTTCTGTTTATGTACTTAAAGGTAATTTATCAATATTTCCAAAACTATCAAGGATGGAGCTTAATAAGCAAATAGATTGTTGACGTCAGAATTGAATTATCAAGTAAAGAACTTGAGAAAAGAAGAAAGAAACTTGATCGCCACGCTGCTCTATATGAGACTGACCGTAGAAAGTTTGAAGATGATAAAAGATGGGAATTATTATGTCTGCTATTTTTTCTAAACATAAATAAAATTTGGTAGAGTACTCAAATGTTGGTTATTACATGAATGATATCACCACAATTTGTCACTTGCTCATTTACTTAGTTTAATCTCAAATTATATGCACCCTAATCTTGACCGGAATTTGTACAATTGCTCCTCTTAGTTGATTGTTAGGTTGTGTTTGGTTATATTTTTCTAGATCCTTTATACCAACCGTTGAATTGAGTAACATTGCATGATTTATAATTGCTAAGCAAACCCCTTATAAACCAAGAGCTCCATATGACAAAATTCTAATATTCTTGCAACTTAGATTGACAATTAAAACATCAAATAAACTGTATTATATCCTTTAGATCCTTACACCTCTATTGACATTTTATCTAGGAGATTTAAACATTTTTATGCAACTTCTTATCTAAATGGTAACGAAAGGAGCATCTAGATAAAATATGCAAACAATGTTGTGATATGTGTATTTATTACGCTCTCTGGTATTTATAACTCTCTCACCCCCCCTCTCTATATAATACTAATCATTTTTATGTAGGAAGAATTGAAAAAAACTTTGCTCAATGGGAAAGCGGAGAGGAAAAACGATAACGGAGATGCCTTGTCACATTTTAAAGAAACAAGAGGTCTACTATACAGTCATTCATATATTTTGTATTTTTGTGTATATTTAATCTTTTTATTATATATATATATATATATATATATATATATATATATATATATATATTCATATAACCAATCATATGTATGTAAAAAGAAAAAAAATAGGCTTGATCATTAGCATAAAATGAAACTTGAGGTTTTGTAGCTTTAGAGCAACATTCAAGCGAAGAATCACATAGGAGGGGAAGAAGTTAAACTTTAAAGAAAATAGCGAATGAAACGAACAACAAATTGGAAGAAAAATTAGAGGAGATGAAGTCTCTTGAAGAGTGAAAACAAAAATTAATTATGGTAGAACTCAAAACTAATGATGAGTTACAATATGCTTGAAGATATACATTTTACCATGATAATCTCCTTTTTAACATGTAGCAACTCATCATTGGTTCTGCGTTCATTCACCGTTAAAGTTTGGCATAACTATTCAGGAGACTTCGTCTTGTCCACTCTTCTTCCAATTCTTTGTTTATTTCATTCACTTTTCTTTAAAACTACAAAGTCAGTGTGTTAATCAATTTTCAATATTGATTTATCATGTCAATAAACTATAACCATGCTTTTTTTTCTTAGTTGGGTAATTGGTGTAAATATGTGTCAATTTTTTTAGTATTGTGAGATTGGAATTTGGGAATAATTTTTACAAATTTGCAATTGTTGGTAGAAATAGAGGAGATAGAAAGGGAGGACCCTGACTGATGTCAGAATTGAGTTATCGAGTAAAAGAAATTGATAAAGGAAGAAAGGAACTTGATCGCCAAGTTGCTTTAAATGAATTTTATCATAGAAAGTTTAACGAGGATAAATAAGGGTACTATAATGTCTACCTTAATTCCAAACTTAAATAATAAATTGATAGAGTACTCAGCCGTTAGTTATTTCATGAACGAAACTACTAAAATTTATGGCACTCTTTTACTTGGTTGGATCTTAAATTATATACGCCCAATCTTGATTGGATTTTTAATGTTGCCTGTCTTAGTTGATTATTAGGTTGTGTTTGGTTATATTTTTCTGCGTTCTTCGTACCAACTGTCGAACTGAGTAATGTTGCATGATGTATAATTGTTAAGAAAACAATTTAATAACCTAGTGTTCCATATAACAAAATTTCAATATTCTATTTGCTTAAGTTGACAAATAAAACATCGGATAACTAGTATTATATCCTTTAGGTCCTTATTCCTCCTTTGACTCTTTCTTTAGGAGATTAAAACATTTATATGCAACTTCTTATCTAAACGGAAATTAAAGGTGCATCCGATAAGTTATGCAAACATGGCTTTGTATAGAAGGTCCCTATTTCTGATGATGTTACCAAAAAAGTCTCTGTGGTAATAAATATAAAAAGTATGTCCCTATTTTTTTAAATTAGAAAATGCAAACTAGCTTGCGCTTTCCTGACTGAAAGCGAAAGTTAATTTCCGATTTTCGAAATTTTTAAAAATTTCAAAATTTTCAAATTTTTTTTAAAAAAAATCAAAATCAGAAAGCGCAAACTGGCTTGCGCTTTCTTGATACTTGCGCTTTCATGATTATTAAAGGTTTCAAAATAAATTTGTAAAATCAGAAACGCATACTAGATTTGCGCTATTCTAAATTGTCAAAAAAATTTCAAAATCAACTAAGTGCAAGTTATCTTGCATTTTTTGTTAGGGAAGTGCGAAGCATCTTGAATATTCTATTTTTAAAAAATAGGGACCAAATTTACAAATTCATTTCGGTAGAGACTTTTCTTATAAAAATATCGAAAATAGTGACATGTAGCTCTTTTCTTGCATGCAAACAATGGTGTGATACTTTTATTTATAACCCTCTCTGTTATTTATAACTCTCTCCTTCTCTCCATATATCATTCATTTTTATGCAGCATGAATTGCAAAAAACCCGCTTCAAAGGGAAAGCGGAGAGGAAGAAAAATGCTAACGAAGATGTCTTGTCACTTTTAAACAAAAAAAAGGTCTGCCATACAATTATTCCAACATCTAGTATTTTTTTATATATTTACTTTTTAATTATACATAACTATCATGTAATCAATCATATACGTATAAGAAAGGAAAAAAGTGGCCTTTCACAAAATCTTTTAGTTAGAAAAAAAAGCTTAATCATAACCATAAAATGGAATTAGGGATTCAACAGCTTTAGCGAAACATTCAAGTGATGAATCACAAGAAGGGGAAGAAGGTGCAACTTTTGAGAAAATAATGAATGAAATGAACAAAGAATTCAAAGAAAAATTGGAGGAGGAGGATTCTCTTGAGGAGTAAAATCAAACCTTAATTGTGAAAGAATGCAGAATCAATGATGAGTTACAAGATGCTCGGAAGAGATACAATTTACCACGATAATCCCCTTTCGAGCATCTTGTAACTTGTCATTGGTTTTGTGCTCATTCATAATTAATTTTTTGTTTCAACTCTTCAAGAGACTTCATCTCCTTAATTTTTCTTCCAATTATTTGTTCATTTTACTCACTTTTATTTAAAGTTGAATCTTCTTCCCTTCCTATGCGGTCAGCGCGGACCTAAATCACATATGTTGCCCTACCCAAAATATACAAAATTAAAAGGAAAAAGGTAAAATTACTAAGTTGTGGCTTAAGGAGTTGAACCTGCATGGACAAAGAATTGATGAGCACAGAAACCATTGTGCTGCACTTAGATTTTCTATTATTTGTTGCCGTATTCCTTCACTAACTCGATTATACTTAAAAGCAGCTATAAATTTTGTTGGCCCCCTTCGGTTTTCAGTGATGTTGCTCTGGACGATAGTCTTGCTTGCCTTTCCTTTAGGGCGGGACTGCATGTGATTCATCACATATATCCATCTTTAAAGCCGTTAAATCTCTAATTCCATTTTGTGCCTAAGATCAATTTGTTTTTCCAACTAAAAGATTTTGTGAAAGCCTCTTTCGTCTCTTCCTGTATACAATATGACTAGTTACATGATGTATGTATATAATAAAAAAAGGAATAAAACAAAAATAGTTGACCTCTTGTTTCTTTAAAAGTGACAAGACACCTTCTTCAGCTTTTCTTGCTCTCTGCTTGACCTTTGAAGTTAGTTATTGTTCAATTCATGCAGCACAGAAACGAATAATATATATATAGAGAGAGTTATAAATACCATAGAGAGTAATAGATATAGATATCACAACACTGTTTGCATATCCTATCCTAATGCCTCTTTACCATTAAAAAGAAGCTGCATAAAAAAATTCAAAATTCCTAGAGAAAGCTTCAATGGAGGAGTAAGGAGCTAGAGGATATAATACTAGTTATCTGATGATGTTTTATTTGCCAACCAAAGTAATAAGAATATTACAATTTTGTAATATGGAGCTCTTAGTTGATAAAGGGTTTTTGTAATAGTCGTAAACTATGCAATATTACTCAATTCAGTAGTTGGTAAAAAGAAGTTGAAAAAAATATAACCAAACACAATCTAACAATCAATTAACACCAGCAACTAATAAAAACCTAACAAAGTTGAATGTATATAGTTTGAGATCCCAAATAAAAGAGCATGCCACAAATTGCAGTGGTATCATTCATGTAATGACTAATGGTTAAGAACTCTACCAAAATATTATTTCTAGAAAAAAATAAGTAGACAAAAATATATAATAATACAATTCTTTTCTCCTCATCAAACTTTCAACAATCAATCTCATTTAGAGCAGCTTGGCGGTAAAATTCCTTTCTTTTTTCCTTCTTAAGTTATATTACTCAATAACTCATGTCTAATTTTATTGAATTATTTTCTTTTAGAACTCTATGTAAATGTTCATGGTCCTCCCTTTTTATCTCCTCAATTTCTACCAACAAATGTGAAGTTGTTCCCAATTTCCAAACTATGTAAATGTGGATTTCCATGAATTACCAATTATGAAATAAAGCCTATTTGTAGTTTCTTAATATGATAAATTAATAAAGAAAATTGACTAACACACTATTTTTATAATGTGAAACAAAAATAAGCATTTTGAAGCCTATTTGGTTTCATGTTAATTTCCACGAACACTAGTTGGTTCCAAATCTACAAAGAGTTGATGTTAGTGCTAACAGCAGTTGTGCTCATTCAATTCCAAGCAATTCAAAATGACAAAACCAACATTTGGGCTTCAATTTATATTAACGAATGTTATTAACAAATTACTAATGTAATTTTTTACTGCATCAGATATATTTCCAGAGATAAAAAATATTCAATTTTAAAAACACATAAATGTATTATGAGCCTGTTGCAATTGTTCCTTCTCAGCCATCATATCCTTGTTTTGTAACATGAGGGTAACAATTAGTTTAATTATTGTCCACGTTTACTTAATTAGAATCACTTAGAAACTTCGATTAATCCGAGCTATAATCCATCACATTTGGATAAATAATTGAATAGGTAAAAAAACAATATGAGTACAGCTTAATGAACAATGGAAGAGGACAAAATGTACCGGAATTTAGAATGTGACGATGACTGTAATTAAATGCTATGCTGCTATATGGAACTACTTTGACTAATTAATTTTGTTTCTTTCCTTAAACGCTAATTTAGACAAATTAGATGTGAATTGCTAAGACATATATTCGTTGGTGTCATTTGGCGTTGACATATACATTTAATTAACGTTATTATCTTTACTCTCTCTAATTGTATGAATTTGTTGAATGCAGGAAACAAATATTCAGGAATATGTTCCTCGATTTGGAACATAAATTGAATACAAGTGAATTGTTATTCTAGATTAAATTTGTTACCTAGTTTGTTCAATATTTATTGCATAGTACTTATTCAAAATGCATGGTAATTTACTGCCTAGTTTTGGCAATTTAAACTAAAATGGTTATAACACAAATTGACTATATAATGAAATTTTATATCAGAAAAGTTATTCCTTATTTTAATTTATAAAAGTATCGTATTATTCATTTAAAATAAATATTAACAAAACATTGTATTTCAACTGGAAAGTTCATTTATTTGTTATTTGTCAAATTGGAATGCATAGGAAGAAAATTAACGTACAAATTTACTTGTATTACTACGACTACTGACTATTATGTTCAATTGCTCCTAATTAAACATCTATCTTTGAAATAATAGGAGAAGAACACCTTTTACCTTTATTACCTTGGATTAACTAGCATATGAAATATTATGATCACGATTATTGTTCATTTTTTTTTCAAAAAACTTGAAATTATCTATCAAAGTGTTTTTGTTGAATAACAGTGTCAACCACCACAATTCGAACTCAATCTAACTATGGGTTCTTTTTATAGCATCAAGTAAGTTGCTTTTTTTTATATAAGCAGAAGGAAGAATGTTTGTTTGGATAAGTTAAAGTAACAAGTTTTTAGGATTTTTATTGCAGAAAACCTAACAAACCTAACAAACGATCGAAATGTTGCGGAGGCCTATTCCAAGATCTTATATCACCCAACTTATAAAAGTATAATATTGGATAAAAATAATAATATA
The DNA here is from genome assembly GCA_030765085.1 of Allium cepa. Classification (NCBI taxonomy): domain Eukaryota; kingdom Viridiplantae; phylum Streptophyta; class Magnoliopsida; order Asparagales; family Amaryllidaceae; genus Allium; species Allium cepa. The sequence goes on along the minus strand of CM060931.1, from coordinate 911,556,931 downwards.
TGAATACAAACAATGATGATGATAGCTCCAATAAACATAAACCGTTCAAAAAAAACTAACGCATAATATTCCATCCAACCGCGTTTTATTATGATCCTCAAAAAATAAATGCATGCAATTAATCTAACAAATAAAAGTAGGAGGAATAAAAAATAGAATAAATAACTTAATTGAAAACGAAGTCTTGATCTCTATGACAATGGTTTCTTTATGCTTGGAGAAGAACAAAGACGGAGGGAAAAAGAAATACGAAATATTTTTCCATGATTTTTCCACTCTCTTTTAGGCTATATTTATAAAAGTCAAATACTTGATGCCTAAGTTAAAAGGTATACGGCAAAAAGTAAATTGATTATCTAATTAGAGAGAAAAATATGCATATCTATATATGCTTATTAATCAGAGAAATTCTAACTTTGGTCTTTCCTCCTTTTGTATATTTATTTCTATTCCAAATGCGATTTTGTACCATCCAAATTTGACACAACATAAAAATAAATTACATTTTGGCCTAATGAAACTTCTGAAAATCATGATAAAGAAGTTTATTTTCTTTGGTTATAACTGACATTTTTATTTTATTTTTTACTCTTTATGTTGAAATTTTTTCATAATAGCTAAAACAAATTTGCTTTTAGTCCCCAATGGCATAAGAAACATGTAAAACGATTTACATCTAATTTTGAACATTTAGTGAAATAATTTACTGTTGGGCAAATTAGGGTGGGTTTTGATATAGATGGAAAAAAGGTCTAGATGATCCGTAAGCATGATACTTTAATTGTTTTACCGAGTAAAATTCAAGTTTAAATGAAGCATTACTTGCAACTTATTTACCATTTCATTTTCATATTTTCATATTGTTAATGCACTTATAGGATGATAAGTAAATGGATACACAAAGAACAATATGATATAACTTAATTAACTATAGAAAAGGCACAGATGAACAGGAATGTATAATGTGACAACCAGAGTAATTAAATGGGGTGAGATTAATATCATTAAGAGAAATAAAAAAGGAACGTGTTTATTCATATTGGAATGTCCAATTTTCCTTGCTTGGTTGATCATCCGATTCATACTAAATGGCTTTCTTTCTTTATATTATAACTTCTTTCTTTATATTATAAATATGTTGACTAGTTAATTAATTGACTGACTAATTTGTTTCCTTTCAACAAAGAATATTCTTTGTAACTCTCCTTTTTTTCTTCTTCTACCTGCAGAATAATTGATTGAATGAATCAATTAACTAATTATTATTTTTCGTCTAACAGTTGAATCCTGCAAATCTATTCTATTGACGTATAAAATACAATGTATGACCATTTATATTCTTTGATCACAATTCATGCAAATTAATATATACTGATAGCTCCTTCACTCTAGGAGTTTTTCTTGCTTTTAATCAAACCTACTTTATTTATTTTAGATGCCAAGAATTCAAGCTGCAACTTAATTACTATTTCAATAGCTCTTTCTCTAATTTCGTTCTTCCCTTAATCCACAAATATAAAATTATTGCTTTTAGACCTCAATTTGCCCCTATATCATCATATTGGCCTCCATCCCAAACCCTAGAATTATTTATTCAACTATCATAACGTCTCCCCAATCTGTTTCTAGCTTAGTTCAACTATCAGAATTATTTATATTACTTGATATAGATGGAAGAAAGGTCTAGATGATCCGTAAGCTCAATACTTTAACTGCTTTACCGAGTGAATTCAAGTTTAGATTAAGCATTACTTGAAACTTATTTAGCGTTTCATTTTCATATCTTCATATTGTTAATGAACTTGTAGGATGATAAATAAATGGATATGCAAAGAAACAATATGATATAACTTAATTAACTATAGAGAAGGCCCAGATGTATAGGAATGTATAATGTGACAACGAGAGTAATTAAATGGGGGTGAGGTTAATATCATTAAGAGAAACTAAAAGGACATGTTTTAATTCATATTGGATGTTCAATTTTCCCTACTTGGTTGATCATCCAATTCACACTAAATGGCCTTCTTTCTTTATATTATAACTTCTTTCTTTATATTATAAATATGTTGATTGATTAATTAATTGACTAATTAATTTGTTTCCTTTCAACAAGGAATATTCTTTTATAACTCTCCTTTTTTCTTCTACGTGTAGAATAATTGATTGAATGAATAAGTTAACTAATTTTTTTCTTTTTTGTCAAATATTTGAATCATGCAAATCTATTCTATTGACATATAAAATACAATGTATGACCATTTTTATTCTTTAATCTCAATTCATGCAAATTAATATATGCTGCTATCTCCTTCACTCTAGGAGTTTTTTTTGCTTTTAACTCCTCAAACCTGCTTTATTTATTTCAGATGCCTAGAATTCAAGTCGCAATTTAATTACTATTTCCATAGCTCTTTCTCTGATTTCATTCTTCCCTTAACAATTTTTTTATTGCTTTTAGACCTCAATTTGCCCCTATATCATTATATTTTCCACCATCCCAAACCTTAGAATTATTTATTCAACTATCAGAACCTCTCCACAATCCATTTCCAGCTTTAGTTCTACACGGTGGTAGATGATTCAAGAGTTATTAGTCCTAACTCAATATTCTACAAATTTGAAGAGAGTATATTTTAATTTGAGAGGGATATCTTTATATATTGAAAGATGATAAAGACAAGTGTGCTAGAAATTCTTTGTTTGAATCAAGTTCAATCCTGTTTTTCCTTAACTTTAATGAATCTGATGATTTAGTTTCATAACATATCAATTAGCACATTGTTGTGCCACAACAAAATAAAGAGCTATTTTTTGCATAGATCCACAGACATATCTACAACTTCTCTACCTTAAGGAGGGGTCTCTAAAGGTAAATGATAAGGTATCCACATCATTTGTGATGAATGCAAGCATACTTAGGATATATAGATTTGAAGTTTTCTATGTAAAATTTAACAGTTTCTGTTTGTTCAAATAATTTTATGATGGTTGCTGAAAGAAGAATTTATATTCACATGTGCTGCATGATATATCTGTTAAAATTTTCGTTGTCCCTCGCATCTTCCGCTATGCGAATACTTCAGTTAGTGTAGAAGAGGCAAGATCACTGAACGAAGCTCTTTTGGTGCCGGCATCATTATGAAGACCTGTCTCCTCGACTCTCGAAAATCGACACTAATTCATCCATGGTATTCATATGCCGTAAATTCAAGTGCCGAGGAGGCAGATTTTCAAAGGTAAAGTAAAAGATAGAAATAGAACTTCTTATATTACGTTAAAATAAATAGTACATACAACCACCCTCACTAGGGTACATCAGAGTTTTTTGTACAAATCAACCTAGCCAGGATCAGTTATCTGCCTGCTCCCACACTTGCCGGTATTAACTAACTTAGACACAGCGGAAAAATAAAAATAAATAGATAGATAGATATCCACATTGGGTGCTCCAGCTCCATGCTCTAAAAACCTTGTCCAGCATGCTCATCCCCCAAATTTTTCAAACAGAATCCTCACTACTCGGTTGCCCAAAAAATCGGACACCTAGAGTTTAAAGGAAAAACAAAATAAACTTCGGGTCAGTCATGGGATTGGTGGGAGAACCCAAAATACGTTGTTTGAAAAGAAAAGGTATCTCATACGATCACACCGCATGCAAACACAGTTAGGATTTTTACCTTATGATAACCAAAACATTCTTAAGTAAAAATACTTGATACTATTTTTAATGACATATCTTTGAAAACATTTGCAAGTAAACCTATCAATCTTAGCCGAAATTGCCACTATTATTAAATTCCAGCATACTAGGCTCTATAAATAAAATGGTAGGCGCTTATTGGAGAATGGATTTTCATACAAATGACCAGGTGAAAGGACCACTACAACAAAACAGTCTTTTTACAACGGGCAATGCCCGTTGTAATATGATTTTCGCAACGGGCATGCGCCCGTTGTAATAGGCCTCGTTGTAATAGATCCACCACATTTTACAACGGGCAAAGCAGGTTGTAAAAACAGTTGCAGTATACCTTTTTACAACGGCTTATGACCGTTGTAATAGACTATAATACAACGGCCATAACCCGTTGCAACAGACTAACCATACTAGTTGCATAGCCTGTTTCACAACATGCATTGATCGTTGTAAAAAGCATATTTAACAACGTGATGTGACCGTTGTAAGAAGCTCATATAACAACGCACATTGTCCGTTGCAAAATAAATGCAAATTTTAAATAAAATTACAGCAGCATTCATGCAATACATCCATACTAATACTTCACATTTCATACAAACCACAACAGTACAAACATCATTTTCATGCACCTTACAACTGCTATATACGACATCTCTTCTCAGGGTCCTTTTTTCATATCATACACACTTCTCCTTCATCCCTGACCTTACTGCTTGTGTTTCACAATACATACAAGTTATGCTGACCAAGCATTACAACAATTTAATACAACAATAAGCATCTACAAAGCTAACAATTACTGGCTTTTTGATGAAGTCCTCTTGGTCAGTTTATAACTTACCATTCTGAGTATTTTGTAAAAAAAATGCACTGACCAACTGCAATCCCATTGCCATCATCTGTTAATTCATATCAAGGGAAAATAATGATGTATGACCCGATAAAATTATGCAAAGGATAATGTAAATGTCGCTTAGTTATTACCTTTATAATCATAGGATTATCTGCTACCAAAGTTACATATGTGATATATGGACCAGCTATCATTCTTGCAAATGAAAAGGTGAGGGCAAACAATATCTGTATCATTAGCAGCAATCAACTAAGGTTGTATATTTTGTAATCTACTCGGCAAACAGTTTAAAATTAAAATATGTAAAGAATTACATGTGGTATATAAGCGTGTAAACTATAAACTCGATTCTAAAACCGAATGTATTACTTAATTGAAACCTGATCACTCTTTCCAGATAAAGAAAACAGAATGACTGTTGAACTAGGAAAGTGTAAATCTCCTATTAAGATGTTATACCTATTCGCTTCTATTAGACCGTATTGGTATGGAATGCGGGTCATTCTGTATATTGTAGTGTGCTAAGTTGGCCATTGCATAGTATAGTTGGACTCTGTGTGCGTATGAAGGAAGTAGTGTAGAATAATGTGTAAAGGTAGCAAGACTACCTCATTTACTTTGTTTTTCCCTTTTTGGTCCGTAAAGTCCAGTGGTGTAAGTTGACCGTTATCACTTGATGCAACGTAAATGTCATGTTGTTTTCACTTGATTCTGTGTTCTATAAATATATAAATGACAGAAAATCAGGGTATGAAAAAGAAAACATACAGAAGAAGTTTATGTAAAAGAAATGAAATTCGGTAAATTTAAACCTGAGAAATTAAAGTAGGTGTTCGAGTGGAGTTGATATTTTTTGTTATTTTCCATGCCGTCGGAAAGGCTTGAGGATTGTTCATTTCATAATTACTTGGCTTGAATTCAAATAATGCATCTGAACCCACAACCTTTTGAAAGATGTTTTCAACCTTGGATGGTCCATCTTCCTACATGTACAGTTAATGGACGAGAACATATATTAGGGTAGATAATGTAAACAAGGAAAAAAGGGCACCATGCATGATTATAAGAGTTAAGTTGGAAAATCAAAGGGTGGTAGTGGTAAATAGATAGGTAAACTGGCAAACTAAGCATGTACTATGTCTGGGTAATATCAGTAAGTCGGTCCTCATTATGAGACCGAATTGACTAACTGCTATATATACTTCATTAAATAGTCGAGTACAGATATGTTTACAGTAGAACAGACAGTGAAGGAACCAACCGTTTTGGACACATTAATAAGATCATCAGCGTTTAGCCTAATTATTCCTTCCGCTTCTATATCAAAAGCAGTAATGGTGGTCTACTTGCTTTTGTCCATGATATCAATCTTCAAATGATATCTGCAATTATCATAGAACAAAATGTGTTAAACAGTGATAAAGAGGCAGAAGGTGGTAGTTTAAGTACCTTTTCATAGGATTGTTTGTCATCCTCTGGCACCTGGTGCAGAAATAATTTGTCCCATCCAGATGTACTACTCCTTTGCATGGAACGCATGATAGGTGGCTCCAAGGCTTGACAGATGTAACTTTAACAATTGTTGCTTGCAACAAGCACTTCTTATCCTTAAAGTTTTTAAATTCTAATTATTATTGGCCATGAAAATTTAAAGGTTTGCATCTTTTCAATGCTAGACAGTTAAGACTTTTTTGGGAACCTCTTTAGTACCTGTTTCATATTTTGAAGTATATCATTCCAGGTGCTACAGAATTTATACACAAACATACAATTATCAACAGTTTGAGCATCCTAAACTTGTATGTGTATCTACCAATATCTTTATTTGTCAACACCCCTCCAGCAAATATAAAATTTTCATTTGGACAAAATCACAGATAAAGTCATAGTGTTATCGATCACAATTCATTTTAAACGAATACATACTCATGATAATAGTGGAAATGTATAAAATCATAGTCAATATAAAGGTAGATTCATTACAAACCTACCTCGGACCGAGATAATATAAGAAACAAAGCCGAAGTGAGTGACGAAACATAAAAAACCAAGTTTGAAGTAAAGTGGGTGAGGGAACATAACAAACACATCTCCTAAAACGTAGTTAACATGAATTGCTAACAAAATGTAGTCATATGCTTTGCATACCATCATCAATTTAAAGCGTTGGTATATAGTTTTCAAGTGTAGCAAAAAGACCATGGTTATAGATGGTAGAACTAGAGCTACAGTTGCCATATCAAAATGATTCATTGGTCTTTTCTCTCTTCTATTTAGTCACCTTAAACAAATGAGACATTAGAAGAAAGAAAGTCCGTGATAATACTGGGACTTTAACATTTGTTTGAGCAGAGAAAGCTAAAGCTTGACTATGAAAAACTTGTGGTTCGGTTAGGTTACCATAATATTTTTCTTATGGAAATGTATATCCAATTTAAATTATAGTATACTCACATCAACTGCTAAATTGTGGTCAGTGTCGCGATAACCAAGTTCTTTTAGAAGTTCCCTCATATGTAATAGGGGACTGGACATCTCTGATACCCATAACGCTGCCACCAATTCTGATCCAGACTGCAAATACAAAAAAAGGCATACACTTACCAGCATTATACGATAATTCAAAGTATAAGAGCACTTTAGCTCGTTAAAATGCTGCAAAAAATATGAGTAGGAAGCTAAGCATACAGCCAATGTTGCATGAATTGTGGATACAAGGCGATTGTAAAAATCAAATGATCGATTAGGCAGTATCTTTCTGAGTACTATAAACATAATTCCCCAGCGGGTAGAAATATATCTAGAAGGGGATGATCATACCCTAATGGTTGCAAACCACATAGCCTTTCCGCATCTACCATGTTTTGGCCATTTCCGGGTGTGAGGCTTGAGGTAACAATTACCTTTCACATAACACATCATCTTTCTTTAAATGAGACACTGCCATTCCATGGTAACACACCGATGTCTACAAATGTATAACTCCTGAGCTCATACGTCTCAAGAAAGGGTGTTAAGCAAAGAGAATTTGCCTTATCCGCCACTAAGTAGATAATACGTTCATAGATATCACTTATGTAACTAGAAATGCAATGTTGGGCATCGGTCTATATGAGTTCGTTTTAGGACTGAATGAAACCAAAGGCACTTTCCTACCACATCCTGTCGAGAATTTACCCTAGGATTTGTAGCAATTAGACCTTGCATTAGATATTTCATAACGAAGAGACTACTGCTACTATATGTATATCGAGAGTTTATCCCCAAATGATCAAAAAGTAGTCCTTCGTTATGAAAATCCCAAATATCATATCCATGTCTTCACTTCGAATACGTATATTGGTTCGAAGTATTCTTCGGATATGAATCATCCAAATCCGACCCTGGTTCCTTTGAAACAATCATCGATAAAAAGATGTTCATGTGAATAGGAAATTATTCTTTAATTGATTCAGTTCTTATAATATCAATAAATCCCTTTTGGAGATATATATTTCCTAAAATATTTTTTTCGATATATACGGAATCATTAAACCTCTCTTACTACTGCTTTTGATTTCTTAAAAACTTTATACAGTTAACTCGTTTTCGACATTTTGACCATATCTATCCCTCGCCCAGGGAAGAGATCAGGTAAGTCAGGGTACTGGTTGCTCCTAAACATCTCCTTAGTTTAAGCACCTCATATCTAGATCTAAGAATAAAAATATACAGTCTACTCGTCGGTTTTTAGAGCCAAGATTAAACCACTTAATTTGTAATAGCTTTTACTTACATCGTTTATTTAGATTCTTTTAAATAAACTACAAAACTTCCAAATAGTCATTAAAACACTTGATTTTTCCTTTGAAAAAATTTATATATGATTTGGAAAAGAATCATTCAATTTTAAAATAAAAATTTAAAAGTTATAGAAAAGTGTTGCGGAAAACCCTTTTTATAAGCTATAATAATCAAACAACTTTTATTATTATTTGTCATTTTTATTACTCAAATCATATTAAAAAAAATTAAAACTTTTATAAGATTTATTTCATATTTTTTAACAAATTTAAAACATCATTTCTAAAGAAATCCAGTTTTGGATTCCGAGCTGCAAAACCGTGATTTTTCCTAAAACTTGCTTTACTCATATCTCAAAATCTACTTATTGAAATCTCAATTTTCTTTTTTCGTTGGAAAACTGTGGATATAATAGCTCAAAAAATTATTCTATTGTAGAATTTCGAGCTATAGTCCATCTTTTACCCTCGTTTGACTTTTATGGCGTCAAATCGCGAACTGCTGTTATGCGACGCGCTTATTTTTAAGTAAATTTTCTATTCGTTTTCAAACTTCACCAAAACGCTTTTCAATATTTATAAAACATTTCAAACTCATTTTTAACCATTTTTAAGGAGGTTTAACATTTCATACGCACTAATTCGTTAGATCAAGAAAAGTGATTTCCTATGTGCTTATCGACGTGTATTTCCTTGACTTGCATATATATTAAACATTCATATTTAAACCACCAAACTTGATGATAAAAGCATAGTAAACATCCATCATATAATCATCCAAAATATAATATAATAGTTTAGGAGTTCTCACCTTGAGTTTTCAACAATAAATTAAAAATTCGCTATAGCTCCGCTACTCAATTTTCGAAAGTCACCATTCTTCGAATTTTATCTCCTAGATGCCTTGACCAAGACTTGAGATGGCTTGGAGCGCACAACCTAGTGATGGGCAAGTGGTGCTTGGCCTAATGATGTAGTGTGTTGGAGTTTGTGAAGAACAAGGAGAAAAGGTGGAGTTTTGGGGTTGTTTTGAGGTGTTTAAGTATATATGACTATATGTTATAATTTAAATTCTTTTTGAAATAAATTTTGACATTATTTCTCTTAGGATGGAAGCCATTAAAGTGGAAGACAAAGCTTAGGAATATGAATAAGAAGATGAATGAAAATGAAGAGAAGAGGGTAGGGTATTTATAGGAAAAGAAAAGTGTAAAAGTATCCATGCATACATCATCATCTTCATCACCATTATGTGGCTTCACCATCATACTTCCCCCCTTTCTAGGCATGGCAAACATCCTCCTCCATGTGCCCATCACTTACGTCATCTCATGCATGCATGTATTGACTTACATATGCTTAAGGAGTAAGAAATCTTAAAATATATTACAAATTTTATATTATTCTTTCATACTTAATTATTTTTGTATATATATGTTTATGTGCATGTTCTCATGTAAGTACATGTACAAGTGTATGTTACATATTCCTACAATGTTGCACAACTTCCACATGTTGTATCATTACAAATCCCGATTCCAATTTTCGATCATATTTTCTCTTTTAATTTAATATGCATATTTTTGTAAACAATTTTTGAAAGTAAATTTTCTTATCATTCTTAGTTAATTAAAATGATCATATTTTATTTATAAAATTATATAAATTAATATAAATAATTATTTACAAAATTATTGTTATATCGGTAAAGCTAAACGATCATTTTAAAGTGATATATTTATGGGATATTACATACTCCCCTCCTTAAAAGAATTTCGTCCTCGAAATTAAGATAAGAAGGAAAGAATTCAAAAGGAAATATATTCGATATAACGAATATATACAAAAGTGCGGATAAGTGACTATACCACAAGCGGTGAGTACACTACAACAACATAATCTTTATATTTCATTCTTCATTTCTAAATTCGGGATATGCCTTTTTAATTCTATCCTCCGTTTTCCAAGTGCAATCCTCAGCATCTCCACTCCATTAAACTTTGACTAACCTTACTACCCTACTCTTTAATTATTTCTTAGCAAGATAAATGATTCGAACAGGTCGTCTAATAATTGCCAAATTTAGTTCCACCTCCAAGTCTTCCTGAGCAGCTATTTCTATAATTTGTTCTTGGTCACACACATGTTTCCTCAAATGAGATACATGAAAGATATTTTGCACTCCCGCCAACCTTTCTAGAAATTGCACTCGATAAGCTAGTGGGAAAATTCATTCAAGAATGGGAAATGGTCCAATATATCGAGATGCTAACTTACCTCTTCTTCCGAACCTCACTACTCCTCTCATCGGAGAGATTTTCAAAAAGACTAAATCTCGAATTGAGAATTCTAGATTTCTACGCCTTTGGTCTGTATAACTTTTCTGTCTGCTCTAGGCTTCCTTTAGCTTCTTTCTAATCATATTGACCTTCTCTGAAGCTCCTTGTATCATATCAGGACCAAGTATTAACCGATCTCCAGTTTCAATCCAACATGTCGGTGACTGCACAGACGACTATAAAGAGCTTCATACGGTGCTATGCTGATAACTAGCTTGATAATTGTTGTTATAAGATAACTCTACTAAGTGCAAATATTTTCCTAGGGGCCTCTAAAGTCCATAATACACGCCCTGAGAAGATCTTCCAAAATGTGATTAAATCTTTCCGTATGTCCATCAGTTTGGGGGTGATAGGCAGTGCTTATATTCAGCCTTGTTCCCAAAGAGGCTATAATGCTTCCCAAAACTAACTAGCAAAGATTGGATCCGGATCGCTTACTATACTACTTGGAACTCCATGCAATCATATAATTTCCTTCATCTATATATCTGTAAGGCTTGCAGCGGACCTTATTGATTTTACTGGAATGAAGTATGCACTTATAGTTAATCGGTATATGATAAACCAAATGTATTTGTTCCCTTTCCTCCTTCGAGGTAACCCATCAGTAAAATCCATTGATATTTGATACCACTTCCAAGCTGGAATCTCCAGCGGTTTAAGTAACCCTGTAATTTTCTGTTGGTCGCTTTTGACTTGTTGACAATTGACGCATCTGCTAACATAAATGGATATGTCCTTTTTCATACTTTTCCACCAAAATGTGCACTTCATATCTCTATACATTTTGTTAACTCCTGGATGAATGTTAAGTTTGGATTTGTGACATTCAGCTAACACCTCCCATCTAAGATTTTCCACGTCTGGAATGCAAATTTTCCTATTCCATCGTAATACTGCGCTTTTATCCACTTCAAAGCTTGAATTTCTTCCTTCTTCGGCCGCTTTAATGAACTTTTCAAATTTTCAATCTTCTCTCTGTTTACTTGCTATTCTTTCTAGAAGAGTTGGAGTTATTACCAAACAAGAAATAACAGCATACTTCCTACTCAACACATCGGCTACTACATTGGCTTTCATGGGTGTGTATAAGACTTCTAAATCATAGGATGTGAGCAATTCTAGCCAATGTCGCCGCCTCATGTTTAAATCTTCCGAGTAAAAAGATAATTTAAAGATTTATGATATGTAAAGAGCTTAAATTTTTCACCTAATTGAAAGAAGAAATTTTATTTACTAAGATCAATTCAGATCTTTGTTGAAATAAACTATGAAAAATTCTTACCCATCAAATAATGCCTCCATATTTTTAATGCGAACACCACGCTAATAATTTTAAGTCATGTGTTGTATAATTCTTCACATGAGTCTTTAGTTGTCTACTTGCATAAGCAATCACTTTCCCTTCCTGCATCAGAATTGCACCAATTCCTTCCCCACAAGCATTTGTATAAACGGTTAATCCATTATTTCCCTTTATAATTGCTAGGATTGGAGTGGTTTTTAACCTCTTTTTGAGTTTCTGGAATGCTGCTTTACATTTAGGAGTCCAGATAAAATTTGCATCATTCATGGTCACTTGGTTAGGTGGTAGGAAATTTTTGAGAAGTCTTAAATTTATCTTCTGTAATACCTTAGCCAGACATAAGAAGCAACGAACTTCTTTAGGAGTTGCAATTTTTACAGGATCTACTAAAATCCTGTCCCTTGACACTATATGTCCAAAGAATCTTACCTACTTTTCCCAGAAATGGCATTTTGAGAATTTAGCTTTGAGCGCATTATTTCTTAATATCTCTAACATAATTTCTTGATGCCTTTTGTGTTCTTCTTCTGTCTTAGAATAGATAAAGATATCATCGATAAAGACTAACACAAATTTATTGAGTATATCTCTAAATACTCTATCCATAAGGTTTCTAAATAAGCGAGCGCATTGGTTAGCCCAAAAGGCATAACCAACCATTCGAAGAAAGTGTTCGGACCTTTAAATGCAGTTAGATGGATGCATTCTTCTACGATTCTCAGCTGATGAAACCTATTGCTAGATCCATTTTCAAGAATACCCAAGCACCATATAATTGATCAAACAAGTTATCTATTCGAGGTAGAGGATACTTGTTCTTAATAGTTTGTTTATTCAGATCTCGGTAATTTACAAACAACATCAGAGATCCATCTGACTTGGCAACAAGAACTACCGCCGATACCTAAATTGAACGACTCGGCCTTATCAATCCTTTCTTTAATAGCTCTTGAGTTTGATTATTTAACTCTCCCTCTCTTTCGGAGCCATCCTTCGGTCCCATTGTTAAATTGTCCATGCATCAAAAATCAAATCAATATGAAATTTGATTTCCTGATGTAGGGGCAAACTTTTTTACTTCTTCAAAGATGTTTGAGAATTCTTTAACAACAGGTATGGTTCCTAATCCTTCCTGAGATGAGTTTAATCCATATAGGAAACTTCCCCTCCTTAGACTAGGATCCTCACAAGATATTTCTATAAACTTCCCAAAACTGGTCTATAAGGTTATCGTCCTACTAACGCTATCGAGAATAGTTTTATACTTAGTCAACCAATCCATACCAAGAAAAAATTAAATTCCAAAGACAAGTAGGTCGAAAGGAAATTTTTGGGAAGAGTGGGAAATTTGGACTTTTTCACAATTCATACGAAGGTTAGTAGTACCACCTGTAGGATTTGTCATGCAAATAGGGGTATCAACTAACTTAGGGTCAAGTTTTAATTCTTCTATGGTCTTTTTAGCAACAAAACTATGAGAAGTTCTTGTATCAAACAATACTCTATTTAAAATATCTTTGATAAAAATATTACCTTCTAAAACTCTCATGCCCTTCACGTCCTAAGAGGTTGAAGGCTCATCATTTATTGCGTAGACTCTGGCTTTCTCTCACTTCCTCATGATCGGACAATTCTTGATCATGTGCCTTGGTTGGTGACAATTATTGCAGTGGCTATTTTAGACCATAGGAGAGACGTAATCCTAGAACTTTAGACTTCTACAATTCTTTGCAATATGGACCTTCCTCTTTCAATTGTTACAAGTGTTTCCTTAAAGTGGTTCCTTAAGATCCTTCCCCGGGTTTTCCTAGCCATGGATTTTTCCCACTGTTATTGAACTTCCTCTTTTTTCGATTGTTGGTGTTGTTGGTATGAACTGCCATGGGATTTTCTTGTCCAATGTTTCATAACTGAATCCCATATCTAGCAATTCTATAAATGATCCTTTAACACAGGTAGTTATCCTGCTATAGTACTTTGTAAAATCCCCTACCTTGAGGTCTAAAGCTAAGCACTACAGATGCTACAATCATCTATATTATTAACTTCCAATGACTAAATACGGCTATGTTAATGGTATCTATAATATAAAAAGCAGTTGAATATAAAAAAAATCATAGATTTCATAACAACAATTTTCCATTACATTTCAAAACAGATGTTCCATATTCATATTACATAATCCCAAACGTTTCCCTGGAGAAGATTTAATGTACCTATTACAAAAGACACTAAGAGCGACATATGAAGATGCCCCTTTGGATGATCAGAGTCATATAGTCAAAATTGACTTAAGACATACATAGTGGAAATAAACAACAAAACAAAAAACTGCAACTCATAATAGCTATCTGTTAGCCTCCTTCTCGCCTTCGGTAACTTTAGTCGTCATCCTACTAAAACCTATAAAACTCAACCCTTAGCTTACTCAAATTAATTTTGAGCAACTAAGAGTTTAAGGGGAAAATCATAAACTTTGAGTCAGACATAAAGCCTGGTGTGAATAATAATATACATCTCGGTTTTTGATGTTAAGTGAGACCATACCACTTAGCGGAACGGGTTTCCCCTCACTTACACCCTTTATAAAACCTATCTTTTGCAAATATTTATCATGTAACCAAAACCGGTTAAGACTGTAAAGCATCATTATGTAAACATGCATATATATCAGGTAACAAATGGACTATCTATCCGTACACAATACTTTCGTTTAGCTTACTATTAACCTTTGGCTGACTCGGGCCTACCAAACAATATAACAAAATAATATAATATCTGTTAGACACCTCTTCTAGGCGGTCTTCCCTTAAGTATCTATTAAATACTTCTCTTCTGGACGGTCTGTTCTTAACTTAACATCTCCAAGGGTCACCTGATCCTAATGGTTTTATAAGTTCACCAATAACCTATCTGTATACAAACATATATTCCTTTCTGTGTGTAATCAAAATTTTAGTCTTACCTATGACAAAGCCCTGCATATTGAAATTTTGGACTAAAATTAGCTGAGACCAATGGCTAATGTACAGGGCGCGACCCTATAACAGTCCCATTTGGTATTCTTATATCTATGTCATTTTACTTAGGGATACCTTCCCATAATTTTCCTTGAAAAACCTTTTATCTGAAATTGATTTAAAACAATTTAAACCAAACTTAAACAAGGAAAACATTTATACTATATGCTTTACTCAAAATCACCTTGTCATGCTATATATACTTTACTCAAATCTTTATTGATGACAACCTTTAAACATTTGAAAGTTCCCCTTTCGATCCTATGGAAAGTACCTCTTTTGAAACCATGTAAAACCCTTTCTTTTATTTAGGACGAAAGCCAAATAATCCTTTCGAAACCATTCATATAACCTTTTAAAACCATTGAAATTCCTTTTCCTTCGAAAGCTAAAAACCTTTGACATCTCCTTTTAAAACAATTAAACATTGCCTTTCGAAAACATCAGAAAAACCTTTCCTTTAAACTTATTCAAAACCATTAGAAAAACCTTTCCATTTGACCTTTTGAAAACATTAGAAAATAGTACCTTTCAACTCCTTTGAAACCCTCTAGGGAACCTCCCCTTTGAACCTATTTTTGAAACATTTCGAAAGCATTAAACCTTTAGAAACTCAAACCTTTTGAAAGCACTTGGGTTCAATTTAAAACATGTGGAAAAACATCTTTCAAAATCAATCAACACTATCTTTTCGAAACCTTTGAGTTATTCTTTAAAAATCACCAAGGGTCACAAGAAACAGGATCGAAAGCTTACCCCTTTCAAAAGCTATAACTAAGTTGGGAAATGATGGTGTCAAAATACCCTTTTCGAAAGCATTAGAGAAGCGACAGGGTTTTTATAAAACAAAACAATCCCCTTCAAAAGCTCTGTTTCAAAAGGTAGGGAGCGGTAGTAAAGGCTTCGACATAGTCGGAAGCTATCATTTAAAAAAAAAAGCATAACTATTTCGAAACCAACCTTTTAAACCAATGACTTAGTCGAAAGCTATTACTTCGAACAAAGACGCAACCTTAAAACCTTTCTTTAAATCAATTGACCTAGTCGAAATCCAACAAAGTCGAAAGCATCTTAGTCGAAAGCAAAGCAGGCGCTTTTCTCTTTTAAAAAAAGGCACTTCAACCCTTTTGGAACCCCTTGATTTCGACTCTTACCTTCCGCCTTTGTCCAATTCATTGTGTATCAACATGTTGATACTATGTTCATTGGTTTGAGGAAGGAGGTGGAGGGTCTTAGTCGAAAGGTTACTTGGGCGAAACCAAAAGTGGTGAAACATACTCATAACATGAATTTCTGATTTTGAACACTTTTAAGTAAACTTTTTAACTAACCTTCTTTTTTTGTCAAACTCTTACTAGTTACTAATTTTTCTTTTCTAAAAGTACTACCATAATTCTTGAAATTATTTATTTAAATCATTTGCGAAATTCCTCTTCTCCTTAATTAAATATTTAAAACATTTGTGTCCCATACCTTAAATAATTTTATATATTCATCAAAACTATTTGGAAAATTCTACAAAAATTCCAGAAAATCTTTTCAATATATTATCTAACATATATAAATTTTAGACCCAAATAATTGTTTATTTTATTATAAATAATTTATAACCTAATAAATCATCTTCTTCACTAGAAAATTAATTTAAAATATACTCTAAAATTGCAAGGCATTTGGATATCATTAAATAGGATTTTCACATCAAAACATATCATAAAATTCATATTAATAAGAATAAATCATCAACATGTATAAATAAAAATTTTGCTCGTCAAAATCATGGCTAAATCATGCAAGATAAATTCGGTTTTCATCTTAAAACCGAAATCATTTAGAAAACTTGAGATGTAGAAATTATTCACCTTAGCTTTGTGATTAGGATGCGAGATTCGATCTTGATTAATTTATTTACTTCTTCCACTTGAAAATCCTAACTTTACCTTCACTTAAGATTGAAAATGGTGGTCGGCCATAGAGTATTTTCGCTTGAAAATATTAAATGAACATGTGTTTGATTTCCAAAGGGTTTAGGGTATTAGTTTAATCATTTTCCTATTTTGCCCTTCCTATTTCCTAACACTTAACTCATGTTAGTTCATTTATTTATCCATTAATATAACATGATTACCCCTTAATTTAATCACAAATCTCAATCCATAATCATTCTACATTATTTAATTTACTTTAACTAATTAAATTTTCTAAATAATGGCACTGAAAATATGGGGTGTTACATACTTCTCGTTCATCCCGAAAATAAAATTCTCATTTTTCTTTAAAGGCATGCCAATTAGACCTGGCCCAAAAAGATAATTCATTGAACTTATTAGCATTCTCTTCAATAATCATTTCGTCCTGCTTCACATCCATAAAGCTTCTGTGAAGACGAGATTTCCCGGATGCTGACATGTACTGCTCCTCCAAGACCTCCTTAAACCTTCCCCAAGAGAAATTGTCCTCTGATTCACTTAGAGTAATAGGCTCCCACCAAGCCAGAGCCCCTTCCTGAAGTTGCCACAGGGCCAAAAATTTCTTTACTAATATCCAACGCCTTAAAGATCCTTTCACATGAATTAATCCAAGCATGTACTTCAATGATAGCTTTTGTACCCTTGAATGGTTTTCCTCTAAGGTGGTAAAATTCTTACATAGAGAGTGACAAAATTAACCTGGGGTAGTATATGAACTATTTTCTCTACAACGACGGTTGAAGCTCGACCGTTGGCTATTGTGGTGCTGCTATTTCCCCGTCTTTGTCCTTTACGACTACTCATATTTTACTACTTTAATTTAGTAAGAAATCTTTAGAATACAAAGACGAAATTATATTGGGGAATGGGCATATAGCACAACATGATTTTTATTTAGATAAGGATTCAAAATGTGGACTCTTAAAGATTAAACTCGTTAGGGTATTACTAACCTTATCTCTAATGGGTTAAACCCCACTAAAGCCAAGATTCTCGCTTAACCTTCAGCTCCGATACCGAATGTGAAGACCTGTCTCCTCGACTCTCGAAAATCGACACTAATATATTAATGATATTCACGTGTTTCAAATCCAAACGCCAGGGAGGCAGATTTCAAGGGTAAAGTAAAGTAAAAGATAGAAGCACAAATTCTTATATTACATTAAAATCGATAGATAGTACATATAACCACCCTCACTAGGGTACATCGAATTTTTTTTGTATGAACTAACCCAGCCAGGAACAGTTATGACTGCCTGCTCTCATACTTGCCGGTATTAACTAACTTAGACACAACTGAAAAATAAAGATAAATTGATATATGGACATCCACATCGGGTGCTCCAGCTCCATGCTCCAAAAACCTCATCCAGCATGCTCTTAGCCAAAATGCTCTAAATAGAATCCTGACTACTTGGCTGTCGGAAAATAAAGTACCCAGAGTTTAAAGGAAAAACAAAATAAACTCCAGGTCAGTCATGGGGCTGGTGTGAGAACTCAAAATATGTTGTTTGAAAACAAAAAGGTATCTCATAAGACCACGTCGCACATAACATGGAACGGGTTTTTACCCTATGATAACCAAAACATTCTTTAGTAAAAACACTTAATATTATGTAACAACCATGATTTTATTATCATCGTAATAAAAATTTAAAATAGAAATTTCTAAACTAAAATTTGAAAAAAAAATAGTGCAAAATTATTTAAAAGTCAGATAAATGCATAAGGGGTAGCATGTTGAAATAAGTGGCAAATATGCCTTCACGCATGATAAATGGATGGTCCATTTTAAAATGCAAATGAACACTATGCTAACACATTCATTTAAAAAAAAGTGAAACATTTTCTTGGCTGTTACCAATTTTATAAACAATTTTGGAACATTTTACACTTAGCTTTTGCTGTCACAATTTTACACAAGAAAGTTTGTAACCTTGCTTTTGTGTCATCATCAATGCTAGTGGTGTCCTTCTCTGCAGAGCACGTTTTTCATTTAATGCAAATGTAAGCGAGCACGTTTTCAAGTTAATGCATTTGTACCCAAAGTTGCCAGCATGCATATTTGATTGACTTATACATATTTTTGAGAAAAGCTGCATCAATTCTTTCTTTTGCTCATCAAATTCCAATAGCTCAGAGAAACATATTAATGGCAGTGCAAAACTTTGCTTCAAATATTCCTTGTTGATAACTGGGTTGGAGGCAAATTAAATGTGAGTTCAAAACTCACATCTCTAATTTATTAACTACTTTATTTTGTCAGTGCAAAATATGTTTCCAGCTGTTTGTATTATTTCATTCTGTACATGAAAAATGGCATACGAAAAATGTTCTGGTCAGTAAATTTGTGTTTACTTCTTCTTGCGTGTGTGCCAAAGATTTCATTCCCAGGCCATCAATTTGTAATTCATTTTAGTGTATTCATGAAATACACAAAGCTATGGTCAGGTCTTCATTTGATTGTCTATCACTTGAATACTGTGGGTAGGTGTGTGTGAACGGGTTGTGTGGAAAAGAATGTGTACAGGTCACTTAATATGTAGCTGCATGCATGCAAGTTATTTATTGCTTTTTTCATTTTTTGCAAAGCAGTAGCATGCAAAAATTTGTTTCAAAGTCTCTTATTACCAAAGGGTTGCGCGCATCATAAAATGAAAGCATGTGGTCAAATCATGCTGATTTTGTTCAAGGGCATTTCTCATTTTTGGAAATGCACGAGGCAAGCCCAGAATAATTATGTTAGTGTGCATGATGTATGTACAGGTTTCATTAAGCTTTGCCTATTTTATTTTGTGATAGAAAGATTAATGCTTTGTATTGCGTGTAAATATTCTAAGCATATAGCAGTTCAAGTGTGTGTGCAATAATATATGGACAATATTTTGTCAAGTTTGTAGTGTAGTTGTAACATTGAAAACATAGTCATGTTCCAGGTCATCATTTATTTTTAACTTCATTTGTGTACGTAAGCCCATATTTTTGTGGCTCGTGCATGCTTGATTTAGTGCAAGTTGCAGCACAATGCCTAGATACGTATGTGATGTGTGCGTGTAAATGAAGGGTCCAGGCTACCCATTATTTCATGCGCACAAATATATATAACTTTGCCCGGTTACTATAATTCGTGTTTTATTTACAAGAAAGCTAAAGCCTTTTGGGTTGCATGCCTGTCCATTAGGGGACACATGTTTATTGTCCTCCTCAATTGCATTTTGTCGCGTGCATTTCTTGTATTTCAAACTTCATATATGTGAGCATTTATTTGTTATGCTAGCTTTTACTTCTCCCGTGCATGTTAATGTCATTTTTTCATGCAATATATTTGGTGAATATAGTAGTGCAATCTACTATTTGATTTACGTTGAACCGGTATTTGGTTTTAAAACAAGTTTTGTTGCCATTATTTTTATAATGGAATTTTTACGCCGGTGTTAAAATTTTGAAGCGTGTTGTTTTGACGATATTTTTGATGAATAAAAATTACTGTTATTTTGACTTCAGTAACCGTCAATTTAAAGTAAATTTTTAAGCGGTTATTCCGCAACGCTGATTTGGTATCCGTTTTTACGGTGTTTTGTGAAGCGTAATTTCCTCGTCGAAATTGCTATAGTTGTTGCTGTTTTAATCACGTGTTTTAAAAGTCATTTTAAAATAAAATTATTTCGAAAAAATTTACAGTTCGCACTTTCCAAAGAATGAAGAAGCGATTTAAACATTTCAGCAAAATTGAGGACTATAACCCTTACTTTTACTGATTCGCTTAATTCTGGACTTGTCCGTTTGAGAACGTAAATTTTATTTATTTAAAATACACAATTTTGCACTTTCAAGGAAACGATGAAGAGATTTAAACGAGTTGGCAAAAGTGCGGAATATGGGACCATGCTTTTACTAATTCGGTTAATTCCGGACTCGTTAATTGAAATATTAGTTGTAGATTTGTTGTTTGATGATTTTGTTGGGCTTTCGAGCCACCATGTTGGACCTTTGGGTCATATGATGGACCTTCAGGTCAATTACCGGTACTAGACCTTTGGGTCATATGTTGGACCTTTGGGTCATTTGTTGGGCGCCAAAAATTATGATGACAGTATTTGGCAGGCTTCGGCATATGTTGATGCACGTGTGGCATAGCTTAGACTCGTCATATGATGGGATCGATCCACTTTTATGTTGATTTTTCTAGTTATCTATTTTTGATTTCTAGATTTTGTGAATTGCTTTTTTGAATTCAATTGTGAGTTTGAAAGTTGATTTTGTTGGAGTTTAATGAGATTTCTTCATTTAAACTATGCTGATTTCTTATGTTGAATAGTCTCATTCGAGACTATGATTATTTTGCTATGATGTTGTTTACGATGCATTCACTTCTTAGTTTAAATTTAGACTGATCCGTTTATTATTTTCTTTTAAATAATACTCGAGTGAGTTTTTTCAGGGTAATCACTATCTCTGATTCTATTACCGCTTCAGCCTCTGGGATTTCACTTCATCTTTTTGTCTAGACTTCGAGGTGTAATTTTGGTATAATTGACTATCGTCTTATGTATAATGATATCTATGCATATGTACATTTGGTTCATGTAAACTATCGATTGTTGTAGCATGTATTCTAGACTTATCTTCTGCTATATATCTGATATTTATATTCGGATGTGATCTTATCTGTGTTGTTATTGTTATGAGTTGTTCTGAATTTTTCTTAAGTCACTGTAGTTTCATTTTAGATTTTGATTGAATATATATCTTTGGGAGTGATTTACACAACTCCTATCGATGTAATCAATACTCATCTAAGGCATAACATACAGATGGTCGCTTCTTACAAGCCTTATTCTTCGCGATAACAGACATTATTCCTTATAATAACCTTTGTTATTGTGAGCATAGAGGTGGGGCGTCACATATTATTTTTAATGACATCTCTTTAAAGAAATTTACAACTAAGTTTATCAATCTTAGCTGAAATTGTTACCATTTTTAAATTTCAACATACTAGGCTCTACAAACAAAATGGCAGGCGCTTATTGGAGAACGAACTTCCATATAAATGACCATATGAAGGGACTACCTTCCGGCCGTACATCTCTAGAGGAATGCACAGAGGTCAACAGGACATTTGCTCCTCTATCAGCACAAGACCAGCCTACCTCTTCCTAGATAGTACCGAATATGTCATCACATCGGTCATTACCGACCTATCCGAGACGTACCTTAGCATACACCATGATAATTTTAACCCGAACGTCATAGCAGATAGAAATATATCTAGAAGGGGATGATCATACCCTAACGGTTGCGAACCGCATAGCCTTCTCGCATTTAACCTATTTCGGCCATTTTTGGGTATGAGGCTTGAGGTAACGATTAACTTTCAAATAGCACATCATCTTTCTTTTAAATGTCGCACCGCCTTTCCATGGTCACATAACTTATCTCTACAGACGTATGACTTCTGAGCTCATATGTCTCAAGAAGGAGTGTTAAGTTAAGAGAAGTTACCTTCTCCACTACCAAGTAGATAATACGTTCATAGAGATCACTTAAGTAACTAGAAATGCAATGTCAGACATCCATCCATACGAGTTTATTCTAGGGCTGAATGAAACCAGTCACATTCCTACCACATCCAGTCGGGAATTAACACTAAGATTAGTAGTGATTAATTCTTGCATTGGATATTTCATGACGAAGACACTACTGCTACTATATGTATATTGGGAGTTTATCCCCAAATGATCAACAAGCAGTCCTTCATTACAAAAATCCTAAATATCATATCCATGTCTTCACTTTGAAAACGTAAATTAGTTCGAAGTGGTCTTCGGATAGGAATCATCCAAATCTGACCTTGCTTCCTTTGAAATAATCATCGGTAAAAAGATGTTCTTGTGAATAAGGAATCATTCTTTAATTGATTTAAATTTTTTAATCAAAAATCTCTTTTCGGGTACATATTTTCTAAAACATTCTTTTCGGTATATATAGAATCATTAAACCTCTCTTATCACTGCTTTTGATTTCTTAAAAACTAGTTACACTTAATTCATTTCCGACATTTCGATCTTATTTATCCCTCGTCCAGGGAATTGGCCAGGTTATTCAGGGTACTAGGTTCTCCTGAACATCTTTTTAGTTTAAGCACCTCACATCCAGATCTCATAAATACAAAAATCAAGTATACTCATCGGCTTTTAGAGCCAAGATTAAACCACTTAATTTGTAATAGCTTTGCTTTACATCGTTTATTTTGATTCTTTTGAATAAACTATAAAACTTCCAAATAATCATTAAAACACTTAATTATTCCTTTGAAAACATTTATAAAAGATTTGGAAAAGAATCGTTCAGTTTTAAAACTAAAAATTAAAAGTAATAGATAAGTGCGGTGGAAGGAGCTTTGATAAGCTCTATTAATTAAAACGACTTTTATTATTATTTGAAAATTCATTTTTATTACAAAAATCACTTTTAAAACATTTATAAGATTTATTACATATTTTTAAACAAATTTAAAATATCATTTTCAAAGAATCTAGTTTTGGATTTCGAGCTACAAAGCCTCGATTTTCCTAAAACTTAAAATCTACTTATCAAAATCTCGAACTTTCTTCGTCGGAAAACTATGGATGTAATAGTTCGGAAAATTCTTATCTCGAAGAATTTTGATCTATATTCCATCTTTTAAACTAGTTTGACTTTTATGGCACGAAATCGCGAACTACCGTTATGAGATACGCATATTTTAACTAAAATTTCCATTTCTTTTCAAACTTCACCAGAAAGCTTTTCAAAGTTAAAACATTAAAAACTAATTTTAAACCATTTTAAAGAGGTTTAACATTCCACATACACCGATTCATTAAATCAAGGAAAGTGATTTCCTTTGTGTTGCTCGATGTGTATTCCCTTGACATGCATATATATATATATATATATATATATATATATATATATATATATCTGTGTGTGTGTATGTATGTATGTATATTAAACATTCATATTTAAATAATTAAACTTAATGATCAAAGCGTAATAAACATCTATTGCAAACATCATGTCATCATTAAAATTATAATATAATAGCTTAGGAGTTCTCACCTTGACTTTTCAACGATTGATTAAAAATTCACTATAGCTCCGCTACCCGGTTTCTAAAGTTCACTATTCTTTGGATTTTAGCTCCTAGATGCCTCAACCAAGACTTGAGATGGCTTGGGGGTGCACACCCAAGGCAGGATTGGCCTAATGATGAAGTGGGGTGGAGTTTGTGGGGAGCAAGGAGAAACGGTGGAGTTTTAGGATTGTTTTGAGGTGTTTAAGTATACATAACTATGTATTATAATTTAAATTCTTTTTGTAATAAATTTTGACATTATATCTCTTAGGATGGTAGCCATTGAAGTGGAAGACAAAGCATAGGAATATGAAGAAGAAGATGAATGAAAACGAAGAGAAGTGAGTAGGGTATTTAAGAGAAAAAAAGAGTGTAAAAGTATCCATGCATACATCATCATCTTCATCACCATTATATGGCTTCACCATCACATTCCCCCCTTCCCTAGGCATGGCAAACATCCCCCACCATGTACTCATCATTTCCATCATCTCATGTATGCATATGTTGACTTATATATGCTTAAGGAGTAAGAAATCTTAAAATATATTATATATTTTATATTATACTTTCATACATAATTATTTTTGTATATATATATGTTTTTAGCATGTTCTCATGTATGCACGTGTACATGTATATGTGTATGTTATATATTCCTACAACGTTGCACAACTTCCACATATTGTATCGTTACAAATCACGATTCCGATTTTCGGTTATATTTTCTCTTTTAATTTAATATGCATATTTTTGTAAACAAATTTTGAAAATAAATTCATTATCCTTCTTAACTAATTAAAATAAACATATTTTATTTATAAAATAATATAAATTAATATAAATAATTATTTATAAAATTATTTTTATATCGATAAAGCTAAACGATCAATTTAAAGTGATATATTTACGGGTCGTTACAATCATGATTGGATATCCCTACATCTCCTTAGAGCACATATTTTTTCATCACAACATTTATTGTAACAAAAGGAGTTCCTTGTTGTTACATGCTACCAATCTCATACATATGCTCATCTCTTTTAGAATATCTTGCAATGTGGGATTAATCATAATCCAATCTATGCACTCATTCTAATACAATGTGAGTCACACCAAATTGATCTCAACCTTGGCCAGCATTTTCTCAATTTAACTTGAAGTTATACGAAATCCTCAAACACTTGGATAAGGTCATTGACGCCTCTAACAGTTTAGATTAGGTCGCTACCACCTTTCAGCAGTTGGGTCAAGTTGTTTTTACAAAGAGTTCTCTTTTCCATGATTGGATTAGGACGTGTTCTAACTTATAACTCCACCTTAGTGGAAATTCGAGCTCAGAGCACATACTAGAGCATACTTAGGTCAATGCTGCATCATATTGGTCTCATCAATCTATCGGCTCTGATACCATGTTGAAATTTTCTGCACTCCTCGCATCTTTCGCTATGCGCACTCTTCATTTAGTGTAGAAGAGGCAGGAACACTAAATGCAGTTGGGTCAAGTTGTTTTTACAAAGAGTTCTCTTTTCCATGATTGGATTAGGACGTGTTCTAACTTTTAACGCCACCTTAATGGAAATTCGATATTGATTTTCATGGTTGTATTCGGAAGAAGGGTAGGTTGATCGTGCCTAATGTTTCTAATCTTAGAAATGACATTCTTGAGGACTGTCATTGTTCTAAGTATACTATCCATCCAGGCGGTAGTAAGATGTATGCTGATATTAAACGCTTATACTTTTGGGAAGGTATGAAGCATGATGTTGTAAGTTATGTGAGTCGTTGCATGACTTGTCAACTTATTAAAGCAGAACACCAGCGTCCTAGTGGTCTTTTGCAGCCTCTTGAGATTCCATTATGGAAATGTGATCGGATTTCTATGGACTTCATTGATGGTCTACCTCGTTCGAGGTTGGGCCATACTAGTATTTGGGTGATTGTTGACAGAATGGCCAAATCAGCCCATTTTATTCCTATCAAGTCCAATCAGACTGCTCCTTTGTTGGCTAAGCTTTTTATTAAGGAAGTTGTTCGACTTCATGGTGTGCCTAGTTATATTGTTAATGACAGAGATCCGCTTTTTACTAGTGGTTTCTGGCAGAGCCTTCAGAAAGCTTTGGGCACTAAGCTCAATCTCAGTACAACTTATCATCGCAGTCTGATGGTCAGACTGAAAGGGTGAATCAGGTCTTAGAAGATCTCCTTCGAGCTTGTATTCTTGATTTTGGTGGTAATTGGGAAGACCACTTATCACTTGTTGAATTCTCTTATAACATTTTCCAATCCAGTATCGGTATGGCTCCTTTCGAAGCTCTTTATGGAAGGCCGTATCGATCACCATCTTGTTGGTTGGAATCGGAAGAAAAGTTAGTTCTCGTCCCCGATTATATTCATGAATCGTCTGAGAGGATTGATATTATCAGACAGAGAATGAAAGAGGCTCAGAATAGGCAGGAATCTTATGCCGATCATCATAGGAAGCCTTTGGAATTTTCTGTTGGCGATCTCGTATTCATTCGTGTTTCTCCGATGAAGGGTGTGGTGCATTTTAGTAGATCCGGAATATTGGCTCCTCGATATATTGGACCATTTCCTATTACGGAATGCATTGGCCCAGTTGCTTATCGTGTATCTCTACCTATCCAGTTTTCGGGAATTCATGACGTATTTCATGTATCACAGCTTTGTCGATGCCTTCGAGATTCGGATTCTATTATTGATCCTCATAAATTGCAAGATCATGAGATCTCACCCGACTTGTCTATGGTACAAAATCCTATTCGTGTGCTAGCTTCGGAGATTAAACGCCTTTGGAAAAAACAAGTCCGCTTGTGAAACTTCAATGGTCCGCAAACCCCAAGGATTGCACTTGGGAAACTAAAGAATTCATCGAGCGTTCTTATCCCGGTTTTCTCTCCTCTTATGGTAGGGATAAGCATTCTTTTCCATCTTTTCTATTTTAATCTTTGTTGTGATGAATTATTTGTGTTATAAACAACTTCTAGTATGAAAATTACAGGGACACAATTTTTATAAAGGGGAGTTTGTAACAACTGTGATTTTATTACCGTCGTAATAAAAATTTAAAATAGAAAATTTTAAACAATAATTTGAAAAATATATAGTGCAAAATTATTTAAAAGTCAGATGAATGCATAAGGGGTAGCATGTTGAAATAAGTGGCAGATATGCCTTCACGAGTGATAAATGGATGGTCCATTTTAAAATGCAAATGAACACTATGCAGACACATTCATTTATAAACAAAAATGAAACATTTTTTTGGATGTCACCAATTTTATAAACAATGTTGGAACATTTTACACTTAGCTTTTGCTGTCACAATTTTACAAAAGAAAGTTTGTAACCTTGCTTTTATGCCATCATCAATGCTAGTGGTGTCCTTCTCTGCAGAGCACGTTTTTCATTTAATGCATATGTAAGCGTGCACGTTTTCAAGTTAATGCATTTGTACCCAAAGTTGCCAGAATGCATATTTGATTGACTTATGCATATTTTTTAGAAAAGTTGCATCAATTCTTTCTTTTGCTCATCAAATTCCAATAGCTTAGAGAAACATATTAATGGCAATGCAAAATTTTGCTTCAAACATTCCTTGTTGATAACCGGTTTGGAGGCAAATTAAATGTGTCTCTAATTTATTAACTACTTTATTTTGTAAGTGCAAAACATGTTACCAGTTGTTTGTATTATTTCATTGTGTACGTGAAAAATGGCATACGAAATATGTTCTGGTCAGTAAATTTGTGTTTACTTCTTCTTGGGTGTGTGCCAAAGATTTCATTCCCAGGCCATCAATTTGTAATTCATTTTTGTGTATTCGTGAAATACACAAAGCTATGGTCAGGTCTTCATTTGATTGTCTATGACTTGAATACTGTGGGTAGCTGTATGTGAACGGGTTGTGTGGAAAAGAATGTGTACAGGTCACTTAATATGTAGCAGCATGCATGTAAGTTATTTATTGCATTTTTCATTTTTGTGCAAAGCAGTAGCATGCAAAAATTTGTTTCAGAGTCTCTTATTACCAAAGGGTTGCGCGCATCATAAAATGAAAGCATGTGGTCAAATCATGCTGATTTTGTTCAAGGGCATTTCTCATTTTTGGAAATGCACGAGGCAAGCCCAGAATAATTATGTTAGTGTGCATGATGTATGTACAGGTTTCATGAAACTTTGCCTATTTTATTTTGTGATAGAAAGATTAATTCTTTGTATTGCGTGTAAATGTTCTAAGCATATAGTTGTTCAAGTGTGTGTGCAATAATATATCGACAATATTTTTTCAAGTTTGTAATGTAGTTGTAACATTGAAAACATAGTCATGTTCCAGGTCATCATATATTTTAAACTTCATTTGTGTGCGTTAGCCCATATTTTTATGGCTCATGCATGCATGATTTAGTGCAAGTTGTAGCACAATGCCCAGATACGCGTGTGATGTGTGCGTGTAAATGAAGGGTCCAGGCAACCCGTTATTTCGTGCGCATAAATATATATACTATGCCCAGTTACTATAATTCGTGTTTTATTTACAAGAAAGCTAAAGCCTTTAGGGTTGCATGCCTGTCCATTAGGGGACACGTGTTTATTGTCCTCCTTAATTGCATTTTGTCGCATGCATTTCTTGTATTTCAAAACTTCATATATGCGTGCATTTATTTGTTATGCTAGCTTTTACTTCTTGCGTGCATGTAAATGTCATTTTTTCACGCAATATATTTGGTGAATATAGTAGTGCAATCTACTATTTGATTTACGTTGAACCGGTGTTTGGTTTTAAAACGAGTTTTGTTGCCGTTATTTTTATAACGGAATTTTTATGCCGGTGTTAAAATTTTGAAGCGTGTTGTTTTGACGACATTTTCGACGAATAAAAATTACTGTTATTTTGACTTCAGTAATCGTCAATTTAAAGTAAATTTTTAAGCGGTTATCCCGCAACGCTGATTTGGTATCCGTTTTTACGGTGTTTTGTGAAGCGTAATTTCTTCGTCGAAATTGCTATACTTGTTGTTTTAATCACGTGTTTTAAAAATCGTTTTAAAATAAAATTATTTCGAAAAAATTTACAGTTCGCATTTTCAAAATAATGAGGAAGCGATTTAAACGTTTCAGCAAAATTGAGGACTACAAACCCTTACTTTTACTGATTTGCTTAATTCTGGACTTGTCCGTTTGAGAACGTAAATTTTATTTATTTAAAATACACAATTTTGCACTTTCAAGGAAACGATGAAGGGATTTAAACGAGTTGGCAAAAGTGCGGAATATGCAACCACGCTTTTACTAATTCGGTTAATTCCGGACTCGTTAATTGAAATATTGGTTGTGGATTTGTTGTTTGGTGAATTTGTTGGGCTTTCGAGCCACCATGTTGGACCTTCGGGTCATATGATGGACCTTCGGGTCAATTGCCAGTACTAGACCTTCGGGTCATATATTGGACCTTCGGGTCATTTGTTGGGCGCCAAAATTTATGATGACAGTATTTGATAGGCTTCGGCATATGTTGATGCACGTGCGGTGTACCTTAGACTCGCCATATAATGGGATCGATCCACTTTTATGCTGGTTTTTCTAGTTATCTATTTTTGATTTCTAGATTTTGTGAATTGCTGTTTTGAATTCAATTATGAATTTGAAAGTTGATTTTGTTGGAGTTTAATGAGAATTCTTCATTTAAACTATGCTGATTTCTTATATTGAATAGTCTCATTCGAGACTATGATTATTTTGCTATGATGTTGTTTACGATGCATTCACTTCTAAGTTTAAATTAGACTGATCCGTTTATTATTTTCTTTCAAATAATACTCGAGTCAGATCGAGTTTTTTCAGGGTAATCACTATCTCTGATTCTATTACCGCTTCAGCCTTTGGGATTTCACTTCATCTTTTTGTCTAGACTTCAAGGTGTACTTTTGGTATATTGAATATCGTATCATGTATGATGATATCTATGTATATGTACATTTAGTTCATGTAAACTATCGATTGTTGTAGCATGTATTCCAGACTTATCTTCCGCTATATATCTGATATTTCTGTTCGGATGTGATTATACTTATCTGTGTTGTTTTTGTTATGAGTTGTTCTGAATTTTTCTTAAGCCACTGTAGTTTCGTTTTAGATTTTGATTGAATATATAACTTTGGGAGTAATTTACACTACTCCTATCAATGTAATCAATACTCGTCTAAGGCATAACATACAGATGGTCGCTTCTAACAAGCCTTATTCTTCGCGATAGCAGATGTTATTCCTTATAATAACCTTTGTTATTGTGAGCATAGAGGTGGGGCGTCGCATATTATTTTTAATGACATCTCTTTGAAGAAATTTACAAGTAAGCTTATCAATCGTAGCCGAAATTGTTGCCATTTTTAAATTTCAACATAGTAGGCTCTACAAATAAAATGGCAAGCACTTATTAGAGAATGAATTTCCATATAAATGACCATATGAAGGGACTACCTTCCGACCGTACATCTCTAGAGGAATGTACCGAGGTCAACAGGACATTTGCTCCTCTATCAGCACAAGACCAGCCTAGCTCTTCCTAGATAGTACTGAATATGTCATCACATTGGTCGTTACCGACCTATCCGAGACATACCTTAGCATACACCATGATAATTTTAACCCGAACGTCATAGCAGATAGAAATATATCTAGAAGGGGATGATCATACCCTAACGGTTGCGAACCACATAGCCTTCTCGCATTTAACCTATTTCGTCCATTTTTGGGTATGAGGCTTGAGGTAACGGTTAACTTTCAAATAGCACATCATCTTTCTTTGAATGCCGCACCGCCTTTCCATGGTCACATAACTTATCTCTACAGACGTATAGCTTCTAAGCTCATACGTCTCAAGGAAGAGTGTTAAGTTAAGAGAAGTTACCGTCTCCAGTACCAAGCAGATAATACGTTCATAGAGATCACTTAAGTAACTAGAAATGCAATATCAGACATCCATCCATACAAGTTTATTCTAGGACTGAATAAAACTAGTCACATTCCTACCACATCCAGTCGAGAATTAACCTTAAGATTAGTAGTGATTAATTCTTGCATTGGATATTTCATGGCGAAGACAATACTGCTACTATATGTATATTGGGAGTTTATCCCCAAATGATCAACAAGCAGTCCTTCATTACGAAAATCCCAAATATCATATCCATATCTTCACTTTGAATACGTAAATTAGTTCGAAGTGGTCTTCGGATAGGAATCATCCAAATCTGACCTTGCTTCCTTTGAAATAATCATCGGTAAAAAGATGTTCTTGTGAATAAGGAATCATTCTTTAATTGATTTAGATTTTTTAATCAAAAATCTCTTTGCGAGCACATATTTCCTAAAACATACTTTTCGGTATATATAGAATCATCAAACCTCTCTTATCACTGCTTTTGATTACTTAAAAATTAGTTCATTTAATTTGTTTCCGACATTTCGATCTTATTTATCCCTCGTCCAGGGAATAGGCCAGGTGAGTTAGGATATCGGGTTCTCCCGAACATCTTCTTAGTTTAAGCACCTCACTTCCAGATCTCATAAATACAAAAATCAAGTATACTCATCGGCTTTTAGAGCCAAGATTAAACCACTTAATTTGTAATAGCTTTGCTTCACATCGTTTATTTTGATTCTTTTGAATAAACTATAAAACTTCCAAATAATCATTAAAACACTTAATTATTCCTTTGAAAACATTTATAAAAGGTTTGGAAAAGAATCGTTCGGTTTTAAAACTAAAATTTAAAGGTAATAGAAAAGTGCGACGGAAAGAGCTTTGATACGCTATATTAATTAAAACGACTTTTATTATTATTTGAAAATTCATTTTTATTACAAAAATCACTTTTAAAACATTTATAAGATTTATTACATATTTTTAAACAAATTTAAAATATTATTTTCAAAGAATCTAGTTTTGGATTTCGAACTGCAAAGCCTCGATTTTCCTAAAACTTGTTTTTCCCATATCTCAAAATCTACTTATCAAAATCTCGAACTTTCTTCGTTGGAAAACTATGGATGTAATAGTTCGGAAAATTCTTATCTCGAAGAATTTCGATCTATATTCCATCTTTTAAACTCGTTTGACTTTTATGGCACGAAATCGCGAACTACCGTTATGCAATACGCATATTTTTAACTAAATTTTCCATTTCATTTCAAACTTCACCAAAAAGCTTTTCAAAGTTTATAAACATTAAAAACTAATTTTAAACCATTTTTAAAGAGGTTTAACATTCCACATACACTGATTCTTTAAATCAAGGAAAGTGATTTCCTTTGTGCTAGTCGATGTGTATTCCCTTGACATGCATATATGTATGTATGTATGTATGTATAATAAGCATTCATATTTAAATAATTAAACTTGATGATCAAAGCGTAATAAACATCTATTGCAAACATCATGTCATCATTAAAATTATAATATAATAGCTTAGGCGTTCTCACCTTGACTTTTCAACGATTGATTAAAAATTCACTATAGCTCCGCTACCCAGTTTCTAAAGCTCACCATTCTTTGGATTTTAGCTCCTAGATGCCTCAACCAAGACTTGAGATGGCTTGGGGGTGCATGGACTTGGGTGGGGCAAGGCATGATTGGCCTAATGATGAAGTGGGGTGGAGTTTGTGAGGAACAAGGAGAAACGGTGAAGTTTTGGGATTGTTTTGAGGTGTTTAAGTATACATAACTATGTATTATAATTTAAATTCTTTTTGAAATAAATTTTGACATTATTTCTCTTAGGATGGAAGCCATTGAAGTGGAAGACAAAGCATAGGAATATGAAGAAGAAGATGAATGAAAATGAAGAGAAGTGGGTAGGGTATTTAAAAGAAAAGAAGAGTGTAAAAGTATCCATGCATACATCATCATCTTCATCACCATTATATAGCTTCACCATCACATTCCCCCCTTCCCAAGGCATGGTAAACATCCCCTACCATGTACTCATCATTTCCATCATCTCATGTATGCACATGTTGACTTATATATGCTTAAGGAGTAAGAAATCTTAAAATATATTATATATTTTATATTATACTTTCATACATAATTATTTTTGTATATATATGTTTTTATCATGTTCTCATGTATGCACGTGTACATGTATATGTGTATGTTATATATTCCTACAACATTGCACAACTTTCACATGCTGTATCGTTACAAATCCCGATTCCGATTTTCGGTTATATTTTCTCTTTTAATTTAATATGCATATTTTTGTAAACAAATTTTGAAAATAAATTTTATTATCCTTCTTAACTAATTAAAATGAACATATTTTATTTATAAAATCATATAAATTAATATAAATAATTATTTACAAAATTATCTTTATATCGATGAAGCTAAACGATCAATTTAAAGTGATATATTTACAGGTCGTTACAATCATGATTGGATAGCCCTACATCTCCTTAGAGCACATATTTTTCATCACAACATTTATTGTAACAAAAGGAATTCCTTGTTGTTACATGCTACCAATCTCATATATATGCTCATCTCTTTTAGAATATCTTGCGATGTGGGATTAATCATAATCCAATCTACGCACTCATTCTAATACAATGTGAGTCATACCAAATTGATCTCAACCTTGGCCAGCATTTTCCCAATTTAACTTGAAGTTATACAAAATCCTCAAACACTTGGATAAGGTCATTGACGCCTCTAACAATTTAGATTAGGTCGCTACCACCTTTCAGCAGTTGGGTCAAGTTATTTTTACAAAGAGTTCTCTTTTCCATGATTGGATTAGGACGTATTCTAACTTATAACTCCATCTTAATGGAAATCCGAGCTCAAAGCACATACTAGAGCATACTTAGGTCAATGCTGCATCATATTGGTCCATCAATCCATCGTCTCTGATACCATGTTGAAATTTTTGGCACCCCTCGCATCTTTCGCTATGCGCACCCTTCATTTAGTGTAGAAGAGTCAAGACCACTAAATGCAGTTGGGTCAAGTTGTTTTTACAAAGAGTTCTCTTTTCCATGATTGGATTAGGACGTGTTCTAACTTATAACTCCACCTTAATGAAAAATCAAGCTCAAATCACATACTAGAGCATACTTAGGTCAATGCTGCATCATATTGGTCCCATCAATCCATCGGCTCTGATACATGTTGAAATTTCGGCAGCCCTCGCATCTTTCGCTATGCGCACCCTTCATTTAGTGTAGAAGAGGCAAGACCACTAAATGAAGCTCTTTTGGTGCCAACACCATGATTGAATAGCCTTACATCCCCTTAAAGCACATATATTTTCATGGCTAATTTTATTACAATAAAAGGAATCTCTTATTGTTACATGCTACCAATCTCATATATATGCTCATCTCTTTTAGAATATCTTACGATGTGGGACTAATTAAAATCTAATCAACGCACCCACTTTAATACCATGCGAGCCACAACTAGCAATGTCTGTATTTAAATCACGATGTCCAGAAAAGTTGGCATTTTTTCTGGTTAATATATATTATAGCATGCGAAAAATTTAGTTTCTTAAAGTTATCACTCAATGGATATGGTTAATGTTTCACATATCATTTTTTTGTACTTCAAGATTTTTGCAAGGGCAATGGTTCTAATTTATTATGTGAGCAAATACGGGTATACCCATACAGTGGCTATTGAGTTTAATATCTTAGGTAATAGGTAATGTTTTTTGTTTAGTTATATGTAAATTGATACATGTTTTAATCGTTGATTGCCTTAAGCTTGTAAAATTTAATTATGATACGGTTTGTGTTAAAATTAACTTCATGCAATGGATTTTTTATTGAATCTTTTATGCCTGTGGAGATTGTTAATCCCTTATGCCTTCTATTATTAGAACAATTATAGTTTTTTTGAAATCTTTGAGCAAAATCAATAATATTCATTTATTTTCATATATCTTATTATTGAGTTTATTTTTTTGATAGAAATGAGTGATCATCTATTCGAGAAGGAGAGCAGTCACATGTTTTATTCTTCCCTCAATAATGAGCATTCAACACATTTGATTGTAGCAAAAAAAAACCTCATTCAATGAAATAAATAATAAAAGGCTTACATCCTAACAAACTAACGTCCATATAAATAGAACAAAATGATACATAACCTATAATTATATAAAGAATAGAACGAGCCAAACTCATCAAAAACTTCGATAAGACTTCAAATTAAAAGTAGATCATCCTTGACAAAACAAGTCAAACTACTCTTTCGTTGGTAACCAAATGATGAATAATCATAACGGAACTTCAGAGGCAAAGTAAAAATAGTAATCTAACAACCTCATCCCATCCAAAATAACAAAACGCCTATAACCATCCAAACGACAATAACTCTAATACTTAAAAAACTTGATGGCAATATCAGATCTATACATATGTGTACACATATAATATTTATACACATATATATGTAATAACAAGATAAACTAATAATAAAAATAACAACAGTTCGATAAAAACCAATTGAGGATAGTATAGAGTAGATAAAACAAAAGAATATGGAATAAAATGAAATGAAGAATGAATCAAGACAACATAAATAAACAGACCAAACTAAATGAAAATAAACGACCTATAGTAAACATCCTGACTAAACCTGTCACATTAACTAATATTGAATAAAAATAAAATTTACAGCAAACAAGAACAAACTAAATACAATCATATACGAAAAATAAATAACTATAAAACACTTCAAGAATAAAACTAGTCTAGGAACTAAACTAGATACATAACGACAATGGAGAATTAGTTAAATCGCTAGACAAAAACAAAAATGGCACTTAGTGCATTATTATTTTTCCTATTATTAAAAACGTTTTTTTCTTTTTAAAAATCAATAAGAGATTTCACCTTTCTAAGAGATTATTTAAAATGGACATTGTTATGCAATTTATAACTAGGATTTGAAATATAATTAAAACTGAACAATGTAATTTTGTATGTCAAATTTTCCAAAGGTATATTGATATTACTAATCTTTGATTTTTCTCGAAACAAATATAACAACACATGATTGTAAAAGTAGTGTCAAGTAAATATCTGTAACCACTAGCATCATAAAATAAAGTTAAACTTATAAGATTTGCACTTAAAATCATTTTTATTTGCATTAAAAAAATGAAGGATATTTAAGAGAATAAACTTTGTGAGATGACGGTCATAATATAAAAGCATAATACTTTCCACGATAATATTTCAAAAAATACATTTTTATCAATAAAAACATTCTTTTTCATTAGTAATTCTATAGTATTTAATTTTTTCGGTAAAATTAACCATATATGAAGCTTAGCTATAGGCAGCACATTTTTTTCCAAATAAATTTATATAAATTTGATGTAGTTCCCAAAAAAAATTAAAGATTCATAAATTGACTTAGAAATAAATATATTACTCTTCTCCCAACACCAAATTTTAATATCTTTTTCATTTTCTAAATTATATAATTCATAATAGAGTAAAGTCAAGGACCTTTAGCTCAAATGTTTAAAGGTATGGAGCTTTTGACAATGGTTCTAGATGTAATGGGTTCGAGCCCTTGAGACATCATAACGAGTGCTCTATTTGAATAAAGTATCTCTCTTATTATCAAATGAAAAAGTAAAGCAAAATGTAAGAAAGTGATTTCTTCATATGTATGATTAAAACTGAATTCCCAAGGAAAGTTCATATTTGGTCTAAAAACTTCTTAATTAAAACATTTTTAAAATTGCAAATATTAAAAACTTTTCTAAACTCTTTCTTAAGTGGAATAGTAGATAACCAACAATCATGGGAAAATGATCTGTTATTTTATAAACGACTATAAAATTAATTCCTAAATTAAAAATATTAAAACGTTTAAAAATATATTTCAAAAAGTGTGATAAATTATT
The DNA here is from genome assembly GCA_030765085.1 of Allium cepa. Taxonomy (NCBI): domain Eukaryota; kingdom Viridiplantae; phylum Streptophyta; class Magnoliopsida; order Asparagales; family Amaryllidaceae; genus Allium; species Allium cepa. Next base: position 911,519,885 of record CM060931.1, on the reverse strand, counting down.
GGTGTTACTAGAAGTAAAATGATGTAAATTATAAGAACTGCCATTAAATTGATTTGAGATTATTTCTTTTCAAATTAGGTTATCATTATTAGTATTGAATTTCTAAAGTCGCTCCTAATAGAGCCACATTCAAATTACGTAAATTAATTATTCCTAACCCTCCCTCTTCTTTTGATTTACATAACATTTCCTGACTAACGAGATAGTTTAAACTACTACTAGGATTATCACCGCATCATAAAAAGTCTTTCCTAATTTTATTTATTTTATTGGTTACCAATAATCATGTTTAACTTTAGTTAGCCTTATCGAAAACCATCGGCAATATAGGCAATTTCGTATATTTATATTTTAATATACATGTAACTTGATTCTCTACATTGTCTAAATTGTTAGAACTAGAAGAAAACTTTTATTAAAATTAATCTTTAGTCCAGAAAATAACTCAAAGCTATATAAAATACATTTAAGTGATATAATTTGTTTGGCAAATGAAATGTAAAGATAATAGTATGACCCGTAAACTAGAGAACGGAGAGTCGTATAATCATAATCTTGTTACCTTTGTTGACTAAAATCTCATTGCTATTGGATAATTTTATAATCGTAGCTAAGACATTAGTAGCTAAGTTAAAAAAAATGTGATGACAATGGATCACCTTGCCAAGTTCTCGTCTTGATTGAATTTTATTTCATAATATTAAATTTACCATAATATTTGAATTTCCATCTTTAAGTATTAACATAATCCAACCAACCTATCTCTTATTAAAGTCCCTAGCTAACAATAGAATCGTACCAAAATCCAAATCAATTGAATCAAATATTTGTACAAAATCAATTTTAAAAGCTCACAAATAATATTATCTTTACAACTGTAATCAATAAATTCTAGAACTACCACTACATCGTTTGCACTATTTTTACCCCTAATAAATGAATTTTTTGTAATGTCAATTAATTCATTTGTTCTACTACTTAACTTACTGGCTAAATCTTGGATATAACTTTAACTCATTTGCCTTACTTTCATGTGTAGTAAGATTACATTAGCAAAATTAACTCTACCCAATTGTAAAGGACCATCGTAAAATTCATCAGACATATTAATTACACCATATTTTCAAACATTCTATTTTTTACATAACAGAACATAAAATCCTTTAGGACCAGTCGATTTATTACTAGGCATATCATTTATAGCCTTCAAAATCTCATCTTCCATAAATGGATCATCTAATCCTTCTATATCAATCCAAGTGTCATTAGAATATAAATCCTCTCATTTAGCCCTAACCTCTTGTCTTGGTTCTTTTTTTGTAATAATCAGTAAACACAATATTTAATTCTTTTTAATCAAAAATCGTCATTAAATAAAATAGAATTAGTAATGTTACTACATTTCTAACGGTTGGCTACTTTATGAAAAAAAATTGTATTCTTATCCCCTTTATTCATCCACTGAACCTTAGATCTTTGTTTCCTTATCACTTCCTCTTGCTTAATTATTTTATTTATCTTCTTTCAAATTTGATAGCATATTTTTTCTGAAATATTTAAATTTATAGATTTTTCTACTTTATTTAACTTTAAAATCTCATTTAGTAATTTATCATTTTTAAATCTAATATTGCCAAAGACATCTTTGTTCCATTTATTTAAAGAAATTCTTATATCTTTAAGCTTACTTAACAATATTTTTGTTACATTTTCTAAAAATCTATAATTATAAATACTCATAAAGAGCCATTATTAGTAAATCAAATCAACGAAATTACTCATTAATAACCACATCTTTTCAAAACTAAAAATAAGAGGACAATGATCCAAATAGATACTCAGAAGTCCAACAACATTACTAACAGGGAATTTATCATCCACTTTATCGCTAATAAAAATCTATCTAAAAGTGTCATTAGTGGATCTTCCCGCTTATTCAGCCAAGTAAAACGTCTATTGCTTAGTTGTAACTCTATTAAGTTACCACTAACAATAAACTGATTGAATTCCTCCATAATAGTAAAATATTTTTTTTCTAAGGGACCGATCCCATAGAACATTCAAGTCCCCACCCATTAACCAAGGATCGGGATCAAGTGAGTAAAACTCAAAACACCCGCTCCAAAAAACTGTTCGGTCAATCTTGAAAACTCAAGCCATTTTGTAACACATTTTTCCCTTCAATTAGTAACAGTTATTACCGTTGGAAATTCCTCACGGATATTTCCGCTGCAAGCGTTTGTCACAGTTATTACTATTACCAAATCTAGTATCTTCGTAAATAGTTGAAAGTAGCGTGGATAGGATTGTAATTTTATCCTATTTCTTACTTATCACATTTCTCATGCTTTACGTTTCATTTTTTCAGTATTATTCCCTCTTCTATTCTAGGGTTATCACCTCTCCACCTTGCCCCGCCACCGTATTTTTTTCTCTTCGATAATATTTCCTCTTCCATTCTAGGCTCATCGCCCCTTAGCCATGCACTGCTTCTATACTATTTCATCTTCAGTATTATTTCCTCTTGCTTCAAGATTGCCGCCCCTCTACCTCCATCATTTTGTATGTTTCGTTCACAACTAATTAAATCAGATTAGTGAAGTAGTATAATTTCTCGTTTATTTTGATAAAGACAACGGAAGATTAGGGCATGTATTCTATCTCGCCGGACGATCGGATCCAAAGGTATGAAATTAAACCTTTAATTTTAAGCGATAATAATCATTTTTTCTATAAAAAAATTTTAAATGGTAACCGTACATTCAATGTTTAATTTGGATGCTTATAGAGGGAAATTGTAAACACGGGATACCTGTAGAGGTAAAATGCTAAGCATTCAGGTATTTCCTTTTATCCTTCTCGAATTAAGATCAATATTAAACAGTCAATTCAAGTTAATTTCAGTTTGAAGTTTGATTTTGAGTTAGTTTTTAGTTAATTATATTTTCTTGTTGAAATCAATAATATTTTTCGATTTCATCCTATGTGTTGGTTGTAGTATAATTCGAATTTATGGTTTTCGGTTAATTTGATACAAATTCATTGGTTGCAGCAGTGTATTAAATTTTTGTGTACAAATGGTATCAGTGTCTTTGTTTTGTGCTTAAAATGTTGTTAGTAAAAGTTGAATGTATCCATGCAATTAAATGGTAAATGTTGTTTTTCTGGTTAATTTGCTTCACGTAATTAAAAGTCCATTTAATCACCTTTCAATCTTTCCAAATTTGAATAAAATTAAACGGTGGCTATTATTTTGTTGTTGCATTTTCATGGATTATTCGTTATTTAAATATATTAAGAAAAAGGTCTTCGTTGAGTTGATGTACTCATAAAAGTAGCCATAGTTCCTATTTCATTTTTTTTGCTTTTGGCTAAGCAATATTACTTAATATCTTATATTTCCTATCATATGCAATTATCACTTTTATACTCACAAAAATTGGTAGCTGTCTACTTGGTTAAACATTGAAAAGTCAGGAGTCCCTCACATAACTTACAATTTATTCATTGTTTTACTATTAAGGAAAACTCTTTAATTTCACTTGGCTACTAGTAAGCACATACTTATTTCATAACAAATTATTTAAAGTTAATCCAAATTTGCAGTCTTATTCACACACATGCTCTAAAAGAGTAAAACTAGCATGAATCAAAAGAGTCATAGTGTACAAAAAATAATTATGTCAACTTAAACTTGGGTAAACATAGTAAATAACTTATCTGATTGTATCATCCACATCGTCTGTAGATCACCACTTTCTGTAAATAAACTAAGCTTATGCTTAGAATACATACACTTGGAAAGAATATATCAAGCAAATGTCAGAAAAATGTCAATTAGTTATCAATCACAATTACCTTTGAATTCATTGGACTGATGAAGTTTTTATAGTAGTTCAGGAGCATCCAAATAAGAGCAAAAACAAATTCAAAATAATGTGCATATAAGCGAGAAAAACTTAGTTAATTTTTATAATTTATCCATTATTATTATTATCATTTATTGTTATATGCTTAGGTTATAAAATACAGCATACATTAAAAATTTATCGGTTGCAACGACTTTAGTTAGTAAAACTTAATAAGAGGTTAAAGATTGTAAGTGTTCATATGTTGTCCGAATCTCTTTTGCCATAATTTTTTCTTCTGATTGCTTGAATAAATACGTTATTCTAACGCCTTTCTAATTCTGGACTTTTGCTTCTGCTTTCTTTGCTACAGACACTAAAGAATACTATTGTGAATAGAAGAGGATCAAGTAGCAGTGGAAATACAAATGGTATGTAGGAAGAGAACTGGAAACTAAAAACTTATCAAATTGGAATCATGCATCCTCTCAATATTAGTACTACGAAGTTGGCATTCTAATTTCTAATTTACTAATAGGTCACTGTGTCATTATCCGTGGTTTTGTAATTTATGAAGTTATCATATGTTTCTATCAAAAAAATGAAATGCAATTGTTTTTGGTATAATATTGAAAAAGTTCCATGTTTTCCAATACAAGATTATGGCTTGATTATTCTATTATTGAACTCTACATGCTCATAAAGGGTACCTGACATGTATTGTAGCATAAAGAGTCCATCATTCTAGATATTTTGTATTCATAGGATAATTTTCATCTGCATTAAAGCATGTGGTTAGACAGACTTAGGGATAATTTCCTCTCTATTTGTAAGGTTACAACCCTCTCTTCGGCTATGGTAACATCGTTAAATCAGCATATGGAAAAAGCGTCAAACTTCTTCTAAACTGCTACTCCGGTTAGTGTCAGTGCTAATGTTACCATTTATACTATCATCTTAACAATATCATAATTCTTTCCATTCATGTTAGTAATTTTTAGTGCTACTATAAAATAAAGCATAATTTTTAGATTTGGTATGCTAAATACAAATTTCAGGTAATGCAAAACCATACGGACGTCTAATGCATAATCAAATCAGAACATTAGTAAAAACAAATGTGTTTAAGAAGACACTATTTGTATCAACATTGTTTTATGTTTTGCATTAAGAAGAACCATATATAAATTGAAAACGCATAAAATGAAAGGAGAAAATTGCAGAAAAATTATAGATATAAACTACAAAAGCCGAAGAAATGAAATAAAACAATATACATAGAAAAGTATGTGATCCATAAATACACGAAAACATTTGAATTCAAAAATTGCATCGACAATCTTTAATGTAAATGAGGGGAACATCAATATTTAAGATTGGATATTTGGTTGAATGGAAAGCACTTGTAGTTAACGTACATATCAGTAAAAACAATTACACAAAATGATGGTCGTTTAACTGAAAATTGTGTTTTGGTACGAAACAGTTCAAAATGTTAGTTGCAGCGTTTAAGATCATATAAAAAGTAGTTTGAAAAGGCCAATTTAGAAGTCACAAATGAATTAGAGTTGGATAATAAATAGTTTGAGTGCAATAACAGATCCGGAATTCATTTATGTCATGTTCTGTTTATGTACTTAAAGGTAATCTATCAATATTCCCAAAACTATCAAGGATGGAGCTTAATAAGCATTGCTTTTGTTATCGGTCACTGAGAGTAATTATAGCCGGTCCATTTTCTATATTAAATTATATTCCATACTTATAACATTCTGTATAGCATATCTCTTGATTCTGTTCGATCGTGGTTTTATGTAACCATCTGTACTTGACTTCTAGACCCCACAATCATCGCTCTGTACTTACCGCATTGACGACAGTCAAATCTAACTTGTCCAATCAGTTCGGATATAGCTCGGTCAAAATGCAGGAATAACGTACATTCATTTAAAATAAGTTGTACTTTGGTAGTATACATGCCATGATATGTTACATTCTGATTCAACAGGTTATTTTTTGATTTTTTTTGCTGAAATGCTATTTTGAACTGAGTGACAGTTATTTTTTGATGCTTCGAGTTTTTGATCATTTGAACAAATACACTTACGGGTCTACAAATGTGTAAGGGAAAACATCAACTCATTCGTGTGAGAAAATGCGGATTAAGAATCTTAAGGCTAAGATTAACACTAGAGGGGGGTGAATAGTGTTAATAAAGAATTACTAAATCTTTTTGAATTTATGTTAATTTAGACACAAAAGTATGCAATATAAGGAAACAGGAATACGACAGAAACAAATACAGATGTAGAAATAAAATAATAAGCAGTAAAGGAAAGAACACACCAGATTTTATACTGGTCCGGAGTTACCCTACATCCAATTTCGCAACACAAGTACGGATTTCCTTTCAACAGCAATCGTACAATTACACCCTCGGTTACAAGGCGATGAGGTACACCCTCCCGAATTCGATCCTTTGGGTAGAGATACTTGATTTCCGGGCCACAAGTTTACACAATTGATTTACCAAGGCTACAATCACACCTTTTCCCTTTTGATTGATTTCCAAGGCTACAATCACGCCTTTTGTCGCTTAATAGATTACAAAGAAGTCTATAACTCTGAATAGCACTGAGAATCTTGTAGAGATAGTGATAGAAAATCAAACTAGAAGTAATCGAGTATGATTCAATGTTAATTTCGGCAGAGTAATGATAAGAATATGTAATAAGAAAAGAGGAAGAAGAAGAGGAGTGAAAAAATAGAAAATCTGATTAAAAATTCGTTGAAACTAACCCCTATTTATAGAAGAACAACAGCCATGATCATTCATGAAGAGTTATGGCGAATAGACACTTCTTTTGAAATTTGAATTTTTGAACCAAACTGTCACCATGTCGACATGGTCACCCAAGGCATGTCGACATCCCAAAGCTATTTTTGATGTTTTGATTTTCTTTTGAAAATAACCTTTATATTATATTAAAACTATTTTAAACTTTATAAATATACTTGAATATAGTTAAAATTCATAAGTAAATATAGAGAATAATATATATATATATATATATATATTAACTATAATTTTATATTTAAATCTAAGTATAAATATTTAAAAGTTAAATATATTATTTAAAAAGGTAGTTTAAAATCAGGAGTAATTTGACTTTGAAAATAAAGATGTTTTTTGAGGCCAAAATTATTTAAAATCAAGATCGAGGGTTTTGAATCTTTTTAAAAGGAAAGTTTTGAAATCATTTTGAAAACAAGATAATTTTGTAAAATCATTTTGAATTAAAATTAGTGGATACAAAACAATGTCCCACTAGATTTTCGTAGGTTCCATCCTACTTAGGGTTCCATCCCTTTAACGGGCTCGAAGTGGATTCCATTCCACGAATAAATTGGATTTTAAGATGCCAGTGCTTTTCTACGAGTTTTAACAAAAATTCCTAATAAAAAATACTTATGCTTGAAATCTTGACTCTTGATACTCATGAGTCTTCTATCCTGATATCCTGAATCTCTATACTGTACAGTCTTCATTCTTAGTACCTGCATGGTTAAATCCTGCATACACACACACACACACACATATATATATATATAAACTTATAATGTTAGTATTTATATTTTATAATCTATTCTAAGGTTGTTGTCATCAAAACCATCATCTCACGGACTAACAATTCGTGATCATGTCTAGCTGATTCTCGGTATCAAATTTAGATGAAATAGCAAGAACTTCCTTATCGTTACTGTTTTCAACATAAGTTAGTAACATCGACATTTCATTATCCTCGCAGTTAGCAGTCATAGTTACAGTTGAGCAGTTTGTTGTTATGTCCTTGATTACTCACCCAATCTGAATGAAATAGTAGAAAGCCAAGCGTAAATGCTTTATACTTTATTCCTTCTTGGAATTTTTCATAATTTGAGTCCACCCTTTAGGTTATTTCGTAGTTTTTGATTATAAATTTATGTTAATTTGACCTGTATTTGGTTTGTAGGAGTTGATGGCACCAAACCTCTATTGCCAAATTAATTAAGCTGCTAAATTGCCAAATATATTAGATTAAGTTATGTCTGTCCGATTCACGTCATGTCATCTTTAACCTCTTAGGTATTTTTTTAAGTTATCTGCCAAATGTATTCAAGAGTCATTTTTTCTTTTTTTTGCTTGCACTGGATGCCGAATTCAGTAACTACATAAGGTACAAATAATTATTTGTAATAATGTATTTACGGTCTGTCTATTTTTGGTTTAACTTACGCCTTGTTTGGATTGACTTTTCTAAGTCGCTTTTTGATTCTTTGAAAGCCAAAATGAACAGGATTTGACTTTCAAAACCCAAAAAAGCGACTTATATAAGTCGGTCCAAAGGAATGTTTTTGTTTTAATAAACTCCATTTAACAGTAATATTTTATATGATCATTAAGTTGCCAATGTTAACTATTTTTTTTCTATTAAATGTCGTCTGCTTATAGTTATTTCGTGTTATTCAAACAAATATGCAACTAGACAATCCTTAAAAAAAGATCATGTCCTGTTGTTGTACCCTTTTTTCCCTCTAATGGCTTTCCCATGTACATTCTTACTTTTTGAATTTAAGGCTTTTTGAGCCAAAGGATAAACTAACATGATGAAAGTGAAACACATGCACTCAGTTTTGATGCAGAATTATGGAATTCTAATTTTTATCTTTACCGATCATTGCAGTGTTGCTGCCCATTGCCTATATTTCTTGCCTAGCATTCCATATATTTGTGTTTCTATATCTGAATTTGGCGTCATCAGCCAGCTCTAGTCATGAAAAAAAGGACCCTTTGTGCGTATGCATGAATGCCAATTTGGGTAACTAAAATTAGCTTTTTTTTTCATTTTAGCCTCATATTTTAACTTATTATCACAAATAGCACAGTTTTAAAACTAATATCAAATATATCTCTGTTTTGGCCAGCTCAGCGCCGAGCTGGTCAAAATGCACTGGCGACTTTTGAAAAGTTGCCAGTGTAAAAAAAAATTTCAAAAAATACATTGGCTCCTTTTGAAAAGGAGCCAGTGTAAAAAAAAATTTCAAAAAAAAAAACACTGGCGACTTTAGAAAGTCGTCAGAAATAAAAATTACACTAGCGAATTTTGAAAAGTCGCCAGTACATTTTGAGCAGTTAGCATTGATCTGACCAAAACAAGGCTATATTTGATATTAGTTTTAAAACGAGACTATATGCGATAATAACTTCAAAAACCAGGCCAAATCGAATAAAAATCCAAATTTTTATTCTTTAATTTTTTGCACTGTTTTGTTACCAACTACCACCTGGGGCTGGGGGCTGTTAATATTGTAGCCCAAAAAAAAAGTTTCTGCCGATTTAGTCACAGTGCATATGTTGGCCACTTGCTACATAATGTTGAAAATTTTACTTCTAAACCAGGGGTAGTTTCATATAAAGAAAATTTACGGCAAAAATGAAATCCGTTTATTGATACTTTGGCCGGTAAGATACGTTGTTATTAAATTTGTGGAATGTAACAAGTTTTGCATCTAAAACAAATCAAGTGCCTACTATTTATCATCTTTAAATTAAAAAAACTTGACACTGCATTTACAACCATTCTGACTGCTATTGGATAACAGACACAATTATTGTTGCCACATACAACCATATCCGACTGTTAACGTTAGTCAACTAAAATTTTCTAATGAAAAAATGGAAAGTAGTGCCGTAAAATCAACAATTAAAAATTATGTTATTCTATCAATAGCCCATGTGCCAAACATGAGTCTCATACTAGTAATTCAAGAGTTATGGAAGTAATACAGTATTGTAGTAAACAAGGTTCGAAGTACCGGTTTCCGTTTCCGTTCCAGTCATCTGAAAATTCAAAATTCCGGTCCCGTTTCGGGATTTCCGAAAATTCCGTTTTAAATCCGGTTTGTGAATTCCGGTACATTTTTGTTATCAATACGCAAATAATTATGCAATATTGATTGTCAATCACACTAAATTATTCAAGTGACATAGAAGTTACAAAACATACGACATAAAAATTTAATACCAAAAACTATTTCTCTGAGCATCATATAAATTTTGACCATCGCTCTCTTCATCTTGTGTCGGATTACAATATGCTGGAAAGCATAGTTCTGTATCTGATCCGAACTTAAAAATGTCGTCATCATATTATCAAAGGGTGAGGGTTCATCTTGGCTACTTGATGGCTTAGCAGCATATGATTGATTTAACCCACAATACGAATAATCACCGTTATAGTCAGACGTAGAATTAAAACTGGGGACATGATTAGAAGTATATCTGCTATCATAATCCCCTTGATCTTCATGTACAACGTTCAAATTTCTATCTCTTCGTCGACTATAGTCTTCTGCTTCATAATTTTGGATATGTCTTTGAGACTCATCAAAAGTGGAACCAACGCCATAACACTAGAACCAATACCGTCACTACTAGCATTATCTGAATCATCATTTGATGAACTATCATTTTCAGTATTTTCTGCAGATACATTATCTTTGTCCAACCAAGGATTATCGCTTGCATTATCAAGTAGTGGATTCTCAGCTTCTCTAGTCCTTTTTGCAAGTGGATCCTCCTCATGAAAGATGTAATCTAAATCAATAAGTTGGTCGGTTGTTTGTTGGCGTTTAGCATGTCGTACTCTTAATCGCATATTATAATGTACAAATACCAGTTTTTCTAAGTTCTCCATTTTTATTCTCTTTCTTAACTCCGTGTGAATCATTGCAAATGTTGTCCAGTTTCTTTCAAAATTTGAAGAAGAAACTGTTTGGCTAAGAATACGCATAGCCATGCGTGTTAAATTTGGAGCAGCTTCCCTACCAATTATTGACCACCACATGGCTGGAAGACATGACTTAACTGCACGTTTCACTCTTGCAAAACCAAATACATCAAGTTTCATTCTATATATTTCAACCTACGAATCATTCATAGTAAACCAAGTTATTCTTTGCGCTAAACACAATAGCAAGAATCAAGGGTAGTTTAATAATTTGTTTATTACCTCTTTCGAAATTTCAATTTGCAAAGCAATATCAGGTACCATTTTTTCAAGAACATTTGTCCATCCATTTAAAAACCTCATCATCGTTTGTTGCATTATCCCCGTATTGGATATGAGGATTGAGAAAATAACATAAAAAAATTTGATAGTTCAAAGAAATATTGACATGATGTGTACCTTTATAATTGTGCAATAATCAAAAAAAATTACCTGCTGCATGAATAGGTCGATGCAATTGGTTTTTCCCATCTTTTATCGATTATATTCCACCACTTTTGACACTGTCTTACACCAACATTTTTCTTAATTGATTCCTTCGCTCGATCCATTGCTTCATATAGATATCACATCTCTGCTTTATCATCGTTGTCCACTATTCTTAAAACTTTTACAAGTGGACCAAATACGAGAATAGTAGCAGCAACGTTGGCCCAAAATTTATCACTGTGGATCAAATCATAGATAAGAATTGCAGTTCTTTTATCTTTAGGACCGAGTTTATGAATCTTTGTGCTCCACTCCCTTGAAGAAATCATTCTTCTTAGATTCTCCTTATGTGTGTATATGGATTCCAATGCAATAAAGTGAGTACCGAACCTGGTTACTGCTGGCCGAATCAGTTCTTTATTATTGGTTTCTTTTTTCATTATGGTAAGCAACCAACCATGATTGTATATGAATTATGTTATTGATTGACAATTTAAAGTTATCGATTTTACCTCGGTTTCTTTTGAAATATCTTCAAGAATTAAATCGATACAATGTGCTGCGCATGATGTCCAATATTGTTTCCTTCTTTTTTCCATCAGTAATTGGCCAACAGCTTTGTAATTTGCTCCATTGTCAATTACTATTTGCACAACTCTATCTTCTCCATAAAATTAACAACATTATCCATTAGACTATAAATATACTCAGCACTTTGAAATTTGTTGGTAGCATCTACAGATTTAAGAAAGACGGTTCCTTAAGGTAGAATACATAAGAAAATTTATGATTTTTCTTCTATTTTGGGTGCTCCAATCATCACACATCAACGTCCAACCATACTCATCCCAAAAGTTGGAGTAAGTGTCGAAGTGTTGTTTGATTTCAGTGCACTCTAAATCTAAATATGTTTTTGATAATTCATGTGCCGTGGGTCCTTTAATTTTAGGACCAGCTTCTTGAATGGCCACTACCATATTTTCATAGCAAGGACTATTAGCAGCATTGTGTAGGATATGATTAAAGTAAAAAAAAATTGATATTGCACGACCTATGTGTTTTTTGCATCTTTAATGCCTTTTATTGCAGTTCTAATAGAAGGTTGAGTTCTACCACCTCGTTTTTGTACATAGGGATCAATCCTTCCAGCTGCTTGTGTTGCTAAATCGCCATCTATTCTGGTTGATTTTGAACGCTTTAGTCCGCTAGATCGTATACCTGTTTCGCTAGATACTACACCTGACCGTTGTCTCTCTTCGTTCATATAACTTTCTTTACTTTCTTAAAAGACCCGCCGAACCTCTCTATGATCTTCACTTCCACCACTATCTTCTTGATTTTGTTGATCAAGCATGCTCATTAGCTCTTCTTGTATGCGTTGTTTTTCAAGCTTCCCTTGATTTCTATCGCTTCTCTTTTTATTCAGATGTTCTCGTATAGGTTTTCTGACTTCTTTAGGAACAATCGAACATATTGCTACATCGCCTGTCTGTCCTGCTAAATGTTCTTTCATACGTGTTATACCACCACCAGAAATTATTTTGTGACAATAGTTACACTTATTTTTTCTTTTTTCACCAATAACTGCCGTACAATAATTCCAAACAATATCACGATTTTCCATAATCAAGTACCTAAATTAGAAACAAAATAATTTCAACATTTAGTTATTCAATATAATATATATTATTTTGAAAACTAAACAATCCTAACTTTGTTTCCATAATCATCATAATATTTTGCATGACAATATTTATTTTCCAAATTAAACAAGCCTCAAACGTTAAACAATATTGTTTGCACGCACATCATCAATATTATTGGAGAAGATAAATATTATGATGATTATGCAACAAAGTTAGGATCTTACAGCATTACCAGTAGTCTTTGACCCTTATTACTATACAAAACCAACTTGTCTTAATTTTGCTTCAGTCATATACTAATGTTTCAGGTTGAATAACCAACTAAACTCAGATCTGTTTCATCTAAATAAAGTACTTTCATACCGTTTGTTTTTATAACTCAAGAATGCTTAGATTAGTAAAATACTTCTGAAACTGCCATTTCTACACTGCATACATACAAGGATATGGTCCGTTCTAGTCTTCTAGAAAATACAATGGATACCTCGCCTAAAACATTTAAACCCGGCCCATTCCCTTGCCTTATCAATTTAATTTAGCAATACGCAGCCCCATATTTCATTTAACAATCTAACCCTACGAGTCTCTTTCTTCCCGCACGCAGAAAAACTTCTGCCCTCTTCAAATCGCAAAAACAGAAAGTCGATTAAAAAGATTGAAAAACCTTCGTCGATGCTTGCAGATGAATTCGAGATCAATGTTTCAACTTCCCTCGGTCTTCAATTCAGTTCGAGCTCGATGTCGCTGAAGATGCAGTAGTACGAAAAAACCAATTAAGATTTTGATTTTTGTTATGTGTTTTGTATGAAATTGCGTGCTTTTGTAGAAAATATATTGATTGATTCCTAATCACGTGCATACTATTTTGATTTTTTTTTAAGGCGGACAAGGTTAAATTGATTGACGGTTTTAAAGTTTGATTCTCTATGTAGATTTGTATCACATGCTTGCAGTAGTTGATTCGAGAATAATTGTATGCACTGTTGTTTGAATTTTTTTAATTGGTGAACGGAATGGGATTTTGATGGAGATCCGGTCTGGTACACGCCGGATCCGGGACGAGATGGCCGGAACTCCAGCGTGCTGGCTGGACTTTGAAACCTTGATAGTAAATCAACTCAAAATGAGCAGGAAAACAAAAAAAATCACAAATAAAAGACAATACGATTCAGTTAAATATTACAATGTTATCTTATGAGCTAGATTTTGACTTGTTATCTTTGTCTTTGTCGGTATAAAAAGTATTTTTGTAGTTGAAGAGAGATGAAACAATTCTGTACTCAACCTTTGGGCAGACACAAATTAGACTAGAATATATTATGGTATGCTCTTCTAGAGTAGTTCTTTTATCATACACTACATGTTACATACTGATAAAAAATTTCACAACTGTATTTATGAATGGTCGTATGCTCATTCAGGTACAGCACGTCAGTCAAAATATACAAAAGCTAAATTCTCTCGTGTAGCTTCTAGCATTAATCTTCTTGTACAAGGAAATCAAGAATTCAACATGTATACCTTCTTATATCGAGATCCCTATCCATAGAAACGTTCCATTGGTGCATGTAGATATAGGAAACTCCGCTTGTATACCTCTTGGTATCAAGAGTTGTGGCTGTAGCAAAAGTTCCATTGTGAAATTTGAAGTAGTCACAATGAACATTGTAGAATTTGATATAAATTAATTAATATGTTTTATTATTTTTTAAAATTTGATGAGAAGTTAGTTTTGAAATTAAGTTTCATGTTTGTTATTGCTATAAATTTTAATTTGTATAGTTGAATGAAATTTGTAACACTTACAAGTGTTGGTAATTTTGCTATTTATCTATGTGTGCAAAGAGTTCCCAACGGTTATAACCGTTGGAAATTAGAAAATGCCCAACGGTTATAACCGTTGGGAATGTGAAAGTAGTCGTAGGTTATAACCGAAATTCCCAACGGTTATAACCGTTGGGAATTATAGTTATTCCCAATGGTTATAACCATTACAAAATATGTATAAAAAATTATAACGCACCTGCTGCCAACGGTTATAACCGTTCGAAATTTGATTACCAACGGTTATAACCGTTACAAAATGATAGTTCTGGTGTTGTGATATAAACATTAGAAACATTGAGAATTGAGCCACCACTAAGATCACTAAAGATAAGATGTAAACCACTGACGTTCCAATTGATGTATCTCATTGTCTAAGCGATTTAACCTGCTCTTACTCCCTACCCCTAATATACTTAGCATTTATCTGAACATCATTCGAAAATGAACTTATAGCCAAACGACGCATATCAGTAGTTAGACTACTCAAATCACAAGGACTATAAGTACTGTCTAAGTTCATTCTTGGGCTGGAGCCATCAAATGCTCTAATGGTCGCACTACGAAGGCCATCACTCTTCTTAAACGATCTAAATGAACTACTAAATGAGTCAATTTAGGTCCATCATTTCAAAACTCTGCTCAATACCATAGCCTATGCAACTTCATTGTTCCAACGGGATATAGTACAAAGCTAGCATACCTCATCACACTTCAAGTCCCTAACATGTATCAAACATGTATCAAACAAATAGAATCGGATCCCAAACACTGAACTGAATCTGCTCTATCTCAACCATTTCCACTTCTAAAACATGATAGGTTTTCTGATTGCTTACACTCTATCCTCTTGCCAACAACAACATAATTCTCCCCATTTTAAGCTAGGGGTTGAACAACATCCCATATCCCCTTTTGCTTAGAACCATGCACCTTGTTAGCTTGTTCACATTCTAGTTTTTGTTTAAAAAAAATGTAACACACCACTTTCTTCCAAAACAAACTGTTCTAAGCACAATCCCAGTACGAATACATGTTCCATCACCTTTCGCAACACAAAATATTTCATCTTTACCATAGTCTAAACACTCCATCTCCAATGCTTCACATTACTTTTTATTTCCTCATACATGCGGTCTTGGCTTTTTAGAAATCATCCAGTTATTGGAATACTGTTATGTAATCATAAAACATTAATGTTATACCAAATGTTGTATTATAATATAATTTTATGGAAAATAAATAGAATCATTTCCTTATAGATTATCATGTAATAGGCCTATAATTTCTAGATTGATGATTGATCTTCTTAATACTACAACTTGCCATTTTCGTAATATCATCTTGCATCCTTTTTTGAAATGCAATCAGCTTCTGGTTGCACATGCAACCCCTTTTTATACTCTCATTCCCAATCCCAATTGATAATGTCATTCCTAAAAAATCTAGGGTTTTTGTTCAGTACAAATTCACAATTTCCAGTTCCCATATGTTTTTCATCTATTAGAATTACCGAACAACCTTTTATTTTAAATTCAAATCAACAGAAAGATACAAAAAGATGAATAGAAATAGATAAGATCACTGCCACAAATAACGGAAGATGCAAATGAAATGTTGAGTAGTAATGGTAGCTAGGGAAGGGTCAATTTGAAGGCGAAGATTTTTAGGATTATTTTATGTACACGAGCCCAAAGGTTAGTTTTTCATTATTAAGCCTTTTGATTCAATCCTATAAAAGTTTATTGTGTATGGTTGGAATTTTTTGTGCTTTAGAACAATTTCAATGGAAACATGAAATGAAAGGTGGAAAGAAGAGTGGGAGGCCTATCATAATGAAATCAATAATGGTAAGTATATGAGTTTGATATTTGTAACGTTCCAAAAAAATATGAATAACTTATATTCAAATATACGGATTATTTAAATATTTAAATTTTGAACTAAATATTAATTAGATGGATTTAACAGATTTATTTAACTCCTTTTAATTAATAAATAATAATGGTGAACTCATTTTGTAAATTTATTTACAAAAATAAATAGTAAGAAAATCAATAGTTAATAAAGCGACTTGATTTTTAATGATGTATTTTTAAATGATTTTTATGATTTTTTCATAATTTTTATTTTGGAAAATCTTTAAATTACCGTCTGACGCATTTTTGGCAAGCGTTGGTATTTTTGAAATTTCATAGAATAAGATAACTAGTGTATTTAATTGTTGTTTTGGGATCGTATTGCATTTGTTGTGTGTGATAGTATTTTTATTTCTGTCATTCACTGTCTATACGTGAATGGGATGCTATGTAGTAAAGGGCTAGAAGTTATAAAATTTCATTACGTAACACTTAGCTTATTTTCGCACTTCTCCTCTTTTATTTCATTTTACTTTGCCTGTGAATGAAACAAAGTATCCCCTTTCAAACAATGAATTAAATCTGAAGCTACACTTATTGCAGTTAGACGGCGTTGGATCCATTGGAATCATGTAAGAAAGGACTTCAAATCCATGCCACTTTTGTCGCATGCGGTTGTGTTGGTGAGACCGACTTTAGTGGGCCGCTGTTAGGGTTAAGATTTGTTGGAGCTAGGGGAGGCGTGGAGCAAATGGAGGATACCATCAATTTTCTCTTGATGAGGAGCATCATCCCCTAAAATTTCTTGAACCCTGATCAACCATGGACGAACACAACCTTGGATTTTCACGACGTGAAGCGATAGTACGTATGTAGTTTGGTTTGTTCGAGCTTGATGATTTGGTGATGAATATGAAGTGCTCGGGAAGAGGAGCGTGCAGGAATTCATGACTTATCGAATTGTTGAGAAACGGAGGAGGAATCGATGATGGAAGGTGCGGTTGTGTTTGGGTGTGCATATTAGTGCACTTTACATGTTTGAATTTGGGGAAGAAAGTGGTTTAGGGTTAAGTAATTAGTTGATTTAATTAATCGCAAATCCTTATAAAATTCATATCTTTTCCATACAAGGTCCAATCGGGACGTGTTTTTTGCGTTGTGCTCGTAGGAGCATTATCTACGTACTGGAGTTAATTTCGTTAAGTTTGAAGTAAGTGGAATTTTTAGCTGACTATTCGGGAATGCATAAGCGATAGTTGGAATACAAGCAAGTTAACTCACCTTTGAATGAACTCTATATAATATATGTATTGATATAAATTATTGTTTGCGTGCTTGAATGTTTTCTTAGGTTGGTTTGGTTGACTTCCCGATTTGGAAATCGGATGACATATACGTGATTTAGATGGAACTTGTAGAGTGACCCTAATGGGTCTCTCGCTATTATTAATTTACTTTTATATGCATCTTGCTTATATAAATGTTTGGATATTGTTTGAAATGTTAAAATGGAAAAAAAATGTTGAATAATGGAATAATCAAGTTTTTGCACTTTGAAATCCTGCCTCTTTAAATCTTATGTTTAAAATCTTGTGCTGGTGTTTGCATAATCAAATATTTGGTCATACTTTGCATTTTTAAAATGTTGTTTTAACTAATTTTTGATAGCTTGGAAAAGGTTATAACACTTAACTCCAAAGTGTTTAAAAGTAGGAATTTTTTATCGCTGTTTTGCAGTTCGAAAGTCAAATTTCAAAACTACTTTCAAATGGGTTTTGTGGACTTCAAAATTCTCTAAATTTTTGTGAATGTATACTATACACGTACTCTATCACTCTAGAAACAAAATATAGTATTCATACTTTTATAAAAATATGGAAAAACTTGTAATTTGAAAAGAACCGATTAAAAGGGGTTTTCCATACTCTTTTTAGCAGCAGTTTTGCGACACTATTTACAACTTTTATAAAATGGTTTTAAACTTGATTTTTATTCTGTAATGCTTTTAGTGAAATTTTCTAATATATATTCAAATGTTTTAAAAGTGGTTTGAAAATTTTCATATATTTTAAATTATTTAATATAAATAACTGAAGAAGAAATTTTATTTCGAAATAAGCCAAAGAAATGGTTTTGAGATTTTAATATATTTTAAACATGAGATTTTCCAAGTAATGTTTGAAATGGATGATTTAAACTATATTTTGGTTATTTTCGAGTTTATTGCAAGTGAAAAGGAGGCATGGGTTACAACACCGTAGTTGTAATAAATGTTTTCCAAGGATTGAGAAAGAATTCATGAATTATAACACTTTTGTTATAATAAATGATTTCATTAAGTTATTTACAAAACTTGTTACTTGACTTGATATGTGTTGTTATTTTTGAAATCTTTGAAGGATTTTTGTTTTAAAGGTAATAATAAGTTGATTTATAAATGATAATTTTTAAACGAAGAAGCCTTTACATGAGTGTTTTAAAAATAAAGCCAAGTATAATTGATTTTGGATTTATAGTAAACAATGTTAACTTAGAGATATAATTCGCACTTTAAAGAATATTTTAAAGAGTGTTTTCTTAAATGATCTAGATTTGAAAATTTACTACACTCTGATATCAATTCCTTGTTAACCTACATTATCTCATCCAATAACGGCTATATTTAGGAATCTTAATTTGGCTTAAAATCCCGACCACTTTAAAGATATCATAACCTTTTGATAGGTCATTTCCATCTTCTTTAAATATATTTTATATTGTTTAATCCATTTTTATTATTCTTTATAATCTTTCATAAAAACCATTCTCTTTTATATTTGTTTTTTTGAATAAAACTTTGTTTTTTGAATTTCTGGAAAAGGAAATTCAAACTATCAATTAAGAGTTATGGTATTTATACCAGACACTGATTTATCTTCATCATATCCCATATCTAAAGGGATTGGAGATCAAGGATTAGATTACTAGGAATCGTAATCTTGTACAA
Organism: Allium cepa; assembly: GCA_030765085.1. Lineage (NCBI taxonomy): Eukaryota > Viridiplantae > Streptophyta > Magnoliopsida > Asparagales > Amaryllidaceae > Allium > Allium cepa. Next base: position 911,500,463 of record CM060931.1, on the reverse strand, counting down.
TAACAACTTATAAGTCGGTCTTTCAAAAAGACTCTTTTCCAAACTTTGATGACTTTTTAATTGTAGCAAACATATTTTCAAATGGGTTTTTAAACTTTAAAATTCTCTAAATTTTTGCGAATGCATACTACACACATACCATATTGTTCTTGAAATAAAATATAGTATTCTTACTTTGAAAAAATATGGAAAAATTCCAATTTGAAAAGAACCGATTTAATGTGTTTTCCCATACTCTTTTTAGGGGTAGTTTTGCTCCACTATTTCCAACTTTTATAAAATGGTTTTAAACTTATTTTTTCTTCTTTAATGCTTTTAGTGAACTTTTCTAACATATATTTAAGTGTTTTAAAAGTGGTTTGAAAATTTATATATATTTTAAATGATTTAATATAAATTATTGAAGAAGAAGTTTTATTTTGAAATAAGGAAAGGAAATGGTTTTGAGTTTTTTAATATATTTTAAACTTGAGATTTTCCATGTAATATTTGGAATGGAAGATTTAAATTATATTTCAAGTTTTCTTTTGAGTTTATTGCAACTGAAAAGGAGGCATGGACTACAACACCATAGTTGTAATAAATGTTTTAAAGGGATTGAGAAAGAATCATGGATTATAAGTCCTTTGTTAGAATAAATGATTTTGTTAAGTTATTTAGAAATTTCGTTACTTGACTTGATAAATGTTGTTATTTTCAAGATCTTTGGAGGAGTTTTGTTTTAAAGATAATAACAACTTGATGTATAAATGAAATTTTATAAATGAAGAAGCCTTTAAAAAAGAATGTTTTAAAAATAAAGCCAAGTTTAATTGGTTGGGTTTATAATAAACAATATTGTAATGATATTTTTTTATACCATTCTTTTTAAACTTAAAGATCTAGTTTGCACTTTAAAAGAATATTTTAAAGAGTGTTTTACAAATATTTGTAATGTGACAATCATGCACAAGTATGAGTCGAATGTTTTAAAAGTTGTATTCGCTTATAGAAAATATTTAGTCTTACACTTAGCACTAATCGTTGAGGAAACTCTTACTATTCTTAAAGTTAAGAATGTATGTCGAGTCAAGGTAGGAAGCAACACCGCCCTAATTTGTCTAACTTCATTGTTTTATCTAGGATAGTACTAGATTGGGATCAATACGTGGTGACCAGTGTAAGAGATTTGATTTCTATAATTGATATAACTTATATGGAAAGGATTTAAGCATCTGCTTAGCACTAAATGTTGAGGGAACTCTTATTATTATTAAAGTTAATAATGTATGTCGAGTCAAGGTAGAAAACAACACTGCCCTTACTTGTCTGGCTTAATTGTTTTCCCTAGGGTAGTGCTAGTTCGAGATCAACGAGTTGTAATAAGTATATGAGATTTTAATTTCCATATATGATCAATTTTGTTATTCCCTATAATTGATTCATTGCATATCGATTTTGGTATCCTTCTTTGTGCTTAGTCAATCTAAGACGATTTGTTGCTCATTTAGGGCATTATTACCCTTTACGGAAATGATTAAATAAAGAGCCAGTATGGGCTAAGCTATATGGGGCTTCTCCCATTAGGGTATTTTAACATCAATTCTAGATTGATTTCGGTTGTATGTGCATGGGGATGTGAAATACTCAGATTCTCGGTAAGGTTGGCAAGGTCTGGCTTGGGTTTTCGAGAGCCATCGTAGTTCTCAAGTATATTTTCTAGAGCTATACTTCCGATAATGGGGCACACCCTCCTATTCATTATTGGGAAAAAAATACTTTTCCTTGTTTGATTCAAATCTTTGAATCATTTTCTTAATTGCATCGTGAAGTGCCTTGTGCTCTTCTCTATGTTTAATTATTTGTTTCCATTCTTGTAGTTTAGATTTTGATCTTGTTTATGCCCATTCTTTCAAGTTTGTGTTTTGTTCTCATTTATTTCCATTCTTTTATGCTTAGATGTTGTTCTTGTAAGGTAAAACCCGTTCTGTGTTTGGCGGCATAGTCTCATAGATTATCATATGTTCATCGTATTACTTTAGTTTTCTCACGCTTTTTTTCGAAACTGATCCGGGTGTTATTTTATTATAATGCTCGGATGTGATCGATTTTTTCTAGGTTTTCGCTAGTGGGACATAGAGCCCATACAGTAAAGCTAGATGTTTACTTGCCGTTGTATTTTTATTTCTGCTGTATTATTATATGTACCCATCAGCAATTATAAGGTCAGGATCCTATAACTATCCAGGTTGATGAGATTTGTTTTTAACTCTGTTATATTATGTATCTTAGAGTGACAGTTTTTACCGTCTTTTTTGTATTATATGTTATCATTCCGCTATGAGATTTTGTTTCCTCCTATTATTTTCTTTTTACTCTAATAATCTGCCTTTTCGAAACTTGGATCTCGGCATTCTAATATTATGGATGTATTAAGTACCGACTTTTGAGGGTAGAAAATGTGGATCGTTATAATATTTAACTACTTTTTATTAGAAATTGTTTTCTCCATTTATAACTTTACTTAACTCTATTTTTATGGTTATTTATTTGTTTATTTTTAGTTTACTTTGAAATCAGCCAAACCCTCGATACTGTTATTTTAGTTTCTCATGCTGAAAAGCATAATATGTATATGTGTTCGTTACATAAGATACTATGAAAATAAAAAATTATTGAGTGATTATAAAATAAGAAATATATTATATTAATAGGAGAAACACCGTATATTAATAGTAGAATATCTTATATGACAAATTAACTAGTGTTTAATTTACAAACAACACTGAAGTCTAACACTTGAAATTAGTAACAAAAACACAATGAAAAAATAATATTGCAAGGTGGTTTATTAGTAGCATTTCAACGATGTTGGATACAATGCTCTTGTGATAATTTACCATATAGGAATAAAAGTTAGGATCAGATGTCATATCAATATTCGTATGCTTACCACTACAATATATTATTAATCTTATCTTATAGTCATAATATCAAAACATTGATCATAATTTTTTTCTTCTAACAATGGTTAGTTTCCAACTGGTTACATTATAACAATATTTCTATGTTACAAACTTCCAAATTATACACAGACACGCAAATCGCGCACACACACACACATATTATAAGAAACGCATTTTCGACCCCTAAATGTCGACATTAATACATCTACGGTATTCATATACCGAGCACTCAAGTGCCAGAAAGACAAATTGTTAGGTTAAATAAAAAAGAAAAAGAAAAAGAAAAAGGAAGATGGAACACGATATAAGAATTTCACAGTTGAACAATAACCTATATCAATCAGTCAAAATGATAGTACAAACAATCACTCTAAGATACACAGCATTTCAAAGCTACAATCCTAAGTACTATTATTAGCTTAGATAGTTATAACAGCCTGTTCGCATAAATGCTGATAAATACATACTACTAATGCAGTGGAGATAAGAATACTACGAATGGTGAAAGCATCCAGCTTGCCTCCTTTGGTTTTAAAGAATATCAATAAAAACCTACCTTTCTCAAACTACCTGAAAGTATACCCAAGGATTTAAGTGAAAGATAAAACCATGAGTCGGACATAAGTCTGATGTGAGAAACTCAAAATTTACGAGGTCTCATATAACAATAGCTAATTTTGAGACCGTTCGAATCACTGTAGTGGTTTTCCCACAAAAGAACCAAAAAAATCCAATAAGCACATATGGCGATATAATAGATAGTGTCTAGGGTATAGAATATTAATAAAAAATTATTGTGCTACTTGCATCTTACAACACAGCAATATTGGAAGTAAAACCTGCTAAGGTACGTTCACATAAGGATTTCCATGGATGTCTCTTCAGTAAAACCAAAAGCTGGGCTCCTACAAAAGAGTCAAATCTACCTTTCAAAACCACGTATATATCTAGATAAAATATACCACTAGGAAAACATAGTTGGCCCACGCTCAAACATGTGAGTCTTATGACCAACAACTCATAGCACCACTATCGAAATCATCTCCAAATATTTGGAGTTGATGTATCCTTGTTAGCTAAATCCACTAGGTATGAGGTTTGCTCTGCTTTCTGTCAGTATTGATGGTGAAGTAATGTTCAACATCTCATCATATGAGTCTTCAGCACTAAAATAGATCTCGAACCTCTTTATGGATTCCAGCATCTCGAACAGATTATGAATCTCTACTAGGGTTCCAACATCTCGAACAGTTTATGAACCTCTCCATGGATTCCAACAAAAGTAGTCCGATGAAAGCTAATGCTATCCACTCTCTTGGGATCATTCCCAAGAAAGACATGCCCATAAGATAGCATTGTTCGAAATGTTAACTCTGACCTCTCCTTTGGACTTAGCCTTAGGATAAATGGTGCACCTCTGCAACATTCAACTTCATAACCACTCCCAAAACATAGAATACGTATATTGATTTTAAAGCGGTTACGATTTTAATTCATCTGATATAAGTGCATTCCCTTACTTACTGGATGCTTCAAAACCATTCGATGGGTTTTCAGTTAACTTAACACCGGTTATTTCAGAAATAAACGGACAATGCATAAGTGTGGAGATCATCTCATATTCGGATAGATTTCCTTATTTACCATCTTAAAAGCGCAAGATGAGTTTATGCGTAAAGTATAACATCATGGAGGATAACCGTACAGTATAATTCTTATGTTTCTTCTAGATATTTCCTAAGTTAATTTTTGTCAAATTTAATAACAATGAAAATGATCATATTGAGAAACCATGTCTCATATATTTATTACGTTTTCGGCTTTCTCCACTTACACTATCTCTTGGTCAGGACTGAAGCTAGGTAGTTAGAGCACTAGTTGCATCAAATCCCTACATATACACTTCATTCTTAACTCTTATAGATAGATCAAGTCTACTTTGTCGGTTTTTTGTGCTATGGTGTCATTCGCAATCTTGTTGTGGCACGCTCACGTTTGGGACACGTCTGACGCCCAAATGCGGTTAACCTCTTCCTAGCCATGTTTATATGAAAGGTGGTGTATGGTACGTTGGCGTTCGACGCGTCCCAATGGTTGATATCAATAGTCTTTGATCTCATTTCTCTCCCTATTCTCACCTTCAAATACCCCGCTCAAATACCCCTTTCATATCCCCAAACACAATCCCCGTTCACTCAACTTCCCTGCTTAAATGGCGCACTCAAATACCTCATCCCCGCAAACGCACCCTAAATACATGAATAAATACTTTCCATAAATGAGTAAACACACAAAGCACGATCAAGTCACATAAAGCACGTTTAAGTCACATAAGTGGCTTCTAATCCCTTTTTTATTTAATTTATTCTTTTATTAACTAAAACTTCTTCTATCAATTAATAATTCCTTTAGAAGTAAGCGAACGATATAAAGGCATCCTCCTCGGGAGATCTCAAATACATGCATTCTACAAGCAAGAGATGATTCAAATGAATGAGTCCCCCCCGGGGTATCTCAAACCGTTTGAACATGTGATGTTTCTATTCACTTCCTTTTTCTACTCATATATATATATATATTAAGTACCTTTATAAAAGATATATATGCATATTCTTCTATTTCACTATTCATTTTTACTCCTTTCAATACTTGAAAATGTATTCATATACTTATCTCAAATGATATAAGAACATTCACAAATCTTTAACAAGATTTCTTGCTTTAAAATAAAATCAAAGAGGTTAAAAACAAATGTTACTTAAACATTGTTACTATAAGTCACTTCTCTTTTATAAGGTAAATTGTCGCTTTTTCATACATAATATTATCATTAGTTTCTCCTGTATAAAGTCTAATCACATTCACAATTGTGTCCAAAAGGGTTTAAGACACATTGTCATTACAAACCCAAAACCATTTCACTTATAATTATCTTTAAAACATTCTTTTTAAAGACCTAATTATATGCCTAAGTATAATCAGTTAAGAGTTAAAAATAAATCTTGCTTAAACATTGTTTATTATAAACCTAACCATTTTGTACTTGTAATTATCTTTAAAACATTCTTTCTAAAGATCCATGTATGGCTACACTTACTAAATAATGTAACATACTTTTAAATTAACTTCTCAAAACAATTTATTATAACTTAAGTGTTATAGCCTGAAACTTCCTTTATACTTTTATAAAATATTTAACTTACTTTTCCAAACTTGTATATATACGTTAAAAATACTTACAAATTTACCAAAATACTTTAAACTACTTTAAAATATATTGTAAATATCTATATAAAATATTGTGTAAAAGCACTAAATTTCAAATTTTAAAAAAATACAAAGCATGTTTATTTTAAAATCATTTTCTTTAAAAATTCATAAATAACTAATAAAAATATATTTGATTTTGAAATCACTTTTAAAATACTCTAATTACTGTTATTAAACAACTCTAAAGGAATTTTGGAAAAACACTTTATCTAAATATCATTTTAAACATTTTAGATTATAAAATGTAACAAAAATAGCAATAACACAACCCTGTTGTAAAGTGCCCAAAATTGCTACCGTGGGTCAAAGATAGAGTTTATAAATGCTATTAAAAGTTCTGGGCTGTGAACACTAGGAAAATGCATGACTTTTTTGGCCAGTTTTCACCACTTAAATAAAAGATTTATGATCCAATTGTTTTATAGTAAATAGTATTCTTAGACTATAAACCATGAAAAGAAACCCTTAAGGTTATCTTCCAAAATTATATGAAAAATAGCAAAAAAAAGATATTTTTGGAATGCTCATCTAAAGTCCATTTTCACTATAACTTTTTCCACTTTATTCAACCAGTCGTGAAATGTTATAAACCTTTATATTCTTGCAGTATTAAGTACACATATAGTATTTATTAAAATAGCAAAGAAACCCCTAAAGATGTCTTTCAAAATTAGAATAAAAATCACCGACACGAGGCGGGTTCAAAGTGCTTATATAACGACCATTCACGCTGTAAATTTTGCAACTTTGCCTAATACGTTCTACAAATTTCAAAATCATTTTTATACTGTCCTATGCACCAAAAAATATGTAAAGGGAACAACAAAAATATTTTATGTCATAATATATTAACATATCATTTAAATAAGGAAGGGGATTTCAAACTACTTTTGTAGCGACTCCTTCACTTCAAGCATTCACATACACAATTCTACATTACATACAACATTATCAAACATGTAAGCATAAAGTCTAGGCGACGGTACATGTTTTAGAAGCTTATAGCAGTGTGACGTACAATTTAAAGTTGTCATTTGCTTTCAAAAGCAAGTAAAGTCCAAAGGTTATAACTTTAGTTAGTTAAAACTTTACATTAAATTTTATATTTAAACAACAAACATATATGCACACATATATACATATTCAATGGTGAGTAAACTATTATATATCCATGTTAAAACCAACCAAGAAAACTAGAACCACTTTCAACTATCACTAAACTTCCAAAGCTTCAACCTTCTGTTTAAAAATGCTCTTTTCCTCCTCCCTCCTTCACAAAAAGCTAACAACCCAACATAGACTGCCCCCTTGGGATCCTTTATTCCATCTTCAACTTGATATTTGTTATCCCAAACAGTGATACTGAAAATATAAATAAAGCATGTTGAAATCCAGATGTCAAAAAACAATGGAAAACAATCAAAGGATTGGATGTCAAAGCCTTTATAATAGCAACTATTACAAAACATATATGGGCTGCACAGATATGGCATAGATACATTGATAATTGTGAAGAGAAGGATGCCGCGAGTCTCCCAGTTTTGATGGAGGTCGTAAGTCATCAATACGGTATGGATGTCGAAGTTCATCAATGTTCATCTAGAATATTGCCTATCATCAATAAAGCCAGAAAGTTGTATATCATTAGAATAAGGAATGATGCCATAAAAAATTAATAATGCGGGATGTCGCACTTCATCAATATAACAATGGATGTTGTCAGCAACATGAGTATCGTAAACCACCAATAAAAGGTGGATGTCACATATCGTCAAGATGATAAGAATATCAAATGGCTGCAGTACGACATTGATATCGTAAGTCGCCATCCCTCATAGGAATCGTAAATCATTAGCCTTCAAAGGTTATTATAAACCATCCATTTTTAAGAAGACGACAAACACCAACGAAACAATTGATAATGTCGAAGGTTAGGGATTCTAAGTGCCACATGGTATCCATGCCGCTAACTCCAACCCTATAAATACAGACCCCATGGCATTGTAAAAGGGGCGATTCATTCTCTTCTCTTTCTTACATTTTTAAATGTTTGCAACCCTAAATCAAGTTTTGGATTTTAGTGACTACAGTAATTTGAGGACTTATGCAAATAAGGACTTGTACAATTAACATTGCATATCATATCGTATAAAGGTTCTTGAAAGGTTCTTGATTTATGACCTGTATTGGACTCTCATGCACTTATGACTTCGACATGTATATAACTTCTACATGAACACGCATATTTCTAGCAAATTAACGTAAGCCTACTCGAGTCTAATCATAACCAAATTTCAGCTACTTTGTGCATTTCGGGTTAGCAAAGAAATTGTTAACATTTTGGCGATAGAAAGAGGGTATAAAGCTTCAAAATCCCACATATTCCATATTTAACCTTCCTTGCCTTACCTTGCGTATAAAGGAAATTCCCTTAATTTCCATATAAGAAATACAAAGGACTTTTTAAATCTAACATATTCCATTGGACTATAAGATGACTATTTCCAAACAAGGATCTTTTAAACCTCAAGTAAGTAGGCCGATTTATCAAGTCACTTCTGACCCTCGGTTTCTTAAGGAACAAATGCTTGTAAAGTGGCATTTCAAACTATGGAAGAAAAGAAATAAGTGTTACCTTATAGTCCAGACAAATGGAGCATGAACCCATTGCATATGGGGCCAAATCCCATCTTTACTTTAGGAAAAGAGAGCCCAAAGAAAGATGATTATTTCTTAAAGATAAGAAAGACCATACAATGCCAATCCAATGGGACGATCTTTAAATAATAAGCAATGTCGATAAGTTATCCCAGAAATGGAAAAGAGTAATAGGTCATCCTACCGCACTAATCAGAGCTTAGAGAAGAAAGATTATGAATGATCTTAATATGATAATCCAGTGCTACAAGAAAGCTAAATGGGAGCACAAGACATCATACCCTGAAAATTCTTGGGTCCATTCTCTCGCTACTCCCTATTAACTTATCCATCTTTTAACCAAGAGAAGACCGAATTATTGGCCTTCGAAGAAGTAGCATCCTAAAAATGAAAGGTATCTTGAAGGTGTGTATTGCCAATATCATCAAGCAAATAGACATGAGGTCAATATGTGTCAATCCTTAAAGGGGATGAACAAACATTTCTTTAAAAATGGAGAGCTCAAAGAAATTGTAAGCAAGGATTAAGATTAATAAAATGGGATTCACCATAGAAAGGATTTACAAAAAAAAAAGAAAAAGCCTTTGACCCCGCAAAGATGGCTTGATCAAAGCCTCCTAGACGGAGGTCAAAATAAGCCTTTGGTCGTACCTATAAGGCCTGACCAAAGCACTACAAGCTTTCGGTCTCGCCTATTTTGCCTGGCCAGAGCGCCTCCTAGAGGGAGAATAGAGTATGCCTTTGGTCCTTCCTAAGATGGCCTAGCCAGAGAACCGACTGGCCTTCAGTCCCACCTACAAGGCCTATTTGAAGCATCTTCTAGAGAGAGGACGGAGTAAGCCTTTGGTCCCTCCTAAGATGGCCTAACCAAAGTACCAAACCAGCCTTCGGTCCTATCTATGAGGCCTGACCAGAGCGCCTCCTAGATGGAGGACAGGTAAGACTTTGGTTTTGCTCAAGACAACCAACCAAACACACCGACCAAAACCTAAATCATCACCTAAGATGGTCATAAGGGGTTCGATCAAAGTGTAGCTCATTACCTAAAGATGGTAACAAAAGAAGTTAATCAAATCCTAAATCATTACCTAAAGAGTAGTATGGTCAATCTTTCAGAAGAAGATCAATCGAATACAAAAGCAAAGCAAACTCTGTCCTAACGAAGGATCGAGGAAATCTTCTAGAGGAAGATCAATCAAACACATTTAGTTTTTCACTAAGTCAAAGTTGAGGCAACCTTCAAAGAAAAATTCAAAAGTTATGTAACGCATAGAAGCAGAAATTTAACTCAAATTATCTAGTAACGGATTGTTATTCAAAATTCAAGTTTCCTACTAGTTGAGAAAAGATACTTTTCCATTCTTCTCTTCAAGTTATTATCAGATAATCGCCAGACGATTTTCTGGCCTTCTATTTAAGAAATATCTTTGCTGGATGATTTCTTGATCTTCAATTTTAAAGTACTAAACGATTTTCTGGCTTCTTATTTGAACAACACTATGGTATATGATCTTCGTTGATTATTAGATAGATTTCCAGATATATGCTCTTTCGAGACTAAAACTATAAGTATGAAACTCCAAAGCTCCAAGTGATGGAGCTAAAGAATAAAGTAATTAAAGGCTCCATTAAATCCTCCTAGAATGGAGTTCAAATTTTCTAATAATGAGAATCTTTGTTACTAATTCCCAGTAACTAAAGGAAGGATTCTTCCGAATTTTTGATTAAATAAGTAACTAGTCTCTTGACCAAAATAGATTTCAGGTTTTTAATGACAAGATTTATATTAAGAAGACAAATTAATGCTCAATCAAAGGCTACACGACAAATTGCATCAAACTAAAGCTTTTGAAATGAAGATGGATATCTCAAACAATTCGAGGCAAAAGTAATGAAAGAAATGTGAGGTTAAATAACATGTTAGCTATTAAGGTATAAATTTATTAACAATTTTAACACTTAGCCGAATTACATGCGAATGTGGATAAAACATGATTAGTTAAGTCCTCTTAAGATTAAGGAGGAGGGGAGAAATGGTTAATGTTGGTACACTTTCTATTTTCATTTTCTCTCAATCTCAAGAGGGCATGGATGACTTCCACTTGAAGAGAGACTTTTAACGATTTTTTTCATCACCCCGAAAAGATCAAGGGAGTGAATCTTGGTAGATGATGGAGATTAGAGATCCTAAATTAAACCTCGACGAGTGTTGGCACAAGGCGACACTTGGTTGAGTAATGACTTAAGAGGAGTGAATGGGCAAGTTGAAGTCTATTGTGAAGTCATATGCAAAGTCATATAGGTTCATATGCTAATGAAGTAAAATCATAAGGTCAATTGTTTGCAAAGGTAGAAATCAAGGATATGAGTAATTTTGAAGCTCGAAGCAATCCTTGATTAATAAATCATATAAGCTTTAGAACTCGAAAGTAAGTCATAATTCGAGAAATCTTGTTTTTATTAAATATAACATGGAAGGTACATAGTTCAAGTGCTATAATTGGCTATGAATCCCTAAATCAATTTAGGGTTACAAAGTTTAAAATGTAAGAAGAGAGACAAGTAAGATTTGCACCCTCCATCGCACCCCTAGGTCCATATTTATAAGTGATAAAAATGAGGCATGGTGCATGGCTTTGATGTGCTTGGTCTCGGCAGTTTCAATGTCACACGATGCTAACTTCGCTTGATAACTTCCTTTTTCATCCTTAGGTGTAGAGTAGGGCTTCAGCATCGTCTCATAAGTGAAGGCATGCGACATTAATGACTCTCGGCATTGATGGCTTCTATTGGGATGATCGGTGCTCTACATTGGTAGATAGCAGTATCAAATTGAAGTGGTGTTTGGCATGGTGCGATAGTGATATGAGGTGGAATCAATAGGGAGCAGCATGGGTTGGTATAACATTGGTCTTGATAACTTCTATGGATACTGATGGCTTTTGACGTCAACATGTGTGGTGTCCTCTTAGTACCGATGAAATGTGCCATTAGTAGGACGTGGCACTGGTTATTGACGACATTGCTAAATAATGATATTGATAAAATGCGACATCAATGAGATGTGGCACAAGTCATGTTCATGTACATTGATGGCTTATCATATTATTGGTTGCGTTCAATATCATCACTTCCTTGGAGGGATGCGGCATTGAGGATATGTGATGTAGATGGGAGGTGGCATTAAGGAGAACCGATATCAGCAACATGGATTATTGATTATATGCAGTATTGGATGATGTTGCTAAAGCATGTCATTACTTCCATCTTAAAAGGCGACATCATATTCACATCTCGTGTCGTATATCTTTGAGATTAATAATGGTGATAACATTTGCCTCCTAGTATAGAGGAAGCATTGAATTTTCAAGTCAATGGTTTCAACACTATCCTTTACTGCCTATTGGTCTTCTTTCGTTGATCCAACCGTCCATTTAAAATCAATCTAACAGCTTATGTACACTTATTCATTTATATAAATAGCTAGGTCTCATCTCCTTTCTTCTCATACCTGCAATTTATAAGCTCAAGCCAAAAATCAAATTTTTCAAAAGAAACCAAAAACTTCCATCTTGATTGTTTTATTCATCATTCAAGTATGATATGTAATTTCGGTTGTTCTTAATTAATTCGAATCAAGGAATTTCCACGAAATCGCCTCAAGGGTTTCATCGACTTCGAATTAACATGTGTGATTTAATTAAATAGTCTTGGTGCTAATGTTTAGATCATCAATGTAATCGAATATCTTTTGATTTTATATATTAGATTAACGCTGAATCTTTATATTGTCTGAATGAAATTTAGGGTTATTAACAACGAGATCTTGGGTGCTATTTTTTTAACGATAAGAAAGATAGTTTATGAGACCTGATATTCAATAAGGATCCACTATATGTCGTCCCTAATGTTTTACGACATCTTCATAATATTAAGCATCAATTCACTTTTCACTATGCTAATCATAACTAACATTTTTTGCAACACCGATATGATATTCGACATTAATGAAGCTCTTTATTGACCTATTTCTCATTAGCCAATGATTTCGACTCAAAACTTTCATATCTAAGTGAAGTGCGAAAACCCATTTAGAGTTACAGAGATTCCTATTGGATGCGTCATCAATAATTCGGTACTAATAAAAAATGATGTTGCAATACCAACATGATACTCGGCATCGCAAAACTCTTATACTATTAACGACTAAGATGAGACGTGACAGCCTCTAATTGTTATGATAAAGTGTATTCTAGCTGGATAAAACATTATCTATTTACGAATGACGTTGCTCACTTTCGACATTGATTCATAGAGTTATAATTTGATGCCAAAAGTCTTACTGTTTGTTGTCATCGTTTTGTAGCCACTTTTAATACTATAAATTGAGCTTCATTCGATACCATTGCTTACAACATTTCTAATTTAAGATATTACAAGCCTTTTAACTAATCAATGCATTATCAACTTAAATCATTGTTATTCACTAATGTTGATAATCTCATTACTTCAACATTAGTTATAATTGCGGTGTTTACTAGTGCTTTATAATATAAGCTACGTGACATTTGGCAATTATATATCTATCCACATAGACTTATTAACGACGCATATCCATTCTTATTTAATCTTTATATAGTTTTTTCATGGAATTCCTTTATTAAAGTTAGAGTTTAAGTATCTCAATAAACTCGACATGTGTTATTTAAGGGTTATTAACTTGTGACTAACATATACTTTCAGCATCTTGGTACTATCACTTAGATAGTAGATAAGTCATATAGATAATAGTTTTTGACTTTGCCATGTAATGATTCTTTTATATAATATGAACATTATCATTTCTTATATTTTGGTGTAATATCATCTAGTAGATTGATGGAAGGTTCAAAGATAAGTAAGGAAACCTTTAAAAATACTAGCACAGGTTCCAAAACATCCTCTTCTACCAAGAAAGAAGATCATCTTCTTCATGCATCATATATTATCACTCAAAAAGAAGTGGATTCTATCCTTAAGCAATTTGGCATCACAAGTATTGAAGCCATTTCACCAGTCCTTCTGGTAGAATTAATAACCCTCTAAAAGGATTTTTCACTTTTACCCCGATTCCCGTATGACACTCAGCATATCTTCCTTTCCTAGACTTTCTTTTATGGTTCCTGGAGCACATAAACATCACCCCAATCCAATTGACTCCTAATTCATATACTTATTTGACTAGTTCAGAAATTCTTACCAGGGAAGCTAAGCTCCCCTCTCTTAGTGTTGAAATTCTTTATACCATAGTTGGCCTTGCAAAGATAGGTGAGCAGCTAGGCAATCCTTTATATCACATTCATCCCCATCTAAAAAGCTTGATCATTAGTGCGGTATATATGGCTAAACGATAGGAAAACTAGTTTTTCTATGTTAGTTGCTACTTGAAGATTATGGGAACTTTCTCCATTATTAGTAAGTTCCTATTTTATATTACTTATACTATATTTATTGTTCCCTTACAATAAATGGTTTTCTTTTAGATCTGACCCCTAAGAAGTTAAGCCCCACTAATACCGAGACCGTTGAGTCCCTAACTCTAACATTTGAGAAAATAGGTGACAGGCTTATTCTCTTAACAGAGGCGAACCTTTTTCATTACTTATTGATTCAAGAAAACTATATAGTACTTAGAGAGCCTCCAATGATGAAAGGCAATGCATAGAGGAAAACGATCGTTTGTTATCAACAACCGTAATGCTTTCTCGACTTCTTCTCCAGGTCAACTTGAGCCTGCCGATATAGTTATGGTCTTACTAACTTTTGTTTTCATTTTAGGCTCGTCCACCTTAGTAGCTATCTCTACGGAGAAGGAGACCATAAGTGAAGATCCCAAAGAAAAGAAAAGTAAAGATGGCACATCTGCCTTGACTCGGATTCCTGAATCTCAATCTCTTAGGCATGTTATTGCTAGCTCATTTAAATCTACAAAAATGAAATTGAGTGATAGTTCCGCTACTACTTTCACTCCTAACAAGAAGTTCAGGGACGGGCTTATGTATTTCCTTTTATTATGGAGAAAGAACCATCAGTAGATATCGATTCAAGCACTGGGGCCATAAACCTTGGCTCTTCTAGGGAAAGAAGTCATCAAATGGCTGAAAAGGAGCAGTCGCAAGTCTCGTTTCTTCATATTACTTTTTCAGGTACTCTTGGGGGACTGAACCGTCTTTGCAAGGAGCTTGGATTGTATATCTCTTTTGATTACCCACTCCCTTCCAAGTCATATCCTCCATCCCCTACTAGCAATTTCATTGATCTTCTCCAGCTGGTCGTCCAGTCTCCATCTTTTATTGCTCTTAAGCCACCACCGCTTTGCTATTCTTAAGCAGCTTTTATCGATGTATCCTTCTCGTTTGGCTGTTTCAGGTTCCTAACTTTCTATAAAATATTTAATTTATGCCTGTTACTTTTTAGGGGGCTAAGATTATGTTCCAATTTTAAGATGATGCCTCCACATCTTTCAGTGTAGTTTCCAAGCTCATGGAATAAGTTTCTTTGCTCAATAGTCACATAATCGACATTACTACTATAAAGGATGAGGCTGTAAATGAGGAAGAGAAACTTGCCACTTCACTTGATGAAGTGAAAACTTCACTTAATAAAGAATCAAATTTTAAGTGATAAAGTGAAAGCTTTAGGGATGGGGCTTGAGGAGGCTGGTATGAAGGAGGCTAAGCTTGTTGAGGAGAATGGATTCTTAAAGGAGAAATTGCAAAGGGAAAGAATTCCCTTGAACACATGAACTGAGATAATTAGTGACGCAAATCAAAAGGTGTCTCATTTTGTCGATGTGATTCTGGATACTATTATCAAGGAATCCTACGAGAAGGCACTTTTCATAGCATATTCCAACAATATCCAACGATGCCTAGATATATACTTCCCCTCTATTCCTCTGGCTTAGAATGAAAATTTTAAAATGAAATCCAAAGCTATGTTAGAGGAAATATATGCATCTGGAAAAGAATCTTCTGAGGAGGAGGAGATTGATGCCAAAAAACTATTGGCCTTTGATGACCCTCTAATAGACAAAGAAAAAGAAACTGATGAGGAGGGGTTGATGATGACAGTAATAAGAATGATGATGACCATTATGATAGTGGTCATGATGATGATGACGACAATAATGATGGTGATAAAGGCGATAATAGTGATGGAAAGGGTCTCTCTGGATAGGCAAATGGGAAGGATGGATCGGAAGGTGCTAACCCGGACTTGGCAGCAGACATTACTAAAATTCCTAATTCTCCAAGTAAAGGTTCTCTTCCGAAAGACAATGCTCTTCAAAGCAACAAACCGAAAAGGAAGGAACAAACTCCTTCATCTTAATTTCCACTCTCTCGGGTATGGATCTCTTTATTTAAATGTCTTAGATTACCAAATAGTTTTTAGTTAGCATGTTGATTATTTTAGTTAAGGAGAAAATCGAAATATCATTATGAAGTTATGCTTGAAAAGAAACAAATGGAAATAAATCGATTGAATAGAGAGTTGGATAGAAAAATGAAAGAGTATAACGAGTTGTTTGAGAAACACAAGAATTTCACCACTAGTGCATGAAAATTAATTTTTTTCAAAGAGAGGCAAGTTGCTCCATGGATGATGAAGGCGTGCCTTCATTGGAAGAAATTATTGGTGGAGAATGCAGAGTTAATGACCCTCCTTTGAATGTTGATTTATGATAGGAGCACTTTGGAAGAATTTCTCTACAAAGTTTGCTCTAGGGGTGTATTTGTTGATTTTTCCTATTTAGGCGACAATTGCGGTGGTTTTCTTAGACGCATTCATCATAGATACTTGAATGAACACGTGTCCGATCCTCATTTCGGGGCATGTTGGAATCTCCTAAGAATTGTCTATATCCCTCTTTCTTCTCTCTCTCCTCCCCCTAAAAAATCAAGTATAATAGGAAGAGATTTATTTCTAAACTATACGAGAAATTAATCTTGTTTAAACCTGAATGATTGTATAATTGTAATATGTATCCCAAGTAGCTTATGAACTTTACCGTTTTTGTTTTAATATTATCATTCTAATTTTAATATATCATATAGATTAAGAAATCTCAAGCAGTCCTGTTTCTATGGAACTCTTGAGTAAATATGTCGAATTAAAGAAGGATTTTGATGAAAAATCCTTAATTCTTAAGACATCGGAGTTAGCGAGGCACTGCTTCCTTAGAGACCTTCAAGAAATCTACATGTGATTTCCTCACTTTTGCTTCAATTTCTTAGGTGAGGAAATGAATAAATCATTGAGTGAAATTTGAACTGATCACGCAAAATTAATATGTGATCATCCTAGCTCTCCAGCTAAGGAATTAGACTATCATCGATTCCCCCCAGCTAATACCCTAGAAGGAATTAAGGCTTCTTTTGACTCTATTCTTACCCAAAGGGTCATGTGAAAAGGCCAAAACCGGTATTTGGAAACTTTAATTAGCTAGTTGAATGTCCTAAAACAAATTACGATGCAATTTAGATTTTCTTATTGTTTGCAAACTTTTTTTTATTAAAGAAGAGGATACTTCTTTCATATACTAATTTTCTTTCTTGCTTTCTCTTTTCGTTAGGAAAAACAATTGACCTTTGTATCTGTTGGCACAAATATCCTTGCCCGAATCGACTTTGTTAAGGACAGGCTGAAGGCAGAATTTAAGAAGAAACACTCTTTACAAGGCACTCTAGCTTTACGATTTCTAAATAATCTTGATGTGCAGAACTAGCATGACAAATAATACGAATTAAGGTCCATATTTGTAGATGTGAAAGAAGTAAATTCCGATTTAGAAAAACAAATTAAGGAAAAGGATAAGAGAATTCAAAGATTGAGTAGGAAAGTAAAAATTATTAGCCAATCTAGACTTTCTTCTCAAAACATCGAAGCTCATACTGAAATTGCTCGATTACATCAAAAAGTTTTGGACCTTAAAGTGCAATTGCTAAAAAGTCAGGTGAGCTATCAATCTCTAGAGTCTATCGCAAAAAAAGGTGAATCTAGTCTTTCTACTCTAACTCATCATGAGAGGTTTTCCATTCTTTTAAATCTTCCTTCAAGATTGGATGATAAAGAAATGGCTAAATGGAGTCAAAGAGATAGGTTTCAATATATGCATCTTTTTAATAGATGGCGGAGAGATAAATTTTCTATGCATCTCAAAGCTTATGAAGCTAAGGTTGAAGGACTCGACCGTGAAAAACACACCTCCGATCAAGAAATCGACAAATTGAAAGGTAAGATCAACATTTTGAAGGGAGAAAATAAAACTCTAGATCTTGCATTAAATATTCAGATTACATTGATTGATGATTCAAACACTATTCGGTGAAAGGAGAGGAAGCTTAAACAATTCCTATGTTTGGCAATCCGTCACATCATCGACTCTTCTCCGGTTGCTGAATATCTAAAGAAGTTAACCCAAAATTTTGACTTGTAGCTTGTAGATCTTGAGATAGATCCTTTTATGATTCAATTTTTGCACTTTTTACTTTGTACATAATATATTAGATTGTAAATAAATCTGTATTTAAACGTATGTTACCTCGAATTTATGGTATGTAGCTTTGAACCGAATACAGGTTCTTATTTAAAACTGCTTGATGATTAGTATCTTACTTTTCTATATTTTAAGCTTTCGATGTATAAACTGATATTCTGCTTGTTAAAAGAATTAAGAATCTTTCTAGTTAGGCTTTCAAAAAATCCTTCTGATAATAATTTAAATAGAAGTCCAGAGAACCATTCTAGTTATAGTGCTAATAGAAGTCCAGGAAACCCATTCAATAATTAATAAGAAAGACCAGAAAACCCATCTGTTAATAAAGAAGACCAGAGAACCATTCTAATTATAATGCTAATAAAAGTCCAGGAAACCCATTCGGTAATCAATAAGAAAGACCAGAAAACCCATCTGGTAATAAAGAAGACCGAAAAAAGCATCTAGAATTAATAGTAGAATACCAAAAAATCCATCTGGAATTAAAGAAGACCAAAAATCCTATTTGGAATTAGTAGAAGATCAATAAAATCCATCTGGCATTAATAATGGAAGATCAGAATACATGTTTGGCAATAGTAATGGAAGACCAAAACACATGTTTGATAATAGTAATCGAAGACCAGAACACCTGCTGGCAATAGTAATAGAAGACTAGAACACATGTCTGGCAATAGTAATGGAAGACAAGAACACATGTCGGGCAATAGTTCCTTCTTTTGGGATAACTGACTTTTGATGACACGTACTTTGGTAGATATTATTCTAGAAGATTGTTTTTGTTTTGAGGTGCCAGTTGGCACACTCTGATAGATCTTCCTCTAGAATATGGCCTTAATCCTTCTTTGGATTGAATTAAATTTGATTGATCTTCCTCTAGAAGACTGTTTTCGATCATTTGTTTTGATAGAGTGCGGTTGACTCGATTGCTTTTTGTCACCATAATAGATGAGAATTTCAACTTGGATCGAACCCCTTATCACCATCTTAGGTGATGATTTAGGTTTGTTGTCCGATGCATTTGGCTAGCTTTCTTTTCGCTGAACCATAGATTTGCCCGCCCTCCCACTAGGAGGTGCTTTAGTAAGACCATAGAGACGGTACTAAAGGCTTGTCCGGTGCTTTGGGCATGCTAAAGACTTAACCGTCCTCCCTTTAGGAGGTGCTTCAGTAAGGCCTTTGATGACGACACTGAAGGTTGGTTTGGCGCTTTGGACATGAAAACGGCTTAATCGTCTTCCCTCTAGGACGTGCTTCAACTACATAGCGTAGACAAGGGTTGAAGGCTTGTAGATGCTCTGGTCAAGCCTTTTCAAATGGAACTGAAAGCTTACTCTGACCTTCCTCCATGACGTGCTTTGACTAGGCCATCTTGGCGAGGACAAAGGCTTTAGCCCCTTATTACCATCTTAGGCGGTGGTTTAGGCTTTCCATTATTTTAGGAGAGTTTCGCTACTCAACCATGTAGATGCACTTATTTTGTTAAGAAACTCTTTCATTATTATGGACTTGATCAATATCTTTGTACAAATTCGTCAAGCTTTCCTTACCTTAAGAGATTATTGATTATTCCCTCCAAGCTTCGGTGGTGATTGGTGTTATGGACGTTAGAGCGATGGTAATGACAATATAACCCTCCGGGATTCCTTTCATTCTTTAATCGCTTCTTTTGCAAAAGCCAATAGTTAAGATTTTCTTTAGTCAGGAAGTAGATATTCTCATAAGAGGTGGTAAGGGAGCAATTTTTAGAAAGTCGCGATCTTTTGAAAGTTGATCCTTCTGAATTCCTTTTGGCACTCTTATGCATGATGGGCTCTATAACTTCCATAACAAGTTTTCTTTTTAAATAGTTTCAAGTTTCGTTTGGTTCTTGAGGGTAGTAAAGGGCACTATCCCACCATCTAGTGAATCGATCAAAGCCTTTGTTATTTCTCTTTCGAAAATGGTCCCCTTAGCTTTGATTTGAATTTCCTTCCTTAGTTTCAACAAGGTGCTATCCTTTTTTTACTGCTTTCCTAAGGAAAAGATTGGCGTAGGCCCTATTTGAAATGGATTCAAACTCCATCTATCTGGGTCGTAAGGTGCTACTTGTCTTCTCTTATTTTCCATGATTTGTAGCAACATGATCCTTAATATTTTCTCTTGATAAAGCCGGAGATCATTAGTAATTTAGTAAGTTAACCTAGTTATTTAAGGCTTGAAGGATCCTTGTTCGGAGATTTTAACACGATTAATTGGCATGACTAAGCAAAACTTAGTTGACGCGATTTATTGGTGTTAAGAATCAAGGGTAGGTTAGCTTGGAAGGAGATATGCTTGGTAGGTCAAGTCCTTTGAGCCCTATATATGTATTTCTGGGTAGTTCCACTTAGGATTTTAATGGATACGGAGGTTTGAGCTCACCTTTTAGGATCAAAATGTTAATTATTTCTTCATCGGCCCCATAAAATGCAAGGGAGTGAACCTTGGCAAATGATGGAGATTGGAGAGCCTAAACTTAACCTCAATAAGTGTTGGCACAAGGCAACACTTGGTTGAGTTAAGGCTTAAGAGGTGTGAATAACGGGCAAGCTCAAGTCCATTGTGAAGTAATTTGCAATGTCATATTAGATCATATGTTCATGAAGTAAATTCGCGAAGTCAATATGCAAAGGTAGAAATCAGCAAAGGACATTGATTCTTTATCGTCCTCGTATTCAACTTACGATAATCTATACATAGCCTTAACGATCAATTCGACTTCTTAGCAAACATTGCGGCTGCTCCCTAAGATGAACTACTCGGTCTGATAAAACTCTTGCCTTCCAGATCCACTAAATCCACCTTCAACTCCCTCATCTCTATAGGGATCATCCTGCTTGGCGGCCTACTCACTGGTTCTACTCTCGAAATCAAATCTATCCAGAACTCAATGGCTCGTTTCGGTGGAAATCCAACTACCGGCTCAAAAAACATCCGCTAATTCTCTGACTAGGGAAACTCGATTCAGCTCATCTTCCAAATTCCATAACACCCAACAAAGCATTCACCTCACTACTAAGGCTTCCTATGTATAAACAATCTTGTTGCTACAATCAGGGTTCCTAAGCGATATCTTCCTATCATGGAAAAATATCCTAGCATCATATTTACTTAACCAAACCATCCCAAGAATAATTCTTAACCCCATAAAATCAAACACATGCAAACTGCAAACAAAAGCATGACCTAATAATTCAAACTCTACCTAGTCACATCCAAGCCTAGGGTTGCATACCCTTCTATTTGACTCGCAGCTCGTAAGGAAGTAACTAAATAAGTGGGTTCTAGGTTAAGCTTATCTATCAAATATCTAGATATAAAAGAATGCGATGCACAAGTATCAAATGGAACACTAACAAACATACTATAAATCTAAAGCGTACCTCCCAAAATTGCCTATTCTTTCTCCTGAGCTGTCGGCTTCAAAATAAGAGGCTCTAATGCATACACCTTGCCCTTTCCATCCTGAGCGAGCTCCTTGCATTGATTTTCATAGTGGCCTATCTGATCGTAGTTGAAGCACCCGATGTTCTTCTTCCCGGTCACTACTTTCATCTTTCCAGCAGGACACTCATTGGCAAAATAACTCTTCTAATCGCACTTAAAACAAACCACCTCAGATTTTCCTTTCTCCGCAGTTCCTCCCTTCTGAGCACCCTTCTTGTGGAAGAACTTCATCTTTTGGCCTTGCCCGACCTAGACCTCCTTCACTCTACTCTTCTCCTGAAAAGCAAGCATCTCTTTGTTCCTTAAAGCCATCTCCACAATCACATCGCAGGGATCTCTAATATGCGGTAAAGTAGCCCTGGCCAGCTCAGGCTTCAATCCCTTGATAGACTTTTCATTCCTCTTCATCACTGTGTCTACTAATGCATATCCATATTTGGTTAACTCTTCAAACCTGCTGGCATACTCCAAAATAGTCATCTCTCCCTGTTCTAGCTTAGCAAACTTTCAAATCAAAACAAACTGCGTCATCACCGACATGAACCTCTCCTGGAACCTCCTTTTAAACTGCCCATGTCATAATCTCCTCATTCACTGCTACAGTCACATTATTCCACCAAAATAAAGTAGCTCCGTGAAGCTGTCTTGATTGAGCTTCAAATCTGCAAATATTCTATCGTAGTGCAACAATCAGTTTTCCACCTTGATAGCATCATCGGTTCTAATAAATGGCTTCCCTCCAAGCTTACTATAATCTCCACTCAACTTAGCATGATCATCGGCAACTAGAGCTTCCTAAATTCCTCCTCCCATTACTCCAACAGCAACTTTTTCTTGCATCATATTCATGAAAAACAGATACATGGCTTCCATTCTAACTTGCGGGACTCCAACACCCACATTCACTGCTTGTGCCTGACCTTGGGTCTCCTCGTATTTGGTCTGGCATTCCCATCGGTGTCCACCCCTTCTTGGTTAACTCTTCCTCTTCTACCATCCATATATGTATTCAAACCTCATAAGATATAGAAGGATAACCTAACAAAGATAGGAGACTAGAGGTAAAGCGTATGCTAATATATAGCAAATACAAGTACTTTACTATAGCATTATCCCATACCCCAATCTTACTCTAAGTCCTTAAGATTATGTTTTCAAAAATCATCCTGTAATTAAAGGCTTTCATAAACCTACGCTCTGATACCAAGTTGTAACATTCCCTATATGGGGGCCAAAAGCCAAGCACTACAAATGCTGTAGTCATCTATAGTATTAACTTCTGGTGACAAGATACAGTAATGCTAATAGTATCCATAATATCAAAAGCACTTGAATATGAACAAAATCACAAATTTCAAAAAATATCATTTTACTAGCTATATTTCAACACAAAAATTATATCCAAGTTAAATAATCCCTTAACGTTTCCCAAGCAATGATCAAATATATCATTTATAAAATACGCTAAGAGCGACATATGATGATCCCCTTCAGTTGACCAGAGTCAATATAGTCAAATATTTGACTTAATACACATAGTAGAAATAAATAGAATAAACTATAACTCCTAATTAGCTATCTGTCAGCCACCTGCTCGTCTTCGGAAGCTTTATTCGCCAAAATTATTAAAATCTCAACCCTCAGCCTTCTCAAATCAATTTTGAGCACCCGAGAGTTTAAAGGAAACAGAAAATTCAAGTCAGATATAAAGTCTGGTGTGAATAATACTATACATCTCGATTATTGTAATTAAGTGTGACTATGCCGCTTAGCGGAACGGGTTTCCCCTCACTTATAATCTTTTAAAACGTATCTTTTGAAAACCTTTTCTTGCAACCAAAATTGTTTATAATCTGTAAAGCATCACAATGTAAACATACATATCAGGTAATAAATGGACTATCTATTAGAACATTATAGTTTTATTTGGCTAACTATTAACCTTTGGTTAACTCTGGCCTACCAGAATATATAAACCAAATTTATCTAACATCTGTTAGACACTCTTCTTTTGGACGGTCTTTCCTTAACTTTCTATTAAATACTTCTCTTCTAGATGGTCTGTCCCTAACTAATCTTCTCCCTCGGTCACTTGATCCTAATGGTTTTGTGGGCTCACCAAAAACGTATCTGTATAAAAACATATAATCCTTCTTTATGTAATTATAATTTTAGTCTTACCTGTGATAAGGCCCTACATACTGAAATTTCGGACTAGATTAGCTAGGTCTAATAGGTAATGTATAGGGCATGGCCCTATACTAGTCCCATCTGGTATTCTAATATCCGAGTCGTTCTACTTAGGGAATCCTTCCCTTAATTTTCCTTGAAAATCTTTTCAAAGTGGTTTAAAACTGTTTGTACTAAAAATTCGGCACAACACTCTTTGGAAGTATTTGAAGAGATAAAATGAAGAAAATAAATGTAAAAGGAGGATTATCTAACAAACACTTCAAAAACAAAACCAGAAAAACATGCAAAAACACAGTGATTTAGAGTGGTTCAGCGTATCACATATGTCCACTATGAAATTGATGACTTTATTGATGTTTTCTTGCGGATTACAACCGATTACAATGAACTACAGTAGTGATTTTCGAGTACAATAGTGGTCATGTAGTGTAAAAGCGAATTCGGTAGAGTCTGGACGTTGGAGAGCTAAAAAGTCCTTTTTCTGTAGGCTTTGGGGTGCTATTTATAAGCATAGGCTGCAAATATCTCGCTCAGATCTCAGGAGACCTCTTCTGGCACGTGGGAGGGCCCACGCGATCGATCTCATATGTTTTACACTCGGTTTGTGATCGATACGAACCAATTTCGTAGCGATCAAGATTTGGCCCAATCGAGTTGAAATTTGGCATGAACATTCTTTAGGTTGTACGTAAGCTCCTATGAAATTTTCAAAGAATTGGGACTTGTAGATTGTGAGCCATGATTGATGCAAGTTTGGGTTTTATGTCGGCTGTCGCGGTCGAGTCGATCCCTTCATATCGATCAGCTTGAATCAATATTGAGCATGTGCCTGCAAGTTGTCATGGCGCTTGATTTTAAGATCGATCCGAAGATCATGCCAAATCGACCGAGTTTTCCCTATGCATGTGCCTTGTTCGAATCGATCTTACTTCTTGTTGTTTGAATCGATCAAAGCTACTCTATTCGTATCAAGTCCCATGGCTTTTTTCGTATCGATCTAAGTTGAACTATTCGTATCAATTGTGTAATCTTGTTCGTATCGATCGAAGTTGTTCCAACTTGATGGATATGAACAGATGGACGTGCGTGGGTTGACAAATACGAACAACCGATAATTTGATGGATATGAATAAGGCCTCGTTGGATCGATACGAACACGATGGGTATGAGGCGAAGTCTCTTTGATCGATATGAACATGATAGATGCGGACAGCGCGGGTCATTGATGGATTCGAATAGATCGACTCGATCATGGCTTTTTGATGGATACGAGTGGCTTGTTTACTTGAGTTGCATTGATCATATCTTGAGCATACGAACTCTGATTGACATGAAATTTGGAATGTTAGCTTTCATAGCTTTGTTTATCATGTCTTGTCAATTGTAGCTTGATCCGGACTCACACAAAATTCATTGATATCCATAATGAACCTACATGTAATCGATCTTCGGAACGAACTCTCCTTGGTTTCCAGTTAAGTTCTTGGTATCACAGCCTTGCCAAAAGGCGGGATAACATTTCCTCCCCAAAGGATGTCTTGTCAAAACACGACATGCTTTGAAAAGCTACAATCTTCATTCCAAATAGCTCCATCTGACTTGTTAAACAATTATCGTCTTCTCGTTGGAAGTTGTAATCTTTGACATACCCATAGAAACTTAAGTCATGAACTGTAGACTGCCGATTATTGTACAGCGTACTGCTGCAATTGATTTTTGTATAATAGTAATCTATAGTTTGTAGTTGTAATTGTTCATCAGGTGGGCATTCGACCTGTGAATTTGTAAAATTGAAAATTAGACCATCATACATGCATATATGTTAGCCTTACTCTTGTTAACGTTCGCATGCTTACAGGTTGTTGTAAATTTTCTTGTATCGAATTCCATATCTATCCTTTCCTAAATCAATGTGAAATTTGAGTTGTAATAATGCTCGATGGTTGTTTTGGAATATCCCTTCGTATCGATCCTCTCTTGGATCGATGTAAAAGGTTGAAAGATTGTTCTTGTATCGACGTAATTCGCATTGTGGATATGAAATAAACATTTCACGCCGAAGGACTTATGAAGGACGTGAATAGAGCAGCTGGTTCTCTGGGTACTACTTGTATCGATTGATACAAGTCTTCATGGGTTGTATGTTGATTGATACAAACAGTGCGTTTTGTATCGATGCGCCTTGACTGGAGTCGAAAATGGTGGATACGAACTACTGTTTCGTATCGATGGAATCGAATGTTTTAGAAAAGTCTTCATTGCACATTTCGTAACGATAAAGTTCGAGCTGTTGGATACGAAAAGCCAATTTCTATCGATCCGGGGTGAAACTGGCCGGAAGCGGTCGATAAGAATGAATGGGAGACGAATCATTTCTCTTCTTTTTTTGGGTCTATATAAATACCATTTCGCATTTAGAAGATTTTTACTTGCTCATTTTTCCTTTGCTTTCGTATCGACTAGAAAGCTCTAAAATAGAATCTTACCTTTACTTTCGAATTACACCGAGCTCTCAACCCCTAAAACCAACCGTTGAAACTAGGTAACTAGTTAACAAACTCGTGATAAAAACGATGAGGCTTGATGTTTGCATGCCAATCCACTTATTTCCACGGCCGATTCTGGTAAAACAGAGACCATAGATGGTCGAAGCGAGGTCGAGGAAAGTCAAAGTGGCATTCATGCTGTTTGGAGAAGAAGGATGGATGGACACGAAGGGATCGCTCATACCAGTTAAAGAGGAGTGATCCGCATCGATTGGAGAAGAAGTGGTGTTGAGGAAGCGACTTCTTATTGATAGGAGACGTTGAAAGTTTGTATCGATCTGGGGATATCGATACGAAGTAGCTACCCTATTTATCGATACGAAGATGAAAGGCTTGCTGATCGATATGAACTGGAACTTCGGGTGATCGATACGAAGTCTCTTGCTTCACGACCGATACGAATTGAGCCTCTAGTGATCGATCCAAGTCTTGACCTTGATGGATATGAATATTTTGATCGATCGAACATTTAACTCCAGCGAGCTTCAATCTGACATGATTGGACTTGACTGTTGAACAACATATTTGACTATCCTTCGATGCTCGTCGATGGAACTGTAACTTAACAAACTTTAAACAAATTTTAACTTGGATCGGTCTCTAAAGTCCGAATGGCATAGTTGTGACGGTCAGTGATGAAGGTTACTTCAATTGAATTTTGAAGTCTTGTCGTTTGCATATTTTCTCATACTCTGTAGAATTTTTGAAGTAACATGTAGCGCTGCACTTGCACATTCATACACTTCACACAGGGGGATACACGGGCTTATTATCGTCTAACCAAGGTTTTTCATAGGTTAGTTAGTTATGGAGTCTACAAGCTCACAACAGCCGGAACTTCAAAGCTCGCTTCCCTTAACGATAGAGACAACGGTCATCGCGGCCGAAGTTATAGATCTAGCTCCGGATGAGCTACCAGGTGCTACTTTTATCGGTAACCCACAAGATTTTGTTCTATAAAACATCTCCGAAGACATGCTGGGATGGATATGCCTAAGGCATGGTTTGTTGTTGTACGACATGTTATTGCCAGGACCGAATGATAGATAGCATGCTCCACCGGAGGGGTTTACTGCTTTCAATCGCCATGCATTTACAGTTGGAACACTTCCTTCGTTTAACCAATACATTAGAGAGGTGCTATCTTTCTTCGGAATCGCCCCCTCTCAATTACACCGTAATGGATACACTCTGTTGAACAGCCTGTTCATTGTATTTATGGAGCATCTTTTTCGACCGCCGATCCTGATCGAGATTAGATACTTATTTAATGTTAAGAGTCGGGGAGATAGCCCTTCTTTTACGTTCCTGGAATCGGTCAGTAATTGTCAAGTGGTAATGGGATCCTGGTCTAGGCTGAGTTACTTTTGAACGGAGTGGTTTTATGTCCGACGCCCTCTGAGATTCGCCAGCCGATAGTTAGTCAAACGTAAGTGCTGCGATCTTTTCAAGTAGTTAACGAGATAATCATAGCTGATACCAAAACTAATATCTTCTTTCCTTTACAGTCGTAATTCCATGACCCAAGGGCGCACAGTTTAAGGAGATAGTTCACGTCCTCTAAGAAATGCTGGATGAGATGGGGGAAATAGGGTCGGTGTTAACAGACCGAAACTTGAAGACCATCAGGTTAATCGAGCGAAATTATAGTATAAGGCTCGAAGGAATATTGAGGACAGTCCCGATGAGACGGGTGAAGCGTAAGACACCTGGGATTGTAATAGCTGAAGAGGGTGGTGATGAAGATACACACATCGATGATGAACCCCTTGTCGGGACCTCTGGCAGCTTTAAAGATCTTGAGGGAAGGAGAAAAGGAAAGACCGTAGCTAATAAGCGTTCTAAGTCTGGAAGATGGAAATCTATGATCGTATCTCTCCTTGTTTCTGGTATTAGAATTTCAGAGGCTCCTCCCTCGCAAGTGGAGAACCTTTTCGAAGGACTTGTTGATATCCCAATTCCTGATTATTTGTCACTCCAACACGACACCGGATTGGAGGAGTTTCAGAGTGCCTTAAACTTAAGCGAGTCTCTTCCCACAAGTGTGGCCGACATTTCCAGCTGGTCGGGGGGTTGCACATACACACGCACTTTACGGCACTGCGCGATTTTCGATTGCAAGCTGTTTACTTCAGGAGATTACTAACTTTGTTTCTCTTACTTTGCAGGTACAATGTCTGGACCTGGGTCGATATTGGGGAGTCTTCGCTCAGCTCGCCGATCTTCTTCATACTACGAGTCACGTAAGAGAGAGGAAGAGAGGGATTATGATCGTGGATATTCTAGTCAAGAAAGATATAACAGAGATAAGGATAGGGACTACAATCACAGGTCCCGATAAGCGCTCTCCGCCTCCTAGAATCCCTACACACCCCTCGAGCTATGGAAAACAACCTATAGAGCCTCCCCGCTATAAACTATCTTCGCAAGCCACTAGGCCTGAGTCACACCGTCGCAGACATGAGGCCAAAAATCCCGCCTTCACTGAACAGGCTATTACTGGGCCCACCGAAGAAGGGTTATTAGAATCGCACAACTGAAGAAGGATTTCCCGAATATTTGCTTTGATGGATACATCTTCCCTCCACATTTAAAGATAATTCCAACAGAAGCGGAGAATACGATGCACGATTATATTCACGTCATCTATACTCAGTATAAGGAGTGGTCGAAAGTCGTAGAGAAAGCATCGAAGTTGGCCTTTGAGTGGGCGACCACCATAGAGAAATTAGAAAATGAGCTCGCAAAGAAGGACCGAATCATCCAAGTGCTTAATGATGAAGCTGAATCCTCCCGAAAGTTAGAAATAGAGGCCATTCAAAAGGCTGACAAGGCAAACTTGGCCATAAAGAGGATGAGGCAGACACACTTTGCTCTGGTGAAGGAGATGGGCCATCGGAACACCACTGTCATTATCGAACGGGATGCGGCTCTCAAAGAACTTAACAGGCTTAAAGCCAAATCATCTGAAATTATTGAAGAAAGGGATGACGCAATGGCTAAAGTCCGTGTGGTGGAGACCGAGGTCGAGGAGAGGGTCCGAATGGCGGAGTCCAGGATAGAGCTGATATCGAAGATCTCCTCATCACTTATAATGCTAATGTGCTGAAGCACAGGAACCTAGATGGATCGAAAATTATCCGATACATTTTCACAATGCCTGGGACCGATTGGTTGAGGAGGAGAAGGTGGTGCATCTGGGTGAATCAATTGACGAGTTTGAGCTTGAGAATCGTATGCTGAATGAAGATGAAAGAAAGATTCTCCATGAGTCGATGATTTCACATGA
The DNA here is from genome assembly GCA_030765085.1 of Allium cepa. Lineage (NCBI taxonomy): Eukaryota > Viridiplantae > Streptophyta > Magnoliopsida > Asparagales > Amaryllidaceae > Allium > Allium cepa. The sequence continues at coordinate 911,470,556 of CM060931.1, read as the reverse complement.
AAAGGAGAGGCTAGACACCCAATACACGGAGGTTGGAGAAGGTTCATGTGTTAAGCATCACGATGCAAGTACTGAGATTCCTGCGTCAATCCAACCTGATTCTGCACCCGCTGGTGATCCCCAATCCGTCCCTTCTTACAATCCGGATCAGCCGCAGTTATCTCCGGCTAGAGAGCACACTTCTGAAGTCGTTCAGCCATCCGCGAGCGAAACTTAGGAAGGTATTTTGAACATTCGTCATACATGTTCATAATAAGGAGCTTGATTTGAAGTGTTTACTAACAGTCTTTCTTTTTCTCTATCCAATGACCGGAGTTACACCGATTGTGCCTCTTGCAACTCAAGAATCGCATCAAGCGCAGGAGGCCATCATTACTGAGGTGACCACCACAACAACGACTGCACCGATTGATGGAACGTAGGGTGCACATTCTCTTTCGACGAACAGATGATGGAGGAACTTCTCGGTTATCACAGTGAACCTTTTACAGACCTACCATTTGTTAGAGGCGAAAGCGCACTTGCTACTGGCTCTTCAATGCCGACCACTGATGCCCCCAATGAGGCTCAAGTAATTCATGAAGAAGAGATATTGGATGAAATCGATGCTGAGATAGAGGCAGCGGCTCTTTGCGGTTTTTGGAGGTAGAATGGCAGCACATGGCCCGACTCCACTGAAAATGACATCACCCAGTGGTGCAATTATGGATACCAGCTCGTTAATCCCGCCTCCAGTAGTGAATCCAACCCCTCCGACTCTGCCTGTAGGAAGTATTCCTATTCATTTAAGCTCGGAGAAGGAGGCAGATATAATGCCAACTATCGGAGACCAACCGCCGAAAGGTAAAGGCTCGAAGAGGAAAATTAGGCAGCTCGAGCGGGTCCACGCCGAAGGGGAAACCAAAGAATAAAAGAGAATAGATGCTCCTCGACTCATTTTTGAGTAGATAGGAATTTTGTTTTATCCTTTTTAGGCCGTGTATAAATGCGGGTTCGGCCCTTGCTAGTGGGAATTTTGGAAATAACTTGTACATGAATTTCTTCCACAGATATTTGAAATGAAATTTTTATTTTGGTTTCAAATCAATTATTGTTTGTTTGCTTAAGTGTTCTAGTATTTAAATCCCAATTCAGTGCAATTATTAAGTTTTAGCTTCCGAGTCAAGTCTGCGTTTATTCTTCAAGTCCTGAAATCACGGACATGAGTAATAACTGGAGATTAAGTTGAATTTTGATGTTGCACTACTTCAGTCAATGGTTGACATTTAAGTTCTTCCCCCAGTTTCGGGATGAGTTGTAAAGATCGGCCAGCGATTGCATTTCACCTTCATTGCGCTGAGCTAAACAACATTGAATTGATGCTGAAACAAGTGAAAGTCGAGTGGTCGAATCACACTCGCTCACTTATTAATGATCACATCCGTGCTCCAGGGATTTGCATTTGTACTTCGGTGGTCGATCATGCCTGTTCAAGTTTTAAGTATGTGTCCATGCTCCGAGGACTTAAGTTATTTTACGAGTGGTCATTCACAACCATGTTATGTTTATACTCTGACCACACTCTAGGGACTCAGAGTTATTTGCGATCGATACTCTGGTTCGCACTCTAGGAATCCCGAGATTGTCGACGTTTATACTCTGACTCGCACTCTGTGAATCCAAAGTTGATGTTTATACTCCAACTCACACGCTAGGAATTCGGAGTCGATGCTTATACTCTGACTCGCACTATGGGAATTCAAAGTTGGTGTTTATACTCCAGTTCGCACTTTAGGAACTTAAAGTTGATATTTATACTCCAATTCGCACTCTAGGAATTTGAAGTTGGATGACAGATGGTTAGTTGCATCTACTTAGCTTTTAGGACTTCGTTCGCATTCCGAGAACGATGAATTTACCAAGATCGTGGATGGTCGATTCACATCCACTCTAGGTCAAAAAGTGAGGTCGTTAGATGGACGGGTCCATCCTGCTCGAACTTGGTTAGGATATGGTCGAAGTCGTTAGGTAAATGGATCTACCCTCTTCAAAATCGCACTCATAAGTTTATACTCCAGATCGCACTCTGGGAGACTAGAGTTAGTTGAAGGATTGTCATGTATCAATCCTTCTTTGGCTTCAGTGTGATGGCTTGCCCTTGAGCTCGGGTTTCAGTTAGTGAGTAGCTAGTTGTATCACAGTCACTCCCTGTTTGAATAAATTCCACCGCATGATGGAACTTAGCTCTTCGTGCATCGTGATGCTTGTATGTCACATTCGATAAATCACAGCTCTGGCTCGAAGAGATGGCATTTTATTGCTGAGATGAAAAAATACAACAAAGTCAGTTACCTTATTAGAAATTCAAATTTTGAAATGAAAAAACAAATTACAGTTGAAAAATAGACTAAAGTAAATAAAGCCTGTCATTTGTAGTAGCGATAGAGACTTTCACTGTTTCGGGCTTTCGGCAAAGTAAGACCGTCAACGGTCGATAACTTGAATGTGCCATCTTCGAGCTTTCATTCAATCACATGCGGTCCTTCCCACGTTGGTTTCATGTGCGGAGGAACTGGGTAGATTCTTTTGAGGACGAGATCGTCGAGTTCAAAGGTTTGAGGTCGGACCTTGGCATTTTATAATCGGACGACTCGACTTCGGTATGTGGCTTCCTTCAAATCAGCCTCTTCGCGCTTCTTATCCAATAAATCCATGGATTCAGCAAGTAGTATGGCGTTTATCTTTGGATCATAATAAGTCACATGATGAGAAGGTACTTCCATCTCGACTGGAATAATGACTTCTGAACCGTAGGAAAGAGAGAATGGAGTGTGCCCAGTCGCGGATTTGTAGGTTATTCAGTAGGCCCATAAAGCCATAGAAAGTTCATCACCCACTTGCCCCCAGCCTTTTCCAGTCGTTTATTTATAATAGACTTGATAACCTTATTAACAGCTTCAACCTGGTCGTTCGCTTGAGGTGTGCAACTGTAGAGAATTTCTTTTGAACGTGAAATCATTGGCAGAAATCCTTAAATTCAACGTTGTCGGACTGGATTCCGTTATCAATAATGATGGTATGTGGGAGACCAAATCGGAAGATAATGTTGCAGACTATAAAGTTGATTATCTTCTTCGTCATGATTGTAGCAAGAAGTTCAGCTTCGGCCCACTTGGCAAAGTAATCAACTGCAACGATGGCGTACTTCGCACCACCTTTGGCCAAAGGTAGAGAGCCAATGATATCGATGCCCATATTGCAAACGGCTACGGACTAACCATTTGGGTTACCTTAGTAAGTGGGGCTCTAGGAATTCGAGCATGCTTTTGACATTTATCACATTTCCAGGCATAATCTGCTGCATCGTGGTTTATAGTCGGCCATTAATATCCGTATCGGAGTACTTTCTTAGTGAGAGCTTGCCTCCCAATGTGATCGCCACATTCTCCTTCGTGAACATCATGTAACACTCGCTTAATTTCATCGTGGGCAATACATCATAGTAATGGAACGGAGTATCCTTTTCTATACATGACTTCCATTCTAGATAGTGAACCGCGAGGCATTTTAGAGAATCTGTCTCTTCTCACTCCTGCGCTTAGGTAGCATTCCTAATCGAGGTAATTTCGGAGCGGAGTCATCCACGACTACTTATGGGGAGTGATTTCAAATATCCAATCTGTCTCCATCTGACCAATGCTTAGGGAAGATAACATTTCCATAGGAGAGTCCCATTTGTTGTGCTTCCCCCGTACTTGGTAAATTTGCCAATGAATCAGCCTTTTGATTGCGCTCACGGGGTATGTAGAAGATAGCATAATAATCAAACTGATCAAGTATCTCCTGGACTTGAGCTAGATAAGCAGCCAGTCTTCGATCTTTTGCTTGATACTCACCCCGAACTTGACACACAACTAATTGTGAATCACAATAAATTTCCACAGCAATGATTCTCAAATCTCGGACGAGTTTCAATCCGGCAAGTAAGCTTCATATTCAGCTTCATTATTGGTCGCACGAAAATAAAACTTTGGAGCATAACATATGGACCAACCTTCGGGGGTTTCAAGCACGACTTCAGCACCCGAGCATCGGTCGTTTGATGCACCATCAGTGTGCAGCTTTCAGGTATACTCGGGAGATACACTGGTTTCGGTCAAATCCTGGGATAGTAAACTCAGTTATAAAATCTGCTAGGACTTGTCCTTTAATGGGTTACCTTGGAGTGTAAGCAATATCAAACTGGCTCAATTCGATATTCCATTTGAGTAACCTACCAGACGTCTCAAGCCGCGTAAGGACCTATCATAATGGCTGGTCGGTGTAGACAATGATAGGATGAGCCTGAAAATAAGGATGGAGCTTCCTTGAGGCAACAACGAGACAATAAGCCAACTTCTCTAGTTTCGGATAATTTCTCTCATGTTCAATCAGTAGTTTGCTAATATATTAAACTGGTTCTTACACTCGGTCTTCCTTCCGAATTAGCGCAGCACTTATCGTGTTTTCTGATACCGTCAGGTAGATTTACAACTTCTAATGATCGATAGGCTTTGACAAAATAGGTGGTGTGGAGAGATGTTGAATCAGTGCTGGGAATGCGCCTTCACACTCCGCGGTACATTCAAAGTTTCGTTTCCCTTTTCGGATCAGATCAAAGAAGGGAATGCACTTGTCGGTGGATTTTAAAATGAACCTACTCAATGCTTCTACTTTCCCGTTAAGGCTCTAGACTTGTTTTTATAGTCCTCGGAGTTTCAAGATTTCTGATCTCCCATATCTTTTCAGGATTGGCTTCGATTCCTCGAGCATTGACTACAAAACTAAGGAATTTTTCGAATGCGACCCTAAAGTGACATTTCAATGGGTTAAGCTTCATTCTATACTCTCGGAGGATGTCGAACATTGATTCCAAGTCTTTGATATAGTCAGTGGAAAAATGCGACTTCACAAGCATGTCATCCACATATACCTCCATGGTCTTTTCGATCTGGTTGGCAAACATTCGATTGACTAATCGTTGATAAGTAGCACCGGTGTTCTTGAGTCCGAATGGCATGACCTATAAGAGTAAAGTCCCAAATTAGTTATGATGCTGGCATGTTCCTGATCAGGTAAGTGCATGGATATCTAGTTGTAGACAGAATACGCATCCATGAAGGATAAGAGTTCATGTCCAGCTGTTGACTATACGAGCTGATCAATTCTGCGAAGTGGGAAACTATCTTTAGGACAAGCTTTATTTAAGTATTAGCAATCAGCACATGTTCTCCATTTCCCATTAGGCTTTCGGACAAGTACAGGATTTAACACCCATTCTGGATATAATGCATCTCGGATAGATCCATTTTCTTTAAGCTTTTCTACCTCTTCTTTAAGGGTGATAGATCTATCTGGATCCATAGCACGCTTTTCTGTTTAATCGGGATATACCACAGGTCAATATTCAAAGTGTGGCTCGCGATGTCCAGTGAGATCCCACACATGTTAGAATGCGTCTAGGCGAATACGTCGTGGTTCACTCGGAGAAATTCAACCAATTCCTTCTGTGTCTGTAAGCTTAACCGAGATCCAATCTTTACCATCTTTGAATCGTCATCGTCATCGATCGGGACATCGATTGTCAGTTTGACCAGGGAAGCTTGACTGTCCTTACTTTCATCTTCACTTTCAGTATCTCTCGGGTCAAGATACCTATGGAATTGGTTGGGGTGCCCGGGCCTGGACCTAGGCACCAATTGTCAATTATCAGCAAAACGGACGTAGAGAGATTCCTCTACGCCCTTTCCTTTCGTTGTGCCCCATGCAGCTTAGCAACATAACAGGCTCATCCAGCAGCCTGATCTCCTTGAACGACTCCAACTCCACGATTAGTGGAAAACTTTAGAGTCAAACACCATGGGGTAATGGCTGCCCTGAATTCAGCAAGGGTCGGTCAATCCAAGAAAGCATTGTATGGGGATTCTATGTCCAACACAACAAACTGCAATATCTGGAATCTCCGGCGAACTCCAACTCCCAACTCCACTGGTAGATACACCACTCTAGTGGGTATAGTTGCGCTCTCATTGAAACCATGGATTCGAGACTGGTAAGGCTTCAAATCTTTGGCTTCCATCTTCATTTGGTCATAGGCTCGCTTGAACAAATTATTAACAGAACTTCCACTGTCGACCAAGATCCTCTTAATCCAAGCAAGACCTACTTGAGCTGATTTGACAAGTGGATCAATAGTGGGGGCTTCGAATGTATCAATGTTTCTATTTCTGAACACGATGTCATTAGTCATCATCTTTTGTTGTTTGGCCGGAGCCCCTTCATCAAAACCATTACAACAGTAGAAGTCTGCAGGCCTAATAGAACTGGCATACGACTCCATATCCCTCCAGCTTCGGTCTACTGGATGAGGATCACCACTTATAGTGTTTATCACTAACCTCCTGCCAGTACTAGCGGGTTCCTCCTGTCTCGCCTGATTAGGTACATTATTTTGACTCGAAGGGCCCGCACCCCCAGACTGCGGTGCCCGCACAAACTGTTCCTACTTCCTCTCTCTAATCAACTTCTCAATGAGATCTTACAAATGGCAACACTCAATTGTATTGTGGCCGTAGCTTTCGTGAAATCTACAAAATTTCTCTACCTGTATCTGCCTCTCCGATGATGGCTACGGAGCAAGCCTCTTATACTGGATAGTATTACAAGTTTGTAGATATACATTCTCCAATGACATATTCAGAGGAGTGTAATTATCGAACATAGGAGCTCTACGTCGTGGACCATGGTTCTAATCCCGCTTTCTGTTATGGTTCCCATTGCCTTTTTGCTGAGTCTATTTATTCTGAGTATTTAATTGCACTTTCCCGAAACTCTTCCCGGATTGTTTAACTGCAACATTACTTTGGATTCCTTCCATACTTGGCCCTGCGTCATCCTGCTTTCTAGACTATTTGCATCCTCCCTTCTCAAGAATTGGGCTGCCTTGGAATAGAAAAGGCCCAATAATGTAGGTGGTTTTCCGGCCAACCAGTTGCCGAATTTAGAATCCGGGTCAATCCCCTTAGTCAATGCCATAAGAATGGAGTTATCGTTAGGGTTGCTGATCTCAACACACGCAGCATGGAATCTTTCTAAATAACATCAAAGTGTCTCTCCATGAGCTTCAGTGACAGTAGACAGAGTGTTAACATCCTTTGGTCTTGCGATATACATCTGAAACCACTCGACAAACTTGGTTGCTAGTTGGCCAAAACAAGAAATAGATCGGGGTGGAAAACTAGTGAACCACATAGTAGCCATGCCCTCCCAAGAGATCTAGAAGCTTCGACATTTAATTGCATTGTCAGCCCGTGCATCACTCATCGACCACTCATACTTCAAGATGTGTTGGTTGGGATCAGAACTTCCTTCATAGACTATTAAAGTCGGCATCCTAAATCGCTGAGGCGGTTCAGCATAAAGTATTTCATCGGTAAAGGGAGTATCACTCTGGGAGATTCCCCAGTCGTCATTTGTGAGGCCTTGACTCTCTTGAATCATCTAACAGGTCATTGTGGGGATGTATGGCATTTGTACATTCTATGCACGCTGAGCCAAGGTGTGGTCAGGTTCCACAATGCGAGGTTGGACCGGTCGTGGTTGATGGTTTGTATCTCACCTCCTTAGCTCGAAGTTCTCTAGAACATAGGGTTCGGGAGTATGTCCATGTTGACGATGGTTCGGATCTGACTGATTCCGAGCATCAACTCCTGGTTCAAGAGCAGTGGTGGTAGAGCAGTTGTCTGTGGTGTAATAAGGAGCAGTACCTCCCCGGGAGGAGGGTCCAGTCTGGTAGCTGGTTGACGGGCCAACTCTAGGTTGCCCAATGTTCGGCGTAGGTTGATGTCCGGTAGCTTGAGTGTAACTCCCGTCTAGCCGTGGGCGCATAGATCTGCGGTGGTAATCCGAAGAGGCTGAACTCTCCGTGGATGAATAGAAGCCCTGATCCCGGCTGGATCTCCTACGCCTTTGGTGATTTAGTTGATTAGTCAATTCGGATTTGCACGCAGCTGTTGAGTGGGTTGCTGACTGCTCTGAGTCAGCTCTTGCATAAGCATCTGGAATTCTTCCCTGGTAATGGGGCCTGATGGATCTGATGGTTCGGCGGCATTCTGATTAGGTGAAGGTAGTTGTGCAGAATTCTGTCTGTCCCGTCCTTCTTGATCTGCAGCTATAGAGGCAGTCCTTGTACTAACCATGATGGATGATGAAGTTCATTCCTAGATCGGATGCAAATCGGAATAGGATGGAAGAACTCTGAACTTAAGATCTGGATCTTCTTCTCAGATTTATGCAATCTAGTATCGGTAGTAGATCTAAAACGCAGGAGAAAACTATGTTGTTCACTGTGAAAGCACCAAAGTGTTTGTAACAAAAATTGGACACAATACTCTTTGAAGTATTTGAAGAGATAAAATGAACAAAATATATGTAAAAGAGGGATTATCCAACAAGCACTTCAAAAACAAACTAGAAAAACACGCAGAAATACAGTGATTTAGAGTAGTTCGGCGTATCACCTAAGTCCATTATGAAATTGATGGCGTTAATGATGTTTCCTTACGGATTACAATTGATTACAGCAAACTATATTAGTGATTTTTGAGTACAACAGTGGCCTTGGAGTGCAAAAGCTAATTCGACAGAGTCTGGACGTTGGAGAGCCAAAAAATCCTTTTTCTGTATGCTCTAGGATGCCGTTTATAGGCGCAAGCTGGAAATATCTCACTCAGATCTCAGGAGACCTCTTCTGGCATGTGGATGGGCCCACGCGATCGATCCCATGTGTTTTACACTTAGTCCACGATCGATACGAACCAATTTCGTATCGATCTAGATTTAGCCCAATCGAGTCAAAATTAGGCATGAACATTCTTTAGGTTGTACGTAAGCTCGTGTGAAAATTTCATAGCATTTAGACTTGTACATTTTGAGTTATGATCGATGAAAGTTTGGGTTTTATGTCGATTGTCTCGTTCGAATCGATCCCTTCGTATTGATTAGTGCGAACCGATATTGAGCGTGTGCCTGCAAGTTTTCATGGCGCTGATTTTTGGATCGATCGAAGATCATGCCGGATCAACCGAGTCTTCCCTTTGCACGTGGCTTGTTCAAATCGATCTTACTTGTTCTTTTTCAAATGGATCGAAGCTACTCTATTCGTATCGAGTGTCGTGGCTTTGTTCGTATCGATCTAAGTTAAACTATTCGCATCGATAGTGTAGTCATGTTCGTATCGATCGAAGTTGTTCCAACTTGATGGATACGAACAATGAATAATGTGATGGATACGAACAGATGGACGCGCTTGGGTTGATCTATATGAACAACCGATAATTTAATGGATAAAAATAATGCCTCACTGGATCGATACGAATACGATAGATGCGAGGCAAAGTCTATCTGATCGATACGAACATGATGGATGTGAACAGCGTGGTCATGGATGGATTCGAGCATATCGACTCGATCATGGCTTTTTGATGGATACGAACGACTTCTTTACTTGAGTTGCATCGATAATATCTCGAACATACGAACTCCGATTGACTTGAAATTTGGAAAGTTAGCTTTCAGAGCTTTTCTTTTCATGTCTTGTCAATTGTAGCTTAATCCAAACTCGGACAAAATTCATCGATATCCATAATAAGCCTACGTGTAACCGATCTTCCGGACGGACTCTCCTTGGTTTCCAGTTAAGTTCTTGGTATCACGGCCTTGCCAAAAGGCGGGATTACAAAAACCTTTAAATCAAACTCAAACTCAAACAAGGAAAATATATATAATCTCTATGTTTTATTCAAAATCACCTTGCCATGCTATATACACACACACACACACTTGACCTAAATCTTAGTTGATGAAAACATTTAAATCTTTGAAAGTACCCATTTCAAATCCATTGAAAGTATCCTTTTTGGAACCATTGAAAGTAACTCTTTCTAAACCAAGTAAAACCCTCTGTTTAATCTAGGCCAAAAGGCCAAAATCTTCCTTTCAAAATCATTCTCAAAATCCTTTCGAAAAAACAGAAAAACCTTCCTTTTCGCCTCCTACGAAACCATTGGGGAACCACCCCTTTGAAACCATTCTTGAAAACCTTTTGAAAGCACTTGGGTTCGATTTAAAACATGTGGAAAAACACCTTTCGAAACCATTTATTCGAAACAATTTAAACCATCTCTTTCGAAACCAAATGGTTTATACTTCAACGGAGAAAAATGGTTATTTAAAACCTTTAAACTCGAAAGCCATTCTTTTGAAAGTATTCCTAAGTAAAGAAGTGATGGTGTCGAAACCTGTAACGACCCAGAATTTCTATCATTTGAAATTCAGATATTTAATTGATTTTAAATATCAACAAGTAAAATTTGTAAGTCGAATAATTTATATTTCGAATATTTATATTTAATTGGATAATTAAATCGATAACTTAATATTTGAAATTGCGTAAATAATTGGAAATTGGGCTTAATGTGATTAAAAATTATTTATAAAGTTATATTAAATCATATTGGAGTTAGAACAATGTTTGTGAAATTTTAAAATCGAATTAAAGTTAATTTGTGAAAATTGAATATTATAATATTTTAACGACTAAAAATAGTCATTTTTCAAACAGTCTCGGATTTCGACGAAACCAGTTTCATCGGATCTGTAATGTCAAATTATTGTATGGTTTCAAATTTTGTGTCAATCAGATTTAAGGTTTGTCCAGGGCAAGCTAAAACGCATAGAAATTTGTTTAATCGATTTAATTTAAATTTGATCGTTTATTTTCGTAACTCGCACATACGACCAAATTAGCTTCCGAAACATATTCCATTGTGTCCGGAACGTGGGGTAAACCCTAGAAACGCCGGTCACCGCGCGAGATTTGGAGTTCGGAAATTTGGAGTGAATAGTGTTTCGTTGAAATTTCTATAAAAGACCCCTCTATCTTCATTTTGCAAAACAAAACAAAACCCTAGGGTTTCAGGCCGCCGGCTTCATATTCAATGGCCGATGTTTTTCGATTTTCTTCCTCCTTTCCCTTCAAATCCGTGAATCAATATGAGAAACTATCAACTACAAAGTTGTAGAGCTCGGCACGAACTTCAATCTGAACGGTGATGATCGAGTATGAAGCGACGTGGAGGGAGTTATCATGGCCGATAGGCATCACGAACGGGCACATTTTTCGAGATGATAAGGGGGCCGAGCTCGACCGCCCTTTGGCCGATGGTGGCTTTCGAGTGGGGATTCATGGTGGAGATGTTTGATCGTAGTCTCGTGCGTTGTGGTGGCCATGGTTTCAAACCCTAGTTGGCGGCTAGCATGGGTTATTCGCGTGCGTATGTTTACTATGTGGGGGAAGAAGATACGTGACGGCCAGGATCTGTTGACCTTGGAAGCAACGGCTCTGATATGATTTAGGGTATAAAAAAATAAAGAAATTGTAAATTATATATATATATATACACATATATATATGTATATAAATTTGTGTAAACTTTAAAATGCGATATCTTTTTCATACGAGGTCGAAACCGCACGAAACAAATTGCTCGGGTTCGTTTTGTCGAGCACTATGCAATGGAGCTAGTTTGGAGTCGTTTTGGAGCTAGTTTGAATTTCGGGTAAAATTAAACGAGTGCTTAATTTTATTCGAAATAAAACGCTGGAAATTGGAAACAAGGTGAGAGCTTCTCACTCAATCGAATTGTTTCGATTTAAATTTTAAATAGTTAGATTTAAAATTGCTTGATTGTGTGATTGAATGATAGTTATTATTTGTTGTATTGAAATAGTCCAAATACGCCGTATATTAAGCGGACGTTATTTATTAAAAACATATACCGCGATAATTCCAACTTGAATGGAATTGGTATTATATATGTATTTGGAGTTGATTTCCCGCATTATATAGCGGATGAGACCCTATTGCGCCGCATAATAGCGGATAGTGTTTTATAAATCCCATATACCGCGATATTCCGTCTCGAAACGGAATTGGTATTGTGCTAACATCTTTGCATGTAAGGAAACAGGTTGGACGGATCTAACTGGATTCCTCAAACATTTGAATTTATTTCAATGTTGCGTGTTGATCTATTTAATCTGTGTGATTATCTTTATGATTGAAATCGTTAAAGGCTAAAATTTAGCCGAATATATTTTTGGTATCGTTAGATGCCGAAAATAAATAAAATTTGATTTTTGAAAATTTAAGTTGAGAATTCATAATAAAATTTAATTTTGGAATTGATTCATTTTAAATGAATAAACGTTGTAATTTTTATGTTATAAAAATTATTATTTTTGTGAAATATAAACGAAATGTGATTTTTAAAATAAGTAGTTGATTAATTTATAAAATGGTTTAAATTGGGATTTTTGAATTATTATAAATGATTTATATAAAAGATTTATAAAATTGATATTTATAAATTAAAATATTGGAATTATAAAACGAGTTTTTATAAGTATTAAAATGAAGTATAAATGGATTTCGTAAGTGGATGAAATCTATAGATTTATAAATTGTGAAGTTATAAAATGAATAGATTTGGTAAAATAAAAGATTTATAAGTAATTAACTTATAAACTGGATTTTGGCGTGTAAATGGGATATGGATAGAATTTGTTAATAAAGTGATTTTATAAGTTGAAGTTGTTATAAAGTATAAATGGAATTTATAAATATTGTTTTGTTTTATAAATCCGAAATCGACTTATTTTGATAAATTTAATTATTATAGCTTATTAAAAGAAATATATCCATGATTTTGGGATAGTGAATAATCCTTTAAATAAAATATGTAGTAATGATGAATTTGGTAAATGAAGTATATTCACGATTTTGGACAGTGAATAGTATAGTAAAGAAATGTTTTGGGAAAGTGATATTCTAAATAGAATTTAAAACAACTTAAAGATGTTTTAAAATGTGTTAAGTATCGAAATCATAGATTTCAGCATTCATTATTGAAATAGACGTTTCGAGAAATAAAAGGAAATAGTGGACTATAACACTGTTGTTATAGTAAATGATTTCCGAAAGGAAAATTTTTGTATAGTATTGGAGTTTATATATCTATCTTAATTTCGAATCCCTATACTAGTGATTTTGAGTTGTCGTAACGATGTTTTACGCAACATTCGTTTTGACTCAAATAAATGGGTTTAAGAGGATGTTTTCCTTAAAGAATAAAATATATACTTAATTGTGATTTAAGTATATTGAATATTTTTCAAATATTGAAAATAAATAGATTGGTGAATTTCTTATTATTAAATAAGTATGGGAATGTTTTCCAATATGAAGTGAATGTTTTGAGATTATATCTTTTAAAGATAAATGGAAAGTGAATATTTGAAAACGATTTGAAAATCGTATATCAGTGGATATTTGAAAATTTAAATTCACCATGGAATATATAAAGGAAAGGGAGATTTGTTTAAAAATAAACATTGATTTATTTTTGAAGTGTGGAAATAAATTTACAAATTTGGGACGTGAATTTTAAAGTAAATCGGTAAAGATTTATTTAATTGGTTTAAATGAACCATTTTGAAATGAAAGTTGTAAAGGTGAAAAATGATTTGAAATTTGTTTTCAAATGGTTGAAGTGGGGAAATTATATCTTGTAAAGATATTGTTGAAAACAAATAATTTGGGAAATTATTTGAAATCGAGTGATGTTGTGAATATTGATTGGTAGTTAAATAACCGACTATCAATATTGACCCTTAAATGGCTATTTGTTGTGAATTGGTTGAAATTGAATGCTACACTTATTTTTAAATTATTGCGCTCGTTAGTCGGATTACCCAGTGATACGACGTAATGGATAACACTGAAGACCGGTGTTGAAGACCGGGTATTTGTGAAAACGATGGGATGACCTATCGATTGTCTCTGCACCGTTAGCTATGGTATAGAGATTTCCTTTGTGATGGGAAATTCGATCGGGATTGTGGATACCCGGATTGCAAGGGCTTCTTTTGAAGTGCCTTCGGTTCTGTTCGAACCCGAAACAGACTTGTATGGTTACATGTCTGACATTACATGTTGAGATATAAAGCAGATTTCTTTCAAATACATTTCTGTTGGTGACGGAGAATTTATTCTCTTAGTTAACACCCTTCTCTGAGACATACGAGCTCAGATGTTTTGTAGTTGAAGGTTATCAGCGATATATTCCCAATTTGGTAATGTGGCATGCTGAGTGTTGTTGTGTGATGATTATTTATTGATCATTTGTTGATCAAAGCGTGGCTTTATGAAAAAGCGTAGCTTTGTAGACGAGACTTCGTCAGACCTTACACCCCGGAAATGGTCAAAACAGGAATATATGGCAAGGTTATGAGGATCGCGCCCTTTAGGGTATGTCATTTCCTTCTGGAAAAGGGTGGTGTCAGGTATGGAGCCCTGATTCTTAACCTATGTGGTTGCTCCAATCTCATTTTCTGTGTAGTTGTTGTTAGGAACTGAGTTGATGATGTTTTGATGACAACAACCTTATATATTTATTATACTTTACTTTATAAAATATATACTAACATTTCCATATAGATATATATATATATATATATATATATATATAGGAAGTATATGCAGGTATCATCGAAGACTGATCAGTATAAAGATTCAAGCATCAAGATGAAGATTAAAGATTCAAGATTCAAGACTCTAGAGAATCAAGATTTCAAGATCTCAAGATAAGTGTCTAGTATTTTGTTAAAACTTCATAATAGCACTCTCATCTTTCTTCCAATTTTCTTTTGGGATGGAACCCAATTTCTATCGAAACCAGTGGCTTACAAACCCACGACAAGTAGCTTACAAACCTACGACAAGTGGCTTACAAACCCACGAAAATCAAAATCATTTAAACTACTTTGTACAAGTTCTCGAGTCCTATGGAGGAGCTCTGTAGGAAGGTTCTTGCAATTTCAGTTTGAATAGATTTTTCAAAATGTTTTTAAATCTATTTTCAAAATATTTTAGCTTTCAAAATCATGTTTTCAAAACTATTTTCAAACTTTGTTTTAGCCTTGAAATATTCCTCTATTCTATTTTAAAAACTTCTATTTTTAAAACATCAAAACTTATTCTGATTTTAAATATTACTTATATAATTAACGGTCTATATCAATTATCTATATATATATATATATATATTTAAAATAATGTTTTATATTCATTCTCTATCTCAAAATATTGTTTAAACACTTTACTTTGCTTCAGATAAGTTTCAACTTGTTTTAAATTCAATTGTCTTTACAAAACAACATCTCTATAATTTTGAACTAAGGGATGTCGACATAAGGGGATACCCCATGGTGACAGTTGGATTCAAAATTCAATTTTCAAAAGAAGTGTCCATTGTTTCGAAAACCTTTCGCCAATGGTTATGACTGTTGTGCATATATATAAAGGCTTCCAAAACGAATTTTTTTAACAACTAATTTCTTCAGTCTTTCTTCTCCACCATTCCATATCCATAAAACTTCATATTTTCAAGATCGTGCCATCATTCTGCCAAATTCTCAATAGGAAATCATTTAGATACTCTCTCTATTTGATTCTCCATCATTCTACTAAAGATCAAAGTGCTATTCAGAGTTATAGGATTAATTTGTATTCAAAAAGTCCATAGAGTCTATCCATTCAAAATGATTGTTATTAAGAAGTATTAGGGTGATCTTGTGTCCCGTAAATCAAGAGAGTTTACCCCAGACTTGGAGATAGGAGGGTTCCTCAAGGCCTTAGAAATTGAGGGTTGTAATTTGGATATTGGCTTATAAAAATCTGTACAAGGATATTGCCTTGGTGCTGGACTGGATGTAGGAGGATTCCGAACCAGTATAAAATCTGGTGTGTTCTTTCCTTTTACTTGCTTTACTTTACTATTTGCATTTGTTATACGTTCTGTGACCATTCTGTGCTAGAATTATGTTTAGATTTGTGTTGAAAGTTTTAATTTAGTCATATAGTTCATATATTCTTTAAAACACTATTCACCCCCCTCCCCTCTAGTGTTATTTCTGCCTTAAGATCCTTAATCTGCATCCCTAACAATTAGTATCAGAGCATTGGTTTTCATTGTTTTCATAATCTGAAATTTTGAAAAGTTTTAATGGCACAACACACTAATAATGTCACTCCTGTCACCACTACTTCTGTCAACACAAGCACTAATACTAATTCATTTGTAAAAGGTCAGTCTACTATCAGACCACCACTTTTTAATGGCAGTAATTATGCATATTGGGCATGTAGGATGAAAATTTATTTACAATCCATAAGTTTAGATACTTGGAATATGACACAAATTGAACATGTCGAACCAACTACTAATTTTGCCCAGTGGACTACTGAGCAAAAGATGGTTGCACAAAACAATTCTAAGGCTATGAATATACTATTTTGTTCACTAGATAGGAATGAGTTTAATAGAGTCTCTGTTTGTAAGTCTGCATTTGAAATCTGGAAAACTTTGCAAGTAACTCATGAAGGAACAAGCAAAGTTAAACAGACTAAAATTTCCATATTAACTAACCAGTTTCAATTGTTTAAAATGCATGAAAATGAGTCCATTTCCGACATGTATTGTCGATTTCAAGATATTGTACATTCATTAATTGCTTTAGGAAATGGTTTCTCAGAAGAAGATCAAGTCAGAAAGATACTAAATTCACTCACTCCACAATGAGATCAAAAGACACTTATTATTGAAGAGGCAAATGACGTTAGTCAAATGAAGATCGAACAGTTAATCGGTAATCTAATGTCTTATGAAGTTCAACTACAAGGGAGAAAAGAATCTAAGGCAACGGAAATGAAATCGATCGCCCACTCATAGATTACGTAACAAAACAAAATTAAAAAATGCAGTATATGTAGCGGATAATAGAATACGTCCATACATAGATGAAGATCTCCATATCTCCTTTGGAAACTCCATGCATCTTCAGCTAATCCTGAAACTACACGGATTTGACCTGAGTATTAAAAATACTCGGATTAGGCTTGATAAACCAGTGTGAGATACTCGAAATTTTAAATGTATAGCTCATGACGATGTTATCAAAACCTTTGAAAAGAAAGGTATCTCATAAGACCATACTCACGCATAAATACGGGCGGTTTTTTACCTTATGATAACCAAAACACTTTTATTACCAAAATAATTCGATATTATCTTCAATGACATTCTTTTGGAAAGCATCTTTCAAATAAACTTACTCAAATAAGGTATTAATACTCGAACTAAGTCTAAGGGAATATATCCAAACTAGGTCAAACGGAATATACCGGATGGAATATATGATACCAAAAGGGGTAGCTGAAATATTTGCAAGTCATTATAGCTATTTTGAGACTACAATCAAAACCAAAAGGCTTGTGGAATTCGATTTTCCAATATGATAGGGAACCTCGATAACCACGCATAGCAACCACAATCCGGTGGTTTTTGTGCGAGGAATCACACACCACTATTTCTCATATTACCACACTCCTTGAAATCCAATGGCTTCTTATGCAAGGATACACACGCCTCTATACCATGCAATAAGGGTCCCGTTTGGACACCTTGGTGACCTAGATCATACGCCGCCAGTCACCTTGAGGGATCATACCCACCCTCGTCTTACTAAGCCTGAAATATGTAACATAGTTATTGTATCATTTCCGAGATGTGAGGCTTGGGTGTGAGGTTACGCTCAACTAAGACAAAGCCATGCTTTGCTATTCACAAAACCATGCTTTATTCTTTCATAAAGCTCATTATACTTAGAATGCCACATTGCCATTCCTTCGATCACCATTTGACTTTTACGAACATACAACCTTTAAGTTCGTGTGCCTTTGAGAAGGGTGTTAAGCTAAGAGAATTTTTCTTCTCCGCCACAATAGAAGTGTGTCGGTAAAAGTCAACGTTTGTGATATTAGCAATGCTATATCAGACATTCATCCATACAAGTTCATTCTAGGACTGAAGGAAACGGAAGGCACTATCCTCGGCCATTACTAGGCGAGAATCCCTCACAATCTAAAGATTTCAAACACAACAGGACCACTGCTATAATAAATGTGTCCATATTGGGAGCAACCCAAAGAATGTCAACAAGCAGCCTTCCTGCTATGAAGATCTTCGGTCTTCAATAATCATCATCTTCAACATTTCTTCACTTCTGAACGTATACATTGGTTAAAAGCGGTTTATGGATAGGAATCACCCAGATCCGACCCTGGTTCCTTCGAAGTCAATTATCGATAAAAAGATGTTAAGTTCATATGTGACAACGAATCACCATTCAATTCAGTTCATCTTTTTATTCATTCATAAATATCTCTTAGAGATGTATTCATTATTTTCAGAGTATATGGAATCATTAAGCCTCGTTTATCAAATCATTTGGTTAATTTAAACCTTTCTAAAATCTTGGAATATTTCCAAATTATTTTCTCTTCTATTTAGGAAAACATTTCAACATTGTTTCTTTAAATCTTTCATTTGAAACTCCTCTTTAATCTTAGGAAATACCAAGTCATCTTACTTAAAACCACGTTTAAAGCTAAAGATATTGTTTTCCCAAATCCTCATCTATATGGGTTAAAAATGATGTTATGTTGAACATCGTTTAAAAAAAGGCAAAACCATTTTATTCAAATCCTTTTCAACTCTTAGAAAACTCTTCACCTTTTACTTTAGGAAAACCTTTTTAGAGCATCCAAGCTCCAATTTTCTTCTTTCCCATCCATTCCTAAGCCACCCAAGTGGTCACTTTTGACAAGTCTATGTATTTTTGTTAAACTTTACAGTTAAGGTATCCTAAAACTTATTTTCAAACTTCAAATCCACCATTTTAAACTTTATTTAAACATTACATATAGATATATTTAATTAAATTTTCAAACTTATCATATGTATTTTAAATGTTGTTTAAAAGTGTATACACATGTACAATAACTTTCTACAACTTGTCGTTTGATAAAAAGTCGAAAATCCGAAAAGCGAATTCTAGCCACATTTTCAATTTTCCGTCGATCTACCTATTTTCGTAAACAAAATTAAAAAATGAATTTTCTACCATTAGTTATTAATTAAAAGAGGGTTATTTAATTATTAAAAGCCATTAATTGAATATATAAAATTAATTACATATTCATAAATCAAAGCGATAAAATTTTGGGTCAGTACATTAGCCTTGTCTAGACACTTCATTCTTAACTCTCATAGATAGACAAGTCTAATTAGTTGGCTTTTAGTGCTAAGTACATGACTAAATACTTTTCATAAATGGGTAGAGACACAAAGCACGATCAAGTTATACAGTGCACGATTAAGTCACTAAGGGACGTCTAATCCTTTTTTATTTAATTAATATTTTTATTAAATAATACCATTTTGATTAGTAAAAATTATTTTATCTAATAAAATTTCATTTATCAATCACTACAATTGAGTTGTGCTCTTTCAGTATTTTAAGGAGTATTCATATACGTATCTCAAATGGTATAGGTATATTCATAAATCATTAACAATATTTCTTACTTTAAACCTTTACTTTTTATATCTTTTTTAAAAGATTCTACACTTCTTGTTACCTTTGAAATATCAATTTAATAGGTCTAAATAAATTCATATATCTAATTAAAAAGGTTTAGGACAAATATTACTTAAACATTCTCACTAAAAACCAAAATTTTTTCACTTATGCTTTTCTTTAAAAAATTCTTTTTAAAGATCTGTTTATATTTTTAAGTACAATAAAAAGGTTAAAGACTAATGTTATTAACATATTTTCACAAAAACCCCAAAACCATTCCATACTAGTTATTGTAACAAGTCGGAAAAATTAAATTAGAATAATTAATTAACGAATAAATGAAATAATAAAATAACATTGTGAAATTTTCAAAATGGAGCCATGGTAGCTGCACCATTGTGTCTCTGGTAATTTTCTGGTCAATTTCCATATATAGAACATCAGAATCCAAGCAAGTATGAAGGAGAAAAGGAATAAACAAAAATCGAAGAACGAAATAGATAAATAAATAAATACAGGTCGAGCAGCCGGTCGACCTGGGTAAGGGGATGTTCGACCGCTCGGTCGACCCGCCTTAGATGGCGGACGAAGAATCGTTCCTTCATTCCAGTATGTTCCAACGAGTCTTTTGTACGTCATTTGAATCCTTTATTTCAATCTGGTCCTTCCTATTTTGCATCCGATGGCTCTTATTTAGCCTATGACGTGGTTGCATCATATTCAATCCCCAAATCCAACGGTCCATGATCCACTTCTACCCCTATAAATGAGCCCTAGACCTAACACTATTTCTCATTCTGGGTTTTCTCCTATTGGGTTCGCCTTTCTATGAAGGACCCTAAACGGATTAATTTTTCCAAATGAGAAAATCGTTATAAATTAAATTATTTTACAACTCCATGGGGATATGGGAAGACCAAAGGAAGAGCTTAGGACCAGAAGTGAGTGATAGTAATTATTTTAAGATTTCTTTAAGTATTTAAAATAATACGATTTCCAATAGTTGCAGTTTTACTATGATTTTTGGAATAGCCTTTTAGTAGTTTATTTACAGTTTTTAGAATTATTTCCAGTCTATTTCTTTTTAGCTATTCTTTTTAATAATTTTAGTTTACTTCTGTTAATTATAGCTTTTCCGTTTATTTACATTTTATTTACAGTATTTTACCTTATTTACTGTTATCTATACGTTATTTACATCTTCTTTCTACGCTTTGTATTTTCTTCTATTTTTTGTTTTCTTTTATTCCTCCTTCTTCTTCGCGTACGGATTAGAATAGGATTAACGCGAATATGGATTAAATTGTAAGAAAACTGAAATAATGGAATATAAGATGTAAATTTCAAAGAGTGTAATATAAATGGAATTGGACTGAAATTGCATCTAATTATGATGTTAATTGCACTAAATTAAAGAGATTGGCCAATTTATTATTATGAGATGTAAATTGTAAAGATTGTAATATAAATGGAATTGGATTGAAATTATGCCTAATTTTGATTAGAATTGGATTAATTGATTCATGTAATTATAATGTAGAATTGTAACTAAAAGATGAAAGAAGCTTATTTTCACACTTAATCTTGGGTTAAATAATGAGCATGATTATAACGTAGGTTATAATAAGAAAAAGAATAGAATGAGGCTTATTTTAAGACTTGGGATAAATTAATAAGTGTAGAAAATAAAGACGATAATAAAGACTTATTTGAATAATTTATCTAAATAAGCAAAGATGAAAGTAGGACCTGTACCAAATAGCATTTCCTATTAAACGAAATTGTGGTCTCACATTAGTCTGAAGCGAGACGAAGGCACGCTTATGATAAGAATGGTAATAATTGGTCAAATAGAAGTCCAAATCATGGTGGATTTGAATAAAGGGCGTGACTAGATATTGTTTGGATGAAGGGCCAGTACCAACAGCATTACCCCTATTTTCTATGGACACCTGGTGGTCTCACCTTAGCCTATAGTGGGATGAGTGGCACGCTTATGTTGGATGTTGAGGTAATAAGAAGACCCATATATGGAGCAAAAGGTAGCATGGGCATGGTGGAAATTATGCGTGCGACTTCCATTCGGATGCTCGGTAATAGCTATGAGTTTCAAGCGCTTAGTATGAGTGTCTTTCGTAGACACCATTACATTTTGTGTAGGGAGTTATATATGTTATCCGGATAAAAAGTGGTTGCTCTATGCATTTTTCATAGATACCACTGTCTGCTGTGTAGGGAGTTATATAGCGGTCGGTCCACAGTAAGGTCTATGGAGTAGCAGGCCGATCAAAAAGGGTAGATTAAGGGTTACATCCTAATTATAGAATTAGGAATTCAGCCTAATCAAAGCAGAAATCAAGGACAAGTGCAAACAATCAAAGTTATCATGTTTCCTTTGTTTCCTCTTATTTATGCTAGAACTGTTATAGAGTCTATTACTTTTATCTTGCTTAAAAACTCTAGTAATTGCTATCATTCACCAGAATTTTAGTATGACTCACTCCTCTATTTTCCCCTTCCCCCCATAGGAAATCAAGGGAGAAGTCAGTAGATTGTTGTTGCTTGGAGTTTTCTTGGAGAAATTCTCTACTATGTATTTCTTTTATTTCATCTTTAGTTCTTTCTATGTACTGACTTACTATAAGGGATATTATGTACTTTGATTATTGAAACTATGAGTTTTTGTTTCATGAGACATATTGGATTTTCAGACATGTATGTGGTCTTTGGTATCTGACTTATTTATGGAGCAATTATGAAGTTTTGTTTTAATTAAGTTATTATTTCAAGTTTCCGCTATATTTATCTATTTCTGTTTTGTGAATCTTAGTCTCTGTTAGCTTTAGTAATACTTACAACGCACCATGCCTTTTAATGTGTCATTATAGGTATATTAAGGGATGTTGGGTGTTTGAGTTATCATCTTTAAAAACATTGTTTTAAAGGTCTAGGCATGTCTATATTTATTAAAAAGATAACATACTTGTTAATAACTTCGCAATACCATTGATTATAACATAATTGTTACAATCCAAAACTTCCTTTATTCCTTTCTATATGCTTAAATTACTTTTTCAAAACTTATATATATATAAATACTTTAAAAATGCCTATAATTTGGTTTTATATATCTATATAAAATATTACTTGAAAATAATTAAATTATTATTTGATTAAAAAAAGCATTTTTTATATTTTAAAACCATTTACTTTAAAATACATTAATAATTATCAAAAATATATATAAACCTTAACCAAACTTTAAAATACTGAAAAAGAAAACATTTATAAAGTTATTAGGGAAAAATACTAAAGTTAAATATCACTTTTAGACAATTATAATCTTAAACAACTTACTACAGCATTTAAAAATGCTGTTAAAAGCCCTTGACAACAACATAGGAAAGCCCAATTTTCGCAACCGGTTTTAACCTCTTAAACAAATGAATTAAGACTTGAATTTTTTGTAGTAAATACTATCCTTAGGGTAGTTAAAAATCATATAAATAAACCATTAAATATATCTTTCAAATCATTTAAATTTTTTTCTAAAAACAAGATATGTTTCAAAGTGTATTTATAACCACCTTTTTACTTTAAATTTAGCCGCTATGTTTGACCAGTTATAAAACCTTTTAAAACCAATTTTTTTCCCAAAAACAAGTACACACATAATAATTATTAAAAAATCAAATAAAACCTTAAGAATATCTTTCAACTTAATTAAAAAACTCTCAAAAACAGGACATTTCGAAGTGCTTATATAACGACCTTCTTCTCTCTAAAACATTTTGCAACTTTGTTTCACAAGTTAACGAATGATTTAAACTCGCATATTTTTACAGTAATAATTAAAATTATAGTTCTTATCAAAAATGCAAAGACGCCCACAGTACGTCTCTCAAAGTTGACTTTGAAAATCGTCGAATACAAGGCATTTTCAAAGTGCATCCATAACGATATTTTTGCTTCTAACTTTCACAATATGGTTTCAGAAATTCTGTAACTTTCCAAAACATTTCCTTGCTTTCCAACACACCAAAATGAGAGCAGCCAAATCAAATTATTCTAAGTTAAATTCATAGATCTTTCAATTACACAAGTTAAAGTTAAGGAATATCGAAGTGCACATATAGTGACTATTCTTGCTCCAAACACTTTCAAACATACTTCAATTCAACACACAATCAAAATAACTATTTAAATGTCAAGTCAAGGCCATGCCAAATATTATAGAAGGTAATATGAGTGCTATTATATAAGTTGTCATTTGCTTTCAAAAGCAAGTGGGTCCAAAGTTTATAACTTTAATTAGTTAATGTCACTTTAACTTTATATTTGAACACACACACACACACAATACATACATACAATATAGTGATATAACATGCCCAAATCCAACCCAAATACATGCTTAATCACCCCAATAATCAAGAACCACATCCTATCATTTCCAAAAACATAAAGATCCAACCTTTTACACATCCAAGCCCAGCCAATCCTCCCTCTTCTTTCTCGTGCTCAAGACCGAAGATGGAAACACTATCTCCTCTTTGCTTCATTCACTTTTTTACTTTAGATCCATGCTTCCTAAGGTGTTCAAAGGTGTTGATGAAAGTTTGGAAGAGGTTTGAACTAACTAGACAAAGATTAGTGAATAACAAAGTGAATTAGTGCTAATCCACTTCCACCATTTTTACCCTTTTGTTATTTTTCAAGCTTAGGAGATAACGAATGAACACACATGCCTAAGAAACCCTTTTGCACGGCCAAGACCGCCCAATATGCCATGTATGCTTATTTTACTTTACACCTTTACATGTTTTACTCGACACTTAAGACCTTTCTTAAAATTTCATTTTCCAAAATATCTTCCCATGACATCACCCATGATATCATCAAATATAAAAGGATTTTTATATCATATTAACGATTTCCTAAGAAAATAAGTGTATGTAAAAGAGTTAAAAAACTTCCAACGTGTAAAAAGCTATTTATCAATAAACATCTTTCGGTCATATTATCGATATTTCTTCAAAGTAATTATTTTCGTAAACATTTTTCTAAAACAAGTTTATCATTATTATTTATTACTTAAAAAGGGGTAACAAGATTATTAAATCAATTTAGTCACATTTAATCGAAGATTCAAATATTTAAATAATCTAGATACATAAATGCAATGTGTCCGAAATTTCACAACATTACATTTAAAGTATGCAAAATGATAGTTTAATATAGCATTTTAATCGCAAAGTCTAGTAGAATGTTTAGCATATGTAAAATGTTGGTTAAGCATAGTATTCAAGCATTGTATCTGAACATCACTTTTAAACACTTTTTGCGCAGAAATCGAAAAATACTAAAAGAACTTGATACAAATCAATATCATTGCGGTCTAATGGCTATGATAAAAGTACTTTAAAAAATTTAAAAAAAAAGGAAAGGGTTTACTATTGCTCAACAAGAATTTTTGAGACAAACTCCTTTTGAAATATATGTGTGTGTGCGTATGAAAGTTTATTAACTAGAAAAGAACGTAGAAAGTCACCACTCTAAATTATATAATTTACATTTTCTATTGGAGATGAAACTTTCAAAATCGGTAGCAAAAGTTTAAGAATTTCAATACAAGACATTTTTCTTGCTTTTGGTTTACATTTGGCTACAAAATCCATTTTTCTAGTACCAAAAATGTCATTTCAACCTATACCTGATAAATGTAAAGTTTTTTTATCAAGAAATTTTGGAAAAGTAGAACATATAACAAAAGAAGGTACAATTGCAAGAATAAAATTTCTGTTTGAAAGTCAAGAATATCAAAATGATCCAAATTTGCCAAAATTAGTTATAATTCTTATAATAATAACATTTTTCTTCCTCGACAACCAAAGATATTTACCATGGGGTTATGTTCAACATATAATAGATGAACAAATTAATTGAAGTATCATGGCTGTTATCAATTCAATATTCTCTACTACGATCTTTGAAAGTGTTTGAGACAAAGCCAAGGCATGTGTTTGGATATTCAATGTTTCCACGGGTATGAACACAATAACTTAACAGGTTTTTCCATGTCAGTGGTATTTAAATTTGTAAAGGATAGTTGAATATAGTACTATTTTTCTTTTTTTAAGTTTTCACTTTGCAATATTTCTTTCATTTCAATTGTATTTAAATTTGCAAATGGTAGTTGCATATAGCATTGTTCTTCTTCAGTTATTTTTTACTCTACAGTGTGGTTTTCATTTCAAAGTCTTTATATTAACAAATGATATTTGCATATGGCATTGTTTTTTTTCTTCTGTTAATTTTTTACAATACAAAGTCTTTTTCATTTCAATGGTATTTAAATTAGCAAATGATATTTGCATGTAGCATTTTTTTCTTATGTTAATTTTTTACATTACAATGTCTTTTTCATGTCAACAGTATTAAAATTTGCAAATAATAGTTGCATATAGCATTTTTTCTCATTTGTTAATTTTTTAAATTACACATTTTTTTTCAATATCATTGGTAGTTAAGTTTGCAAATGCTACTTATACATATCATTTTTCATATGTTAATTCTTTACTTTTAAGTCTTTTCATTGTAACAATATTTAAATTTGAAAATGATAGCTGCATATTGCATTTTTCACATTTGTCAAATTTTACTTTGTAATATTTTGTTTGTGAGCATGTGGATTTGATCGGGCCAAAAGTTGATTACAACAAAGATTTACGGAGATTTGGAAAATGGAATATATGCAGTCTCAAGAATATTATACCAAAACACTCAACGAAAGAAATAGACTATGAAAATGTTATTAATTCATTTTGTATTTTTTAATGTAAATTTACTATATCACAACTGTCACTTTCTGTAATTCTAAAATCAATTTTGATATTAGACTGAATTTAGACCACATCTGAAAAATTATTAATAGTGAGAAAGCTCTGCTTGAACAAACAAGCACCAAAATGTAAAAAGTGCAACCAAATAAAGAAGCGACAAGAATAAAAAGCAAATCCTAGAACAAGAAAATCTAATATAGCCTCTTCAAAACTGTATCAAAGACTTGAACAAAAGCTTATAAACATCCTAGAGGAATTACGAAATGAGAGAGCTCAAAGAATAAACAGAGTAGAAGTGATAAATAAAACTGCAAACTGAAATCATGAACTTCAAACCAACGCTATAGAAATTCAAAGGAGGGGAAGAAAAGTAATAAAAAGAGGAACACAAACAAAAAGCAAAAGATAATCAACCACTTTCCTTTGGTCTCAGTATCACTAAATGGACGAAATCGATTCAAGAAGAGAGCAAAGGGAAAAAAATGAAAAAGGAAAAATTAAGGAGAGATACGAATTGAAGCTAATTATTTGTGAAAATATAAAGATAGAGTTTTCTAACTCTAGAATGGAAATATGGTAAGAATTTGAAACAAGTTTTAAATTTGTTGAACACATGGTTAAGTAAAACAAATATGATATTGTATATATACTCTCAAGAGGTTGTAGGGTGTTATACAAGTTTTAACATAAGTTTTTATAAAATGTTTTCATAAATAATTTAGAAGTAAAAAGAAATCAGTATAACTAAGAACCAATAAGAATAAGTATGTAAGTCGTACATATGTCCTTTCTTCTAAGATTCTTGATTCAGGATTCTAGTACATGACTTTGAGGTGATTCCCGTAGATTCGAAAAAGGATTTATAATCCGATTCTTGATGGCAAACACTTGATGAGGGTTTTTAGTAAGTTACCAGTAGTTTTTATCATAGTATAGGACTACGTAAGGAGAATGAAGGTTTTTAATCAAGGAGCCTGATCAGATTCCACATTAGAGAAGTTGGGTGAGCGATATTAGTTCAGAAGAGAAGTTTACATAGTTGAGTAAGTGATTGAATTAGATATTTTGTATGGATGATCCATATACATCGTACAGGCTTATAGAAAATGCTAAGTGTTTAAGTGTGCTTAGTTTTTCTAGGTTTGATAGTGATGGAATTTCGAGGATGAAATTCATCGAAGGGGAGAAAAATGTAACCACCCGAAATTTTTAATATTTCAAATGGGAATATTTAATTTATTTTAATATACAAATTTGATTCAAATATATTAAATAATAAGAAAATAAATTTTTAATAAAATGACTTGGTTTTAGTAACATATTTTAAATAGATTTATAGGAATTTTTCTATAATTTTCAACTAGAAAATTATTTAAATATTCATTTGACGCAATTTCTGGCGAATAATGCTATTCCGGAGCACTTCTCAGAATTTGATAACCAGTGTATTTTATAATTGTTTTGTGATCGTGTCACATTTCTATATGCGAGCATGTTTTTATTTTATCATTCGCGGTTCGTACACGAATGGGATATTGAGTAGCAGAGTGCTGCAAATCTTCTTTTAAAAATATTTCCAATCCAAATCGAATCAGACTTTAATTTTTAACTTGCCTTATTGTTGATTTGACTGGATGAGATGGGTGGCTTAAATTATTGGCTTTGGTTAAATTCTCTTTAAAGTAATGATATTTTTGCTTGGTTATAAGTACGTACATCACCACAACCTCATTTTTCACTTCACCTTTTGCTGCCGCCTTCCTTTTTCTCCTTTTCTTTTATTTTTCTTCTTCTCCTTCATTATTTTATTATCTGTACAGTGGAAATAAACCACCCTCGATATTCAAAAATCCATATCTCACAATCCACTCATAATTTATAAATTTTTCCAACATGAAAGTTGTTCATTTTCGCATGTAGATTTTTTCTAAAATAGTCATTCGACGTTTCGATAATCGGAGCATTGGCAACGTCCTGATAAGCTGTAGTGGTCAAATTTTTTTGCTTTTCAACTATCACAGAATGGCGAACAGAGAGTATGGAGGGCTTCATATGGGTATGTTTCTCATGGGTATGTTTCTCATGGGTGGTGGTCAATAATTTATAATATTAATATAATCCATATGGGTATGTTTCTCATGCTGGTTTTACCGGGCTGATCCGAGCATTATTTTCTTATAATACTCAGGTCAGCCCGGGTATAAATCCAAATCTAGTTATGGATGCTTTGGAGCTTTATGAGATGAGTTAAATGCCTCCAAGACATATTCACGTATCTTTATTTCCGCTGCATTTGTTGCGTTGTATTCATCAGCATTTGTGAGGACATGCTATTATAACTATCCAGACTGAAGATATGTTAGTATTACTCTAATTGTGGTGTGTATATTATAGTTTTTCTTTCGTAAAGATCATTGGTATATTATAGATTACTCGTCTTGTGAGTTTCTATTCTCTCTTTTATTTTATTTTCTTCTAACAATCTGTCTTTCCAACACTTGGATGCTCATCCCATGAATGCCATGGATGTATTAGTGTCGACTTCTGGGAATCGAAAAGGCAGATCATTACAATGACAATATTTGGTCATTATACATACTTTGCAAACTTATCACAAGATTAGCAACCGTAGAATAATCCAAAAAACTAACATCTTAGTTGTCTTTAATTTGATTTCAAGCAATTACAAAAAAAGAAGCCTAAAACTTTAAGTATTTGATCTGAAATGTACATGAAGTTAACTTGAAATTTTCTAACTAAATTTCTATTGTATTTTAAAAAAAATACATGTTTGGCTTATGTTCATGTTTGCATTATCAAAATGTATAAATTCTATGATAACATTATATGTACTATCATATTGACTTATCTTAATGTATACGCTGTCAAGCTAAATATACTATTATATTGTCTGCACTATAACCTTATACGTACCATTGTATTTTTTTAATATTACATTGATTTATATTAATGTTACCACTGTCATATTATATATTGTTATATTTTTTGCACTTTTATATTGTACATTCTATCATATTGTTTGCACTACCATATTTTTTTAGTATCATATTGTCAAAATTATAAATTGCTGGGTACCTACATATGTTAAATTTTTTGATAATAACAAGTCAAATGTACAATGATAAGATCATTGTCATACGTTTGTGTAAAATAAAATGCTATATATGACTATCGTTATATAAAAATTTACTATGAAATGCATGTATCGAGTTTTTTTTTAAATAACTACTGCTAACTTACATAAAAATGATAGAATAAATATAAAGAGAAAAAGGTGAAAGCTAAACATGAACTAAAATGCAAGTTTCAAAACATATTTAGCTTCAACTAAACTGGCGACATCAACCAACGTACAAATGCCAAACCCTATACTCCAAGTCACGTTATCCTACACATACACTATAACAGTTATATCAATGACTACTGCAACATAGGAAACCACAAAGTACCAGTTGAAAAATGTATCTTGATCTTTATAGTTATCAAATTGGTTTGCTCTCGTTGATATTATATTGAATCGAGTCCCTTTTACACCAACTAAAAGCGTAGCGACAATTGCATATAGCACAATAAGTTGAATAGCTGAAGGGTTGGTACATGAACTTGGCCTTAGCGATTTGATCATGGCAGTTAGTATGAATAAAATTTTTGCCTGCAACCATAACTAGCATTATATATTTAATTATTCTTCTCAATAAACAAACTGTTATGATGCTAAATAAATGTAACAAGAGATATTTTCAATTATCAAAAAACATATATTATGCATCTCAATTATATATTATTATGCATGATACAAACATTAAACCATATAAACGAAATGACCTATTCAACTAGCATTATGATATAACAAAAAATATATAATTAGAAACAAAGTTAAGAACCAGAAACTTACCAATTGAAAATCAGACAACAGTTATGCAATATTCAAACAGTTAACAAACTTGAATTACATAGTAAATAAAAAAGCTAATTTAAAGTACAATTACTATTTAAAAAACCTAGTTCAGAAAAATATATAGTACATTTCAACTTTTGGAGGAAGCAAGACAACTCCTTTTGTTGTGACCTATTGCATTCCACTGACTGCATTTGTTTCTTTTAGTTTGAGAACAGCCATATCCATCATGCCTCTTCATCGAATGTCTTCCTGCACCATGAACTTCTTTAGGAGGTCCAATAACAACTTCATTTTCAGTCACAATTGGTTTATCAAAATCAAAAATAGAATTAATAGCTTCAGCATATGAAGATTCAAAAGCACCAACAATAAAGTAGTACTCCACGTAATCATAAACCGATAACCTTGACCTATTAATGCACTTAATCGTATGAGCAGATGGAAAACTGGTAATTCTCCATTGATTACAACAACATGAATGTTTTTGTAAATCAACAACATGTGACTTTGGCCATTTAACTTCGAAAACAATCTTCGAAGACTTGTAAACATCCTATCCAAAGCCATCATCAGCTAATTTTGATAAGCTTTCCTCTATAATAGGACAAAGAACCATTGTTCACAAATAACATTCCTCTCTTCTGCTATCCATTTGCTCCGTTACTTACACTCAAATATCGTCTAAACAAGAACGAATTGGCATAATTCTATCTTCCAAAATCCAAGAGTTAAAACTTCCAACAATATTATAAGAGTATTCACATAACGCTTACATTAAAAATGAAATCCTCCTAATGGTCAAATGGTTTGTCTCATAAAAAATCATCTACAACCTACCCCCAATTCCTTAAATTTATTAACATATCGACCAAAATCATATGTATTAGAAGCTTTTGCACAAAACCTAAACAACTCAACAATTGATGAATCACCTTTATCAGCCCTAACAACGACACCAATATTTTGTTCCATATGACATAAACAATAACTATGGCAAGAAGAAGAAAATATTTTTGAAACATCTAAAATCAAACCCCATTGACGATCTGACATAAAAGTTAAAGAACGATCTACATAAAGCATTTCTTTTAAACGGGATTAAAACCAAGGCCAATTAGCTTCATTTTCATGTGAAATAATACCCATTGCAAGTGGAAAGAAACCTACATGATAAAATATTAATAAAAAAGCTAGCAACAATAAATATGACTGTTTACATTAGCATGTATCACTACAACAACAATACTCTTTTACAACAGGCAATGCCTGTTATAATAAAGGTTTCGTAATGGACCAACGCCCATTTTATTAGGCGATGTTGTAATAAATCCAGAAGATTTTACAACGAGACAATGCCCATTGTAAAAGCTCATTATAGTAGACTTTGTTACAACGATCTCTAGCCCTTGCAATAGCATCATTTACAACTGTTTTTGTCCTTGCAATAGCATCATTTACAACTGTTTTTGCTCGTCGCAATAGGGTCTTTTACAATAGTTTTTACCCGTTAAAAAAATTCAAATAAGAAAAAATATGTAAATATTATTGCATTACACTCACAAATTTAAAATTGATTTGTCACTGAGACCAAATATTGTACCAATAACAAACATATTCATTCATATCTTTTAAAATAACAAAATGTATTTATAAGTAACAAAATGATTCTTGTACTTTAGTCTTTTACAATACATATCCTATAGAAGAAACATGTATCACCAAAACAATAGAAATATAATGAATTTACGATTCATCTGTGTATGCCTTAGCCCTTTAATTTTAGCAACTTGAACCCCTGCATAAGCTCTTTCGGCAACAACCTATTTATGCAAATCATGAATTTTCAATCCATTGAAATATACAAACAATTAAAAAAGAATATATGCATACTGAAATGTTAGCAAGTGATTAGGAAAATTCATGATAATAAGGTAAAACTCGTGGTGATTTTATAGCTATATAGACTAAACTTATATATATGTATCATTAAAAACTTAGTAGTGGAATTTATTGAAAAAATTAGTTTAAGTGAACTATATACATAATCATTGAAAGTAAATTCATATATCAGAAAGAGAAATTATTTGATTGTTCATCCACCCTTTACATACACTCAAACAAAACTGTGGGATAAAGAATGAAAATTATAATTTTAGAATTAAGAAAATGATCCACATGTTTCCCAATTCAATGTTGAAAATTTTGAATGCAAATCCAGTATTATCCAGTATGAACATAATGACATGCCCTTGGCAACAAAAAGGAAAAGAAAATGAAAGCAAAGCAATGCCACATCGAACACGGAACCATAATTTTTTGGAGGACATCAGCAAACACCATAAATATAAATTACTTAATAAAAGTAGACAAAGTTATATCAACTGAAATGAAATATGCAAGACTTACTATGCAAAAGGCATCACAAAACTTCAAAAATTTAATCTGCGGAATAAACACTTTGTAAATAATGAACTATATATACACCATCCTGCAAAAAAAGTATGCAGCAACAGTTTTCAATGGTTACATAAGCACAAATAAAGTTCACATTTGGTTGTATAGCCGAATTACTCTAAAATCATATAATTAAACTGTTGATGTACAAATTGTACAATAGTATTGTATAATGTGGTGTAAGAAAAAATAACACCAGTTGCATTTCCATCTTAAACAACTAAAGCAAATAGACTTTTTATTTTCTAGCGAATTAGAGTTCAATTAACAGTGTAATTATTAAATAGTAATTACTAATTATTTAATGGAAATAATTAATTGTTCAATATTACTTCTTATTTATTAGTCATTAATTTTTACTTCTTAATTATAATTGAATATTGATTATTTAATATTAATTATTCAATAGTTTAATTATTTAGCATTCATTATAGTTGAATATTAATCGGTAATCATTAAATATTAAATAGTACTTCTTATTTATTAGTTATTAATTATTAATTATTACTTCTTAATTATAACTGAATTTTAGTTATTAAATATTAATTATTAATTATTTAACATTAATTATTTAATATTAATTATTTAATATTAATTATTTCTAAGTTTTGTGGAACTTTCTAATTTTAGAAATTTTTTATTTCTAGATCTTTATACTATAGTAAATAAATCAATATTAATTATTAAAATTGTAAATTAGTTAAATATTAAATATTAAATAATAATTACAAAATATCAATTACTAAAAGTTAATTAATAATTATTTAATATTAATTATTTAATATAATTGTTTTACTAAGTAATAATAATATTTATTAATTATAAGTCATAAATATTAGTTATAATTCACTAATTATCGATAATTAACTATAATAAATTATTAATATAAAAAATAAATATTGATTACAGATAATAACTAGTAATTATAAATTATTTATTAGTAATCATTGATTGTGATAAATTATAAATAATGTACTATGTACGCTATCATTTATAACTATTAACTATAAATTATAAATTACCATTAATTTATAAATTATTAAGTAAGTATGTACAAAAAATCGAAGATAATGATGACTAGTATCAATATTATTAAATATTAAATATTAATAATTAATATTTTTGAAGAATGCATTGTAATTATTAATTATCAAAAATCGGCAAAGGGCATTTATTAGAACATGCATTCTGTGGCCGTTGTAAAATCGGCATCTATTACAACGGACAAAAGAAAATATTTATAATAGACAACTATTACAACGGGCAAACATGGATGAAACCAGGTTTCTATTACAATGGGCAAAAAACTGTTGTAATAGGCATATATTACAACAGTCAAATTAAAAACTTTGTAATAGGTGTCAATTACAACGTGAAGAGTAAAAGAGTTGTTGAAAAGTGGTATATAATACAACGGGCCTGAAAAACCGTTGTAACAGTTTTCTATTGCAACGGGCATTTAAAGACCGTTGTAAAAACAACTTTGTAATATGATATTTTTGTCGTAGTGTATTAGTAATGTAGAATGATAATTGAACACAGCATTTATATTTATGAAGTCAACAATCATGCAATAGTAATTCAGAATGATAAATAAACATAGCATTTTATTATTGAATCCACTAACATGTATTAGTACTACAGAATGAAAGATAAACATAACATTTATGTTTACAAAGTATATACAAAATGATAGATAAACATAGCATTCTTATTTTCAAAGTCTAATAACATACATTAGTAATCATACCGACATATAAACATAGCACTGTATTTATAAACTATACTTGTAGGATACCAGTGCTATAAATAACTAGCATTACAATATAAGGAATAAATGAACACCCTGAAACTATATAAAATAATAGTCAACATCGATACAAAAATATTCTAGCCACTATTAAACTGAACTACGCAAAAAACACAAAAAATCTACCTACATATATCAACATAAAATAAAAACTTAAAAAAAACATAATTAAAATGACACTCATACCTTGATTACCACTTTTTGCAGCAGCTAACAAAACACTAGGCCTTCCTTTTAAACCAACCGCATATAAAACAATCAATGGTAGATAAGTTGAATCCATGTAAACAAGCACTGAAACCAAGACAAACCTTTTCAAATTAACTGCTTAAAGAATTAATATTCATAGCTATGTAATTACAAAGATTATATTTTTGCAATGCTTCCAAATACCAATTTAAATCATTGCATGACATAACATCATATGCATATTTGTTTAACCCTAACTGCTTTCCAATATAGGCATAATAATATGACATACTAAAATTATACTCTCTCCTAAAATTTTTCGTAATATCTTTCAATTTTTTCATTGGGGCATCCTGAAGTTAATCAAAATTTAATGATTTCACAAACCTACTTGAAATACGAACTTTGTCAACATCTCGAAGACCAGCACCGCATGAATGATCAAAAGTAGGTTCTTGTAAAAAATGAGAAAGCTATCCAAGATCTGAAAGAAGCGTTAACATAAAATTTACAACCATTCTTAAACCAAGAACAAATAACTACCGAGTATAATTTCCAATAAAAGCCAAGTCATATCCATTTCTAATATGATAAGCCATTAAAAATCCTCTACCAAACGTAACGACCTGATTTTCGATACATGAAAATCTAACCACTAGGGTTAAAGAAGAAGAAGGTAAAAGAAGAAATAGAAACAATATCGGAATCTTACCAACCTGCTTTAATTGGCTTATCTTTTTAACTTTATTCTCTAGTCACACTTACCTTTATAAATGCCCATCGTGAATTTATACGTCCAAATATTCACCGATATCTATTTCACTTTATAAACTAAGTTTACAAATTCCATCGTCTCGTATCTCTTTTTAAAACAAAATTTTAAATACTAAATCAATTTTCAAAATTTACTCCATTTAAAATAAATTCCTTTACTTAGCCAAATTTATTTTCAAACCCAAATATCCATATTCACCTTTGTTTATGATTTAAATTCTCAGCAATTCGAAGTTCTAGTTTTAAAAGCTTCATTTTTCAAATTCTAGTTTTTTCAAGCTCTGATACTAGCTGTGACAACCCGCCTTTCATTCCACAAAAAGAAGCATCATCAATTTAAAATACTGATTCCACTTCAAGGCGGGATATCGCGGTATAAAGGGTCATCCGCTATTATACGGGAAATCAATCACTCCAATATTACATCATAGAATATCATTGATTATCACAGATTATCATTCAATAGATATCAATCAATTCAGACATTCTACACAAACAATCATCTTCAAACAGAAATAATTAATCCATATTATAATTAATTCAATTAACTTAAATTAAATTAATTACCTAAGAATTAATCACCTAAACCTTCTTAATTAGTGATTAATTAATTAAAACAAAAACAAAGAAAATGTGAGAAATGCGGATTACGGATCTTAAGGCTAGGATTAACACTAGAGGGGGTGAATAGTGTTTATAAAGAATTACTAAATCTTTTGAGTTTATGTTAATGTAAACACAGATGTGTGCAATATATAGACACAGATATGATCACAGAAACAAACACAGATACAGAAATAAAATAAAAAGTAGTAAAGGAAAGAACACGCCGGATTTTATACTGGTTCGGAGTTACCCTACATCCAATCCCGCAACACAGCTACGGACATCCTTTCAAAAGCAATCTTTACAATTACACCCTCGATTTCAAGGCTACGAGATACACCCTCAAGAATCATAATCCTCTGGATAGAGATACTTGATTTTCTAGGCAACAAGTTCGTTCGACATGTTATACAATGAGCGTATTTATTTACTAATAAATAAGCTGTATAACTTATAAAATGGGAAAATATAAGTGAAACCAATTATTAAAATGGTCAAACAATTTTGTTAAGCAAAGCAAAATCTGAATTTGAATAATGATATGAAATTTGACTTAAGTAAAAGTTAAATAAAATGACTTTAGAAATGAAATTTAAGCTAAGTGAAACAATATGATGTTTAAAAAAGGAATTTAACTTAAGTGATGTTGAATGAAGTTGAATTTGATATCAAAATGAAATAATAAAGTGAAGTGAAGAATATGAATGTAAATTTGAATTGTTAAATGAAATTCAACTTTAGTTGTAAAATGAATTAGCAATTGAATTAATGAATTAACTGAACTAATAAAATAAATTAGTAAATAAAATATGAATTGAGTGTTAATCAATCAAATGTAAATGAATTAATATGGAATAATGGATGTAAGCATTAATTCCTTAAAAGCTAATGAAACTAAGAATTGAATAATTGAAAGAAAATCAATTAGATATCAGCCAATTGAAATTAAATGTGTTAAACCAAATTGAATATAAGCAAATTAAATAAATTCGGTTATGATATGCATTGGTTGTTAGATGGATGTTATTTGATTGTATAGAAATGTGTTAATTATTAATGGAATTGAATTAATAAAATTGAAAGCTAAATAATTGAATTCAAATTAGAAGTAAGTGAATCTAAATAGAATTGAATTTGATTTGAATTTGAAATTGAAGAAACTTGAATGTAAATTAGTAAATGTAAACTAGTTGAAAATGAATAAATGAATATTAGTAAAATCCAATGTTAATGAATCAAACGTGATTAAATTGAAAACCAATTCAATGAATATTAACAAGAAATGAAAGTATATTGATTTGGTTATTGATTGACTGGATGGATATTGGTTTATTGGATGTTAGTTGGATGATAGTT
This sequence comes from Allium cepa, assembly GCA_030765085.1. Taxonomy (NCBI): domain Eukaryota; kingdom Viridiplantae; phylum Streptophyta; class Magnoliopsida; order Asparagales; family Amaryllidaceae; genus Allium; species Allium cepa. The sequence continues at coordinate 911,433,043 of CM060931.1, read as the reverse complement.
GTTTGATGGTTGGATTTGTTGCTTTTGATTGCATTTGCTATATTGGCATATATAGTTGTTATATTGATATATGTTGTATATTGGTATTACTTTCGATATACATGTTTCTCATTTGTTTCTTGAGTGTATAGTGGGTGCGAATGGCGTATGCTTCGCATTTGGAGCTCGTTTTCATGTTATATTAGTCGTATATGCTTGATAATAATATAAACGGTACATATCTCGGATTACATATCGTACTTTTATATTTTTTTCCTACGAGATGCCTCATCCTAGAAGATGAGATGTATATCTGTGATATATATATATATATATATATATATATATATATATATATATTGTGATTTTTTTCTAGATCAAACCATGCAAAGGAGGTCATGGAGAATTTTTTTTTGAAACTTCAAGGTGTTAGAAAATTTCGGAATACTTTTTAATAACTAAAATGTTGATTTTCGAGTTAAAAGTTAAAAGATATTAGTTGGTTTTGAAAAGATAACTATGAATGGATTTGAAACATAGAGAAGTTTCTATAAGAAGTTTAACTAATGGATTTTGGAAAAAGTTAAAAGGTTTAAATGAATTTGGTATCTAATTTGAATGATTTTTTTAAAAAAACGTTAATGGATTTTATAGCCTTTTCTTACTAGGTAATTTCGAGGATGAAATTCTTTTAAGTAGAGGAGAATGTAACTACCCAGAATTTTAGTCATTTAAAATTGGTATATTTAACTAATTTTAAATATTCACAAGTTAATTTTATAAGTTCAATAACTTATATTTCAAATATCTTGATTTTTTCCGATAATTAAATTGCTAATTTAATATTTGAAACTGTAGAAATAATTTGATTTCAGATTTAATGTGAATAAAAATGATTTATAAAGATGAATTCAATTCTATTCGAATTAGAATGACGTTGGTAAACTTTTGAAATTGAATTAAAAGTTGATTTCTAGAAATTGAATATTTTAATATTTAATTAACGTGTAAAAAAAGTTATTTTTGAAACAGTCTCAGATTTCGACAAAACCAGTTTCATCGGATCTATAATGTTATATTATTGTAGGATTTCAAATTTTGTGTCAATCAGATTTAGATTTAGTTGTGGGAAGCTAAAACGCGTAGAAATTTATTTAAGTAAATTTTAATTTTAATAATTCGATTCGAAAACTTATCTTCCAAATGCGATGAAATTGGCTCCCGATATATCTATGTGTTTGAAATATAGGTAAAATATTATAAATGCCAAGCAGTACGTTTTGATTAGTGTTCAAAAAAATTTCGGATGAATAGTGTCGCAAAATTTTCTATAAAAGGCCACGGCGTTTTATAATGTTCACATACCCTAATCTATCTAGGGCTAGCCGCCACCTAAAAAAACCGAAGGGCAGAAATATTCGATCTTTCTTCCCTCTGATCTCCACATCTATGCATTTTTAGGCAACCGTGTCAACTGGAAAGTTGAAGAGCTCGTCGAGCTCTATGATATGAACAGTGATGATTTTAAACGGTGGAGTGGATCGATAGCTAAGGCCTCACATTTGGTCGGCGTTACGATTTTCAAGGCGATGGGAGGGCCGAGTTCGACGACGTTCAAAGCGGTGGTGCCACTCATGGCGGGCTTCGACGTGGCAATGGTGGATCGAACTCTCGATGATGGTAGGTAGCACAACAATCAAATGATGAAGGGCGGCGATGGTTTCTCGATTGTGTACGAAGGGAAGAAGGGAGAAGAAAACATTCACGACCCAGATCTCATAATTCAAAAACGAATGGTCGTAATTGATTAAAGGTTAGAATAAAAAAAATTGTAAATAATTTATATACAAATTCGTATGATGTTTAAAATATCATCACTTCTTCATACGAGGCCAAAAATTGATGAAACAATTACATTGGGATCGTATTGACGAGCACTACATTTTAGAGCTAGTTTGGAGTTGATTGGAGCAAGTGAAAATTTTAGGTAAAATTAAATGCTCATTTAATTTTATCCGGAATAAAAAGTTGCAACTGCTATTGGAATCAAAGTGAGTGCAACACACTCTATCTGACTTGCTTATATTTTTATAAGAGAGAATAAATTTATTTATGTTGTTTGATGATTGTTTGGGTGATATATGATATATTATATATATATTGTTTGATTTGGATATATTCATGCCTATTGGAGCAGGTGAGACGATATACGTTCCCAAGTATGAGCGGTACGCGTGTCTGCCCCAAAGTGGACATTGTATATATTTTCTCATATGTATATTTCTTGCAGGTGACAGGATGGAGAGATCCAACCGGATTCCTCACCAGTGATGATTTTTAATTATAGATATTGTTATATATGTTGTTATCATGTGATATATGATATTTGGGTGTTGTGATTCATGTGAATCACCTTATTTAGTGTTGTTGTAGCATTGGGACCTATTTCGGAATTTAAAAAATATATTAAAGTGATGATTTCAAATTAAAAAGGATTTCAAATTGATTTTGAAAATAGATGTTTCATTAATTTTTGAATTGTTAAGAAAATGAGTTTATTTTAAATAAATAAAAAGCTATAATTTTTATGTAATAAAAATTATGATTTTTGTGAAATATATTTAAATATGATTTTTGAAGTAATATAAATTTTAATAATGATTTTTAAATTATTAAAAGAAGAAGTTTATTAAATGGAATCAAAATGTGATTTTGAAATATGGAGATAACTATTTTGTAAAGTAAGTTAAAGTGAGATTTTGAATTTATTTTAAACGGTTTATATATAAGATTTATAAAATCAATATTTTATAAATAAAAATAATGGAATTATAAAGGAGTTTTATAAGTGTCAAAATGACGTTATAAATGAATCATATAAGTGAATAAGATTTATAGATTTATGAAGTTATAAAAAGAATGAAGTTGTACATAAGAGATTTATAAGTGAATATACTTATAATTGGATTCTAGAATATAAATGAGATATAAATGGAATTGTTTAATAAAGGGATTTCATATATAGAAGTTTTTATAAAATATAAATGGAATTTATAAACTTTGTTTCATAAAGGTAAAATCAACTTAATTTGATAAGTTAATTATGGAAGTCATTAAAGAAAATATATTCACGATTTTGGACAGTGGATTATCCTTTAATAAATGTATAGAAGTAATGAATTTGGTAAGAGAATTATATTTACGATTTTGGACAGTGAATAAACCTTTAAATTAAATAAATGTTCTGAAAAGTGATCTTTTAAATAGAGTTAAACGGATTGAAGATGTTTTAAAACATGTGAGCATCGAATATATAGATTTCAACATTCATTGTTGAAATAGACATTTTCGAGAAGCAAGGAAAGCATGGACTATAATAATGTTGTTATAGCGATGATTTTCTAAAGGAGATGTTTTGTATAGTATAAGGGATTTATATATCTATCTAAATTATCGAATCAGTATAGTAGTGATTTTGGGTTGTCGTAATAATGTTTACATAACATTCGTTTTGACCCAATAAAACAAATGTTGAAAAATATTAAACTTTCCTAAGGAGATTTGTGAATATACTTATACTGCGATATAAGTATATGGAAATGTTTTCCAAATAGAGAAATATTGAAATGGTTTTGGGATTATATCTTTTTAAAGATAATTTGAAGTGAATATTTGAATAGTGATTGCTTATGGTGGCTAAATATTTGTTGTTTGCTTTGATGGCTAAATAACCAACTATCAAATTTGGCCAATTTAGTTCCTTGACTTGATGTGGGAACTATTTAATCGTACACTTAGTACGTAGCCATCTGTGTAGGCTTGATTATCGCTTTGAGGATGTTGATTCGTGTAGCGTGGAGTATTACTCCAGTCTATCGAGCTTCCTTCTTGGCCGAAGGATAGCAAGTTAAAAGTTGGAGATGTGATAAGTCTATGAGACTTAATTTCTATGTGAGGTTGAGAAAAGCTTTTGCGTTGTTGGTGCGAAGAGACCGGGATCGGTTTATCCGAAAACCATTTATGACCAATGTATATGTGTTAGATTATGCAGGTTATCGATGATATTGATACTTAGGATTTTAATAGTGGAGGATTGCTTTTTGATCATTTGGGGTTAAAATCCCAATATACATCCAGTAGCAGTAGTCTCTTCGTTATGAAATATCCATTGCAAGGACTATTCAGTACTAATCTTAAAGATTTCCCGACAGGATGTGGTAGGATAGTACCTTCAGTTTTTCATGTTCGTGTACGACTTGTATGGACGAGTTTTTGACATTGCATTTCTAAGATTACGTACATTGGTTTTGCAAACGTACATCAGTAGTGGTGGAGAAGGCAACTTCTTTTAGTTTAACACCGTTCTTGAGACATACGAGCTCAAGGGTTGTATTTTTGTGGAAGGCAATTAGTAGTTAATGGAAATGGCAGTGTAGCATTCAAAGTGATGTGATATGTGAAAAGTAATCGTTACCTCAGGCCTCATCGACCGAAAATGATGGAAACGGACATAGATGTGGCAAGGATAAGTAGTTCATTCTCAATTAGGATATGATCATCATCTTCTAGATATATTTCTTCCCGCTATGACGTTCGGGGTGTAAATTAATGTGGTTTGTATGCTATGATGGCTCTCGAAAAAGGTCAGTAACAACCGGGTGATGACATATTCGGTACTACCTAGTTACAGAGGTAGGCCGGTCTTGTGTTGGTAGATGGCGGATGTTATGTGCCTCGGGACATCCATCTAGAGGTGTATCCATTAGAAGGTAATATCATCACCTGGTCATTTGTGTGGAAATCCAAACTCCACTATGTGCTTGCCATTTTATTTGAAGAGCCTAGTATGCTGGAATTTAATAATGGTAACAATTTCGGCTATTTTAAGTTATTATTTATAGACTAGACACTAGTATAATATAATCGGATTTAATATGAAATGTTTTGGTTATCGTAAGGTAAAAATATGTCCGTGTTTATGTGTGGGCGTTTCTTACGAGATATTTTTGTTTTGAAAGGAAAAGTTTGATAATTTAATAAATGCAGTTGAGTGTGTTTTCTCACGCTGGTTTACCAGACTGATTCGGGCATTCTTCCCTTTCAATTCTTAGGTCAGACCGAGTATATTTGCAGGTTCAGATTTGGTGCTTTTGGAGCTTCAACATGAGAACTGGAGATCTTCGTTTTCGTATACACATATCTGTTTATTATCCGCTTTGTGCATTGATGTTTATATTGTCAGCAATTGTAAGGACATGTTATTAAAACTGTCCAAGATGATGACTAGTGATTGATTGATGAACTCTGATTGATGTACGTATATAACATACACAGTTTTTGTGTTGCAAAGATCATTGATATGATATTATATGTTTTCCGCTACGATGTGAGATTATGTATTGTTCTGTTTGGTTTTCTCTTTTATCTTTCTTTTCTTCTCTTCTTTTCTTTCTCACGACTTTCCGTCAGTCTGTACTTTTTGGGTCGGACATCTATGGTTTATTGTCAATTCAAAGGATACGGATTTGCAGTTCGTCACATTTGGTATCAATTCAGCTTTAATTATAAAAGTGAATTAGTGAATACTAGAACTCAATCTAATTGAATATTAAACCAATTAGAATTAAAAGTGTTAAGCCGAATTGAATGTCAACGAAGTAAATATGAATGTTAAATGTGAATTAAATTAATTTGGTTATGTTGGATATGTATTGGTTGTTAGATGGACGTTAGTAAGCTGTGTAGAAATTCATATGGAATTGAATTAATGAAAGGGAAAGCTAGATAATTAAATTCAAATTGGAAGTACGCGAATCTAAATAGAATTGAATTTGATTTAATGCGGGAATGAACTAACTTGAATGTAAATTAGTGAATGTAAACTAATTGAATATGAATAAATGAATGTTAGTGAAATCCAATATTAATGAACCAAATGTGAATAAATTGAAAACCAATCCAATGAATATTAATAAAAAATGAATGAATATTTGATTTGGTTATGGATTGGTTAAATAGATATTGGTTTATTGGATGTTTGTTGGATGATAGTTGTTTGATGGTTGAATTTTTTCATTTTCATTGCATTTTCTATATTGGCGTATATAGTTGTCATTTTGGTATATGTTGTATATTGATATTACTTTCCATATATACATGTTTCTCGTTGTTTGTTGAGTGTTTAGTAGGTGCGGATGGCGTATGCTTCGCATTTGGAGCTCGCTTTCGCACTATATTAGCCATATATGCTCGCTGATAATATATAAGACACATATCTTGGATTACATATCGTACTTTATATATTCACTACAACAAAAAGTGTCTTTTATAGCGGCATATAGCCGCTATTAATCACAACCATAGCGGTTTGATAAGCGCTGTATATCGACATGTTATAAAAAACTGTTGAATATTTATAACACAAAATATGCCGCTATGGTTGAGCTTAGTTTTATAATGCAAATTCGCCGCTATGGTACGTTAATTCAATAGCTCATTTTAGCCGCTATAATATCTCATATATGCCGCTATAAAAATCGTAGATACACTTTTCAAGAGCTATGCCTATATATTACATTTTAATAATAGCAATCAAACTAAATCATAGTAAACAATATACTCTTTTTCAACTAAATCAAACAAAAATGACAATATTTTATTCCCTTTTTCAACTTGCATTTCATTTTTCTTACAAGTTTATAACTTGCACTGCATTTACATTTACAATAAAAAAAACAATACATTGTTGCATTACTACTTCTCTGCCATATTCTCCTCTGTCAATACATTTGCATCACTCCCCTCACCTAAAGTCATCTACCACTGTCATACTGCCTTCATCTGCATCTACTTCCATTTCAATTCACATCTGTCTGTTGCCGTGCAAACTGTCAACACATCTACCATCACCTAACTTCACTGCACAGTGATGTTACCACCTCAATACCATCCTCTTCATCAAACTGTCAAGGCATCTTCTTTCTGCAATTTCCACTGCCTCTTCATCTCCAATCTGCATCAACAAAAATTTATTCTCCATCTGCTAACATTCCCATGCTTCCTTCTACCCGATTGTCACCCTCCTTTTCACTGCATCCATCAACTAATGAGCCACTTTTCCTCTGCTAACAAGTACTTCTCAAACTTCCTCCAATTTTCACTGCATTCATCAACCCCCTGCTGCCTCTATTCTCTGCACCATTTCACTTGCATATCACCATACATACTACCATACAATTCCACTTCCTCCCTTACAGTGCACGCCCCCAATACTCCATCCTATGACAACTTCTTCACCACTTCTCCAAACCACTTCAACAGTGCCCAGTGCATTTCTTTATTCACTGTTGCCACTGGCCATATATTTTAGTTAAAATAAAATGCATCATACTTTCATATTTTGATGTATGTGCCATAAGTGAAGAGTTAATCTATGATGACAAACAACCTCAAATAAATAGCTAACTTAAAATTTACAAATTTGATATCTGTTCTAGCTACTACAGAAAGCTGGAAATAAATCGTAAAGTTCTAGTGTGTGAGTTTTCCTCAAAGTGAGGTTACCAGAATTTATGAATGAATGTATTGATATATTTCCTTAAAGGAAATCAGGGGTAGTCCAATATTTGGTCTCATATTACACCTCTACTTCTCAAATACTTGAAAACATTTGCAGTAATGGGCTATGTGCTCTGGAGAGGCACAAGTGAATATATAGGCATATTTGTGTCGCTATTGTCAAGACTCAAATTAGTTGCAAGATTTAGGACTATGCTACTGAAAAATAAATAAAATACTGTACTTAAATCCTCTGGGACAGCCAAAAATATATCTAAAACAGGACTGATTCTACTTGTTTACCCCTTCCTCCGGAAGTAACTAGCACTAAACATAAATGTACAAATTAAGTACACTTGTTATACTTACTTTATTATTCGTCATGACAATTTGCATTGAAAATCACTCAGGCATGACATTATGTGCAGATTTTGTATGTTGTGTGCACCACTTCAATGCTATGTAAAGTCACTACATGCTAACAGATTAAATTAGTATGTAAGTGAGTAATAGAAGTAATGAAATTATACATAGATAATACTAGAACTGTAAAATATGAGACTTACAGTTATTGATGAGACTTACAGTTAATAATATTATTAGTTACCTTTGCGTGATGAGAATTTAGGTTACCTTTGCGCCATCACAGCATGAGCCAGAGTCCCACACGTAGGGTGAAGCAACACATCCAGCCCAGTAAAGGCGCTTAACCAAAGTCCACAATCTTCAGATTACCTATGATATTGATAAGGCAAGAGCTAAATAGCATAAAATTTAGGAATCTTCCTAATTTTTATGCTATTCAACTATGCCTCATCAATATCATTTAGACCTTATACCATAGTGACAACATCTATGATTGATGTAAACGCACCCGTGTTAAAACTTATAATTCAGATTTTACCAAATTGAGATTATTTGTTGTAAACGCACCTGTGTTAACATCTATATTCATTCACAAAACATATCATAGGTTCAGTCTTCACAGTCTATGACATGCGAATCCCAATTTCTATGCCAGAGTCATTACTCCAACCAAATTCGATCACATGCGAATATTTTCACAATGCAGGTTTCAGTTTGGAATTATATAGTTTACCAAATTCTCTTTTTTTTTTGTCTAACCGTTTTCAGGCAATCTAAAAGATAGCTGCCCACTACAGAGAAGACAAAATCGTCATATAAATAATCAAGGCTGCTACGTGCTTGGTATTATACAATCTATATGTTCAAAGATGTCGTTGGAGCCAAAGTTTTACATATGTTCTAGCTCTTTTAGTTTTAAACTTACCAACGAATAAATATGCCAGTTGACTGTACATAAAGCATAGAAATTTCAAGGTAATATTAAATATCAATATCTAGAACTTGATGTTATTTTACACAATTGTAGTTTAGCAGGAATGATTTTATGTATTTTAAGAAAAATGTTTTCTAAGCATGTCTTGAAAATACTCATATGCCAAAATATTGAATGTGTACATTGGGAATATAAGTAGAATCTTGATGGTCAAAGTACACTTTTCATTATACTAAAATTATAGAGCTGCTGATAACCAGTCAGAGGAGCATGATTAGATGCTAATGTCTAAGTTTGATATGTTTGACAACTTGATTATTAGCTTTTGGGTAGTAAGGTCCCTATTAATAGTGGTTGACTATATCACTAGATAAAATTATGCCAAAATTGAGTAGGTTTGGCAGATTAAACAATGTGCAGTTTGATATCGACATCAGTTGGTAAAACACTAACTATATAAAGCAAGGTTCAATTAAATTGAAATTATTTGCTGTTTATGTTGAGGTTGTGATATTTATATCAGTTATTTTGAATGCACGCTAAAAAAATCTTATCTTTTCACCTTTCTTTTTCCTTCCATTATAACGTTAGTGCATAAAAAACAAAAATTGGTGCACATTTAACAATCTTCTTATGCTTTAAGATGAAACTGAAAAGACTACCCAACTTTTATAATTTCGGTATACCTTTAAAGATGAAATACACTAAAACAGCAGAAGAAAAATCTGTGGATGTAAAGAAATTCATCTATTTGTGGGTATTAACCCAGTGTTGTTTAGCATTGGACCACGATTAATATTTCAACCGAGTGAAATCCAAATCAGAATCCCCAGTTTGTTTTATGACAAATTTGAACTTACCTAGAAATAAAACAGTTCCTAACGAATTTGAACGCAAATATAATCATAACCAAATGATAAAATCGAATTAAAACAGTTAATAAACATAACCTAGAAATCCAAGCAGATAATTTGGGGGTTCTGGACACTTAGACTTGGGAACAGCTGAAGAGCGATGAGCGGAGATCGGAGGTGGCGATGGCGAGCGATGAGTGATGAGCGATGAGTGAAGATCGGAACAGCTTAAGAGCGATGGCGAGCGATGAGGAGGAAGACGAAAATTTAGGGTTTTGGGAGGAAGACGAGAATGATTAAGTGCTTTTGGGAGGGAAATGAAAATTTTGGGAGGGGTAATTTTGTTTTGGGGCGTTACATGAACTAAGTATGTGTTAACCTAGTAAGGAAAATAAATAATTAAGTCTAATCAATAACGCTTTTGAATAAGGCGCTATTGAATGGCGTTATTAATAACATGTTTTGTTGTAGTGATTTTTTCCTACGGGATGCCTCATCCTCGAAGATGAATGTATAGTTGTGATATATATTATGATTTTTTTCTGGATCAAAACTCATAAAGGAGGCTATGGTGATTTTTTTTTGAATATTCAAGGCATCAGAAAATTTCAAGAATTTAGAATAATTTTGGATAACTAAAATTTTTATTTTTGAGTTAAAAGTTAAAAGATATTGATTAGTTTTGAATAGATAACTATGAAATGATTTGAAAACTTAGAAAAGTTTTTGTAAGAAGTTTAACTAATGGATTTGAAAAAAGTTAAAATGTTTAAATAATGTTGATATCTAGTTTAAACGTAAATATTCAAAAGTAAAGTTTATAAGTTGAATAACTTATATTTCAAATGTAATAATCTAACAGGATAATTAAGTTGTTAATTTAACATTTGAAACTGCAGAAATAATTGAAATTTGAATTTAATGTGAATAAAAATGATTTATAAAGTCGAATTAAATTCTATTTGAATTAGAATGATGTTAGAGAGCTTTTGAAATTGAATTAAAAGTTAATTTAGAGAAATTGAATATTTTAATATTTAATAACGTGTAAAAATAGTCATTTTGACGCAGTCTTGGTTTTGGATGAAACCTTTTCCATTAGATTTCTAATTTTATATTATTGTAGGATTTCAAATTTCGAGTAGATCGAGTTTACGGTTTAGTCGTGGGAAGTTGAAACACGTAGAAATTTATTAATGTAAATTTAATTCAAAATACATCGATTCGATAACCTATCTTCTAAATACGATCGAATTGGCCTCACACACACACACACATATATCATTGTGTTTGGAATAGGGGTAAAACATTATAAACACCAGGCAGCACGTTTCGATTGGAGTTCGAAATATTTTCGGATGAATAGTGCCGCGAAATTTTCTATAAAATACCACATTTTCTTCACAATTGCAAAACCCTAATTCCCCTAGGGTTACAGCCACCATTAAACAATTCAATGGCTGAAATAATTTGATTCTTTCTCCCTTATTTTCTTCCAATCCATCTAATATTATCGGAAACTTTCTAAAGCAAAATTGTAGAGCTTCCCGAGCTCTCCACATCCATACGGTCATGATCATTATCGGAGCATTGTGGAGGCTAAATTTTAGCCGTGAAGTTGCCATGTTCGAGCGTGTTTATCGTGAGCAGGGTGGAGCCGAGCTTCTCATGGTCGTGGCCAATGGTAGAGCTCGCGAAGGGCTTCAACGTGAAGATCTTCGATCATCTTCAAGTGTGGCGAGGTGGTCGCGGCAATCGAATGAAGGTTGGCGGCTAATTGGGTTCGTGCACATGAATGAAACAAAGGAGGAGAAGAAGATTTGCTAGGCCTAGATTTGTTGAGGCAAAAATGAGTGACCAAGATGATGAAGGTTTGAGAAAATAAAAATAAATTGTAAATTTTATTATATAAATTCGTGTAAACTTTAAAATGTTATAACTTCTTCATACGAGATCGAAAATTGACGAAACAAGTTGCGTTGGGATCATATTGACGAGCAATACATTTTAGAGCCTGTTTGGAGTTGATTGGAGATAATAAAAATTTTGGATAAAATTAAACGCTCGTTTAATTTTATTCAGAATAAAAAACTGCAACTGCTATTGGAATCAAAGTAAGTATAACTCACTCTTTCTGACTCACTTATATTTTTATATAAGTGAGAATAAATTTATTTGTGTTGATTGATTATTGTTTGGATGATATATGATATATTATATATATATATATATATTAATTGGTTTGGATATATTCCTGGCTGTTGAAGCAGCTGAGACCTTATACGTTCCCGTGTATGAGCGGATAACCTTTTTTACGCGCATCTGTCTCGAAATGAATATTGTACATATTTTCTCATATGTATATTTTTTGCAGGTGATAGGTTGGATGGATCCAACAGGATTCCTCACCAGTGTGACTTTTATTTACACATATTGTTATATATGCTGTTATCATTTGATATAATGTTTGGATGCTGTGATTTATGTGAATCACTTTGTTAAGTGTTGTTGTAGCATTGGGCCATATTTTGAAATTTTAAAAATATTAAAGTGATAATTTCAAATTAAAGAGGAATTTCAAGTTATTTTGAAAATATATGTTTTATTAATTGTTAAATTGTTAAAGTAAATGGATTTATTTTAAATAAATAAAAGTTATAATTTTTATGTTATAAAAATTATAATTTTTGTGAAATATATCAAAATATGATTTTTGAACTATGGAGTTAACCATTGTATAAAATAGTTAAATTGAGACTTTTTACTTATTATAAATGGTGTTTCATAAATATTAGAAATGGATCTATAATCAAATATGTATATAGATTTGGGATTGAAATTTAGTAATGGATTTATAATGGATTTTATAAATAATAAGACTTAAAAAGAATGAATTTGTAAATAAAGAGATTTATAAGTAAATTAACTTATGACTGGATTTGAAATGTAAATTAGAGATAAATGGAATTGGTTGATAATGGAATCTATAAACATTGTTTTATAAATCCATAATTAACTTATTTTGATAAGTTAACTATAGAAGTTATAAAAAAGGATATTATTCATAATTTTGGACAATGGATAATCCTTTTAAATTAAATATATAGAAGTACTGAATTTGATAAACTAATTATATTCATGATTTTGGACAGTGAATAATCCTTTGAATTAAATGAATGTTTTGGAAAGTGATCTTTTAAATGGAGTTAAATGGTTTGAAGATGTTTTAAAAGGCACGAGCATCGAAAACATAGATTTCAACATTCATTGTTGAAATAGACATTTTCGGGTAGTAAGGAAAACATGGACTATAACAATATTGTTATAGTAAATGATTTTCGAAAGGAGATGTTTTGTATCGTATATAGGATATATATGTCTATCTAATTATTGAATCTCCATACTAATGATTTTGGGTTGTCGTAACGATGTTTTACGCAACATTCATTTTGACCTGTTAAAGCGTGTGTTGAAAAATAAGCTTTCCTAAAGAGATTTGTGAATATGCTTATACTGCAATATAACTATATCGAAATGTTTTTCCAAATATCAAAATGATTTTGAGAATATATCTTTTAAAAGATAATTTGAAGTGAATATTTGGAAAGTGGTTTAATTAATAAAAGATTAATTAAAAGGGGCCTAGTGATTGCTTATGGTGCTAGATATTTGTTTTCGCATTGATAATTAAGTAACTGACTATCAAGTTTGGTCATTTTAGTTCCTCGACTTGATGTGGGAACTATATAGTCGTCACTTAGTACGTAGCAATCTGTGTAGGCTTGATTATCGTTTGTATTGAGAATGTTGATTCGTGTAGTGCAGAGTATTACTCCAATCTATTTAGCTTCCTTCTTGCCCGAAGGATAGCAAGTTTAAAGTTGGAGACGTGGTAATTCTACGAGACTTAGTTTTTGTGTGAGGTTGAGAAATGCTTTTGCGTTGTTGGTGCAAAGAAACCGGGATTGGTTATCCGAAAACCACTTCGGACCAACATTTTTGCGTTCGATTGTGCAGGTTGTGATGAATTGATATTTAGGATTTTCGTAGTAAAGGACTGCTTGTTGATCGTTTGGGGTGAAAATCTCAATATACATCCAGTAGCAGTAGTCCCATCGTTATGAAATATCCAATGCAAGGACTGTCGCTACTAATCATAGGGATGTCTCGAGACAAGATGTGGTAGGAGAGCACTTTCGGTTTGTCCTGTTCCTGAAAAACTTGTATGGATGAGTGTCCGACATTGCATTTCTAAGATTACGTACATTGGTTTTTACAAACATACATCAGTTGTGGCGGAGGAGGCAACTTCTTTTAGTTTAACACCCTCCTTGAGACGTACGAGCTTAAGGATTGTATTTATGTGGAAGGAAATTAGCGGTCAACGGAAATGTCAATATGGCATTCAAAGAGATGTGATATGTGATATTTGAAAGGTAATCGATACCTTAGGCCTCATCAACCAGAAATGACCGAAACATGTTTAGATGCGGCAATGCTAAGTGGGTTATTCCTAATTAGGATATGATGATCCTCTTCTAGATATATTTCTTCCCGCTATGACGTTCGGGATGTAAATTAATGTGGTTTGCATGCTATGACGGCCCTCAAAAAAGGTCGGTAACGACCAGGGGATGACATATTCGATACTACCTAGTTACAGAGGTAGAACGGTCTTGTGTTGGTAGAGGACAGATGTTCTGTGCCTCGGGACATCCATCCAGAGGTGTACCCATCAGAAGGTAGTCCCTTCACCTGATCAGTTGTATGGAAATCCAAACTCTACTACGAGCCTGCCTTTTTGTTTGTAAATCTTAGTACGCTAGAACTTAATAATGGTAACAATTTCAGCTATTTTAATATTATTTTTGCAGTAGACACTAGTATATTATAAAAGAATTTGATATGAAAGGTTTCAGTTATCGTAAGGGAAAAACATGTTCGTGTTTATGTGTGGGCGTGTCTTATGAGATACTTTTGTTTTGAAAGGGAAGTTTTGGTAATCTAATAAATTCATTGAGTGTGTTTTCTCACGCTGGTTTACCAGACCAATACGGGAGTTCTTCCCTTTCAATGCTCGGGTCAGACCGAGTATATTTACAGGTTCAGATTTGGTGCTTTTTGAGCTTCATCAGGAGAGCTAGATATCTTCATTTTCGTATACACGTATCTATTTGTTATCCGCTGCATTGTTTGTTATTGTTGTTTATATAATCAGCAATTGTAAGGATAGATTATTATAACTGTTCAGACTGATGACTAGTAAATAATTGTTGAACTCTGATATGATATATTTATATTACAATTATTGGTTTGTGTAAAGAACTATTGATATTATATGTTATTCAGTCCGTTGTGAGATTCTGTTTTACCTACATTCTTTTCCCTCAACAATCTGTCTTTTCGACACTCGATCGTTTGACATGTTATACAATGAGCGTATCTATGTCGATTTTCGAGGGTCGAAAAGACGGATCGTCACAAGTTGAGATGGATGCAAAAATGAAATCGATAAAGTCGATCAACCATATCGAAATAGTTGAAGCAAACCGAATTACCTAGAAACTAGACGACTATTGTAGCAAATAGAAATCGTCGAACTCGTTAATTTGGATGCAGGACATTCGATGTTAAGATAGAAGAAGATGAAGTTTAAATTATTTTTTAAAGTTTTTCCTTCGGGCCAAAAAATAAAGCCCGTATCCTAACCATTAAAATGCAAAATAAGTCTTTCAGCCCAAAACCGTTAATTGGTTTGGCTTTCAGCCTATTTTCCTGTTCATATATTAACAATATGGACGAATAAAAAAAAAGTTATTATCATATTAGCTTGGGCTACTAGAAAATAAAGTATTAGAGCCCCCATAGTAGAGGCAAAATAAATTATGCCTTTACCACTACATAGGCGCAATAAAATGTTCTTTCTCTATTGCTATTAATTCCGACCAATGCAACCGCCACCAATATTGTTCGGTTGTTCGCTCCCACAAATTCGTTTTTACATGCACGGAATTGTTTAGCCGAGGTTTGAAATAAATACGGTAATTTAATTTAGCTTCATTATGCAGCGGTAAAGTAAATTTAAGAAAGTGAACTAAACGCTCAATAGTTATAGTTATGCTGATAGAGGCGTTTTTATAGGTCTCTAATATATTGTGAGCTTTAGTTCTTATGTGGCATACATTTTATTAGAGGCAAATTAACGCATTTTTTGCCCTCTACTTATAAATATTGGAAGCATTTCAAAATACCTATACTTCTTTCAATTTTGGTAAATTATAATGAATAATGTGCAGTATAGATTTTGACAGTATATAGATGAATAACAGAGAAGTTATTAACATATTAGCATGGGCATTCTTTTTGTCTGAGACCTGAGATGTTAATTAGCATTTTTTTCCACTCTAAACTTGGTAAATGCAGATTATATTCTAAAATACGGATAATAACATATTTTTCATTGTTTTGTCCTTACAACTTATTCTAAAATTTGGAGGTCCTTGAAACTTAACTCAGTATATTCTGAAACCCTTTATGTATAAAACCTTATACAATAAAAAGTTCGTGGAGTTTTGTCTAAATGTAGTTGAAGGACTTCAGACCCACTTGAATTCCTTCCATATATTTCTCCATTCACCTTGCAATTGCTTTGATCTAATTGATGTAAATTTTGGTAATGAATATGAATATTATAATGATCCTTCCTCATTAAGAAAATAGTTAATCAGGAAATATAATACACTAAGGGTAATTCCTAATATAAATTAACCATTACCGTAAGCTTCCCTGAAAAAAGAAGGCAAAACACGGAGTATATATGTAAAATGATAAAGTAATCAAAACATACCTAAAATGTATTGCATTTTCTTAGCAAGTTTTATCATTAATTGATTTCAAAACCCAAATAAATATGCTCATAACACACATCCTCCTCTTTCTCAAATGAAAGCTCCAATCAAATACCTTCTCCAACCCTACTTTTATAATAATCAGATGTCAACTCTCATGTTGCAAGATGTCTATTGATTTTAGGGTTATGTTCTCTCTTTCCTTTTCCTTTTTCTATTTTTTAGAGAAAGAAAAGTTTGTAAACATATGTTGTTAATATACAATTCTGCGATTTTTTTTTTCAAATTTAGCACTTTCAGATGCTTATTGCTCTATAGTTTTACTTTTAAGTTAGTTAAATATTGCTATATATGGTGGTACAAAATCTTCAAGCTTAAGGTTTGCCGATATATGGAGATTACCGCGGTCCATCACGTTTGTTGATGTGTGTAAATAAAAGGCAGTAAATACAAAATAGTGAGAAGGTTGAAGAGTTTCTGTATATAATGGTGCTGAGGCAATCAGTAATTCAACACCAGAAGTTGGTGGATGTTGATGCTAAGGTTGGTTTGAAAGCAGGGAAAATAACAAATCAGGTACTCATATTTCATTGTTTGTATATATTTATCATTTATTTCTACCACTTTTACCAATTCAAGAAAATTTTCATAAAGAGCAATTACAATTATATTATATAATTCATTTATGTAGATAAATTATTGTTTAGTATGATTTTTTATAATTGAATAAACTATTGTAGCTTCATTTTTTTTAATACTGCTAAATATTTAATGGTTGTGAAATTTATCAACCATCAAAGAAGTTATCAATATGCACTCATTGAGAGTTTAAGGGTGCACACACTAGTGCACAATATACCAGTTGTCTTACCTCGTTTGCTTCCATTGTGTTAACAAAAAAAAAAAACAATTAGTATCGTTTGTTTCAGTCCTCCTTAACAATCAAAACATTGTTTAATGCAAAGTATTAAAAAACATAAAATTACAATTTGCTTCGGTCATCATTTAAAATCGAAGGAAATGCAAAGAAGCAAATAGAGCTATTTGCTTTGGTTTCCTTTGTGACTGAAGCACATAAGGTTATTTGCTTTGGTTCCTTTTTAAGGACCAAAGAAATTAATTTTCAGTATTAGCTATAGTTCATGAAATATTCTTTTCAAATCCAGCTTCCTTGCGACCTTTCTTTCTCAAACGCGTCTACTCCAAACCTTAGATTTTTCTGCCTCCATATTCATCTTTGTTGTTATACTGTAAAGCGCTCCACTAATCACGTCTAGCTTCTGGATTACCGCCTTCTAAGTTTCTATGCCCTTGTGACCTTCCAACGACCACTCCAACTTTTAGATATGGAAGAGTTGCTACCGTCTAAGTTTTTGTGCACATTCAAATATTCGCTCTAGCCTTCATACATGCAAATATGTAAGTATAAATTTGTAAAGTTTGTATTTTTAGATTTAGTTTTGATAGGATGCCTAATTTAATTCATAGAAAGCATTTTGCCAATTTTGCATTCGATTCAATGATTTTTAATACCATATTCAATTGTGATAGGTTTGCATATAACTTCATCGCCACCTACATAGGTTCTTCTTTTTTCCTTTTCATGAATCTATATTGTTTACTTGTACATTCTTCTATACCTAATTTCTGTAGAAACCCTTGCTGCGACACTGTTTGGTTGACCATTTAATAATACTTCTTTCGTTTTTAGTGATAAGTATGTACAAAATAAATTCAAATCAAGTTTAAGATATAGTACGTGGGTAGTGGATAAATATATTTTTATCTTAGTCTAATAAACCAACTATAACAACCTATCCCAAGAACATGCCTAAATTTTGACTCACAGCTGATGGAATAAAATATTGTTGAAAAATATATCTAATTATTTCAAAATTATAAATGTGTCAAATCAAAGTACCATCAAGTTGTATCATAAGTACGTAACAACAATAGCCTAGATCCATGGGTATATATTAAAGCAAGTGAAAATAATAAATACTGCCACAAGCAAACCACCTCTATTTCTAAGAATCATTTTCGTCATCAACATCCTTTAACCTCTGTTGCAATGAGAAGGAAGTTAGAACAACATGTGTCTGGTGAATAAAAATCTCGAATATTACCTTTTCAGTATTTAGACTGTATATTTCAAAATAAGAATATGTCTACAAACATAAAACCACTAAAATCATTTAGTACTTCCTTTTAAGGAAAGAAAAATGTCTTCAAAATTCGATAACCCAAATCCCATGTTATAATTAACTAGCGATGCAAGAGATAAAATTCAAGCCACTTAATACCATTTATTGGAAAATAGGCAGGCTTTGGTCGTTTAATATCTTAATAAAGGCAGACTCCATCATTTGATACTTATTCCCAAGGCGTGCTTCTTAATGGTACTATCTGGCTAGCGTCATATGAAATCTTAAGTCACTTGATACTTATTTATTTGGAAAGGCGGATTCTTAATCAGTGACATAATATCTTATTCAGAAGCGAACCACGAGAGAGATGCCACTTATCGTGTCCCTAGGTCATTTAAAACTTTATTTGGAAAAAGAGGGGTGCCCTCAAACAACCACTTAATACCTCAAGACTCCAAAGTAGGCCCCTCGTACTATGGCCTATACTCATAATGATGTCTCGCAATTATATTAGTTCGACTATACGTAGGAACTGGTAGCCATATTAGCTAGGCAGATTTCTTCTATAGAATTTGAGACTAACCCCACGTCATCATAAATATTTATCATAAGGATATCACACATCAATAGGAAGTGTATACAATTGCTAGCGGCCTAACTCTATTGACCTTGCATCCTTATGACTTAGCCATAAATTAAATACACTTTATACATATAATAATACTCATTTCACCATTTCATAAATAATGCCTTGTAAGGAATCTTTCTTATTATGCCTTAGAATAATAATTAGCCTATATAAGAGTTCCTTTTATTTTCGCCTAACAATCAATTACATTACTAATGGGAAAAATAAATGAAAATAAATACCTAGTTAACTACGTCATATACCTATTTACTATAGGCAACTTAAGCTAATAGAGATAAATAAACATTTGCGCCTAATAAATACTAAACGCATGAATTTTACGTCCTAAACTAGCGTTAAATGTCAATTTCCTAACCAAATACTATTACAAGTCCTTTTCCTTCAAATTACCAAGATTTCAATATATCAATATAAGGGATTCTAATTTCCAAAATATGGAATAAATATTCATAATGAAAACTGCAATAACAGACTTATAAAGAAAATAGAAACTCAATTTTTAACACAAATTTAATGGAATATTCTAAGGAATAGAAATTGCAATCTAAACTTCATATTCTATTCAACTCCTCTTTTACAAAGAAATAGATAAAAGTGAAATTTATGTGGAATAACTGATGTAAACTACGAATAAAATCTATAATCTAATCCCTTTATTTCATTGAAGAATCACAAATTGAATCAAAAAAGAGCAAGAAGTGAAATAGACTATGAAATTGTCAAAAAATGCATAAAGGAAACAAATTCCATCAAATTAGTATAAATAATTGAGAATCTTAATATAGAATTGACACTTTGAAATAAAAAGGAATTTTGGGAATTTCATTTACCATATT
Source organism: Allium cepa (assembly GCA_030765085.1). NCBI lineage: Eukaryota > Viridiplantae > Streptophyta > Magnoliopsida > Asparagales > Amaryllidaceae > Allium > Allium cepa. The sequence goes on along the minus strand of CM060931.1, from coordinate 911,412,873 downwards.
ATCATAGTGCCAAAATCTCTAAGGCATACTCAAATTCATAGAGATACACTAAACAATTACTGAAAAAGAAATACTAAGGTCTCCACTCATAGAATAGCCTTAGCTTCGCTTTCATTGGATTTGCATGTCTTTCAATCTCCTTCAGAATCTCTCTTTTAGTATATACACGATGGGGAAGATGCGTATTTTTATTAGATTCAAAATACCTAATTATTTCTTCTTCTTTCTACAATGTATTCTTCTTTTGTTCTTTCTCCAATTGTTCTAAATCTAATAAAAATATATACATCTTTCCTATCGCTTATATACAAGAAGAGAGAGATTCTGTATGAGATTAAAATGAATGAAAATTCAAGGAAAGCGAAGCTAAGGTTGTTCGGTAAGTGGAAACCTTAGTATTTCGTTTTCAGTAATTGTTTGGTACATCTCTATGGATTTGAATATGCCTTAGGAATTTCTGGACTGCGACAATATGACAGATAAAATCCTAAAAGTTCTTTTTATTTCAAAATGTCAACTTTATCTTAAAGATTCACAGTTATTTACATTAATTTAATAAAAATTATTTCGTTTATGCAATTTTTGATAATTTCGTAGTCCTCTTCACTTCTCCTTCTTTTTAGGGTCAATATGCAATTCTTTAATGAAATAAGGGAGTTTAGATTACTGATTTTATTCGTAGATTATATCACTTATTCTACACAAATTTTCTTCTTATCTATTTTTTGTAAAAGAAGAGAATATGGAGTTTAGATTGTTGCAATTCCTATTGTATATGATATTCCATTGACTTTTTGTAACAAATTGAGTTTCTATTTTATTTACAAGTCTGTTATTGCTGTTTTGGTTAAGAATATTTATATCTTGTTTTAGATATTAGAATCCTTTATTTTGGTATGTTGAAATCCTGGGAATTTGAAGAAAAATACTTGTAGTGGAATTTGGTTAGGGAATTGACATTAAAGGCTATTTTAGGGTGTAAAATCTGTGCGTGTAGAATTTATTAGCCGTGAATATTTATCTGTTTCTAATATCGTTAGTAACTATAATAATTACGTATATGGCGTAATTAATTAAACATTAATTTTCATTTATTTTCCCTATTAGTAATGTTATTGATTGTTAGGAGAAAGTAAGAGGAAACTATTATATAGCCTAATTATTATTCTAAGATGTAATAAGGAAGACTCTTTACAAGGCCTTATTATAAAACAGTGAGATGAATATTGTTATATATATATATATATATAATGTATTTAATTTATGGCTAAGTCATAAGGATGTGAGATCAATAGAGTTACACGATGGAAGTTTACCCTTCACTTTGAGGCTACGAGTAATTATGTACACTTCCTATTAATGTGAGATATCCTTATGATAAATATAATAATGCGAGGTTAGTCCTAAACTTTATAAGGGGAAATCTGTCTAATTAAACTGGCTACCAGTTCCTACGAATAGTCGAACTAATGTGAAACGACATTATCAGTATGGAGCATAATATGAGGGGCCTGCTTCGGGGACTTAAGGTATTTAGTGGTTGTTTGAGGGCCCGCCTCTTTTTCCTAAATGAAGTATTAGATGGCCTAGAGGACTTGTTAGGTGGTATCTCTACAGGGATTCGCTTCTAGATAAGGTATTAAGTGACTGATTGAGGGTCCGTCTTTCCAAATAAAGTAGTATTAAATGACTTGAGATTCCACATGATGCCAGCTAGTTAGTACCATTGAGGAGAATGCCTTGGGAATAGGTACTAAATAATGGGTCTGCCTTTATTAAGGTATCAAACGACCGGACTCCGTCCATTTTCCAATAAATGATATTAAGTAGCTTGGGTAATATCTCTTGCATTGCTTTTCAATTATAACATGGGATTTGGGTTGTGGGATTTGGAGACATATTTTTATTTTGAAATATACTGTCTAAGTACTGGAAAGGTAAGATTGGACGTTTTTATGCAATAGACACTTATTGTTCTGACTCCCTCCTCATTACAACATAGGTTAAAGGACGTTGATGGCAAAGATGACTTTTAGAGATGAAGGTAGTTTGCTTGTAGCAGTATTTATCATTTTCATATGCTTTTTTGTGTATCTATATTTCTAGACTATTGTTGTAATTTATTTACGATACGTTCTAATAGTACTTTGTATTTGGACATATTTTTGATTTTCGTATAATTAGGTACCACTTTGCTATTATATTTTGTTCTATCCGCTGTGAAAACTGAAAATTTAGTTACGGCTCTATACCGTTATTTTCTTAGTTCTACCAACAACTTACATTAGAATAGATCTAAATTTCGATGGGCCTTTTCTGAGTTGAAATTTAGGTCGGTTCCTTGGTGGGTTGTTACAATTCGTATCAGAGCCTAGATTATCCGATCAATCGGAAAAAACTATACTTCTGAGGGACGTATTTATTATTTTGAAAAGGTATTTCAATAGAATTTTCAAATTTCTTACTATATATATGTGTGTGTGTGTGCGCGCGCGCATCTATACCCTTTTTTTTGAAGATATGTATATACGGTAGACAACTCTTTTCTTTCAGCATATAAATACTATCTTAGGAAATCATCACTAAAGATTCAGCCTACAGATAGTTGATATGGCTGATAATCTTCTTTCGGATAAGGGAACTCTACATGTGGAAGACCACACATTCGTTGAACTCCTGAATGCTTTAAACAATATCTTAGGATTCTTGGACATATTCTTATTCCTCTAGCTGCATCGGTGGCAGCTGCTTCCCTGCTCTTGATGCAGCACCCTGGCCTGTCAACTTTCTTAAGTTGTCTAAGGAATTTCTTAATATGGGATTGAAGATGTACTCTGGAACTAAAGGATATTCGAAAGCTAAAGCTTGGATAAGTAACTGCGATAAGATATTAGAGAGCTTGGTTACGATGATCAACTAATAGGAAGAACAACAGCTTGGCATCTCAAGGAAGAAGCATTGGATTGGTTGAACATTATGACTGATGAGCACCCTGGAAGGATACTATCTTAGGACGAATTCAAGGACATATTTGAGATGAGATTCGTGTCCACAGCAGAGGTTAGCTTACAATTGGAAAGATTTATTCAGTTGAGACAAGGAGGTTTCACTCTCAAGAAGTTCGTTGTACACCTAAAGATTTAGTTGAGTTAAGCCATTTATACTCACTAAGTAATTTATTATTAGAGAAACATAATCTGTACCCATTGTTTGGAAATCTCCTAATGCCTTTGAGGAGGTCTCGGGTCTCCCACCCCATATGAAGATCAAGTTTCAAATCGATTTGGAGAAGTAAGCAAGATGTAATGACTGGTTTTCGACCCTCGAAAATCGACACTGATACATCCTTGGTATTCACGTGCCGCAAATCCAAGTGCCGAAAAGCCCGATTTTTAGGGGAAAATGAAAATAAAGATAGAACAGTGTCTCACCCGAATGGTGTAACATATATTATTTCAATATAAAATCTTTACAGCTGAAAATTTTAAATACAATATCAAAGTCTAACCTAGATTTAGCCTGGGCAGTTATAAATCCGATGTCCTTACAAATGCTTACAAACAACAAAATAAATGCAGTATATGCTATAGATAATAGAATATGTCCATACGTAGACGAAGATCTCTATCTCTCCTTTGTAATCTTCAAGCATCTTCAACTAAACCTGAAACCACTCGGATCTGACCCGAGTATTAAAAATACTTGAATCGGGCTTGATAAACCAGTGTAAGATACTCGAAATTGTAAATGCTGATGTAAATCAAAACCTTTGAAAAGAAGGGTACTCATAAGGCCACGCCTATACATAAATACAGACAGGTTTTTACCTTTTGATAACCAAAATAATTTATATCAAAACATTTGATGTTATTCTTAATGACATTGGTCTAAAAACATTTTTCAAGTAAAATATATATCAAAACAAAGTATCAATATCCAGACAAAGTCTATGGTAATATAACTGGACTAGGTCAAGGGAATATACCGGATGGAATATATGATACCAAAGGGGTAGCTGAAATGGTTGCAAAGCATTACAGCTATTTTGAGAATACAATCAAAACCGCAAAGCTCGTACTGGAATTAGATTTCCAACATAATAGGGAACTAGTGGCCCTTTTCTCCGATCCACGCATAGCAAACATAATTCCTACGGTACCTTTATCGCCTTTCTCAAGCCAGTCGCTTGAAATTATACTTGCTACACTACCAATATTCGATTGCCTTATCGCTTTTCACAAGCTAGCTTCTATATTCAAAATAAATGGGGCAATAAATGCCTTGAAGATCCATATTCCACTGGACTTCTCAATACTCATTCAACCGATAGCCTAAAATATATATCATGTAGAGAACATAATTACCCGTATCATCTCCGGGATGTGAGGCTTGTGAGGCGATGCTCAATTCTAACAAAGCCACGCTTTATTCTTCCATAAAGCACATTCCACTTAGAATGCCACATTGTCATTCCTTAATCACACAATTGATTTCTATCAACGTATAACTTCTAAGCTCGTACGTCTTGAGAAAGGGTGTTAAGCTAAGAGAAGTTGCCTTCTCCGCTACCAAGTAGAGAATACGTTGATAGAGATTAATTAATATGATCAGAAATGCACTGTCAGACATTCATCCACACAAGTTCATTCTGGGACTGAACGAAACTAAAGGCACTCCTACTACTATTAAGTAGAGAGTAGTCCTTGCAATCTAAAGATTTCAAAATATGATAGGACCATTGCTACAATAAATGTCTCTACATTGGGAGCTACCAAGAGAATGTCAACAAGCAGCCCTTCTGCTATGAAGATCTTCGATCTTTAGTAATCATCAACTTCAACATTTCTTCACTTCTAAACGTATACATTGGTTCAAAGCGGTTTTCAGATAGGAATCACCCAGATGCGACCCTAGTTCCTTTGAAACCAATTATTGATAAAAAAATGTTAAGTTCATACGTAAATACAAATCACCATTCAATTCAATTCATCTTTTTATTCATTCATAAATATCTCTTAGAGATATATTCATTATTTTCAGAGTATATGGAATCAATAAGCCTCATTTATCAAATCATTTGGTTAATTTAAACCTTTCTTAAATCTTGGAATAATTCCAAATTATTTTCTTTTCTATTTAGGAAAACATTTCAACATTGTTTCTTTAAATCTTTCATTTAAAACTCATCTTTGATCTTGGGAAATACCAAGTCATCTTACTTAAAATCATGTTTAAACCTAAAGATTTCGTATTTCCAAATCCTTATTTAAATGGGTTAAAAATGTTGTTATGTAAAACACTGTTACAAAAAAGGAAAAACTATTTTATTCAAATCCTTTTTAACTCTTGGAAAACCCTTCACTTTTTACTTTGGGAAAACCATATTAGAGCATCGGGGCTCCATTTTTCTTCCTTCCCATCGGTTCCTAAGCCACCCAAATGGTCACTTTTGGCAGGTCTATGTACTTTTGTAAAACTTTACAGTTAAGGTATCTTAAAACTTATTTTCAAACTTCAAATCATCAATAAAAAGGCATTTAGGTAAATAGGTGATTATCACACGTCATTTAATTTTGATTATTTCGAAAACTTTGACTTGAGTTATTGCATAAATTACTCAAATTATTTATCATTTGATTTCATTGTTCAAGTAAAGACCAAATGGTTTCAATACTATTTTCAAGAATTAAGGGTTGGTCATCATTTTGAAAACTTTATGGTTCAAAATTTGAATTGTTTGTACAATAGTTGTCATTAAAGTATCCATAAGAGTTTGATGTGAACTATATGGATTATATTAATTTTCACAACTATTGTAAAATTCTTGTGAGTAGGGAAAATAATACATTTTCAAAAAAAATTAAAAAAATTATGCTAAAAATTCAAACATTTTAAAAAAAATTACGAAAGAAAATTATGTTAATTTTTTTGTTTTAAATTTAAACATTTTAAAAAAATTCAAAAAACAAAAACAAATTTCATTCATAGTTGCATTGTTAAATCACGTTTAATTTCTGCTTTGCATTCATCTCATCTTGTTTTTATTTTCTAAGGGCAATTAGGGGTGGGATCGGGTCGGTTTGGTGAGGTTTGGAGTCCAAACCGCTTCCGCACCGCATCAAATGGTTAATAAAAAATACAAACCATTATACCAATCCTTTAAATTGTTCGGTTTCGGTCCGGTTTGAGTGTAATACGGTTCGGTTTCGGTCCGGTCCGGTTTGAACCCATATTAAATATGAAATAAAAGAATTACTTCCATCAACAACCAATTTACAAAGGCAACCGTGTGAAACTTTTACATTTAAAGGTTAAAACACACACTGTTATACTGAAATGAAAGATTAGTTCTTAATTGTATGAATATTTCAATTTGACATTTACCTACAAGTGAGGTTTTTCTGGTAGATTAACCAAACATCAACATTAATCAATGCATAATCATTAACGAAAATGACTAGAATAGGATTATAATTAGCATTTATTCACACAAATAAATGAGATAAAAATATTATACCAAACTATAACTTCTTCCTTTATGTCAGCGATTATTATTAATATAACAACAACATACATTAAAAATAGAATGTACATCGTTAGAATCTAAAATAAGTTAGGAGTTGCTTATATTTTATCATAAGATTACTAATATAAATTTTCGGTTCGGTCCGATTTAATATGGTTGGTCCAATCGTCCAAACCGCAATCGAACCGTATCGATGCGGGTCGGTCCGGTTTGGGTTATCAGCTTGGTTAGAAGAATCGGTGCGGGTTTCCGCACCGCTTTTACGGTACGGTGCGGGCGGTTTCCATATAGCAGTGTAGTTTATGCCCGCCCCTAAGGGCAATACCCAAATCCACATAATGTGGGGATTTCATCACCGCTTCCTTGGCAATCTTAATGAAGTTATTAAAAATGCTTAATTGAGTTGGATTTCAATTCTTTTAAGAGTGTGGAACCAAATTTAAAATTCAATCTTCCTTTTTTCGATTTGAAAAATTGAATACAACAACTTTAGATTTTGAAATTGATACATGCAATGAAGTTGTTGATAATCCAACCTGTGCAGTTAAAGCGCTCGGTAGATTCAAAGTGGTGGAGGTGCAAAAAGTCATAGTGGGGATACAGCGGGATATAGCGGAATATAGCGGATGACTCTAAAATAGCACAAAAAACTCGTACTTAATATTTTTACAAATATATAAATGGTAACTAAATGAAAAATTATCATTCAGTTGAATTATAATTAATACATAAATAATTTTAAATAAAAACATGTGTGAACATGCTTTAAATAAATGTAAAACTGTTATATAACATAATTGAATTTAGTAGAATATTAGAGTAATTTCATTTCTGAAAATATATTAAAAATTAAATCAAATAAATTAGTTTTATAATTTTTATAATGTATAAATGCAATTTTTTAATTCATTTTATTAAAGAAGATATAGCGGAAACAGCGGAACATAGCGGGAATAATGGGATACAGCGGAAATAGCGGGGCTTAAAGTGGAAAGGATATATGTTGGGGCTATATGGAAAAATCGTAGCGGTGGAAATCCGCTATGAGATATAGCGGGGTTATAACATGGTAATAGCGGGGCATTAACTACAAAGAATCCAACAAAGGAAGGCAAATTTAGTGAAATCAGATTTTTTTTGGACTTTTCAAAGATGAGTTGTTGAATTCTGAAGAGTTAGATTTAAATCACATTTTTGAATTTGAAATCAATAATTCTTAAGAAGTTTTCAATGATAAGTTGGAATTTCAATTTGGCAAGAATGAACTTGAACTTCAACAATTGTTCTATCTACCCCAAAATTATCAAAAATAAAACAATTCATACTATTTTCAATAAAACGACATTTGTTTTTTCAAATCAACATTCAACTTTGAAATTATTTATGGTTTGGTTTTTTGTGCTTAGCTATGTCACTCATACTTGACAAGACAAATGGATTGGTCTTTGGAGACATTTTCATTTACTCTTTGACGATATATTTTCTGATGTCATGTAAATAATAATCATTTAACTTTCACGTAAACATAGGTCATATTTTCATTTTATTTTTCTACGTTCACTTGGGTTGACTGTGGGGACACGGTCAAAATTAACTGCAGGGGTGAGTCTCATCTTCATTTTTGATTTTTCATGATTTATTTTTTTAAATAGAAATGCAAATGTAAAATAGAAAAGAAACAAGCATGCAAACAAAATGAAAACACAAATCACACAACAAACACACAATATAATTTTTTTTGTAAATGCATTTTAACACACAAAATGAAAACACACTAATATAAAACAAAAATAACTTGAAAAACATAAATAAAATCAAATTAATTCTCCGGCAACGGTTTCAAAAACTTATTGAAATCGATGTATTTTCTATCGATTTGAAAATCGCCAAAAAAATGTAATAAAAATAACCATAAGCGCACGATGTACAATTTTAGTACGTGCCGAGTACGGGTCAATCCGTAGGGAATTGAATTGATTTAAAATTCTACACAATCAAATTAAACCAAGATTTGAAGTTATTTTAAGCTAAAAATGAAAAAAAATAGCAAAAGAAAGTGAATAAAAATATGAGAGTAGAAGGCAATTTAGAGGCACATCTCTTCTCTTGATCACATAAATCAACATAATGAAATTATAATCTCTCTTTTCAGTCATTTTTGAATTTAGTTGACGTGTTTATCATAAGAATGATCTATTTGTGCTATTAATTAGCCTAACATAAACCACCAAACTTTAACACACCCACTAAATCACATGTTAACTCTTATGAAAATGATAATGAAATTAAAAATAAAATCTGTTCTTGGCATGATTTATTTACTACTGATTAGTAATAGTAAATCCTATTCATTACCAAAATCATATGTAGATGAAGAGGTAATTTGTGTTTACGTTTGTTTACGCACAGCCTATTTGGTGTCAACAATATAGGTTATCAAATTCAAGTTAATTAATAGAATTTAACCACATCAAAACTTCCATGTAACACAAAACGAGATCATATGAAATCGCTACGTTGAATCTATATGATTAAGAGAGCTTCAATACCCATGAATTGAAGGGGTTTACCTTCTCATATTTGTTATCATTTCAACAAATGTACAATGCATCATAGAACAAAAACAAAAGAAAGTGCAAGCTAATTGACTAAAAAGAGAATTAAACTACTTGCATAAATTAAATCTAAGCTACTAATATAAGAAGAAAGAGAGCATGTAAATAAAAATAAGCATGAAATAAAAGCAAGTAGAAAAGGACGAAGAGAATTAGGAAGCCATTTTATTTCTTATTTAATTTGTAGCTACAACTAAACTAGTAAGTAGAAAAAGAAGAAGAGACTTAGAGCACATAAATTGAAGGTGGTGCTAAGAGCTAAGAGCATCATTACATTATACATTAAGGGTATTTATACATGCCTAAAACCCTAATGCGTATTTTAGGAGACTACCCAAATTTCCCTTGAGAAAGTGTGACCATCAAGTTATCATTAGCTTCTTATTAATCCTCCATTAAGTGCGCATGTAACTTTAGTCCCCAGTAATATGTACATTAGTGTAACGACCCGTAATTTTACCACTTCGAAAATGAAATATTTAATTTATTTAAATATTCAAATGTAAAATTTTCAAACTTAAAACAATAATGTTTTATATGAGAAATAAGAATGGTAAACTTATTTTTAATAATGAATAAAGGTTTTGGATTTCTATTGTAAAATTGACAAAAATTGAAATTCGATTAAGTAGGATAAATATTCAAGAAATTTGTTTTAAAGGATAAATAATTCTTTTTAAATATATATAACCCATATCAAACTCAGTTGATAGTAATTGTAATTTAATTTATAATGGTTCGATAAATATATAAAACTTGTTTTATAAATGTTGACAAATTTCGTCGCATATTGATACATCGATTTCGTATTTTTTATAAAAAGATTTGAATATTGTTTTATATTATTTTATAAGTCAAATATACTTTTTTTAATTATTTAAAGATAATAAAAAATTTATTTTGGAGTTTGGTTTACATGAGCAAATAGTTTAACAAAAACGTCAATATATGACCGGAAAACGTTTTGTCGAAAATCAACATTTTATTCAAAATAAGTTGCCGCAACATTGTCACACCTTTGTTAACATGTTTTAACATATATAACAAATTTTAATAACTAAACAGTTTTACTTTTACTAAATATAATTAGAAAACTTGTAATGACCTGCCTTTTTGGACAATCTAAATCGATAATAAACCACACATGTCAATTCCAAACCATTCGAAAGGGAAGATTGTTATAGAGTAAATAAGAAAAAGAAGAGAAAAGAAAGAAAACAAACACAGAATCTCACAACGGAATGTCAAAATAAAATATCAAATAAACAGCTCATGAAGCTATTTTAAAAATACATTTGATTACACTTTACAACAGAATCAGAGTTATACACACAGCAGGAATAAATAAATAATGTAGCGAAATAACATAATCCAGTAGAATAAATATAAACAAAGAGATAATGTACTAACTCTTCGTCTTCGTCCTCTAGAAATGTAACGACCTGGATTTTTCCATTTTCTATTTGGAATATTTAAATGGTTTTAAATATTGGATTTTGAATTATAATTTAGTTTGCAAGATTTTAAAACTGAAATTTCAAGCGATGTCGCAAATTTTAGGAATCATCGATTTAATCGATGCGTTAAAATAGTGATCTGGGGCGTAGTCTCGGATTTTGACGAAACCAGTTCTATTGGATCCATAATAATGTGTTATTATCAGATTTTAAATTTTGTAACATTTGAATTCACTGTTTGGTCATAAGGGATAGAAATGCCTAAAAGTAATTTAATTGAAATTAATTTTTACAGTCGATTTAAAAGCTATCTTCTCCATACCATCGAAGTAGGTTCCAAAACTTGTTCCATTGCATGTGAGTAGGGGTATAACATTAGAAACGCCAGGCGACATGCCTCAGTAGCAGTTTGGAATTTTCAATTATATTAAACGAGATATTTTATAATTAAATAATGTTATAATGGGGAAAATCAATCATGTCGTTTCCATCCTTTTCATCCCCTACCATGTTTAAGACGTCTCCCCTCTTATCAATCGCGTTCCTGCTTTTTTAACTCAAAATCGACAGAAAGAAAAATTATAAAAATTGCGGTTATCTTCTTTTTCTTTCCTCCGGTTATATGTCATGAAACTTTCTCTTCTTCTTTTAATAATCTGAGCCAATTCGAAAAAGATACAGTTCGATTTATATAAAAATAAAACTCGAAATTAACAAAAGGAAGAAAAAAAATATCATATTCGAATTCGCGAATTCCATACATGCATGAGGCATTAGAGGAAGGGATGTGTGTGAGGATGGGGTGCGGTAGTTATTCAGGGATAGTCGTGGTGCTTGGTTGACTAGGGATGGCAATTGAAGAAGGTACTAGGCGAAGTCGAAGCTAGATTAGGAATTTTTGGGTCGAGGCACTACGGTGGACCGTGGTTGTAGCTGTAGTCGTAGGTAATGTTGTCACGATTTTCTATGAGGTAGTGAAGGGATGGGGGTGACCGGTGGTGGTGGCGTGCGAGTGTCGATGAGGAATGGATGGTAGCCACGGTGGTGGTTTGAGCGTGGATTTAGGGTCAAGGACGGAGGAAGCAAAGTCGTCAGAGATTGGGGAGGGACAGGTGTGGCTTCTTGTGTATTGGAAGGTGTGAAATTTTTCAATGAAGCTTGTGGTGATGTCTGATCCTTGGTTAGGGATGTGTGACCTATAGCAGATCAGAGGGAAGAGGGATCGAATGGTGTTGTGCACGATTGGAATATAGGGAAGAATAAGCTAGGTGATTTATATGTTTAAAACATTTATTTAAATTAGGTAAATTTTCAATTAATTATTTCAAAATTTTACATATTCGTATTTAACTCTTATGAGGTTGGAAATTTGCAATAAAAATTGGTTCAAAATTTATTGAAGATAGTAGGAATTCTGATTTAAAATTGGAACGGATTTGCAAATAAAAATTAAGGTGGGTAACTCTGACTCATTTGGATGACTAGTTTTCTCTAAAGTGTTAAAAATTATTTATTTATTAATTTGATGATATGATAATTATTATTATCTGTTGGATGTTATAATATATATGGTAGTATATATATTAGTAGTTGGATTTATTTCCTGCCGTTGGAGCGGATGAGACATTATCCGCCCCGTATAATAGCCGATGACCCTATATACTGCGATATCCTCCTCAAAGTGGGACTGGTATTTTTGTGTTGTATTAACATCTATGGATGTAGGAAAACAGGTTGGAGGGATCCAACTAGATTCTTCAAATTTATATTGATTGTTTTTCATATATAATAATATATGATGTATTAGAATAATCTGTTATAGAATATTGTCTTGATGTGAATTATTGGATGCTATAGTAGCACTGGCCTAACTTTTGGTATTTTAAATAAGATAGATATTACTTTTGAAATTTTGAATATGGAAACTTCGAAAATGAAATCTAAATTCATAAAGGAAGCTATAAATTGTTGGTTGGATTTATAGAAAAGTATAAATCATTTTGGAAATTGTAGGAAGGAATCTATTGATGATTTCGGAAACTTATGAGATAAGTTACGAAACATTCTCTTAAATTTTGATATTTGAAGTGATTTTGGAAAATAAGACTTATAATATTTTCCTATGTACTAAAATGGGAATTTGAAAATATTTCTAAGTGTTGAGATGGTTTGGAAATATCCTTTTATGGATTTAAGTATTTGAATTTATTTTCCAAATATTGAAATATTGAATGAAATTTGAATATATATCATTGTAAAGATATTTTGAAATATGTTTGAAGAATTATAAAATAAGGCCTAGTGACTGCATATGAATGTTATTTGATAGTTAGATAACGGACTATCAAATTTGAAAAAATTCGATGATCATTTTGAAGAGATCGAGATCAGGTTTTGATTATCTGAAAACCACTTTGATCTGATTTGAGCGTTGTGAAAGGATATCGTGAAGATAGTGAAGAAGGTGATTTGGTTTATTAAGACCCAGGACAACTTGTATGAACGAATGCTATAAGAACATCGTCATTGGAGGATGATGTGAGCTCTAAGTGGAATTGTTCTTAGAAGGTAAACGTTAGCCTCAAGCCTCATCAACCGGGAATGACTAAAACAGGAAAGATGCAGCAAGGCTAAGTTGATTGCACCCAATTAGGGAATGTTATCACCTTTCTAGGTACCCAATATATAAATTATGGATATGGTTGTGCATGGAAAGGTGAGTGCTCGATTTTAGGGTGGGAATACTCGGGGTGATAACATATTTGGTACTACCCATGTTAGGGGTAGACCAGTCTTGTATGGCAGGGGATACCTATGAGGTCCACGATACATTTTTCTAGAGGTGTACTGTGATAGGCAGTACCCCAATAGCTCCATCATTGTATGGAATCCGTTCTCCAATAAGCACCGTATGGTTTTAATAGTGCCCAACTATGCTGAAACATGAGATGCATGCATTTTAGCTATTTTCTATTTACTTTGTTTAGACACTATTATAATATCAGACGATTTTGATAAAAATGTTTTTGTTATCGTAAGGTAAGAACCCGTCATGTTTATGTGTGATGTGGTCTTACAAGATACCTTTGTTTTCCAAAGGATTTTGAAAATATAATTTTTTTTTGCAAGGCAAGCCGGTTTTATAGTGGACCGTCCACTTTTTATTACGGACGTAATAAAAACTGAAGTACAGGAGTAAGGTAGAAACACCATAACTACTAAGTAAAGAAGAAATAAACAGCACTGGTGTGTGAAAGACATATCACAACAACAAAGGAATAACGAAAGTAGCTACTCCTCCGAAGAGGAAGAATCTCCATCATCCACAACAACATGGGAAGACACCAGAGGTACATTTCCCATCATACTAGCAAAGAGGCAAAAGCGGGAAGCAAGACAAGGATCATAAGCCACTGAATCAGCCGTGTAAATAAAGGAGCGTTCCCAGGATGAATCAGCAAGCAAAATAGAATTCCTACCCCCAAAATGACCATCCAAGACAAGAACCAAAGAGTCACCAAAAGGTCTGTAATAAAGACATCTAAGGTCATGCTGATCATCAGAAACGAATCTGAAGAAAGAATCGACCATTGGGTTAAATCTCATATCAGAAATGAAATCAATCCAACACCTCTCCGCATCATCCCAAGCAATAGGGGAACAAGGAGGACCAGGATCAGGGGCATCAACAGGAATCGCTGAAACATCACCAGCGTCCAACAATGCAGGTGGAGAGGCTGGGCCAGGAGCATACGAAGGAGGCGGATCCGAGTCAGGCAAAGGAACAACATGAGGCGGGACAACTGTGGAAGAAACCTTTGGAACCCAAATCCTAATTGGGGGGCGAGGCAGTGGGATCTTAGGAGCAATCACAGAAGCAACAGCTTGCTTGCAGTCAGTAGCCAGGTGGCCAAAAGAGCGACAGGAGGAACAAATAACAGGAACCCAACCGTAGCGGACACGGACCTCCACAACATGGCCAACAGCGAGCTGGACTGGAATAGAAGAAGGAAGCGGCTTATCCGGGGATATCTCAATCAGGGCTTTTGCATACACCAATTTTTCACGCGCGACGGTATTCGAATCAAAACATCTCAATTTCCCTACGTTGCAAGCTAACCAATTCAAACCAAGCAGAGGTTGGAGAGCTGAAGGAATATGCGAAAAATAGGTCCAAACGGGAATAGATAGAACTTGTTCACGCGCTTTAGCCACAGTAGGGGTCCATGGAGTAATAATAAAGGGTTGACCATCAAAGAAAGAAGGCTCAGCCTCAAGCACAAGACTACGTTCTTCGGGGGAAGAAAACTTAAGGAAATAGAAAGAGTCAACTAACCTAACACGTAAGTTACCACGAAGTTTCCAGTCCCGATGACAAACAGAAGCCACATCCTGAAGGCGGTGGGAAGGGTCCAAAAAGAAACCAACAAGGTGATCAGACCAAAAATCCATTCCGGCTTGCAACACAGAAGGTGGTGGGATCATAACTCCATTCTCTTTAACAATTTCAAATTCAATCGGCTTGTAAATTCCCGCATTACGGGGAAGAGAGGAGAAAAGAGATGACCATGATTTGTTACCAACAAGGGAGACGGCAGCAGGAGGAGATGGAGCATTTTCACAGGGGCATGGGACAAAGCAGCAGTAACAAGACCCGGAGTCCCACCGGGACTAGAATTACTAGGAGCAGGTTCCGAGCCTAAATAGGAATTTCACGAGCACCTTCAGAGCCACTTAAATTACCAACAGCATCAGCCAAATTACAACACAAGGCACTACCTAACTGACCATATTCGTTAGCAATACCAAAAGAGGCAGAAGGAAGCACACTCGGTCCACTAACAGACAGTAAAGCAATCGAATCGCCCAATATATTTTCCAAAAAGCCAGTGCTATCCACAACATTGTTGCACTCAACAACCGATTGGCAAGCACGTTCGATAGCATTTGAGATCGAAACCCCCACCTTAGAACAAGGAACAGCGGTGGTCATATTCGCAGCTACAGGGACCAATCTGGAGCAAACAGCCCGTGCTAGGAGGGAGGGATTGATGCAGGCAGTGGTGGGAAATTTGAGTCAGAGAGGAACAGTGGCAAGGGAGGCTGCGGAGAAGGGAAGGCGCTGAAGAAATGCCCAGATCTAGTCGAGGAACGTGAGCGGGAAGGAGCGGTGAGCAGTGGAGAAGGGGGAGAAGAACTAGGCATATGGATGGAAAGAGAAGGGGAGGAGGGCGGGGGGGAAAAGCGAAAGGCAGAAGCCAAAACACGGGGACGAAACAAAGATGTTGAATCGCCAATTCAGTCGCCATTAAAACTCATGTTCAGTCGCCAGTAAACGTCTAATTAAATTCAAATTGAGTGTGTTTTCTCATGATGGTTTTCCAGACTGACTCGGGTGTTATTTTATTGTAATGCTCGGGTCAGACCGAGTATTACATATTCAAAGGATACTATGGAGCTTAATAGACGAGCTGGATAACAGAGACGTATACTCGTACTTGATTATATTCCGCTGTGTGCGTAGATTGTAGTCAATACTGGTGAGGAAAAGTTATAGATAACTGTCCATATTGATGTATTGATTGTTGTACTCTGATGGTTGTATATATATAATGACAGCTATAGATTCTCTTGTATAAAAATCTATTGCATAAAATATTATATTTTGTTCCGCTATGATTCTGAGATTCTGTGTTGTCGTTCTATTTTCTTCTACCTCTTTCTTCTTTACCCCTAGCAATCGGTATTTCCAGCACTTAAATATTCATTATGTTATACAGTGAACGTATAGATGTCGATTTTTTAAGGGTCGAAAAATTCTAGGTCGCTACACTTGGTATCAGAGCTGAAGGTTAAGTGAGAATCTTGGCTTTGATGGGGATTACTCATTAGAGATTGTGTCAGTAGTATCCTAAAATGAGTTTGAGTGCATTAATAGATATGAGCACGTATTTGTTAGTGAATATAAAATGTTTTATATTGTGTTGATTTATTCGTTGAGTGGCATATAAATTCTGGTCGAGTAGTGGGATTCCACTAAATCGGTAGGAGTTTCTGAACACTTGAACTTGGTAAACTGACATGGTATGGTTTTGAAGTAGGTAAATGAAATAATTTTACCCAAACTATATTTTTGTACGAAAAGAAATATTTTTCTAGAAATTATTATAGTATATTGGAGTATTTGGTTGTTGTTATTATAATCAAAAAAATATTATAAATTTGAAATGGTTATATGTAACCAAATGGAAATTTGTATAAGTATGGATTATACAAGTGAACTATAATTAAAATGAATTCAAACCCGAATTCAGAAAATTAAAAATCTTAAAATGTTTGGAAAATATTTTCAGAAGTGCTATGGAAATGAAATTGGTGTTATTTTGAAAATATTTTTGAAATAAAAATGGTTTAACATGGATTGAGAAGTGATATAGCATTGAACTCACTACAGTCGCCAGAAAATAAATCCGATGATGATCGCAACATCATCCATGTTCATTTTTGAGTTTCTAAGTGATGAGTTGCTACCATAGTAAATTGATATAGAGATTTTATTTTAGTGAAGACAAGTGTTGTTTTGAGAATTCTGAAGGGAAATTGTTTTGGAATGGAACCAAGTGAATTTTAAAAGTTCTAGTGAAATGGTTTGTTAAACCAAAAGAGCTATATATATATACATATATTATTTCAAAATGTTTTGAAATAAATACCGGGCATTTAAAAATTCTGAAATCCTTATTAAATGTTCTAAAAATATCAGAAAATAAGTTATGAACTTATATATAGTAAACGATTTTAAAGAAAAATATGGAAATTAAATTTTGAAGTAAATTTTAACTTGAGTAAGTTAAAATGAATAAAATTTAACTTGATCTAAGTTAAATAAAATTGGATTGGAAATGGTATCAATTGGGATTGAGATATAAAATTAGATGGAACTCAACTTAAGTTAAGTTAAATTAATTAAATATTAGAAATTTAATTGATGGTGATTTGAATGAATTTAATGGAATAAATTAATGAAATGGTGAGTTAACTCAAGCAAAGTTAAATGGAATAAATTAGTGAAGTGAACTAATTAAATGAATTGGATTGAAAATGAATAAGTGAATGGAACAAATAAATATAAGCAAGGAAGTGTGGAAAAATTTGAAGTTGGAATGAAGTTCTTGCTTGATTAAATTCAAATGAATTGTGTGAAATTTAAAATTTAACTTATGCAGGTTAAATGAAAATTGAATGGAATATATAAACTTGGATTGTAAAGTGACTAAATAACTATAAGTTATAAAATTTTGATTGGAGTAAATATATATTAAGCTATAAGTGATGTATAATCTTGATTTAAAAATAAAATGTGAATACACTCGAGTATGAAATTAATGGAAATGTGTAAAATAAGTTGTGTAACTTAAAAAATTGAAAAGTGAAATAGAAAACCCAAAATAAAATGGTTTGATATTTTGGTAACGAAATAAAAATCCAAACTTGAATTATAAAATAAACTTGAACTCAGATAACTTAAAGAAGTGATTTTTGAGATAAAAAATCAAATATTGAGTTATAAATTGAAAGTGAACTAATTAGATGAATTAATTAGTGAACTAAATATGAGAACGAAACTTAACTTAGTTAAGTAAATTGGATTGTGGATTAAGATTGTAGTTGAATGTGGAACTTGAGTTAAAAATAAAATTCGACTTAAATTGTAAGCGAATTAAATATAATTGGAAATATTGTCGAATGAAATGGAAATGGTTTGAAATAGTGATGATTTAAGTTGTACATAAATTCAATGTAAGTAAAAATAAATTGAGTATGGCCTTGGATATTATTTAAATAAATTCGAGAATGAATTTGAGCATGGAATTAAAAATTTGAAGTGGAGTTTGAATGCAATGGACTTAAGTTATACAATTAAATTGATTGGAAATTAATGAATAACTTAAGTTAATATTTTGGAAGAAGCTAGGCTTAAATAAATTTATGGATTGGATGTCGATGGCATAAAAATTTAGCGAACAAGGTTTTTGTTGAAAAATTTGAATGTGAATCAGTTTGAAATGGAATGAAATTAAATATAAATTGATTTGGAATCAATTTAAAATAGCTATAAGCTTAAGTGGTTATTTTATTAAATGAACATCACCGAATTTACTTGAAATTTTTTCATTTGATGCAGATGGAAGTAAATAAAATTCGATGAGTTAATAGAAAGTGAACAAATTAATTTTTAATCAATGTGAAATGGATATGAATTTGTTTGGTATAAACATGGATTGAATGCAAATAATTGGGTTGTAAATCATTTCGAATTGAGTGAAAAAGTATGTGGGTCGATTGAAAGTAACAAACTTAGTATCCGAACCTTATAATTGCTTATGATTATATGTTAGAATACATGGTTTATGAAATTTATGTGTTTAACTAGCTAAATAAATCAAGTGTTATTAAAATTTCATGTTTTGGTACTTACGCGTTAAGATTGAGTAAGTACAGGTACATGGAGTTGTTTTGCTTGAGTCTGCTTGTGCAAATTGCATATAAAATAAGCCGCTCGCTTAAAAATGCTAATATATGGTACATTTTCGAATTAAATACCGCAAAGATATAAATATTGTTATATATTTTGTTTTTCGACTGTATGGGTTGATGTATATGTTTTTATCTCTCTTGTCATATTGCAAAATGTTCTGCGTACAAGGGAAACTGCCAAAAAAATTCGAAAACTTTACAGGGTTAGAAAAATTTTGAAATTTTTTTGTTAACTTAAATGGGTTGATTTTTGAGTTGAAATTGAAAGAAAGGGTTTTGAATCAGAGGTAGATACTAAATGTTGGAATGAAAATTAAGAGTTTAGAAAAAAGAATGTCAAGTTTTAACTAAGTGAGTTTTGAATAGTAGTAGGATTGAAGTATTTTTTCTACCTTAGCAATTTCGGGGACGAAATTCTTTTAAAGGGGGAGGAATGTAACGACCCAAATTTTTAGATGTTTTAATTTCGAATATTTAAATGGTTTTAATATTGGATTTGGAATTATAATTTAGTTAGTAAGATTATAAAAATGAAAATTTCAAGCGATTTCATAAATTTTGGGAATCATCGATTTAATAAATGCGTTAAAATAGTGATCCAGGACACAGTCTCAGATTTCAACCAAACTAGTTCCATTAGATCCATAATGATGAGTTATTATCGAATTTCAAATTTCGTAACGTTTGGATTCACTGTTTGGTCGTACAGCTTAGAGATGCCTAAAAATAATTTAATTGAAATTAATTTTTATAGTCGATTTAAAAAGCTATCTTCTCCATATGATTAAATTAGGTTCCAAACTTGTTCTATTGCGTTCAGAATAGGGGTCTAACGTAAAGAACGCCAAGCGGCATGCCTCGGTAGGAGTTTGGAATTTTCAGTTATATTAAACGAGATATTTTATAATTAAATAATATTATAATTGAAAAAGTCAATCACGTCGTTTCCATCCTTTTCAGCCCCATGTTCAAGATGTCTCCCCTCTTATCAATCGCGTTCTCCTTATTTAATCTTTCGGTTCGAAATCAACAAAAAGAAAAATTATAAAAATCATGGCTATCTTCTTTCACTTTCCTCCGGTTATATGTTGCGAATCTTTCACTTCTTCTTTTAATAGATCGAGCTAATTCGAAAACGATACAGTTCAATTTATATAAAAATAAAACTCGAAATTAACAAAAGAAAAAAATATTATGCTCTAGTTCACGAGTTCCATGCATACGTGAGGCACTGGAGGAAGGGGATGTGCACGAGGATGGGGTGCGGTAGTTGTTCGGGGATGGTCAACGAGCTCGGTTGACTAGGGCTGGCAATTGGAGAAGGTACCAGGCGAAGTCGAAGCTAGATTAGGAATATCTGAATTGAGGCGCTATGGTGGAGCACGGTTGTAGTGGGTAGTCGTAGGTGATGTTGTCAAGATTTACTATGAGGTAGTGGAGGGCTGGTGGCGGCGACTAGTGGTGGCGGCGTGTGAGCTAGTGTCGGTGAGGGCTGGATGGCAGCCGCGATGGTGGTTTGAGCGTGGATTTTAGGTCATGGGCGAAGGAGGCTGAGTCGTGAGAGGTTGGGGAGGATGGTTGTAGCTTCAAGTGTATAGAAAGATGAGAATTTGGTCAGTGAAGCCTGTGGTGATGTCCGATCCTTGGTTAGGGTTGTGCGACCCGTAGCAGATAGGAGGGATGTGGGTTCGAACGGTGATGTGCACGATTGGAATATGGGAGAAAATAAGCTTGGTAATTTATATGTTTAAAACATTTATTTAAATTTGGTAAATTATCAATAGTTAGTTCAAAATTTTACATATTAGTATTTAATTCTTACGAGGTTGGAAATTCGCAATAAAAATTGGTTCGGAAGTTATTGAAGATGGCTGGAATTCTGATTAAAAATTGGAATGGATTCGCAAATAAAAATCAAGGTGAGCAAATCTCACTCATTTGAATGACTAGTCTATTTTAAAGTGTTAAAAATTATTTATTTGTTGATGGATGATTTGATAATTATTATTATCAGTTGGATGTTATAATATATATACATAGTAGTATATATATTAGTAGTTGGATTTATTTCTCGCCGTTGGAGTGGATGACCCTATATACCGCAATATCCTCCTCGAAGTGGGACTGGTATTTTTATGTTGTATTAACATCTATGGATGCAGGGAAAAAGGTTGGAGGGATCCAACTGGATTCCTCAAATTTATATTGATTGTTTTTCATATATAATAATATATGATGTGTTAGAATAATCTATTTCAGATTATTGTTGTGATGTGAATTATTGGATGCTATAGTAGCACTGGCCTAACTTTTGGTATTTTAAATACCATAAATATTACTTTTGGAATTTGAAAGGATTTATAAGGATATTTTGAATATAAAAATATATATACCGAAATTTGGATATTTTAAAGAAATTAATTTGAATAAAAATAATAATTAATTTGGGTTGTATTTAACTTAAAAGAAATTGAACATTACAAAAGGTTATCATGAAGATAGATTCAGTTTGTCCAGACACAGGACAATTTGTATGGACGAATGCTATCAGAACATTGTTATAGGAAGGTGATGAGCATTCTAAGTGGAATTGTTCTTGAAAGGTAAAAGTTGGCCTCAAGCCTCATCAACCGAGAATGATTAGAAGAGGGGTTATGCAACAAAACTAAGTGGGTCGCATCCAATTAGGATATGTTATCACCTTTCTAGATACCCAACATATGAATTATGGATAAGGTTGTGGATGGAAAGGTGAGCGCTCGATTTAAAGGTGGGAATAATAGGGGTGATAACATATTCGGTACTACTTAGGTTAGGGCTAGGCCGGTCTTGTGTGGCAAGGGATCTCGACGAGGTCCTCGGTACATTTTTCTAGAGGTGTACTATGGTGGGTGGTACCACAGTAGCCTAGTTATTGTATGGAAGCCACTCTCCAATAAGCACCGTATGGTTTTGATTGTGCCCAACTATGCCGAAACTTGAGATGCAAGCATTTCGGCTATTTTCTATTTACTTTGTTTAGACACTATTATAATATATCAGCCGACTTTTATAAAAATGTTTTGGTTATCGTAAGGTAAAAACCCATCGTATTTATGTATGACGTGGTCTAATGAGATACCATTCAAAGGATTTTGAAAATATAATGAAATTCAAGTTCACTGTGTTTTCTCACGCTGGTTTGCTAGATTGACTCGGGTGTTATTTTATTATAATGCTCAGGTCAGACCGATTATTACGAATTCAGATTAGGAACTGTGGAGCTCAGGAGACGAGCTGGATGACATAGATATATACTCATACTTGATTATATTTCGCTGTGTGTGTTGACCGTATAGTCAACACTAGTGAGTACAAGTTGTAGATAACTGTCCATATTGATGTATTGATGTTGCAATGTGATGGTTATATATATATATTGACAGTTACAGATTCTCTTGTATAAAAATCTGTTGTATATATATTATATTTTGTTCCGCTGCGATTGTGGAATTCTGTATTGTTGTTCTATTTTCTTCTACCTCTTTCTTCTTTACCCCTAGCAATCGGTATATCCGACGCTTGAATATTCGACATTTTATATAGTGAACGTATAGATGTCGATTTTTCGAGGGTCAAAAAATTCCTGGTCGCTACAAGAAAAATAGTCTTCAATACATTGAAAAGTTTGGACTGACTCGAGCGTAATGAAAAAACAAAACATCCAAGTCAGAACTAAAAGACCTTATGTAAGTTAAATCAAAAATAAATAAATATGAGTGCAACAGCTTAGAAATGTTTACGGGGTTTTTCATCTCCTATCCAATGTCTAACATGTGTGCAATAACTTAAGAGATGTACGGGATTACCATCTCCTAGGGATCCGTTAAACTATCTTCTACGTAGTACAATACGCTATTATAATATGTCTACGGAAAAGTAAAGTATTTAAATAACGTTAAGGAATGTGAATACCGTAGATGTATTAGTGTTGATTTTCAAGGGTCGAAATGATGGATCGTCACATATATATAATAAAATATTTAAATTTTATTTTACAACCTAATAGTTGGAAAACATATTCGATCTAAAGTTACAAGGATGTTACATATATATATTATAATGAATTAAGTTGTTTTGGGCATAATAAACTAATATAAAATAACTAAATGATAAAAATACAAGTTTTGCATTTTTTCAAAATCAAGAAACACATTTTATAGCGTAGGAAAATTTTCTGGAATTTTACCAAATAAAATAATATTTTAATTAAATAATTGATAACGGGTTGGAAATAAATTAATTTATAAAATATATAATTAAGTTGGAAAATCTAAAATATTTTTCAAAGGCACCTGACATGATTAATTAATTTTAAAAAATAAAAAATTGAATATCAGAAACATATATTATTTATATGAATTTATTGAATTGGATAATCATTAAATATTAATAATATGCGTATGTGTGTATGATAAAGAATTATTTTCAGCACTTATAATTCATAATAACATAAACAAGTGTTTTAAAAATTTCAGATCAATATTATATATCAAAAAGAAAACATATGTTTTAACTCAAATTTTATGTGAATATTAAATCATAAATTAATACATATATATGTATAAACATATAAAATTCTAAACTAAAATAAATTTAATTTGGTATCAGATTACAAACATAATCAAGAACTAGATCCTCAAATTATATACACATATCCAATCTCCATTGTGACAACAACAATACATATAAAAATCTCACCTAACTATTGAAATAACAATAATTTGATTATATACAAAAGTTTACATGATTAACAAATCTAAAAACATAATAATATGATCAACCTATAAATAAACATTACCGTTAATAGACACCTTAAATTCCACATGAAATAATGCATTCTCTTTCTCTAAAATTCATTGATCCGTTAGATTGCTAGTCCAAAATCAACGACCTTTCACTATCAAATAGCTTCTTGTTTTAACTTAAACTAGATTGAGATATTGGGATTAATTTAGTGAAAGTTTATAGCTATGAAAGAAGGAGATAGTGGCTCAAAAGAATGAATTAGAATATTATTTGGGTTTTGAGATTAGTATTTATAATGGTAGGATAACAGAGGATACTACTTAAGTTTCTCACTAAATCTTAACCACACATCTCCAAACCCTAATCCCGTGCTGTAGCCACCCCTAACCCAAGCCAAAACTGCCACATATATCTCTAAACAACATGGGTTGTGAGCCCATTTAATCACAACTAAATATATACCATTATATTTAACTTAATTTGTTATCGATATTTAATATCGACTGATGTAATTATAACTATTATAAATATATACAACAATTTTATTTCTCAAATCATATTAAAATTTCATAACTAGTTTTTCATAAATATTAATTAATTTGATTAATTTATAACAACTATAAACTAGTTAAACCGTTTGGTCTAAAGAGAATTCATCATTTCGATCTTGTGACTCATGGGTGTAAATCCGATCAGTGATTAACATCGAACTATTCGAATGTTAACGATCGCATGTCACTTAGTAGGTGGTGTGATATTATGGTCAAATTATCGCTTACTCAACCTTGGTAAAATCCAATTTCACTTTATTAAGCGTTACCCAGTTGTGACATTTATTACACTAATTCTCAAAAATATTTCACTTTGGACTTATAGTATTTGGTAATGCCAGAATTCCAATATCGTCCACATTGAACTCTATAGTCCAAATACAAAGTCCTTGGTTCAATAATAACAATTATTATTAACCAAAATTCTCTGGTTAGAGACTTTGACTTTAGGTTGACTTGAGTTAACCGTGATACTAACTCCATATAACTAAGGAGATGAATTATCTCTTGAATTGTGCCTCACTTCCAATACTTCCACTCAACCCAACAATAGTCACTCGATGGACGTTATGCCATTATTTGACTATAATCAAAGCGAAGCTTTCGTATTGAATATCCATAGTATTCTCAAGTGAAAGAACTCTGTAAACTAGTCACGACGATAATTTATGTTTAACATCATTGATATTAGTCAACAGAAAACTATCGAGTGATTCGTTCCATAGTTATCGAATGACTATTATGACATAACCCCTAGGTGACCCCAGCAGTTATAAATAATACACTACCAACATTTGGAGAGTGTTGCACACTTTAGGCTCAACAGATACTTCGATAACCAGTCTTGACTAAGAACATTTAAAATGGTATAATTAATTTTATTGTGATAAATTACTCACAGTTACAACACTTTTAACTACTATCACAAAATATCAAGTATATAATGGAAAGAAAACACCTTTATTTCAATCAAGATGGGTCAACGAGTTAGATATATATAACAAATCAAATAACTACCCCTAGGGCATACCCCTAACTCTATCAATCTCCCAATTGCACTCGGGGTCAATTATGGATTCTTATCCAAACTTCTCCAATCAATTCCAATAAGTTTTCTCAAAACAAATTGGCTCATTTCCTCCAAGAATGTGTATGCTATTATGTTTCAATTATCTACTCTGTCAATCAACTCTTTATGATGGTGACAAACTATTTTATCATGTGGAAAAATTCAGAGTATGACTCTCGAATTCTAGTGAGCTCTAAGTTCTGTTACGAGCTACTTCACGGCATTGTTATCATACAACAACATTACAAGATTCTTAACACTTGGAATCGGCTCAGTTATAAATCTATGCACTTATATTTTCATATACATTGCTTTTATTGCGACACTATTCAAGGCAATGTACTTAGCCTTTTTCATTGAATTAGCTACGATCTTTTATTTGGAACATTTCTAACTTAAGGATTCTTAACTTGAATTTATTATTGACATATTATACTCATTATCACTTATGAAGTTCTAGTCCGAACACTCCTTCATAAGGATCTTTGTTGCTGTAGCAGTTCTCTGGTATTTCATAAATACACAAGAACACTTCAAACAGCCATTTAGTGATATCAATTTGCATTTGATATTTCCTTCATGTATCAAATACATAAACAAATCACGATATCGTAGACAACATAACATGTATGATAATTCATAATGCCAATGCAGAAGGAACTCATCTCATATGGTCCATATTAAACAATTAAATAAGGCGTCTTTGCATATCGATTTAGGACATCATTTATAGTCCAAAGTTGAGTATTAAAACATCTAAGGTTGATTTTAAAACAAGTACATCAATAAAATCAATAACGTGTTGTTAACATATAGTTTAGGAATATCAATTTACCTTTAACATTCCTTTTTATGAACACACGCTTCCTCTGCATTTTGGTTGATAATCAAATTAGTTGATATTCTATTAAAATATATTCTCAATTTTGATGTTTATAAAATGATACTTTCTATCATTTCTTGGATCATATCCGAAGAGTCACAAACTCAATATCGCTCCCACTAACTATGAGACATTTTTGGTTATTATGTGTAAACAGTTTACTCTAAATCACTATTTAGAATTTTCTATTTTCAAAACATATGTACCAAACATAGATTCAAACTACATGGTAATTTTGTGAGTAAATCCTAATTAACTTGAGCATATTGAATACCGAATCTATTAAGCTAATTTCAACAATTGAAATTGCGATGTTATTCTTACCAACATTGCCTTTTGTATTGTAACTGCATTATTCTTGCTCATAAAGACACATTCGCGGGTGGTGGATCACATCCCTTCGGATATGACTACCAAAATAATATTCTGATAATGTATTTGGAATCTCTTCGGGTTTGTGAATCATATCATATCATAAAGTCAATTCCTTTAATGGCTTTATTGACAACCGAGAATTATATATTCTCGACATTGAAAAGAAACTCATAGTCTTTCTCTAGTGTGCGAAAAAACTTATTAGACACTTTAATGTGATGTGTGCATTTAGGTAATGTTAATTTCATTTCATCTCATTTAATCAGTTCTATCTATGGATCGTATCCAATTTCATTTTACTACCAATAATTCCTTAAAGAAATTCCTTCACAATGAAGTTGGTATTCCTTGAAATAAAAATTGTTTCTTAGTGCAACAGGATAGGTATACATAAATGTTTTATGAATTTCTTTATTTATAAAACTAATTTGGTTTTAGTTTACAAAACTTATGTTCAAAACATAAAAATACCATCCAATGACAGTCTCACACAAAATCCTTTTGGGGAGATTCATACAAGATCCCTCATGAACAATTATTACATGCAATCTTTTGACTCGCACAACCTGCCAACTCCTTGCATAGGATATGATAGAGTGTCTTATAAACCCATATCTTGTGTGATTTTGTAAACTATTATTTGGGTGGAAAAATATGAACCTTGTGTATTACTCTTAAGTGCATGACTTTATAGAAAGAAACTAATTCAACTTCACTCATAATTAGTTGTACATTGTCCAACAAAGTACGATTACTCCTTGTCTATGCATCATTATGTATCATATGGAGGAGTGACTTTTGAGATTGAAGTTTATTCATTTTTAGGTATGTTTTGAACCTTTTCCAATATACTCACTCATTCGATCAAATCGAAGCATCTCCATTGCATATTAATTTATTTACTTCTGTTTTATACTCTATGAGTATCCCATAGACATACTACATGTGTATCAAATACACATGTCCATATCGGAGATAACTCATCGGTGAATGTGATGAAGTATATAGAACCATTTTGGTATTAATAAACTTACGATTGCATACATCTATATGTATCAATCCGAATAGTTCATCAACTATTATGATGCTCCCACTGAATGGGTGCATAACCATAAATTGTTTGAGATATAATTATCCAGTATATATGATTCATAATCATATAATAAAATTATTTATCAAAACTATGAATTACTCTATAATTCCAAATAATTGTAAATAAGTTTAGATACTTCTATATTTTCTAATGCATCACTTTTATTTTGAAAACAAATACCACACTATAGTTTTATTTTATAACGAATATTCATATTGAAATATAGTTATTTCTATTTTTCAGCCGATAATGAAAAATAGTCATTATTTCTTAAATATTGTTCATTACGTTTTATGTAAACAATTTTCGTTATTTGATGCAAAAATAAGTGTTATTTGGCATGCACCCGCTATTTCCGTCATTACTATGATAGCGTGCTAAATTCAAAGGTTCTTCATTCGCTTAAAATAGATTTGTTTATTTCATATACTATAACTAGTTTACCATGGAGAGTTCTTTGATAAAATATCTTGAACTCAAAGAAACAAATCTCATAGAAAATAATTTTCTAACTGAAAATACATTTTCAGAATAGAAATCATATTTCGTATTCCAATGTTAAATCTCAATCACTATTATTACAATTCTCATTTGTATCGTTTCTTTATGAAGCATAAATAACTTTTCACTCTCTTCATCCCAACTATCCCCTAAATCATATCTACTCTTGTACATTCATTCTTTCTAAATGGGTCAAACCATTTAGAAGAAACCCCTTTGTAACGACCTGCTATTTCGAACCATTCAAATCGACAATCATCCACTCATGCCAGACTTGAATTGTTCAAACTAACAGACTATTAATTTATATTTGGCAAAACTTAGCATACACAGTAAATAAATCAGTCACAGAATCACAGACCCAAAGTAATATAACAATAAGTAGTGGAAATAGATAAATAGTAGTTCATGAAGCTACTATAGAACATCCGAATCTAAAATAAGATACAATAGAAATCTCGAATACAATGGAATCTCAAATACGTAAGCAAATGACAAGTCTGAACATAAACAATGGGAAAATAACTAAACAAGCTAAATATACAAGATAGATCTTCAAGCAAAGCTCCAAGCTCCAAAGGAGAGTCAAATGATGTGACACTCAGTCTGACCAGAGCATAAAGCAAAACACAAAACACTCGAGTCGGGATTAACATTCTTATACAAGTAAATTAACTCAAGTGAAATGTCCAAGTGAAATGCAATATTTAAAGGTTGTTTCGGATTTCCATCCCCGTGGGATCCGTGGAACTATCTACTATGTAGTAATATACACTATTACAATATGTCTATCAGTAAAGTAAAGTATTAAAATAGCGTTAAGGCGTTGCCCATATCCCCCTTAACACATTTTATATATTTACACAGTCTATACAGATCGTAAGCTCCACCAAACCGGTGGTTTACCCAGAGGGAACTCCATAGGTACGGTACAAAACAAACTCGTAGAGGGCGTGATAAGGCATGACACGTGAGGCAAAGCCCAGGATAGGGTTCTATTGTTTTGCGAATCTGAACTGGTGGTAACGCATAGCAGCTAGTACCATCTACTTCGAGACACACTCCAAATAAAAGGTGCACCCAATCAAATCACAAAGTAATAGAATGGTATCGAAGAAGCATGCTCGATCAGAGATGCAATCTCACTTGGCCCGGCATGGCTCCTATTTTAGTCACATCAAGATGACTCGCGGGAGTCAGGGCTGCTTTAGTACCTCATACAAAATCATTGCCAAACCATCCTACTTTGTTTTGGAATCTCTACAATGTACACAGTTGTTAAAGTTGTTTTTCGGTATTGTCAGAGAGTATGACAGTATCCGATCTCGTTCTCTTTAACAACCAAATGCTTATTTCACATCGAGGTCATTTCATTTCAGACAGTTCATACTTCATATTAAAATATCATATTCAATTTCAAAATCACATCAATTTCGAAATCATTTATACTTCCGAAATATCACTTTTGAAATCATATTCACTTCAATATCAAAACCAAAAAATATGTTAAACCATCATTTCAAAATATTTACATTTAAATCCATTATATCTAAATCATAATGGTTCCAATTTAAACAGTTTAAATATTAAAAATAGTCTATATAAAATGAAATAGTTAGAAATTAAATAGTTTTTATATTTAAAAATAGGTTATAGATTAAAATAGTTTATATATTAAAATAGTGTATATATTAAAAGAATATCAAAATCATACACATTATAATTTTTTCTTTCGATTTCACAAATCAATTCACATTAACTTTAGTTCCAATGATTCAATTTAAATCAATCTCAGTTCAACAATCTAAATGGTTGATGATTCAATTCAAATTCTCATTAAAACCATTTTAATTTATACCTATTTCAAATCTCGGTTTGAACTACAAATTTTAACCACTTCCAATTCAGCAGTTTCAAAGTTTATTAATTCAACCAATTTACAATGACTCAATTTGATAAGTTTCACTTATATTTCAAAATTCAACTTTAAATTTTATTTCAAAAATTCACTTAATTGTTTTTATTAACTATTTAAATAAAATCTCAGGTTACAAATTTAAATCAAAATTAAATATTCAATTTTAGTTTTATTTAAATTTGAAAATATTCATTTAATCACCCATAATTAAATCAAGTTATAAAATCAGACCTTTCAAAATCTCAAAATCAATAAGTTCCAAATAAATCCTTATTTAAATTCAATTCTTAACAAATTAAATTACAAATCAATTATTAAATTATCTTCCCAACCTTTACTTTATTAAAGTTATTATAGAATTTATTTTCAAAAAATTAATTAATTTTAAATAAATATTTTAAATACATTAAATATACTTATTCAATTAAATTCTATTAAATTATAATTTATTATATCAAGTATTAGTAAATTAAATCTAATTTTATTAAATCTATATTATTTTATATTAAACTATATTATTATTTTATATTAAATTATATTATACATATTTAAAAATAATAAAATTATAAGTAAAATCTTAAAATTTTCATTTTTCGTAACTAACTTATAAATTTAGAATTTCAAAATATATAATTTTAAAAATCTAAATCTTACACATTTGAAAATAAATTTATATATTATATTTTAAAATTAATATTTATTAAAACCTATATATTTCTATTCAAAACATTGGAAATCATTTTTCAAAATAGACCAACGGTGTCCGTATATAATTTTCTATCCTATGGTTAAGTGATATGGATATTTACCATTTTAATCGGCAATAATTAATATTTACGAGTGTATATCATTTCAACCCGCAATCCTAAAATTTTTAAATCAATGAATATCATTTAGGTTTATCATTTCAATCCATAATGATTTTCCCCTAATCTATAAGATCGTTCAGGTATGTATATTTCAACCCATAGGGATTCCTAAACTAACAGGGAACTTGTAGAGTAAGAAAAATAGAATAATATTATAAAATGACGTACATATTGATAGCAGGCATATCATCATCATTAACAATTTAAGTATAATATATACAACAGGTTATGGTGTCATATGTCGTAGCTAAACAATTGCAAAAAATGGAATATCATATTTAACAATTAAATAACTAATAATTCAAATTTAACAATATCTTTCAATCGTCAGTTCATGTGAATCAAATTTAATAAATATAAGAATGTTAATCGTGAGTGATTGCTCACCTTTCGAGGCAAGAGAACAACGAGAATGGAAATGGTGACACATATACACATGGACAAGCTAGAGTTGCGGTGAAATCTTCGGACAGCGACGGAAATAGCAAAGCAAGGTGAATTAGAGATCGGTGAAAACAAAAAATATATTATTTTCTTCTTAAAATCTATATTCAATTTAAAAACCCATATAAATTAAAATCTTCAAAAGATATTCTTATTAAAATCAGTATTCATTAAAGCCCATAGTTTACAAAATGATTCAAATAATATTAAACATAATATCCATATATTTTTTAAAATTATTAAAAAATCCATTTCAAATATTAATAAAACATATTATATATATGTATGCATTCCAAAATACTAACATAAACACAATATGTCTACTAATGTAAAGCTACAAAATATATATAAACTTATATAAACCCAAACAGGTAATATACAAACTTGTGTAAACTTATATATTATGACAACATATCATATAAATCTTATATAAACTTATATATATGTAAATAGACAGACTATATATATATATATATATATATATATATATATATAAACTAATATAAAACTATACATTATAAACCAACAGATCACATATATAAACTAATATATATACAAAAATTATACATATATTTATTTGATTCATATAAGAAGGAGAAGCTGCTGACTGCTCGAGCTAAGGTAGTTGAGTGGGCTGTTCGGTTAATGGGCGGCTGCACGACTGTGGTGGCAGAAGTTAGGGGATAGCGGAGCAGGGTTGCAGGCCGGAGCATGGAGATGGTCGGCTGTTAGTGTCGAGAGGCGGGAAGAACTGGAGTTGGCTAAGAAAAATGGTGATGGGTTAGGTGCTGAATATGGAGGCAGTATACTCGGTGAACATGTAGGCTGGTGAAGAGGGGAGTGGGATGTTGGCGGAGAGCTTGGTCGTAGAGGTCGGATATGCTCGATAATGAAAAGAAGGTGAGGACAAGTGGCTGACGTGGTTGTTGTCATTCTTGGGTGGTGAAGGGGTTGCGCTATGGGTGGTCGGCACAAGATGTAGAGGGATGGAATTCTGGAGACATGGAGGCTGACTTCGGGTCGAATCGGGTTGGACTGTGTCATGGCGTGTGCTGGCGGAGTGAGGAGGTTTCGGCTGCTGTGGCTACAGACTTGGCATGGAAGGTCAGGGGTGGAAGAATGATGTGGTCAGATAAGGTTTGGTGAATGGCAGAGAGGCCATGGGTGCGTGATGATCATGAGTGGAAAAGGGGTGGGTTTTTTGGGATGCTATGGGCGTATGGGTTTGGTGCAAGGTAATAGGAATGGTGGTGGATGGAGATCTGACATGGGAAATGGGATGCGACTGGTCTGGCATTTTTGCTAGTTGAGGGGGAGAGAGAGGAAGTCGAATGGTGGCATGCAAAGCCGAACGGGGTTTCAGAACAAATGATTAAAATATATGAATTTATTTCACAGGCAAAAACATATATAATTAATACATGATACTATTTTCTTAGCAACAAGCAAGAAAAGAAAGGTGAGGAGAGAGAGGAAGAAAAAAATGAACCAAAGGATATGAATCAACACATGTAATATTGAGATGGCATAATGAAAAATTCAGGAATAATTATAGCTAGTGGCTATTTGTTTTTAGCCGTTGACAAATAAATGGTGTAATGACCCGCTATTTTGAACCATTCGCATCCGCACATGTCAGACTTGAATTGCTCAAAATGACGATTATTAATTTATATTTGGCAAAACTCAGCATATACAGTAAAAATCACAGAATCACAGACACATAATATTACAACAGTAAGCAGCGAAATAGATAAACAGTAGTTCATGTAGCTACTATAAAACATCAGAGTCTAAAACAAAATACAACAGAATGTCAAATACAAATGAATCTCTAATACAAACAGATGACATTTCTGAACAAGTCAATTTGAAAAGCTGAATAGATAAGATAGATCTTCAAGCAAAGCTCCAATCTCCAAAGGCGAGTCTCAAATGCTGTGGCACTCAGTCTGACTCGAGCATAAAGAAAAACACAAAACACTCGAGTCGGGATTAACATTCTTATATAGTAAACTCAACTCTCGTTAAATGTCAACTAAAATACAAGTAACTTAAAGAATGTTTGGAATACCTATCGTCTAAGGATCCATGGAACTATCTACTATGTGGTACAATATGCTATTATAATATGTTTATAGTAAATTAAAGTATTAAAATAGCGTTAAGGCATTACCCAAATCCCCCTGAACACATTTTGTATATTCTCATAGTCTATATAGTACCGTAAGCTCCTCCGTGAGGTTTACTCAGAGGGCACTCTATAGGTATGGTACAAACCAAACTTGTAGAAGGCGCGACATGACATATGACAAAGCACGCGAGGCAATGCCAGGGTAGATATACAGTTTGCGGATCCAAACTAATGGCAATGCATAGCAGCTACTACCGTCCACCTTGTGACACACTCCTAAATAAAAGATGCACCCAATCAAATCACAAAAGCAATAGAATGGTGTCGAAGAAATGTGTCCGATAGGAGGAATGACCTCACTTAGCCCCCGGCATGGCTCCTGTTTTAGCCACATCGAGCTAACTCACGGGAGTCATGGCTATGTAAATACCACATAGAATCATCGCCAAACCATCCTACTTCATTCTGCAGTCTCCACCACGTACACAGTTGTTAAAATGGTTTTCGATATTGGCAGAGAGTATGACAATATCCGATCCCGGTCTCTTTAACAACCAAATGCTTATTTCACACAGTGGTCATTTTATTTCAAATAGTTCATACTTCATATCGAAATATCGTATTCATTTCGAAACCATATCAATTCGATATCATCATTCACTTTAAATATTATTCATTCCCAGAATCGTAACACTTTCAAAATTATAACCCTTTCAAAATCATAATACTTTTGAAATCATAACACTTTGGAAATCAAAACACTTTTAGAGTAATAATACTTTGACTTAAACAGTTTATATATTGAATTAGTATATATATTCAAATAAATTATATATTAAAATAGTTTATATATATATTAAAAGTACTTAATATAATAAAAATAGTTTTCTCCAATCTCACCAATCAATTCAAATCAGCTTAAATTCCAAAATTTAATTTAAATCAATTACAGTTTTACCATTTCAAATTTAAAGTTTAAAGATTCAAGTTTATGTATTCAAACATTTACAATATATATTTCATTTATATTTCAACATTTATCTTTAGTTTATTTCAAATTGGAAAATATTCACTTAATCATTTTAATAACATTTGTTTGAATCCCAATTTATAAATTTAAATCAATATTAAATATTCAATCTCAATTTTATTTAAAGTTGAGAATATTCATTTAATCACCTTTTATCAAGTCGAGTTATAAATCATATCTTTCAAAACCTCAAAAATCAACAAGTTTAAACCAATTCTTATTTAAATTCACTTTTTAACCAATTTAAATTCCAAGCCAACATTGATTTATCTTCCCAACCTTTATTATTAAAATTATAAAAATCTATTTTTATAATATTAATATAATTTTAAAAAATACTTAACAATTATAAACTAGTTAAATTAATTTTTTACTAAATTAATTCTTATTACTAAAGTTATTTTGTATTAAATCTTATTTTGTATTTTTTTGAATAATAAAATTTTAAGAAAACCCTAAAATTTATATTTTCAAAACTAACTAATAAATTTAAAATATCCAAAACATATAATATTTAAAAATCTAAAATTTTCATATATATTAAAATAAATTCTTTTTAATATAATTTAAAACCAACATTTAATAAAATTCATACATTTATTTTCAAGCTTCGGCAATCATTTTTCAAAATAGACCAACGACATCCATATATAATTTTCTATCCTATGGTCAAGTGATACGGATATTTATCATTTCAATCCGCAATTTAAATATCTATGGGTATATATCATTTCAACCCGCAATCCCAAAAATTCCAAATCAATGAAAATCGCTTGGGTTTATCATTTCAACCTATAACAATTTTTCCCAAATCTATAGTATCGTTTGAGTATGTATCATTTCAACCCATAGGGAATTTAAAACTATCGGGAAACTGGCAGAGTGAGAACAAATATGATAATAAATCAACAAAAGGATTATATCAATAACAAATTTAAATAAAATATACACAACAGGATACAGTGTCATATATTGTAGGCGAACAATTGCAGATAATAGCATATCATATTTAACAATTAAATAACTAGCAACAGCATATTTCAATTGTCGTTTTATGTGAAATCAAATTTATTAAATATAAGAATGTTACTCATGAGTGATTGCTTACCTTTCGTGGAAATGGAAACAGTGATAACACGATGTAGATGGACACGGATAAGCACGAATCGACAACTGGACGGCGAGACAAGATATGAACTACTGTGATACAGATAGCGCTACAAGTAGGACCTAGAATTCAGTGGAAAAATATATATTTTTGAAAATCAACATTAAATTAAAAACACATATTAATATAAATCTTCATATATTGTATTTCAAAATAACTATTTCTTAAATAAGTAAATAAATAAATAAAACACAAACATATGTACATATTATATTTTAAATCAATACTTATATATATGCACTTATTTAAAATGCAAGATGCTTATATATATATATATATATATATTATTCGTTGCAAAATATCAACATAACATATCATATATATATATATATATTTTAAAATACTAACAAAACATATTACATGTATATTTCAAAGTACTAACATAACCATGTATATATAAACACATCAAATTTATACTGTAAACATATAGTAGATACCGTGGACATACATATAATATATACCTATATATTTAACTTATATATAAACCGTAGATACTATAGACATATATATATATATATATATATATATATATATATATTTATAACAGACAGCACATGCAAATTACTTTTCAAACTTATTTATATCCAAATATATATAACCTTTATACTGTAAACTGTAGATTTCTTCTTATATGTATATATATACTGTAAACATATACATATACCTTATAAAAAAAAAATATTTATATAAAAAAAATACACAAACACACACATATTAATTTTGAAATTTTGTGTATATATATATATGTATGTACAAGTCTATATATATAATAAAACCATAGAAGGGCTGCTAGGCATCAGGTTGTTCGGCCAGGGATGTCAGGCGGGTTTAGCACTGTAAGGGTGGAGGCAGAGGACGAGCGGGCTAGTTCAGGTTCAATGAAGGCGGTCGGAGCTATGGAAACAATGGCATGCGGCTGAGTTCGGACGTGGCATCGCTAGAGGGTGGTGAAGGTTAAGGAGAAGGAAGCAGACGTGGTGGCTAATAGCGATGAGGCAACAGAAAGGCCAAGGACGCAGCGGACGGGAATATGGGCTGGAACAAGGTGCGGCATTTGCGGTAATGAAGTGGAGAGGGGTTTACTCGTGCATTGGCTGCTAGTCGTACATATGCTAGGTGGTGGCTGTCAGTGGTCAGCTATGGCGAGCTTGGTCAGCCGTGCGAAGGGAGGATGAGGCGTGGAGGAAAAAGGTGGAGAGGGCGACTGCTATTGGAAGAGAATATGTGGCGGGCGGAAAAAGGTAGTGGTTGTTTGGTGTCTTTAGCGGAAGGAGGATGTAGGGTAGTCGGCTGATGGGAGATTTGAGAAGAGGGAGGTGACGTGGACGCATGGAGGCTAGCTTGAATATGTAGGTAGGCTTCAACATGAAAAACATCTTCATGCGTGCAATATATATATATATATTATTTGTTTATTTTTTTTAAAAGGGAAGGCAGACGAGTGTTTGAGATTGTAGGCGAAGCCAGATGAGCAGAGAAAACGAGAAGGATGCGATCAGGAGGTGGAGGTGATTTTGCATTGGGCATGGGTGGATAGGGACAAGTGGAAGAGGAAATGCTCAGATTTGTGCTTGCCTTCATTTATATATATATATCTTCACTTGAAGAAAAAAAAATAACAGAGAAGGGAAGTGGAAACGTGGCTTCTATGGCCATGGGGGGAATATGTATAGGCTACGGTTAAATATATATAAGCTTTTAAATTTTAAAATTTTCATGAGTGAAAACATAAAAAAGAGTATAGGAAGAATGGTGGGATGACAAACATCAGACATTATTTCAATTCAGGAATTATAAATGCAAATGACTATCTGATTTATAAGGTGGAAAATGAATGGACAAAGAAAACCAAAAGGCTCAAAAATGGGTACCGATACAGTTACCGTTTTCGTAGATTTCGCCACATACCAGACTCCGAAACACACAATTGAATATACTACGGGGATCAGCAAGACGAGACGAATAGAATGGTACACAGATATCAGCGATAAAACCATCCTATCAAAAGTCAATATTCGCTGCCAAACTGCTGCTAAATCGTCGAAAATAAGATAAACAGGTCAAGAGCAGCCTGAATTAGATGAAACGAAATATGACATCTCACTCGAAAAATGATTCAACTTTTATTATACAAAAATATTATGGTTTGAAAAATATTTAGTTTTCACCAAATTAGCCGATTTTGAATTGAAATTGAAAATTACATAATAGAACCAACTTTCATATTTTCTGATAAATATTTACCATTTGCTATGTTTAAATGGACGTATTCCATGTATCAAATTTTCATTTCAAAAATTTTCTATTTAATTTCAATCAAAACTTTAGTTAATTACGTTATAAAAACATTAAAAATTATGGGTTGTTACACTCTTCTCACTCAAAACTTTTCGTCTCCAAAAAGGAACTAGGTAGGAGAATAGAAGTAACAAAAAAATAGATTCAAAATACAAAGAAC
This sequence comes from Allium cepa, assembly GCA_030765085.1. Classification (NCBI taxonomy): domain Eukaryota; kingdom Viridiplantae; phylum Streptophyta; class Magnoliopsida; order Asparagales; family Amaryllidaceae; genus Allium; species Allium cepa. The sequence continues at coordinate 911,374,456 of CM060931.1, read as the reverse complement.
CAGATAAAAAATTAATTCAAAACCATATAAATTTCATTAGTTTTTAAATTGATTAATATTCAACAAATTTGGTTTCAATACATTTATTCAATCAGTAAACATTTATTGTATAAACATTTGGTTGATTTCAATTCAATGTGTTTTCATTCAATTGATTTGTTTCCAATTTATTAATATTCATTCCAATTTTTCTTTCAAAACAAATTTATTTTATTTAACCCATTTATTTAATCCGTTTGACTTTACTTAAGTTGATTCCACTTATAATTCAATCTCAACTATTCCTAGATTCATAAATTTTATTATAATTGTCAAATTTTATTTATAAATTTCCTTATTGAAATTCTTCTAGGAACATTTTATTTCATACATTTTATATTATATATTATTCAATTACATTCAAACTTTTCCCAGTAGAGTTTTATTAATATTTACTAAATGTAATTGAATACTATATAAATTTTTCTTTCATTTACAATATTTTATTAAGCAAGAATTTAGTTTGAATATTTCTATTTCTTAAGTTTCTCTTGTATAATGGTCAATTACATTTTCACCTTAGCATTGAACTTTTTAAATATTACCGGTAAGTTTTATATGTAAAAATGTAATTCAGTATTATATGAGTAAATTTTATCCTAGTTCAACTATTTCAAGTTGTTATAAATTCATTTCTCTTTTCAGATTTCCAATTATTCAAAAAAAAATTCTTCATTTCTACAATTAAAACCATTTCTTAATATAAATTTAAGAGTTAAATTTTTGATTTCATTTCAACTATTTTGAAATAAATATATATACATATATATTTTATAAATCAAATTATAAAAAATAAAACTAAATCAAAATCCATTTTTTTCCTAAAAAGAAAGTGTAGCATAGCTACTAAGTGGCCTCTCCACTCCGAAACTCGAAAATGAATGTCGATGATGCTGCAATCATCACTAAAATTATTTTCCAGTGACAAAATAGAAGATCTCTGACTTACTTCTTTAAAATACATTGGAAACAATTTTCATTCGAAAATACATTAAAATAGTATACTTTGTTTTTCAAAATTTTGAAAATCAAATTTGAAAGTACCGAAAATTTAATTCTAAATTATTTAATTTAAATCCATTTCATTTGCAAATCAGATTTACAAACCATGTTTTAAAAATTTCATCCTCTTATAATATACAAAAATAGTTAATGATTTAAGAATGTTAAGAAAACCATAAATGATAATATAGTATTATCATTTCTAACAACCAATTCGTTTAACCATTTAATTTTAGAAAAGTATACTTAAATATATAAAATATAATCATAAAAAAAAATTATTCCATTAAATAATTTTCGAAAACAATATTGTGTCGGTATGCTATGTTCTAGTGTTTTGAAATTCCTATCGGTAGCGTTGGCCAGACGAATCAATCGAAACCTAAAATCAATCTTAACAACTCAAACAACACAATGTAAAACATTTTATATCAATAACAAATACACTCCTCACAGGGAGATTCAAAAATGGATTTTTTAGAATAAGGTTAGGGGCTCAAATTTAGTAGGACCATCAATCAAAGAGAATTCTAACAAAGAAGACAGATTCAAAAGAAAGATAAGATAATCAAATTACAAAAAGGGAAAGATGGTTAGACTTATATTAATCGTAGGTGACCTTAAACAGGTTAACCTAGATTCCAAGAATAAGATCAGTGAGGAAATTCAATTTCCTTCTTAGATGGGAGAGATGCGACTTCACCAAAACATCAGGATAATCCCCAATTATTGGGAAAGTCAAGATCACTAGGCAAAAAGATAAACTGCCTTCAAATCCCGAGGCATTGGGCATCCTATCACAAGGGGATTACCCTGGTTGTTTACTAGAAAAACAATTTGGGCTTGACACGAGATAAAAGCATCAAAACCGAGGATATTGAAATCTCCGGTGAATCTACATGTGTTATAAAGGAGGTTCACCCCTTTACAAATCATACTAAGGTTGGCGGGACTGTCGATGGGGTTAGACACGCAAAGGTTGAAGTAGATAGTTGAGGTTGGAGCTATGGGATGTTCCAGTATCAAAAGAATGTGAATAGGAGAAGAAAAAAAATAAACATTCAGAACAAAGGGGAAATTTCCAAAATTCAAAGGAAATTCGAATCAAAGAGGAGAAATTCAAGCTCGAATGAAAGTGATTCTGTAATTAATTTTTACTCCATATGCTAAATTTTGCATAAACCAGAGCTATGATACCAACTGTAACGACTCGCTATTTTGAACCATTTGCATCCGCATGTGTCGGACTTGAATTGCTCAAAATGATAAAATTTTAATTTATATTCGGAAAACTACCATAAACAGTAAATAAATCAATCATAGAATCACAAACACAGAATATTACAATAGTAAGCAGTGTAATAGATAAAATAATAGTTCATGAAGCAACTATAAAACATCAGAGTCTAAAACAAAATGCAACAGAATGTCGAATACAAATGAATCTCTAATACAAACAGATGACATTTCTGAACAAGTCAACTGGAAAAGCTAAATAGATAAGATAGAGCTTCAAGCAAAGATCCAATCTCCAAAGCTGAGTTTCAAATGATGTGACACTCAGTATGACCCGAGAATAAAGCAAAACAAAAAACACTCGAGTCAGGATTAACATTCTTATATAGTACATTCAACTTACGTGAAATGTCAACTGAAATACAAGTAACTTAATGGATGTTTGGAATACCTATCCTCTAAGGATCCGTGGAACTATCTACTATGTAGTACAATACGCTATTATAATATGTCTATAGTAAAGTAAAGTATTAAAATAGCATTAAGGCGCTACCCATATTCCCCTTAACACATTTTATATACTCCCATACTCTATACAGTACCTTAAGCTTCTCCATGAGATTTACTCAGAGGGCACTCCATAGGTATGGTACAAATCAAACTCGTAGATGGTGCGATAGGGCATGTGACAAGGCACGCGAGGCAACACCAAGGTAGATATACCGTTTGCGGATCTAGACTAGTGGTAACGCAAAGCAACTACTATTGCCCACCACACTCCCAAATCAAAGGTGCACTTAATCAAATCACAAAAGCAATAGAATGGTAACGAATAAATGTGTCCGATAGGAGGAATGACCTCACTTGTCCCCGCATGGCTCCTGTTTTAGCCACATCAAGCTGACTCACGGGAGTCAGGGCTACGTAAATACCATGTAGAATCATCGCCAAACCATCCTACTTCATTCTGGAATCTCCACCACGTACATAGTTGTTAAAGTGGTTTTTGGTATTAGTAGAGAGTATGACAATATCAGACCCTAGTCTCTTTAACAACAAACGCTTATTTCACACCGTGGTCATTTTATTTCAAATAGTTCATAATTCATATCAAATTATCATATTCATTTCGAAACCATGTTGATTGAATATCATCATTCACTTTAAATATTATTGATTTCCAGAATCGTAACACTTTCGAAATCATAACACTTTTGAAATCATAACACTTTGGAAATCATAACATTTATGAAATCATACACTTTGACTTAAACAGTTTAGATATTGAAATAGTATATATATTAAAATAGTTATAAATTTGAATAGTTTATATATCAAAATAAATTATATATTAAAATAGTTTATATATATTAAAAATACTTAAAAAATAGTTTCCTCCAATCTCACCAATCGATTCAAATCAGCTTAAATTCTTAAATTCAATTTAAATCAATTCCAGTTTAACCATTCAAGTTTAAAGTTCAAAGACTCAAGTTTATATATTCAAAAATTTACAATATAGATTTCATTTATTTCAACTTTTAACTTTAATTTATTTCAAATTGGAAAATATTCACTTAATCATTTTAATAACAATTTGTTTGAATCCCAATTTATAAATTTAAATCAATACTAAATATTCAATCTCAATTTTATTTAAAGTTGAGAATATTCATTTAATCACCTTTTATAAAATCAATTTATAAATCATATATTTCATAACCTCAAAAATCAATAAGTTTAAACCAATTCTTATTTAAATTCACTTATTAACCAATTTAAATTCCAAGCCAACATTAATTTATCTTCTCAACCTTTATTATTAAAGTTATAAAAATCTATTTTAAGTATTTATATAAGTTTAAATAAATATTTAACATATTAAAAAGTAATTAAATTACATATTTATTAAAATAAATATAATTATTAAATTTATTTTGTATTAAGTCTTATTTTATATTTTTTTAAATAATAAAATTATAAGAAAACCTTAAAATTTATATTTTCAAAACTAACTTATAAATTTAAAATTTCCAAAACATATAATTTTTAAAAATCTAAATTTTTTCACATATATTAAAATAAATCTTTTATATTATAATTTAAAATCAATATTTAATAAAATCCATATATTTCCTTTTAAACATTGGCAATCATTTTTCGAAATAGACCAACGGCGTCCGTGTATAATTTTCTATACTATGATCAAGTGATACAGACATTTATTATTTCAATCCGCAATTTAATATCTACAGGTATATATCATTTCAACCGCAATCCAAAATATTCAAAATCAATGAAAATTTCTTGGGTTTATCATTTCAACCCATAACGATTTTTCCCTAGTCTATAATATCATTTGAGTATGTATCATTTCAACCTATAGGGAATTTTAAACTATCAGGGAACTGGCAGAGTGGAAACAAATATGATAATAAATCAACAAAAGGCATATATCAATAACAAATTTAAATAAAACACACACAACAGGATATGGTGTCATATATCACAGGTGAACATTTATAGATAATAGCATATCATATTTAACAATTAAATAACTAGAAACAACATATTTCAATTGTTGTTTCAAGTGAAATCAAATTTATTAATATAAGAATGTTACTCGTGAGTGCTCGCTCACCTTTCATGGATATAGAAACAGTGATAACACGATGTAGATGGGCACAGATAAGCACGGATCGACAACGGGATGGCAAAGCAAGATATAAACTGCAATGATACGGATAGCGACAAGCGGGATCTATAATTAGATGGAACAAATATATAAATTTTTGAAAATCAACATTAAATTTAAAACACATATTAATATAAAATTTTCATATATTGTATTTCAAATCACTATTTCTTTAACACAAAAAATAAAAATAACTACATAAATAAATTAACAAACATTTATACATATTATATTTTAAATCAATATATATATATATATAAAAACTTATTTAAAATGCAGGATACTTATATATATTATATATTATTCATTGCAAATTATCAACATAACATATCATATATATTTCAAAATACTAATATACCATATTACATATATATTTCAAAGTACTCATAGCCATATATATTTAAACACATCAAATTTATACGTAAACATATAGTAGATACTGTAGACATACATATAATACATACCTATATATATTTGACTAATATATAAACTGTAGATATATATATATATATATATATATATATATATATATATATATATATATATAACAGACAGCACAAGCAAATATACTTTTCAAATATATATGTATGTATGTATGTATGTATGTATGTATGTATGTACATGTATATATATGTCCAAATATTTATAACCTTTATACCGTAAACTGTGAACATATATATGCAATAAACATATAAAATTTTCTTCTTATATATATATACTGTAAACATATACATATACCTTATAACAAAAAATATATTTATATAAAAAAACACATAAATACACACATATTTATTTCGAAATTCTATATATATATAATAAAACCAGAGAAGAGATGTTAGTCATCAGGTTGTTTGGCCAGGGCTGTTAGGTGGGTTCAGCACTTTCAGGGATGGAGGCAGAAGACGAGCAGGCAGGTTCGGGTTCGATGAAGGCGGTCAGAGCTGTAGAAAAGTGGCATTCAGCTGAGTTCGGTGTGGCACTGCTAGAGGGTGGTGGAGGTTAAAAAGAGGGAATTAGACGTGGCGGCTAATAGCGATGAGGCAGTAGAAAGTCCAAGGGCACAACGGACGGGAATATGGGTTGGAATAAGGTGCGGCGTTGGCGGCTATGAAGTGGAGAGGGGTTTTCTCGTGCATTGGCTGCTAGCCATACGTGTGCTAGGTGGCGGCTGTCAGTGGTCAGCCGTGGCGAGCTTGTTCAAGCGGGCGAAGGGAGGAGAGGCATGGAGGAGAAAGGTGGAGAGGGTGGCTACTATTGGAAGAGAACGTGTAGTGGGCAGAAAAAGGTGGTGGTTTTTTGGAGTCTTTGGTGAAGGAAGGAAAGAGGATGTTGGGGAGTCGGCTGATGGGAGATTTGAGAGGAGGGAGGTGACGTGGCCGCAGGAGGCTAGCTTGAATATGCAGGTAGGCTTCAACATGAAAAAAATCTTCATGCGTGCAATATATATATATATATATATATATATATATATATATATATATATATATATATATATATATATATATATATTATATTTTTGTTTGTTTTTTTAAAGGAAAGGCGGACGAGTGTTTGAGATTGTAGGCGAAGCCAGATGAGCAGAGCAAACGAGAAGAAGGCGATCAGGAGGTGGAGGTGATTTTACAGTGAGCACGGGTGGATAGGGACAAGTGGAAGAGGAAATGCTCAGATTTGTGCTTGCCTTCATTTATGTATATCTTCACTTGAAGAAAAAAAAGTAACAGAGAAGGGAAGTAGAAACGTGGCTTCATGGCCATAGGGAGAATATGTACAGGCTACAGTTAAACATATATAAGCTTTTACATTTTAAAATTTTCACGAGTGAAAACATAAAATGGAGTACAGAAAGAATGGTGGGATGACAAAGTCAGACATTACCTGAATTTAGGAATTATGAATGCAAATGCCTATTGGATTAATATGGTGGAAAACGAATGGACAAAGAAAACCAAAAGGCTCAAAAATGGGTACCGATACGCATACCGTTTTCGTAGATTTCGCCACATACCAGACTCCGAAACACACAAACGAATATGCTACGGGGATTAGCACAATAAGACAAATAGAATGGTACACAAATATCATTGATACAACCATCCTATTAAAACTCGGTATTCGCTGCCAAACTACTGGTAAATCACCGAAAATAAGATAAATGGGGCTAGAGCAGTCTAAACTTGGCGAAACGTAATATGACATTTCACTCAAAAAATGATTCACATTTTTATTATACAAAAATATTTAATTTTCACCAAATTAGCTGATTTTGAATTGAAATTCAAAATTACACAATAGAGCTAACTTTCATATTTTCTGTTAAAAATTTACCATTTGCTATATTTAAATAGACGTATTCCAAATATCAAATTTTCATTTTAAAAATTTACAATTAAATTTCAATCAAAATTTCAGTTAATTACGTTATAAAAATCATTAAAAATTACCGGTGGTTACAAATGGGCATAGAATATTCTAGAGACTCAAAATGGATACTGATACGGCTAATCGTTACGCAGATTTCACTGTGTACCAAACGTCGAAATTAGCAAATGAATATACTACGGAGATCAACACAACTAGACGAACATAATGGTACATTATATCAATGATATGATCATCCTATCACGACTCGATATTCGCTGCCAAAATACTGTTAAAACGTAGAAAATAAGATAAACGAAGTTGGAGCAGTCCAAATTTGAAAAAACAAAATACGACGTCTCACTCAAAAAATGATAAACAATTTTATTATATAAATAATCAGATTTCAAAACTATTTAGTTTCCATCAATTTTCAATTGATTAAAAATTGAAATAGAAAGTTACACAACAAAGTTAACTTTCATATTTACCATTGAAAATCTATCATTTGCTATGTTTAAATAGATGCATATCAAATATCAAACTTTCATTGCTAAATTTAATTGTTTTATTTTCATGAAATATTTAGTTAATTACGTTACAAAAATCATTAAATATCTGGGTCGTTACACTCTGCCTCACTCAAAATTTTCGTCCTAAAAAAGGAACGAGATAGGAGTAAAAACAACTGAAAGGAAAGATAGATTCAAAATACATAATTCCAGATACAACAGTTAATTCAAAACCATTTAAATTTCATTTTGGAGATCTTATTACTTACATTTATATTGTATGCTATTCAATCACATTCAAACTTTTTCTCAGGTAAGTTTTATTAATGTTCTGAGTGTAATTCAGCACTACACCAATTTACCTTTCATTTACAACATTTCTATTAAGCAAAAATTTAGCTTGAACACTTATATTACTTAAGTTTTCTCTCATATAACCCTCAACTATAGATCCACATTACATTTTAACTTTTTGAATATTTTAGGTAAGTTGTACATGTTTTAGAAATGTAATTGAGTATTATATAAATGAATTTATCCTAGTTCAACTATTTCAAGTTATTTTAATTTCATTCTCATTCTAGTTAATCCAATTATTCAAAAATTTGCTTGATTTCAATAATTGAAAATCATCTCTTAACATAAAATTTAAGAGTAAATTTCCGGTTTCACTCCAAACCATTTTGAAATAAATATAAAGATATATAAAATTTGTACATCAAATCGTACTCAAGAAATTCAAATCTAAACTATTTTCCAAAACAGAAGTGTAGCAAAGCTACTAAATGGTCTCTCTACTCTGAGACTCAAAACTGAATGCAATGATGATGCAGCCACTTTGAATATTTTTCCCATTGACAATAAGAGGAGAGTAATGACTTACTTCTTTAAAAATTCTTTGGAAACAATTTTCATTCTAAAATACTTTCAAATAATATATTTCCTCAAAGCTTTGAAAACCAATTTCTTTTTTTTGAAAAGCACCTTAAATTTAATTCTCAAATCCTCAATTTAAATCCATTTCATTTGCAAAATCATATTTTGAAGCCATGTTTATACAATTTCAATTCCTATTAACATATAACAATAGTTAATGGTTTATGGACGTTATCAAAACAATAAATGATAATCTGGTATTATCATTTCTAACAACCAATCCATTCAACTATCTAATTTCAGAAAATTATACTTATATATATAATATAATCATACATAAAATTATTTTATTTATCAATTTCAAAAACAATATCGTATCAGTTTGCTTTGTTCAAGTGTTTTGGAATTCCTATCGATAGCATTGGCCAGACGAATCAATCAAAATCTAAAATTCAAACTTAACAACTCAAACAACACAATATATAACATTTTTATATTAATTACAAATACGTTCTCTCATAGGATGATTCAAGAATGGATTTTAGAACAAGGATAGAGTTTCAAATTTAAAGGAACCCCAATCAAAGAAGATTCTAACTAAGAAGTTAATTTCAAAAGGAAGATAAGATAATTAAAGTACAAAAGTGGAAAGATGGATAGACTCATAATAATTGTGGCGACCTTAACTAGGTCAACCGAGATCTAAAAAATGAGAATATCATCAATGGAAACCAGGACAAACCTGTTGGGAACATCGTGGAGACGCTATTCATGAGATCGACGAAGAAGGCAGGAGCATTGGTTAATCCAAAGGGCATGATTAACCATTCATAGAAACCATTCTCTGGTAGGGAGGACAACAAGTCGAGCTCCAGAAATAAGATCGATGCAGAATTCAATTTCCCACTTGAGAGGGAGGAGTGACTTCAACAAAGTCATCCGGAAATAGATGGACAACTGGGGTGCAGTCTGGATCACAAGGCTGAGAATCAAATGAAAAGATGAAACTGCCTACAAAATCCTAAGGCAATCGACATTCGATCATAAGAGAATTACACGGTTGTCTATTAGAGAAACGGTTCGGGATTTGCAAGAAATAACAGCATCAAAACCAAGGACATAAAAATCCACAGTGAATCGACGCCTGTTGTAAAGGTGTTCCGCCCCTTTACAAATCATATAGAGGTTTGCGAGACCGCCAATAGAATTCTTCACTCATAAGGATGGAGTTGCCAATTGAGGGTGCAAGATGTGGTCAATTTAAATATAGCGATCAACAGAAATAGAGCTATGGGATGCTCAAGTATCAGGAAGAACATGAAAACGACAGGAATAGAATGGATTTCAGACTAAAAGGAAATTTCCAAGATTCAAAAGAAATCCTTTTCAAGGGAATCCTAACGAAGAATTTCAAGTTCGAAAAAAGATGATCCCGTAATTGATTCTACTCATTCTAGGGTATTTCTAATCTATCTCTAGTGAGTTTTTACTCTATATGCTAAATTTTGCCTAAACCAGTGCTCTGGTACCACTTGTAATGACCTGCTATTTCAAACCATTCAAATCGATAATCATCCGCTCATGTCAAACTTGAATTGCTCAAAACAACAGATTGTTAATTTATATTTGGAAAAACTTAGCATATACAGTAAATATATCAATCATAGACACATAGTAATATAACAATAAGCAGTAGAAATAGGTAAACAGTAGTTCATGAAGCTACTATAGAACATCAGAGTCTAAAACAAGATACAATAGAAATCTCGAATACAATGGAATCTCAAATACATAAGCAAACGACAAGCCTGGACATAAACAATGGGAAAATTACTGAACAAGCTGAATATACAAGATAGATCTTCAAACAAAGCTCCATGCTCCAAAAGTGAGTCAAATGCCGTGATACCAGTCTGAACCGAGCATAAAGCAAAGCACAAAACACTTGAGTTAGGATTAACATTCTTGTACAAGTAAATTAAATCCGAATGAAATGCAATAACTTAAAAGATGTTTGGGGTTTCCATCCTCTAAGGATTCGTGGAACTATCTACTATGTAGTAATATACGCTATTATAATATGTCCATCAGTAAAGTAAAGTATTAAAATAGCATTAAGGCATTACCCATATACCCTCAACTCATTTTATATATTATCGTAGTTTATACAGAACTATAAGCTTCACCAAACTGGTGGTTTACCTAAAGGGAACTCTATAGGTACGGTACAAAACAAACTCATATAGGGCACGATAAGGCATGTCACAAGGCACGCGAGGCAACACCCAGGATAGGATTCTACCGTTTTGCGGATCTGGACTGGTGGTAATGCATAGCAGCTACTACCGTCCATCTCGAGGAACACTCCAAAATCAAAGGTGCACCCAATCAAATCACAAAGTAATAGAATGGTATCGAAGAAGCATGCTCGATCGGAGGTGCGACCTTACTTAGCCCAACGTGACTTCCGTTTTAGTCACATCAAGCTAACTTGCAGGAGTCAGGGCTGTGTTAACACCTCATATAAAATCATCGCCAAACCATCCTACTTCATTCTGGAATCTCCACCACATACACAGTTGTTAATGTGGTTTTCGGTATTGTCAAAGTGTATGACAATATCCGATCCCTGTCCCTTTAACAACCAAATGCTTATTTCACACCGTGGTTATTTCATTTCAAATGTTCATACTTCATATTAAAATATCATATTCATTTTCAAAATCACATCAATTTCGAAATTATATACACTTTCGAAATCATATAACTTTCGAAATCATATTCACTTCCAAAATCATAACCATAAAATAGTTTGAACCATCATATCAAAATATTTGCACTTAAATCCATTGAATCTAAACCATAACAGTTCTAACTTAAACTATTTAAATATTGAAAATAGTTTATATAAATTGAAATAGTTATAAATTAAAATAGTTTATGTATTTAAAAAATGGTTATAGATATAAAATTGTTTATATATTAAAATAGTTTATATATTAATATATATATATATATATATATTAAAATAGTTTCAAACTAGAATTGTTTCTTCGATTTCAAAAATCAATTCACATTAACTTTAGTTCCAAAAATTCAATTTAAATCAACCTTAGTTCAACGAATTAAAGGGTTAAAGGGTAGATTCAAATTCTCATTAAAACCATTTTAATTTATACCTATTTCAAATCCCTGTTTGAACTACAAATTTTAACCACTTCCAATTCAATTGTTTCAGAGTTTAAAAATTCAAACAATTTACAATAACTCAATTTGATAAATTTCACTTATATTTCAAAATTCAACCTTAAATTTTATTTGACATATTCACTTAATCTTTTTTAATAATCATTTAGATAAAATTCCAGATTACAACTTGAAATCAAAATTAAATATTCAATTTCAATTTTATTTAAATTTGAAAATATTCATTTAATCACCTTAATTAAATGAAGTTATAAAATTAGACCTTTTAAAATCTCAAAATCAATAAGTTCCAAATCAATCCTTATTTAAATTGAATTCTTAACAAATTAAGTTGCAAATCAATTCCTAAATTATCTTCCCAACCTTTATTTTATAAAAGTTATTATAGAATCTATTTTCAAAATATTAATTAATTTTAAATAAATATTTTAAATACAATAAATATACTTATCCAATTAAACGCTATTAAATTATATTTTTTATATTAAATATTATTAAATTAAATCTGATATTATTAAATCTATTTTATTTTCTATTAAACTATATTATATATATTTAAAAATAATAAAATTATAAGTAAAATCTTAAAATTTTCATTTTTCAATACTAACTTACAAGTTTAAAATTTTTAGTTATATAATTTTAAAAATCTAAATTTTACACGTTCAAAAATAAAATTTGTATATTATATTCTAAAATCAATATTTATTAAAACCCATATTTTTTTCAAACTTTGGAAATTAGTTTTCAAAATAGATATAACTTTCTATCCTATGGTTAAGTGATACAGATATTTATTATTTCAATCCGCAATAATTAATATTTACGGGTATATATCATCTCAACCTACAATCCTAAAATTTCAAAATCAATAAAAATCGCTTGGGTTTATCATTTCAACCCATAACAATTTTCCTCTAATCTATAATACCGTTTGGGTATGTATCATTTCAACATATAGGGATTCCTAAACTTATAAGGAACTTACAGAATGAGAATAATAGAACAATATTATAAAATGACATAGATATCAATAATAGGCATATCATCATCATTAACAATTAGATATAATATATACAACATGTTATGATGTCATATGTTATAGGCAAACAATTGCAGATAATGGAATATTATATTTAACAATTAAATAACTAATAATTCAGATTAACAACATATTTCAATCGGCATTTCATGTGAATTAAATTTACTAAATATAAGAATGTTAATCATGAGTGATTGCTCACCTTTCGAGATTAGAGAACAATGCGAATGGAAACACGGATACGCACGGACAAGCTAGAGTTGCGGAGGAATCTCCGGACAGCAACAGAAATAGCAAATCAAGGTGAACTAGAGATCAATGAAAACAAAATATATACATTATTTTCTTCTTAAAATCAACATTCAATTTAGAAACCCGTACCCAAATTAAAATCTTCATAATATATTCTTATTAAAATCAATATTTATTAAAACCCATAGTTTACAAAATGCTTCAAATAATATTAAACATAATATCCACATATGTTTTAAAATCATTAAAAAATTCCTTTTCAAATATTAACAAAACATATTACATATATGCATACATTCCAAAATTCTAACATAAACACAATATACCTACTAATGTAAAGCTACATAATATATATAAACTTGTATATAAACTTATATGTAAACCTAAACAGATAATATACAAACTTGTATAAACTTATATATTATAACAAACAGATCATATAAATCTTATATAAACTTATACATAAGTAAACAGATAGTTTATATATATATATATATATATATATATATATGCACACATCATACATATATATATTTGATTCATATAAGAAGGAGAAGCTATTGACTACTCGAGCTAAGGAAGTTGAGTGGGCTGTTTGGGTGGTGCGAGGCTGCACGGCTGTGTTGGCAGATGTTAGGGGATAGCGAAGCAGGGTTACCGGCCGAAGCATGGAGATGGTCGGCTGTTAGTGTGGAGAGGCGGGTAGATCTGGGGTTGGCTGAGAAAATGGGTGATGGGTTATGTGCTGAATGGAGGCAGTGTACTCGATGGACAGGCAGGATGGTGAGGAGGGGAGTGGGATGTTGGCGGAGAGTTTGGTGGTAGAGGCCCGATCTGCTTAGAAATGAAAAGAAGGTGAGGCCAAGAGGCCGACGCGGTTGCTGCCATTATTGGGTGGTGAAGGGGCTGCGCTATAGGTGGTCGACACAAGGTGTAGAGGGATGGAATTGTGGAGACATGGAGGCTGACTTCGGGTCGGATCGGGTTGGACTGCGTCATGGCGTGTGCTAGTGGAGTGAGGAGGTTTCGGCTGCTATGGCTACAGGCTTGGCATGGAAGGTCGAAGGTGGAAGCATGATCTGGTCGGAGAAGATTTGGTGAATGGCGGAGAGGCCACGGGTGCGTGATGGTCACGAGTGGAAAAGGGGTGGGTTTTCCAAGATGCTGTGGACATACGGGTTTGGTGTAAGGTGATGGGAATGGTGGCGGATAGTGATCTGATGTGGGTAGTGGGATGCGGCTGGTCTGGCATTGTTGCGAGTTGAGGGAGAGAGAGAGAGGAAGTCGAACGGTGGCGTGCAATGCCGAGTAGGGTTTCAGAACAAACAATTAAAATATATGAATTTGTTTCACAGGAAAAAATATATATAACTAATGCACGATACTATTTTCTCAGCAGCAAGCAAGAAAAGAAAGGTGAGGAGAGAGAGGAAGAGAAAAATGAACCAAAGGATACGAATCAACACATATTATATTGAGATAGTGAAATGTAAAAGTTGAATAATTAAAGCTAGTGGCTATTTGATTTTAGCCCTATGACAAATGAATAGGCACAGAGTATTCTAGAGACTCAAAATTGGTACTGATATGGCTAATCATTACGCAGATTTCACCATGTACCAGACGTCTAAATTGACAAACCAAAATACTACGGAGATCGACACAAATAGAAGAACATAATGGTACATAGATACCGGTGATATGATCATTCTATCAAAAGTCAATATTTGCTGCCAAAATGCTGCTAAAACGTCGAAAATGAGATAAATGAAGCTGGAGCAGTCCAAATTTGGCGAACGAAATACGATGTCTCACTCAGAAAATGATAAACAATTTTATTATATAAAATATTCAGATTTCAAAACAATTTAATTTCCATCTATTTTAAACTGATTAAAAATTGAAATAGAAAATTACGCAACTAAATTAACTTTCATATTTACAAATGAAAATCTGTCATTCGCTGTGTTTAACTAGATGCATACCAAATATCGAATTTTCATTGCTAAATTTGATTGTTTAATTTCCATGAAAAATTTAGTTACTTATATTATAAAAATCGCTAAAATATCTGGTTCGTTACACAGTACAATATCATAACGAACTCTTTGCAAAAGCACATTTGATTATTCTTAGCTTTTAAGGACATTAAATATATTTCCCTTTACATAAACTGATCAAATTAACATTTCAGATAGAGTTCTTAGATCTATATTACAATTTTGGTCTGGTATTATATTTAACACGATACAATACTTTCGTAATCAATCAAATTGAATACTCAATCTTGCACTAAGGTTTCTTTAGTTTTTCAGATGAACTAATTTCATTGAAATATTGTACATTAAAACTTTATCATTCACTATATAGCATTTATATGCAATTGTATTCGGATCAAATATCTATAATCTTGTATTGCTTTTAGAGTTTGAAACTCATAAATGAAATACATGGTCTCGACCAAATAAATGCGTAAGTGACCAAACTATGGATGTATCTAGTAGTTGTAAAATCAAGCACTTGCATCGATGTTGAAACGTTAACATGCAATAATATTTTATTGGTAAGTATATGTTATTATTCTATTTTTCAATCTTCAATTCATTTGTATATCTTATTGATAACATTTTATCAATTTAATTAAATGCACAAATTTATCAATGTAGACTACTATAATGTTATATAGCACATGTTCTTACAATAAGAAACGTTAAATGTTATCATTTCATTTTCCCATTAGTCTTTTATGTTTCACCAAACCCTAAGTGAAACACAGAAGTCTTGGACTTCACTAGCGAGTGTTAGGACTCATCTATCTTGGAATTCTGGCCTGGAGTTTTCCTAACAAGTCATAGTTCCACGAATGATGGATAACTCATTATCAGTTGTATCACATACAACTCCTATCCAATGGTTCCTTGTCCTAATATCATTTTGACCTTGATTTTGCTCAACAAATCAAAACAGATTGTTCACTCATACCTATCACATCGCGACGGCCTAAGTATAGTATATGTACCTTGAGTTTTCTCAAAAAATACATATAGTTATCTTACCTCGTCTATTCAATATATTAATAATACTGCACATAATATCCATAGCTTGAGTTTTCCCAACAAATAAGTAGTATGCAAATAATTTATTAATATTTATATATGCTAGAGGACAACATTATAATGAAGATTCATAATCTCTAATATTATATTGAGTGATATCGACTTATGGTATAACGTATTTCCTATGAAATACTCTCGTGATTCAACGGTCAGACACATCAAAAATCATGGTATATGTACGTTTATGTATATACATTCCTTAAGTCTATTTGGGTTTCTTTAATGTTCCACCTTTATTTTATACATTCATATCATATAAGTTGTTTTTTATAACTTTTATATTTCATATTACTTATATGATAGTCTTATGTATAATATTTTATTTAATTAAATCTTACTTAATTAATTTAAATCAAGCAGCTCTTTAATTAATTTTATATTAGTATTTCAATTCAACTTTTATGTTGGACATATCTACTATAACCTTTGTAGTGTATACTACAACCTTTTTTGTATAACACATATATCTTATGTATGCATATTTTTATTTAGTTACTTAACCTTTAATGAATTTATTTAATTAAACAATTTTAATTAAATTATATTAATTTCAAAACTTATCTTACATACATACATGTATACTTACGTTATCTTAAACACTTTTAAAATTACATAACATATATCAACATATATGATACATGCATATAGGATTAATTAATTATTTCATTTAATTAATTAATTTTATTAGTCTTATTAATAAATTTTAAATTTCAAAATTAATATTTAAATATTTTCAAATATTTTGAAATTTTCATTACCTTTTCAAACATTTTGAAATTTTATGTTATATTACAACCTTTTATAGTAAACATGTTTTTATTTTAAATTTAACTTTTAAATTCAGAGTCTTGTCTTAATATTCAAAACTATTTCAAAAATTAGCACAAGGCCCAATTCAAATTGGGTTTTTTCTATTAGGGCGACCTTTGGGCTCATTTCACATTTTAAGCCAGGCTGGTAACTAAGTAAGACATGGTTTACTGAGCCCTAACATGACTAATTCAGATCATATTGGTTTTTGGGCTTTGATATCGTTGTTGGAAGTAGGCCTGCCCATAGTAGAAGAAATGGGTGCATTTCAAAAAATTCACGATTTTGAACCTTTTGGGCCAATGAAAACAAAGGTATAGTAGATCCATTCTAATAATTTTTTTAAATAAATCTTATTTTATTCAAAAATAGATAAAAAGAAGTTTTAGTTAATTTAAACTTTAATGTATAATGTATCAAGTACACCCAAAAAGATAAATTTAGAGAAAGAAGCCTTTCTTTGCTTTATCCAAGTTAAGTAATTTAGAGAAGGAAACTTTTTATTTCTTCTTTTAACTTATTTAGTTAATGAGAGGATACTTTGTTTAAATTTACAAATTATAGTTAGAGATTTATTTAATTTTGGTTTTACTTATATAAATATACATATACATATAAATACATAAACATATACATGTGTGTATATCATATACATATATGTGTGTGCGCATATGTAACATAGCAATCTGTGCAGGTTATAACATGGTCGTACATAGATCCTTGGATTTAATCCAATATCGTTCACATTTAATCCTTGGTTCAATAATAAAAAATACCATTAATCGAAATTGTAACGACCGGGATTTTCGACCGTCGAAAATCGACGCTAATACATCCACTATATTACATGTCGAGCAATCGAATGCCAAAAACACCCGATAGTTAGGGGAAAAGAAAAGGAAGAGGTAGAAGAAAATAAAACAACAACACAAAATCTCACAAACGCAGCGGAAAAATATATAATAGATAGTAACATATCTTTATATAAAAAGAACTATAAGTGTTATTTATACATAACATCATCAAAGTACAACAAATCACCAAATGAATACTGGATTGTTATAATAACTTGTCTCCACTAGTTCTGACTACACAGCCTAACACACACAACAGAATATAATCAAGTATGTGGAATACGTCTCTGTCATCCAACTCGTCTCCTAAGCTCCATGACATCCTAACCTGAATCTGTAATACCTCGGTCTAACCTATGTGTTATAATAAAATAACACCCGAGTCAGTCTGGAAAACCAGCGTGAGAAAACACACTCAATTTGAATTATTATTTTTATCAAAATCCTTTTAAAACAAAGGTATCTCTTAAAACATGTCACACATAAACACGATGGATTTTTTCCTTACGATAACCAAAACATTTTATATCAAAGTCATATGATATTATAATAGTGTCTATAGAAAATAAACTAGAAAATAGCTGAAATGCTTGCATCTCATGTTTAAGCATAGTTGGGCACAATGAAAAACGTACAGGCTCGCAGTGGATATTGGATTCCATACAATGACTAGGCACTGGGGTACCACCTATCACAATACACATCTAGAAAAATGTACCAAGGACCTCACCGGGATCCCCTACAACACAAGACCGGACTACTCCTAACTTGGATAGTACCGCCCCAGGTGTTCCCATCCTTATCAAGCTCTCCTATGCACTGTAATTATAATATCCGAGGGTATCTAGAAAGGTGATAAACATACCCTAATTGGGTGCGACCCACTTAGCCTTGCTACATCTCTCTTGATTTTCAGTCATTAAGGTTGATGAGGCTTGAAGCTACGATTACCTACTTAAGGAATTTATACTTGGAACGTTCATTGTCCTCCAATGATAGTGTGTTGAAATCATTCTTCCAAACAAGTTCGTTCTAGGTCTAAACGAAACCAAAAGCACTATTCCTACTACTTCCATTTTGGTATCATCCTCAGGATTAGTAGCGATTAGCCCTTTCACTTCAATACCCCATCTTCAATTCCATGCTATTGTCTTCACTTCGAAAACATATTCGTTGAATCCAAGAGATTTTCGAATAAATTATCTGATCCCTGTCTCTTCAAAACAACACTCAATATTTCTCATAAACTTCACCCCGGTTCTTTAGGAAATAAATAGACGAAAATAAGATCGAAGATCATCTTCGACGGTAACTGTACCATATAATTTCTGTGTTTCTTCTAGATATTTTCAAAGTTATGTTTTTGGTCCAGATTTGATAGTCGGTTATTTAACTATCAAATAACAATCATTCAACCATTCCATTTTCCCATTGAAATCACTAAGCCTTATTTAATTTAAATTTCAATAAATTAAATCTCTTTATCAAAAGGTATATGCTTATCTCACCGGAACAGATATATTCACAAACTATTCTCTTAAAAAATATTTGAAAACTTTTTTAAATAAATATGGAAAGCACCATGTTTTATCAACCATGGATGCGCAGCTCAATGATTACGTCTCTGTCCCAGAGAAATCCAATGTTAACTGCAGGCAATCTCTGCCTCTGATTTCCGCCATGAAGGTATACCATTACTTTCCAAAACTTTATTTAATAATTAAATATACTCTAGAAAATTTAAATAGTCACATAACTTTGAAAACAATAACCAATTCTGGTTTATTAATAAAATTCTAATTGATTTACAAGATTTGTTTATAAAACTTATAATTCATTTTGACAATTTAAAAATATTTAAATAACTACTTTCTGAAAATACTTTTTAACATTTTTAAATTACCTAGTTTAATAATTTAAATTCCACTTTCTAAAACAAACTCAACTTCTCGATAAAAGTATATTTTTCAATCCCAATATAACCAACTTAATATTTATAAATCTCTCTCGATTTATCACCAATCGATTTACATCCCCAATTTCATAAATCCCTTTTCACATTTCTGAAAGAAAAATCTATCCTCTCTTTTTAAACCGATTTACCCATCTCATCATAAATTCTTGCCATGAATTTATATCTTCAATTTATCAAATGATAATCATTTCACTTTGTTTATAAACATTTTTATAAATCTCATAATCTCATTTCCAGTTTACAACGGTTTCACATTACTTAAATCCATTATAAATTAATTTATAAATTAAATTCCATTTATAAATCAATTTTTTAAATAACCCGAACTATATTCCAAAACCAACCAAATATCAATTCTACATCCATTTCGTAATTTAGAAGTCTTATTTAAGATCCAGTATAACCAATTTTATATTTATTTCCAAATTCCATTCTATTCTCCCAATCTAATAAAAATCTCGACTTTTAAAATCTTTTATATTTAAAATAAGTATCACTTAAGAATTATATTTGAAATCCTTATTTATATTATTCAGAAATTTCGATTTTAAATATCAGGAATAGTCAAGTACAACGTCAAACATTTATTTTATCCAAATAAATTTCTTTAATTAATCCAAATTTCAATATAAATACTTTACTTCCAAAATCCCTTTTTAATTTCTTTTCAAATTCAAAATATATATTTATGGTATTTTAAGATACCAAAATCTAGGCCAGTGTTACAAAAGCATCAAATAAATTCAAATCACAATATAATCTATCACATATTTTCAAACATATCATATATCACTATATATGAAATTAAATTCAACATTTTTTAGGAATCCAATTGAATCCCTCCAACCTGTTTTCCTGCAACCACTTATGTTAGATAACATAAAATACCAATCCCTCTTCGAGGCGGGATATCGCAGTAATATAGGGTCATCCGCTATTATGTTGGACGCATAGGGTCCCATCCGCTAAAAATATACAGGAATATCAATCCAACTACTAATATATACTACTAATATATATAATACATCATCTAACAGATAATTTAATTTATCAATTCATCCAATCAACCAATATATAATTTTTAATTGCTACAAATACATCTAGTCAACCAAATTGAGTGAGATTACTCATATTATTTTCTATTGTCGCTTCCATTTCTGATTTCGACTAAATTTGAGCGCGTTTGAATTTATTTGAAAATTCGGCAAGATTCAAACTTAACCAAGTTGATTCCATAGCAAAGATCTCATTAATACGAACCCAACGCGACTGACCATGTTGGATTTCAACCTAAAACGAACGAAATACGCATTTTATAAGAATCAGAGATTTAAATTAACAACTTATGTAAAAATTACTTAATTATTTATTAAACCCATTACCCAAACTACTCAAGACCCGACCCATCTCGTTGCTCCTTCTTTCGCAAACACCTGTGCACGAGAAACACTTGGGAAACCCGAATAGAAGCGTGCACGCTCCTTGATGACACCACCAACCTCTTGTTGAAACCATGAATAACCATCGCCGACGAGCTTCTCATCCGATTTTCCACGTCCTTGATCCACTCTCGACACTCGAATACCACCCCATCACATCGCGAACTGGCACCTACAGTCCAGAAAATGTCGTGCCTCCCAAGTCGACATCGAGCACCACAAAAATTTGACCGGTGATGCAATAACCACCAGCAATTCAAATCCATGATTCGATTCGCCTAACACCTCCCTAATTGCTATAAAATCGAAACCTAGCCTTTGTTGAGAACAACCCAATTATCGACTCCCTCAAATCTCGATTGCACCGCACACAATTATATCAGATTGAAGCTTTATGTAAAATAGGAATTTTAAAGTTAATTTGAAATTTTTTTACTGAGTAGAAATGGAGTTAGAATTTTTCAAAGCTTTCATTTTTTCCTCCTGCTTTGTATGTTGCATGCACTATTTAAAATAGAGGAGACGTGATGTTTACAAGTAGGGGCTTACTACAGTAGCTGGAAGTGAGAGAAAAGAAGCTGATGTGAATATGGTCAAGTCAATAAATATATGTATATTATTTAAATTTTGAAAATATCTCGATACAAGTAACTCAAAATTTTCAACCCCTATTGAGGCATGCCGCTAGGCATTTATAATGTTATGCCCCTATTTCGATCGCAATCGAAAAGGTTTCGAGTCCTAATTCGATTTATAGTAAAGATAGATATTTGAAACCAATTATTATATTAAATTTTCGATATTAATTTCTATGTGTTTCTATCCCGTACGACCAAATGTGACAAAATTCGAAATCCAATAATAATACACTATTACGGATTCAATGGAACTGGTTTCGTTGAAATCCAAGACAATGCTCTAGAAGGCTATTTACGTAAATTCAAACGTGGTATTTTTAAAATCAAGTAAACCACTTTTAAATCCAGTTTAAAATTTTTATTATCTTCATTCTTATAAATAAAAACTAAATAAGCCTTGAAGTTATTTTTTATCAAGCGTAAAACCTAAGATTCAATTATTTAACAAATTCCAATTATTAAATTATCCAATAAATAATTATATTTGAGATTCAAGTTAGAAATTAACTTTTAAATATTTAAAATCAATTAAATATTCCAATTTCAAATAACCAAAGTTCTGGGTCGTTACATTTCCCCCTTAAAAGAATTTCATCCCCGAAATTGCCAAGGTAAGAAGAATGGTCCAGAACCCATTAATTTTCCCAAAACCAATCAGTTAAAACAACTTTCCAAAATCAATTTATTGAAACCACATTATCATTTTTACTAATTTCCAAATTCTCCCATAGATTCCAAATAATATTATTTACCCATTCACTTCATGTTAATCAAATTTTAGTTATTAATATTTTCTCCAAAATTTTCTAACACCTTAAATTTCCGAATTTTTTTGCTAGCGTCTCCTTTGCATGGCTCGATCGAAACAACTACAAATCGCCTCTACGGGCTCAAATTATCAAAAGAAAACAAAAACCAAGTGGCTCAATCATAAAACCATCAAATTAAACACAATTTAAACTTGTACCTTTCTGTCGGGGAACATAATTTTCTTATAATATCAAAGACATTAATTTAGTTCTTGCTTTGATATACCTGCATCTTATTTACCAATGATATCCAATTGCGCAATTCAGAATAATTTTTTTATTCATTTTCATAATTTTCAAAATTTGCTTTACTTAAGTCCGTACGATGTACATATATCATCCATGCGTAATATCAAATCTGATCGCTCACTCGACCACATAATTTTACTTCCAAACTAGTATCTTTCACACGACCACTCTAGTGCGGACTCAGATCTGGTTTCTTGGTAAGAAACCGTCATTCTCCTTGCATATCCATATACTATGATAGAGAATCCCAGAATCAATCAAAAATCCGATCCAACGTTCGCTGTTGAAAATCGAGTGAAAAATCCTAATTCGGATCAATATAAATTATCTCGAAATTTCATGCTCGAATCTAAATCAAATCGTCATGTGAATAAAATAATATACATACAACTTAAGTATTTATTTCAATTGATTCTTTGCTAGACCCGATTCTCTTATTCACATTTAGTTCATTTCCACTTAATTAACCATCAAATTTTCTTACGTCAATTATAAACATTTTATACAGAAGTTCATAGGTTTATTACCACTTCACAACTAAATTCCTTACCCATTTTAATCAAATTCAATTTCCAATTTTGCCCTTGATTTTTATCAATCAACATTCCAAACCATGTCTAAATAACCGATCGATTTAATTAATTCATTTATCCCAAATCTCTATAGATTCCACTTCCAATAATTATTTCATTTAGCCTACTTAGGCTAAATTTTCAAAATTCACTTTATTTAACTTAATTCAAGTTAAATTTCAAAATTTTACTTTTCTTACATCCATATTCAACACTTTAAAATATTATTTTATCTTGAAATTTACAAATTTTATAAGTTATCAACTTATTTATCATGTTTCCAAATAAAACATGAAAAACCCAGAGTTTAAACACTTGTTCTTAAATATTTCAAAATTATATTTGAAATCATAAATATATACATACAAAATCCCTTGGTATATCAAATCATTCTTTTTCATTTCAAACCAAAACCAGTTTTAACAAACAAAACTCTAATTGTAGCAATTAAACTCTTGGAAACTCGAAAATGAACGTTGATGATGCTGCAATCATCACCAAAATTATTTTCCACTAACCGAAGTGAGTTCAATGCTCTTATTCCTTTAAAATCCCTTTTAAATATTCTAATTCCAAAAATATTCCCCAAGTAATATCACTATTATTTTCCAAGACTTTGAAAAGCATTTCAAAACCAACGGGATTTAAGTTTCCAAATTCCCAGCCTTCAAACCCTTTTAACAAATCATATTTAAATGTACTTGTGGAATTTCATTTCAAATTATAAATCACATTTACCTAATTCCATTTCGTTGTATGAAATTATTTCTTAACTATGGACTATAATATCAACTTTTTATTCAATCACCACAACAACAAATGATAATAGTTTAATATTATCATTTCTAACAACCAAGCACACCATATATATATATATAACTATAATAATTCTTAAAAATTATTTCTTTCATATATAAAAGTAATCTGAGTAAAATTATTTCATTTACCCCATTTCAAAAACAATACCATGTTGAATTGCTTTGTGCAAGTGTTTAAAGATCCCTATCAATAATGTTAATTAATCGTGACCAGAATCCATAAGCCACCTAATAAATCAACAAACACAATATAAAAAATTTTATATCATTAACAAATATGCGCTCATATCTATTAATACACTCAAACTCATTCTAGGGTACTCTCATTCTAGGGTACTAATGATCCCATCTCTAATGAGTTACCCCATCAAAGCCAAGATTCTCGCTTAACCTTCAGCTTCGATACCAAACGTAACGGCCCGGACTTTCGACCCTCGAAAATTGACATTAATACGTCCACTACAATATATGCCGAGCAATCGAATGCCCAAAAAACCCGATAGTTAGGGGAAAAGAAAAAGAAGAGGTAGAAGAAAACATAACAACAAAACATAATCTGAAAAATGAAGCGGAACAATATATAATAGATAATAGCATGTCTTTTTATACAAAAAGAACTATAACTGTTATGTATACATAACATCATCAAAGTACATTAATACAACAAATGAATACTAGATTGTTATAATAACTTATCTTCACTAGTGCTGACTACACAGCCTAACACACACAACGTAATATAATCAAGTACGTGGAATACGTCTCTGTCATCCAACTCATCTCATGTGCTCAATAGCATCCTAACCAGAATCTATAATACTCGGTCTAACATGATTATTATAATAAAATAGCACCCGAGTCAGTCTGGAAAACCAGCGTGAGAAAACACAATCAATTTGAATTATTACCGTTATCAAAATCCTTTGAAAACAAAGGTATCTCGTAAGACCACGTCACACATAAACATGATGGGCTTTTCCCTTACGATAACCAAAACATTTCATATCAAAGTCATCTAATATTACAATAGTGTCTATAGAAAATAAACTAGAAAATAGTTGAAATGCTTGCATCTCACGTTTCAGCATATTTGGGCACAATCAAAACCGTACAGACTCGTAATGGATATTAGATTTTATACAATGATTAGGCACTGGGGTACCACCAATCACAGTACACATCTAGAAAAATGTACCGAGTACCTAGCTGGGATGCCCTGCAACACAATACCTGTGACGACCCGAGATCCAACGCTTAAAAATCGGCATCCAATACATCACCCATATTCGAATATCGGAGATTCAAACGTTGGAGTCCGGTTGCTGGATCTTATAACACATTAGGTGATAACAACACGGCGGAAACAAAGAAGAATTTTATTGATACACTATAAAGATACTACATGGATACAATATTCTGACAACAAATGCCTAATAATATCAGAGCCAATATAGATACAATAGTGGAAAAGAAACAATAACGACGGAAAGATAACACAAATGTGATGGTCTATCTTTACAACCATCAATAGGGAAAAGAGGCTTCAATAGGACTTCCAAGAGAGAGACCAACATATTGCATCTTCATTCAAAAGCTCCAAAGCAAAAAGCACAAAACCAAAAGCTATCATGCTGTAATGAAGCAAATGTGATCCCAAATCTAAGACTTCAAAGACTTCCAAAATCCACATCTACTATCTGAACTAGCTTTAAAACCTACTGATAACCTGTCTCTAGGCTACCCGTGGTGAAAATTATGGGTATCCAGAGTTTAGAAAGGGAACAATAAACTCCGAGTCAGTCTTGGTACTGGTATGAGAAAACATAAAACAGTTATTTGCACAAAAAGAAATAGAAAGAAATCCATTATGATTTTTGGAAAATGAAACTACTATAAGGTCTCCCGGCACACACACAACGCAATCGCACACTTGGGGAAGGTTTCTCCTTATAGTAGTCAAACATGCTTGATACGCGAAAATCCTTTTAATATTATTGTTAGTGCATAGTGTGGAAAATATTTTGAAAGTATAATATTAATCTTAGCCAGCATACGTACCATTATAGTATGTCTACGATAGCTACTATGTTAAAAGGAAGGTTCTACAACTAAAACCGTACATGGCTCATATTGATTGTTTGGATTTTCAACAAATGGTCAAGGCTAAGGAACTTCCTTTCCAAAAGAGTACGCCTCTGGAGGGACGCCCTGAGAACCTAACCGGATCTCTGCCACCACAAGGCCTGGTTACCTCGGTAACTAGGTAACTTAATGTCACAAGTATGCCATCCTACGGTCGTAACCGACCTTTACCGAGGTGCCAACACAAATTCGAACAAATCTGCATAAGTTAAATATCTAGGCTCCATGCCATGATACCACTTTTTATCCAGATTTTTATCCAGAAGGAAATGCACATAGCTTGAGGGGCGTGATCCCCATAACCTTGCCGCATCCTTCTTGTTTCGACCATTTCCGGGGTGTGAAGTTCGATGAAGTCTTGTCCCACAAAGCTACGCTTTTTCACAGAAGCCATGCTTCGATCATCCAATGCTCAGCACTTAGTATGCCACATTACCAAATTGGTAGTATATCACTAGTAAACATCAACTACATAACCTCTAAGCTCGTACGTCTTAGAGAAGGGTGTTAAGCTAAGAGAATAAATTCTCTGCCACCAAACAGAAATGTATTTGATAGAAACCAACTGTATATCTCAAAGTGTAACGTCAAACATACATCCATACAAGTCCATCTTGGGTCTGAATGGAACCAAAGGCACTTCGTCCAATTAAGGAAAAAGTCCTTGCAAATCCGGATATCCCTAATCATGTTTGGACTCCCCATCACTTAGGGTAATCTCTATACCAGAGCAACTCGGTGCTAGACAATCAACAAGTAATCCTTTCGTTTTCGAAAACACTCGGTCTTCAACCACCGTCTTCAAATGCAATCCCATTTCATCGTATCATTATTCGAAATGGGTTTTATGACTTACTGTCCTTCCTCGGCTTATCCAAATAATGAGCGCTTATTTTAAAAACAAGTGGATACATTTAAATCTAAATTAAGTCACAACAAATTCTTATTTTTAATCTTTTAAACAAAAGATCCATCTTTAAGATTCGATATGGTTTTCGGATAACCATTTGGAATCCAACCCCCGGTTGCATCGAAATTCAAATGTCGTCCTAAAGGCTAAGTTATTTAAGTAAACAATTTTAATTCAATTCAAAAGTTCACATTCACACAGCGACCCATCACAGATAAATAACTTACAATAATCACAGCTCAATCCAAAACAATTCATATCACAGAACATCACATATCAGAGATATCAAACAATTCAAGCCATATAATATAATCCAATCATCCATAAGCAAGATTAATTAGTTGTTCAATTTCTAATTAATTCAATTTAATCTCCAGATAAATTAAATTAATTACTTTGATTATTATTTTTAAATCCTGCTTAATTAACATTAATTAATTACAAACCATTCGTTATTATTTTATTTGATTAATAAAATTAATAAATCATCCTTAATTATCCATCTTAATAAATTATCCTTAATTACTTACACTAATTAATTATCCCTTAATTAACCATATAAAGTAACTAACCTCAAATTAATTACATTAGTTAATTAACCCTTAATTATTAACAAATTAACCCTTTAATTACTTACATTAAGTAATTATCCTATAATCACTTGATTAATTAACATTTAATCATTGATCGATTATCCTTTAATCATAAATTAATTAATCTTTAATTATTAATTAATTAACTAACCTTTAATTACTTAATTATCCTTTAATTATGTAATTTATCCTTTAAGTAAATATTCTTTAATTACTCACATTAATTAATTATCCCTTAATTAATTACAATGACAAATTAACCCTTAATTAAGTAATTATCCTTTAATTACTTACATTAAGTAATTATCCTTTAAATATTTAATCATCCCTTAATTACTGATTAATTACTCTTTAATCATTAATTAATCATCCTTTAATTAATTGCATTAAGTAACTATCATTAAATTACTAATTAATGATCCTTCAATTACCTTAAGATCTTAATTAATTTTAAGTTAAACCATTTATCTTAATCAATTTAATTTAATCATAGTAAATTAAATCAGTTACCTTTAAATCCTGCTTAATGAACAAATTAATGATCCTTTAATTAATCACATTAATTAATGATTCTTTAATTACATTAATTAATTTTTCTTTAATTACCCAAAACCTTAATTAAATTAAGATAAATCATTTATCTTAATTAATTACCTAATTACTTCATTTAAGTCTTATTAAAGTAGATGCTTGAAATCAATTTAAACAAAATCATTTGAGAACTTTTTGATTTAATTAAAGTTAATATACTTACCTTAATCACTCCCTAATTATGTCATTTTATTATTGAAACCAATTAGGGATTTAGTTAAATAATTAACTAAAATATAATTATTTTTAAATAAAACAAATTTAAAAACAATTCACTTTAAAATTTAAATCTTGAAACTTATTTGAAAACTTGATAATACTTTGCTTATGATTTAAAACTTGTTAATACTTATGATTTAAAACTTGTTCATGCTTCCTTTTAATTTTAAAAACTTGTTAAATCCTTTTCTAAAATTCCCGGCCCAAAATGAAATCCCCCGAGCAAAAAACCCGAGCCATTTCAAATTTCCCCCGAGCAAAACCCCAAGCCGCTCCCTTCTTCTTCCTTTCTCTTTTTTATTTTTTTAAACTATTACATACTCGCGTATCCACCCGATAGCAGACCCGAGCCACCACTTCCTTTTCCTGAGTACAATCACGAGTCATATCCTTCTTCCCGAACTCCCTGACACAGATGCACGTATATGTGCACACTCGATCAACATCGCACTGACCATTATGAACGCCACCTTCAGGTCACCGATGACCCACCCAAGCCTCCCGACCACCCAGGTTGGCGAATCGACCTGGAAATCAAAATCGAGCAAATCGACTCATAACAGGAACCCAACCGATCATCGAAAACCACCTTGTACTGCTTATTCCAACCACCAGAATTCTTTCTGCCGTGCCTGAAGACGCGCCTGAGTCTCCCCTTACTTTTCCTCACTTGCGATCGATCCCGATGCAACGTTGACGGCGTAGTAACTCGAACACCAACATCGACCAAAACAGGCAATAGAACCCTAGTTCGCCGTCGCTAGGACACCCCGATATCTAAAAATTCTCCTTCCATTTTTCCATTGACCCCCGATCTCCACACCACCTCCAGTAATGAACACGACACTCAACCCTCACCGATCGCCAAGAAATCGAGCTGAGTTCGATTTCCGTTCAACTCAAAAATTCCCTACAATTATAAACTTAAAAATCATAAAATGATTATCAAATTTCGTTATTTCCCAATATGAATCTGTTTCTATGATCAAAACTTGAAATTGAGATGATCGATTTCTGACTTATTTTAGATCGCTGTAATTTATTATTTTTGAAATAAATGCTCAACATATACACTTTGAAATTATTTTTATAAATAATATTACACTCTTACAATTATTTTTCATCAAGAGATTATAGCCAAAAATTGAATGTATGGAGAGAAATTGTTTTTGAATTTTGATTTAGTCTGTGAATTGAAACAGGGATATATATGCCTATACACAGACATGCACACAGTCATCTATATACACACACACACACACACATAGAGGGTTATTTACATCCATACAATCATTTTTTATCACAACAAACCTCAAATACCAATCCAAGCATAAGGATATATCAACAGATTCAAGTAGTTTACTCTCCTTTTGATGTTGAACAGAGAATTTGAATTTTTACTTCTAACCTAAGCCTGTAAATTAGAATAGGGTATATATGCCTGTACACGGATATGCACCCTATCATTTATATATATATATATATATCTATGTATGTATGTATATGTATATGTATATATGTGTGTGTGTGTGTGTGTATATATATATACAGACATGCAGGCATCTATACAAACATTTTCTCACAACAAACTTCAAGTATTATCACATGTACCAAAGTCTATATGTAGGTTTGATTTTTAAAAAACTGTTTACTCACCTGTATATGGTACAAAGAGCAGAGCTTGTAATTGCTTTTGCAAACTGGAACTTGATGTTAGATCTATAATGATAGTTGAATTTGAGATGAATTGAACTTGGGTTATTGATCTGCAACTTTGATCTGATGATCTTTGCTTCAGTTTTGAGATCTTGGTTGAGACGAATTTGCTTTGATTTAATACTGAGTTGAACTGGATTTTAAAATCTGGATTTTGATCTGTTTGTTTTTAGGTGTGGTGATCTGAATCTTGCTTTAGGCTTCAAGTTGAATTTTTTTTTATTTTCTGGTTTTATTTTAGTTTCCACGTTTGAAAATTTTAAGTATATAAATTTTGAATGAAAGGAAATAGGAAGAGAAGGAATTAGTGGTATATATAACTTATTTTCCTTTTATTTATTAAATCTAAAAATGAAAAGAAAAATTAAAAAGATGACATTTGTATTTTTGCATGACATATTAGCTTCCACTTGTTAATTTCATGTTGTAATTGTTACACTTGTTACAAATGTTATTATTATCTTACAAATGTTAAAAACAATATTTAAATATTTTCTTATGTTTTTAATATGTGTTTATATAAATTTTATATCATATTTACATTTTAGTTTTTTATATATATTTATATTTTTATTAATTAATTTTCTATTATTTATACTTATATAACTTTTAAAGGAAATGATTTTAAAATCTAATCATGCATTAATAAATAAACACATTTATATATTATATAAGTTTTTTTAAATATAGAATTTAACTTTAAATAGCTTTTGAAAATTATTATATTAATCTCAAAACATAACTTCTAAAACACAATATATATATATATATATATATTATAATTACAATTTTTTTATAAATTCTAAAATATAGAGTTTTTAAATCCAATTTAATTTTAAGATACTTATTTTTGAATTTCAAATCAAAATTCCATTTACAATCTATTATATATATATATATATATATATATATATATATATATATATATATATATATATAAGTAAACACATATCTTATTTATTTTGTAAAAATTCAAATTAATTCACAAATTAATTATAAAAATTATATTAAATACTAAATTAAACGTGGCCTAAAAACAGGATCGTTACAAATTCCCCACCTCAAGAAAATTTCGTCCTAAAAATTTGACAGGTAGGGAGACAAACAAAGAATATATGAACACACAAAAAGATAGAGAAATGGCTTACCTGATCAAACTTAAATATCTATTCAGTTTTGGAATAAACTAGAATATCGACAATAAATAGAGAATGAACTTATTCAATACTTTACGAAATAATCGGGTCATCTGATTTATGAAATATGCAGGGGAATTTGTTAGTCCGAAAGGCATAAGTAACCATTCGTAAAATGTACCGGGACCCAAAAAAACAGTCAAATGAATACAATCTTCCACAATTTTCGGCTGATGGAATCCTTGGGCTAGATCCATCTACGAAAAGAATCAAGCACTATGCAATTGATGGAACAGGTTATCGATTCGGGGCAAAAGAAATTTATTCTTAAGGGTTAACTTATTAAGATCACAAAAATCTACGCACAATCTCAAAGATTCATTGGACTTAGCTGCAAATACTACAACTGAACCCCAACTGGAATGACTAGGTCGTATAAATCCTTTCTCCAGTAAATCTTGGGTTTTCTCAACTAGCTCTACTCTTGGGGCTATCCTACGACTTCCATACACAACTAGACGGGCATAAGAAACCAAGTTGATTCTAAATTTGATTTCCCTATGTGGAGGTAAACACTTAACTTCCTCAAATACAACAGGAAATTCTCGAATAATAAACATGGATTCCAAACTCAGGTCGGAATACCCTAAAGTATACATTAACTTGTCCCTCTTCGGACTTGGATCCTCGCATGAAATCACAAAAAAATTCCCAAATTTGGTTTTGACCGAAATCATTTTATTGATAAAATCTAATTTAGTTTCATTATTTTGTTAACCAATTTATTTCAAGTAAAATTTCAAATTCACTAAAGTTAAGAACAAAAGGCTAATAGGAAACTAATGATGAGAATACGAAATAGGAACTCTCCTACAACATAAACAAAGATTCGCAGGGCCTCCTACCGGGTTCTTCACACAAATAGGTTCGTTTATGAATTCAGATTCAAGATTTAACTCTTCTATGGTTTGCTGGGAAATAAAACTATAAGTGGCTCTAGTGTCTAATAGAACTCTAACAATTTTATCATAAACAAGACACAAGGTAATCTTCTTGATACATCCTAGAAATACTAGCAGAAAGCATATAACGCTGCTCAAAATACTTGTTTAAATTTATCCCATGTAAACTCAAACTTTGATTCGACCAAAGTAATGGTCTCCAACCATACCAAAGCTTCTTCTTGTAGCTGCAGGAAGTCATCGAAGGATTGAAAATGGATGATGACCAAAGGAGGTTGATGGAAAAATTTGTTCTCTTCCGTTACTTTTATTGCAGGGACTCGACCATTTGTGGTGGTGCTCCCATGTCCCCTACCTCGTCCTCTTCTTGCACTCATTCTCACTAACAGTGAATAGTAAGAAAATTGATTTCGGCATACAGACAAGATATCTTAGGGAATATACTCATTCTAGGGTATTTTTAATCCCTATCTCTAATGAGTCGCCTAATGAGTTATACTCCAAAGCTAAAGTTCTTACTCATCCTTCATCTCTGATACCGCATGTGACGACCCGGGATCCGATGCTCAAAAATTGGCATCCAATACATCACCAGTATTTGAATATGAGAGATTCAAATGTTGGAGTCTGCTTCGCCGGAGCTTATAACACATTAGGTGATAACAACACAGCGGAAACAAAGAAGAATTTTATTGATACACCACAAAGATACAACATGGATACAACATTCTGATAACAAATGCCCAACAATATCAGAGCCAATATAGATACAACAATGGAAAAGAAACAATAACAGTGGAAAGATAACACAAATGTGACGGTCTATCCTTACACCATCAATAGGGAAAAGAGGCTTTCATAGGACTTCCAAGAGAGAGATCAAAAGACTGCATCTTATTTCCAAAGCTCCAAAACAAAAAGCTCAAAACCAAAAGCTATCATGCTGCAATGAAGAAAATGCGATCCCAAATCCACAGACTTCAAAGACTTCCAAAATCTACATCTACTATCTGAACTAGCTTCAGAACCTACTGATAACCTGACTCTAGGCTGCCCATGTGGAAAATTATGGACACCAGTGTTTAGAAAGGGAACAATAAACTGTGAGTCAGCCATGGGACTGGTGTGAGTAAACATAAAACAGTTATTTACACAAAAAGAATAAAAAAAAATCCATATGCTTTTTGGAAAATGAAAGTACCATAAGGTCTCTCGGCGCACACACAATACAATCGCACACTTGGGGAAGGTTTCTCCTTATAGTAATCAAACATGCTTGATACCCGAAAATCCTTTTGATATTATTATTAGTGCAAAGTGTGGAAAACATTTCGAAAGTATAATATTAATCTTAGCCAGCATACGTACCATTATAGTATGCCTACTATAACTACCATGTTAAATGGCAGGTTCTACAACTAAAACCGTATAGGACTCGTATTGATTGTTTGGATATCCAACAAGTGGTCAAGGTTAAGGAACTTCCTTTTCGAAAAAGCTCTAGAGGGATGCCCCGAGAACCTAACCGAATCTCTGCCAACACAAGGCCGGGTTACCTCTAGTAATAGGTAACTAATTTTCACGAGTATGCCATCCCCTTGTTGTAACCGACCTTTACCGAGGCGCCAACACAAATTCTAACAAATCCATATATGTTAAATATCTGGGCTCCATACCATGATACCACTTTTTATCCAGAAGGAAATGCACATACCCTGAGGGGCGCGACCCCATAACCTTGCCGCATCCTTCCTGTTTCGACCATTTTTGGGGTATGAGGTTCGATGAAGTCTCATCCCACAAAGCTATGCTTTTTCACAAAAACCATGCTTTGAACATCCAATGCTCAACACTTGGCATGCCACATTACCAATTTGGGAGTACATCGCTAGTAACCATCAACTACATACCCTATGAGCTCGTACGTCTCAGAGAAGGGTGTTAAGCTAAGAGAATAAATTCTCAGACACTAAAACGAAATGTATTTTATAGAAACTAGCTTTATATCTCAAAGTGTAACGTCAGACATACGTCCATACAAGTCCATCCTGCGTCTGAATGGAACCGAAGGCACTTCGTCTAATTAAGGAAAAAGTCCTTGCAAATTCGGATATCCCCTAATCACGTCCGGACTCCCCATCACTTAGGGTAATCTCTATACCGAAGCAACTCGATGCAGAGACAATCAACAGGTAATCCTTCATTTTCGAAAATAGTCGGTCTTCAACCATCGTCTTCAAATGCAATCCCATTTCGTCGTATCATTATTCGGAATGGGTTTTATGACTTAATGTCCTCCCCCGGCTTATCAATGAGAGCTTATTTTAAAAAAAAGTGGATACATTTAGATCTACATTAATTCATAACAAATTCCTATTTTTAATCTTTTACACAAAAGATCCATCTTTAAGATTCGATGTGGTTTTCGGATAACCATTTGAAATCCAACCCCCGATCGCATCAAAATTCAAGTGCCATCCTAGAGGCGAAGTTGTTTAAGTAAACAATTTTAATTCAATTCAGAAGTTCACATTCACATAGCAACCCATCACAGATAGATAACTTACAATAATCACAGCTCAGTCCAAAGCAATTCATGTCACAGAACATTGCATATCAGAGATATCAAACAATTCAAGGCATACAATATAATCCAATCATCCATAAGCAAGATTAACTAGTTGTTCAATTTCTAATTAATTCAATTTAATCTCCAAATAAATTAAATTAATTACTTTAATTATTATTTTTAAATCCTGCTTAATTAACATTAATTAATTACAAACCAGTTGTTATTATTTTAATTAATTAATGAAATTAATAAATCATCCTTAATTATCCATCTTAATTAATTATCCTTAATTACTTACATTAATTAATTATCCTTTAATTAACCATATAAAGTAATTAACCTCAAATTAATTACCTTAATTAATTAACCCTTAATTATTAACAAATTGACCCTTTAATTACTTACATTATGTAATTATCCTATAATCACTTGATTAATTAACCTTTAATCATTGATCGATTATCCTTTAATCATAAATTAATTATCCTTTAATTATTAATTAATTAACCTTTTTTACTTAATTATCCTTTAATTAAGTAATTTATCCTTTAAGTAATTATTCTTTAATTACTCACATTAATTAATTATCCCTTAATTAATTACATAAACAAATGAACCCTTAATTAAGTAATTATCCTTTAATTACTTACATTAAGTTATCCTTTAAGTAATTAGTTATCCCTTAACTACTGACTAATTACTCTTTAATCATTAATTAATCATCCTTTATTTAATTACATTAAGTAACTATCATTAAATTACTAATTAATGATCCTTCAATTGCCTTAAGATCTAAATCAATTCTAAGATAAACCATTTATCTTAATCAATTACTTAATCCCTAATCAATTTAATTTAATCACCAATAAATTAAATCAATTACCTCTAAATCCTGCTTAATTAACAAATTAATGATCCTTTAATTAATCACATTAATTAATGATTCTTTAATTACATTAGTTAATTTTTCTTTAATTACCCAAAACCTTAATTAAATTAAGATAAACATTTATCTTAATTAATTACATAATTACATCATTTAAATTTTATTAAATTAGATGTTTGAAATCAATTTATACAAAATCATTTGAGAACTTTTTGATTTAATTAAAGTTAATATACTTACCTTAGTCACTCTCTAATTACGTCATTTTATTCTTGAAAACAATTAGGGATTTAATTAAATAATTAACTAATATATAATTATTTTTAAACAAAACAAATTTAAAAACATTTCACTTTAAAATTTAAATCTTGAAGCTTAATTGAAAACTTGATAATACTTTGCTTATGATTTAAAACTTGTTAATACTTATGATTTAAAACTTGTTAAATCCTTTTCTTAAATTCCCAGCCCAAAACGAAATCCTCCGAGAAAAAAACCCGAGCCATTTCAAATTTTCCCCGAGCAAAACCTCGAGCTGCTCCCTTCTTCTTCCTTTCCTTTTTTTTATTTTTTTAAAACTACTACATACTCGCGTGATAGCAAAATCGAGCCACCACTTCTTTTCCTTAGTACAATCCCGAATCACATCCTTCTTCCCAAACTCCTTGACATACAGATGCACGTACACGTGCACAATCGATCAATGTCACTCCGACCATCATCAATGTCGCTTTCAGGTCACCGACGACCTACCCAAACCTCCCGACTACCCAGGTTGGCGAATCGACCTGGAAATCAAAATCGAGCAAATCGAGTCATAACAAGAACCCAACCGATCATCGAAAATCACCTTCTGCCGCTTATTACGACCACCAGAATCCTTTCCGCCATGCCAGAAGATGCGCCTGAGTCTCCCCACACTTTTCCCCTGCCTGTGATCGATCCTGATGTAACGTTGACGGCGTAGTAGCTCGAATACCAACATCGACCAAAACAGGCAATTGAACCCTAGTTCGCCATCGCCAGGACACCCCAATGATCTAAAAAATCCCCTGCCATTTTTCCTCGACCCCCATCTTCACATTACCTCTAGTAACAAACACGACACTCAACCCTCACCGATCGCCGAGAAATCGAGCTCAGTTCGATTTCCGTTCAACTCAAAAATTACCCACAGTTATAAATTTAAAAATAATAAAATGATTATCAAAATTCATTATTTTCCAATACAACTCTGTTTCTATGATCAAAACTTGAAATTGAGATGATCGATTTCTGACTTATTTTAGATCATCATTGTAATTTATTATTTTTGAAATAAATGCTCAACATATACACTTGAACTTATTTTTAAAAATAATATTACACTCATACAATCATGTTTCATTAAGAGATCATAGCCTAAAACTGAATGTATGAATAGAAATTGATTTTTTAATTTTGATTTAGTCTATGAACTGAAATAGGGATATATATATATATATATATCTTATATATAAAGCAAATACTTGAGTAGGTGAAGCCTTTTTGGACTTTCCAAAAATGTCCTTTCCGGTTTCCACCATGTTTTCATTTCATTACATATCATATGAGGGTGTATTTGTCTTTCCCGTCTCCACCAGCTCCAAAATCAGTTTGCTACCACGTTTTGCCGTATTTCACGGCCTTTCTATTCCACGTTCTCCTCAACTCATCGTTCCCTTTCTTCTACAACTCAATTCCTCAACCCTATTTCTTCCTCCTCTCACTTTATGACCACGTAAAGCAATTAAATCCAAAATTGATTATATGTATGGCTTGAAGGACTTCTAGATCTGAAATCAATACATTTTGGGGGTTGCTTTCAACGCTGCTGCTTTATGACATATTGGTTGATCTATATCAGGAAAAGGTTTGGTTAAGGATGACGATCTGAAAGCCCTAACGGCTCGCCTCTCCTCACAAACTTCCTCTCCGTAGGTATTTTTTTTTAATATCAATAAAAATGTTCCCTTTTTACCACTGATTTTAAGTTGTCTTCTTTTCTGATGATGTTTATAGATTGAGCCAAAGGTTCAAACGATGGTTTGGGTTTTTACTATCCACCTACCTTTTTATTGTGCGTTTTGCCGCGACCTACTGATTGTATGTAATTTGATTTTTTTCTTAGATATTGGACGATACATTTGATTTTTCAATCTTATCCTACGTTGATTGTGCAGTTATGGTTTTGGTTTATGTTTCTCTTCATGCATTTTCTTATGTAATGTAGATCTCTTGACAGGAGATTATAACTTTGACAAATAAGTTTTCTTTGTGCACAGTCAATGATAACTGGCTTTCAATTGGCAAGGACAAGAACTTGAAAGTGTTATTGGCTAGCCTCTCCTCTGTTCTTCCTTCATGTAAGCAGCTTTTTGAATTATTGGTTACAAATTTTGTTCTTTTAGTTAGATTATTTACTACATTCATTTCCGATGGCGTTTGAGATTCAATTGACGAAAATGAAATTTGGTTGATAAGTGCTGATAATGACTTGGGGCAATTTTCATACTTCTCTTTTAAAGGTTAAATTTTATTCCTAATTTGAAAAGTTGCCAATTTAAACTTGAATTTAGGTTTCGGTAAATAAGAGGTTTGCACTTCATAACAACAAAGATGGATGGTTAAATTTTCTATCTCTTGATGTGTATTTACCAGATGTTGGAATGCAACCGTGGCATCTGAAGACTACATCAGCAAAAAGATCCTTTTTTAACATCATTTTTTTTTCTTTAATTTTTTTAGGGCGATCATTGAAAACCTTAGTTGCTTTGGTTAGCAATGAATTATTCGATTCTTAAAAGATAGTAATTTTTCTCGAACTACACTAAATATTTAGAATTTCTATCCAGGTCCATTCTTAATTATTGGGTTTGGCTTTGTGTTAGATTAACCATGTTAAATTCATATATATAATATGGCTTTGTCTACTTCTACTAACGTAATGATGTCACTTCATGTTTGCAAGGCTTGGCAAAAAAATAATTCAACTGGCATACTCACTTAATTATTGGCTTTGTGTTACATTAACCACGTTAAAGTCGTGTGTGATATGGGTTTGTTTATGTATGTCTAAATGTTAGCTTTTAGATGGACTCAAGTTTCAAATTAGTATACATTAAACATCTGTTTTCTTATTAATATGCATTTAAGTCCAGTAGCGTATGTTGTTCATTGTATGGTTGCCTGTCCTGGAAATAGTTAAAAGGCTATTGTACTTTCTCCATGTTGTACATCCTATAGTAGCAGCAAAAAAGGTAAGGTAGTATACTCTGTATAATATTTTTTTGATTGGAAGGAAAAATATTATGGTTACATGCACTTTTACCCTCTATCAATACATAATAATTTGGAATAGCATTACCACACTGTTTAATGCCAATTATATTGATTAAGCACAAAATTACTGAACAGTATTTGCTATTTTTTAGATGGCATCTTCTCCATTTTACATGTTATTAGGGTTTTTGGTATATGGTTGTTTAAAGTAATATGTTGAGCTTCAGTCTCTCTTGCACTGTACTCAAATATGGCTGAAACAAGTGTCAAAATTCAATCATTTATACATTATAGCCAAACATAAAATGTTATCACCTAGCGAAAATGCATTAGCTAGCCTATTACCAACTTCCCCCTCCTTAGCTTTGGAAGGCTTTTAGGTTGATTGACAATGCACCATAAAATCATTATATAATATATTTTTCGTATGCTTACGTTGTCATGGTTAATAATTGGTATCCTTCACATTATGTCATTTTGTGAATGTTAAATATAACTATTATTAAACTGAATTGGTTACTTTTCACATGCACATAAAGATGAGTACTTTGTTTCCAGTTACGATCTTCTGATGTGACATGCTATATCTTCTCATAAGTTAGCTACGAAAGAAATGTGAACATTACTGTTAACAGAACAATATTTTTGAGAAAACGGTTTAACAATTATTTTGTAATTGCTAGACAATATTATTCTATATCTTTGATATGTAATAATAACCAGAAGTGATGGTCATGTGTTGCTACAAACATAGTTACCATATACTTTTTTCATTTTTCCCCCTGATTCTAGGTTAAAGTTTCTAAATTTCAATTATATTCAAAGGAGCAAAATTACCTTTTTCGGCAACTTAACATTGGTATTCATTATTGCTCCTTTAACGAAGTATTATGCCACAAAAATACACATATTATTGCATTATAAGTAAACTAAGTACTATACAACAACTGCTTTTACCGATCATTTTAGTGCTCTGTGCATATGTGAGAACTATAGTTTCTGATATGTTTCCACCTTCACTGCTGCTGGAGAAATTTTTTATCTACTTCTAAATCCACCAACAAATTTATTCTCTTTAAATTTTAACTGTATCGAAACAAAAAGTATATATTTACTCTGGCATTGTTTTCTTCTCATATACTGATGATTCCAAGTACTTTGCATTCTCACGTGATTGATACAGACTGTATAGTGGAAGAACAAGCAATTTATGATCCAAAAGTTTAGAAAATCAATACAAAGGTCGGAGTCCGAACATTTCCTTCTATTCATATCTCTAAAAGTTTATGATTAAATGCATTTGTACTTATTTATTTTTTTGCTTCCAACTTTGCTCATGGACTAAAAATAATATCAACGTTTATCCATACCAAGCAAATATATGTATTGTCATTTAACAAATACATAATGGTTGTCCCAAATATGGGTTGTATTAGGAGTTAAAACAAACAACAAAGGCAAAAAATGAAAGTATATATGGGTACATCAAACAAATATGGTCACACACGCTTTTAACTCCTTAATGCATAATAATTTGAAATAAGATTAACATAATGTTTAATGCTCATTGTACTGTTTAATTAAAATATCATCGAAGAGCATTTTTTTTGTTACAGGTATACTCAAAAATTAATAGATTGAACAGTTATATCTGCATTTAATACAAACAATGAAAGATAAAAGGAAAGCACGTGCTGATACAACAAGCAAAATAAACCATCAGATGTGCATAATACCTTAAAACGTTATTACTTTATTTAGTTGTAGTTGCAAAAAAACAATAAATGCATTTATTTTCCTAATTTATTGAACAAACTACACTGATATATACAACAACAACAAAAAACCGTTGTATATAGTACATTAACAAACTATTGGTTTATTTAGTTTAATTGTAACAAAATAGAAAATACATTTATTTACCTATATTTGTTAATGAAACTTTAATAATATATACAGTAAGCAGAAAAAACTTTTGTATTTACTACGAAATCACATAAGTATGACTCTATCA
Organism: Allium cepa; assembly: GCA_030765085.1. Taxonomy (NCBI): domain Eukaryota; kingdom Viridiplantae; phylum Streptophyta; class Magnoliopsida; order Asparagales; family Amaryllidaceae; genus Allium; species Allium cepa. The sequence goes on along the minus strand of CM060931.1, from coordinate 911,332,913 downwards.
ATCAATTTATAATAATTTGAACCATTGCCTAAATTTCTAAATTAATCATTGTCTTCACTGCTTCATGTTTATGTGAGAGAAAATGCTCAGTGAAAGATCACTTAACGTGTGATTATTTTTTATGGATATAGGTAGTGGTTGCTAATCCTTTGTTGACCGCTTAAATTGCACTTTGTTAGCTCAACTACAATGAGTGCATACGAAAGAAAATGCTCAGTGAAGGTACTGTTTGTTTATAGAATATTTATTTGTTCGTTGACTTAATAACCACCGTTCAATCAAAAAGAATAAACTTTCAAATAAGAGAAACTAAAGTAGCAATGTATTGATGGAAACATGTATTATTTATTTCCATTAATGTTTGATGGGATGCTAACTTTTGTAACCTATTTTTCCTATTCAACGTGCCAAACTCGACATAAATTGTTTTTTCCCTTCTACTGCTAATATACCTTTTTAATTCTATGTTATGCCCCAATTTTGCAGTTCCTATGTAAGCTATACAAAAAATTCAACGATGAAATGGTTTATTCGAAAACTTGAAACTTTTTGCATAACGTTTGCAAAATTATTTACAAATTTCAATTATTCAATTAAATCGCCACTGAAAAAATAAAGAAAAAGAAAATCAATCCTCATCTCTTAGTCCGTTGTGGATCATTACTTTTTGTTCAATTTTATGTGCTATCGTGCGATGATTCTTGATGGTTTTAGGCTTAAGAATGAAGTCACATGCTGGAATATTAGTGGTCGAAATTGTATTTGTCTGTTATGTTGCTCGGATGCAAAATTATTGATATATATGTATATACACACACACACATATATATATTAGATATATATTAGATATTTAGATTTGACTGATAGGGGACTTATGAATTAGCATGTGAGGTCAAAATCATTCTTAGAATTGTTTAGCATATGAGTAATCCTCCTACCTATATCTGATGATTCTTTTGTATAGAAGCGTCATGGGAATGTATCCTTGAAAGAGTATGAGCTTATTCCTTAAAAACGTTTCTGTATTCACACGTTAATATTTCATTTTTAGACAATTTTTTTATAAGTGCTTGAAAATGCATATTAATATTTCTGCAAATAAGCTATTCAATGCATTATGAAGAAGCAACCGCCTGTTACGAAAATCTGTGTACCTAAACTGAAATGAATTAACTTCTATAATAGCAGACAAATCTATTTTATCATGTTCCTAATTTCTACGTACTTTACTTTGATTTTAACTATTCTTGAAGGATTATGTGTCCAATCATTCTTCATTTGTAGCTATCAGGCATTGAAACAGGACAATGTTTCATATGCTGTTATATATGTAAGTCCTATATACTTAAATGTTAATTGGAAGCCAAATAGAACATTTGATTGGTGAATATTAATGGTTGAGTTGTTTTCACTTTGGATCAAAGAGTGTATAATGGTCGGAGAAAGTTTTATAAGTTCAACGAGATGTATACTAAACTGAATATATGATTTTATTTATGCATTTAAATATGCTTTTTTGCAGGGATGTTATCGGAAATGATGTTGCTTTTTGCATTGACAGTGGTTGTTGCATTCTACTGGGCTGGCGGTCAGAGTGAAATTTCATGGTAAACGGATCTATGCTTTTTTTTTTTTTTTTTTTGAAACTGGGTACTTATATTTACAAAGTAGGCAGCACACAAGTCTGCAAGAATCATCATGGCGCACAGTTTAATATGCCAGAGGCAGGGATCGAACTGCCGACCTTGTCGTCAACAGCCTGGCGTTTTACCACTGCACCAAGGCAGGGATCTATGCTTTTGTCCATTACGAATGTCAGCATGCTCAAAATTTTCTCAACTTTGATGTGAATATGTTAAAACCATGCTCCATTTTGGAGGCCAATATGTTCAAAATTATATGTTCCATTTGGATTTTAAACAAAAGAAGATTTTGTTGCAAGACCATGTGTTATTTATCTTCAAAGATATTTCATCTTGATTGTAATATCATAAACCTAAGCCAACTGTTATTTCACTTTTGTTAAATACAATGAACTACCCTAAACACACCCACGTACCCTATATGTTCAATTTGTTGAAAAAGAAATCATTTAATGCAGGAAAATTATTATTTGTCGTATGTGGAGATTATGTCACTTTATTTATCTTATTATTACTAACTTTGTTATTATTTTGTACCATTACTGTCTAATATTGCTTCTAAATATGCATGCTATTAATGCGTATGCTTACACTATTACAGTTTTTCCTATTCAATTTGCAAATGCAAGAATTTGCTACTACTAGCTCTGTTCCTTTTTGTTTTCAACCAAGTATTGTTTACAATTTTTTTTTTTTTTGCATACGTGTAAAGCACCTGTTTGATTATTTAAAATAATCCAGTCTCATTCATGTTTTGATAAACAATTAATTTATGCATTTAGACGCATAAAAAATGCAACATTACGTACACATCATCGTCATTTTGTACAATCTAGAAAACCTCATAAATAGTGTTTTTTAATACTAATTCCTCCTGCGTACGTACATCGCACGTGCCAACGTACTCGTGTATATATATATATATATATATATATATATATATATGCCTGTACACAAACATGCACACAGTCATCTATTTAAGATACTCAATTTTAAGATACTTATTTTTGAATTTCAAATCAAAATTCCATTTACAATCTATTTATATATATATATATATATATAAACATATCTTATTTATTTTGGAAAAATTTAAATTAATTCACAAATTAATTATAAAAATTATATTAATTATTAAATTAAACTTGGCTTAAAAACGGGATCATTACAAGACTATACTACACTTAACCTGGATAGTACCGAATGTGCTATCACCCTGGGTGTTCCTACCCTTATCGAGCTCTTCCATGCACTGTAATTATAATACCCTACGGTATATAGAAAGGTGATAAACATACCCTAATTAGGTGCGACCCAATTAGCTTTGTTACATCTCCCCTGATTTTCAGTCATTCCAGTTGATGAGGCTTGAGGATACGATTACCTTTTTAAGGAATTTATACTTGGAATGTTCATTGTCCTTCAATGATAATGTGTTGAAAACATTCATCCATATAAGTCAGTTCTGGTTCTGAACGAAACCGAAGGCACTATTCCTACTACATCCATTTTGGGTTCATATATGGATTAGTTGCGATTAGCCCTTTCAATTCAATACACCATCTTCGATTCCATGCTCTTGTCTTCACTTCGAAAATGTATTCGTTGGATCGAAGCGGTTTTTGGATATCTTATCCGATCCTGGTCTCTTCGAAAAAACGTTCGATATTTTCGGTAAACTCAACCTAGGTTCTTTAGTAAGTAAACAGACAAAAAAAGATCAGAGATCATCTCCTAACCATTAGTGGACGAATTTCCTTATCATCATCGTAGAAGAACAAAACGAGTTTATACGTACAATATAGCACCTTCGACGGTAACTATATCATATAATTTTGTGTTTCTTCTAGATATTTCCAAAGTTATGTTTTTGATCTGGATTTGATAGTCGGTTATTAACTATCAAATAACAATCATTCAACCAAGTATTTCATTTTCCCATTGAAATCGCTAAGCCCTATTTAATTTAAATTTCAATAAATTAAATCTCCTTATCAAAAGGTATATACTTATTTCAAGAAATAAGCATATTCACGAACCATTCCCTTAAATAATATTTGAAAATGTTTTAAAATAAATATGGAAAGCACTATGTGGTATCAACCATGGGTTTGCAACTCAATGGTTACGTCTCTATCCCAGAGAAATCCAAACTTAACTACAGGCAATCTCTGTGTAACGCTCCACTCCATGACCCACATTAGCAAAGAGATTACAAGGTAATACTGTCTGCTAATACAGAGAATGGAGCTAGATTGGAGCGACCATCTATAGCCTTGCCTTAACTACCTACTGAATACATCGATAAATGTGACATAAATTACTTTTCATGTGGATCGACATATCTAATAGATACTTAATACAAAACTACAATGGCTATAAGATCTAACATAACAAAATATAATAATTCCAATATAAAAAATCACAAAACAGCAGAATGACATACATATGTCTAAATACAAATACAACTCTAGTACAAATCCAAAATGATACAACTAAGTGGTATGACGACCACTACTCATACATGAGCCCAAAAAAATAATACATAGATTAAAGTGTCAATAGATAAGGACAACAAAAACCTAAAGAAGATAGGCTAGCAAATATGCAGAAAGCAAAGTCCATGTGAAAGTAAAAGCAAGTAGGCTAAGTCCGAAGCACCTAACCTGAAACACCTCGGTCTGACCCGAGTATAAAAATACACTGGTCACGCTAGCTAAACAATCAGTAAGATAAGTTAAACGATAATGAACATACAAGGTCATAAAGTATCGAAACAATCTCTAAAAGAGATAACATGATCATCTAACAAAAGATGAATCATAACAAGCCTCATATCATCGGCAACTCAAATATACAAAGGATAACATCCCAAATCAAGCCAAAAAGGCAAATAACAAATACCAATGAAGGTAACACAAGTTTTCACAAGGTAATTGCTATGTGTCGTGTGGTTCAAAGTACCAACCCCGAAAGGCGATACTCCAGGAAAATATAAATATCAAAGAAACAAAAGATGCAACATGCTCAGTACTATTTAAACAAGGATCCACAAGCCCGAATGCGACAAACCCAAGTATCTCTCGAGCGGTGACGAAGGACCAACTCCAAAAGAGATACTATAGGGCAACAAACCGGAAGGCAACAAATCTGAAAGCACAAACCTGAAGGCAATAAACCCAAAGGCACAAACCCAAAGGCAACAAACCGTAGGGGCGAAGGTCCAAAGGCCCAGTAATGGACACCACTAACTGGCAATATGTGTCACAAACCCCTCGGATAGGAACCCGTAAAGCGTTAACGTGTGTCCCATACCACACATTTGGACTAAAATGTTTACTAACCGTTAGTCAATTCCACACTCAAATCAATACAAAGTTTACTTCATCTCATCGGTAAACCAGACCCGAAGGTCAAATCGATCAAACGAATAGATTATTAATTAAATGAGAAGATAAACGCACATGTTCATAGCACGTGTTTTATCTAATCCCTTAATTCTCCTCCCTCTTCGCTCAAAGTGCCAAATTGTGTGTTTTATATAGAAATTAAGTTGAAGAAAACGAGTTTTAGGAATGTTTCGAAATCGCTTTATAAATTGCCTTCGAAATTCTCTTATTAGAGAGTATATAATTTTTATACTAAAAAAGTAATATATAATAATAATTTCAAAATCCCACTTGTTTGGAAAAAAAATTAAAACAAATTATAATAACTGTGTATGAAAACTAGAAAGAAATATCAAGAAAACATCGAAATAACGGAAAATACACAAGTATTATCCGTTTAAAACAAGCTGCGACTCAATATTCGATGGCAGGTTTGTACAAGTTAACAGTGTCAAAATGACTTGAATTTCTACAGAGATGTTGTTCAACATTCCTACTTCAATCTGCAAAAATAATCATTCAAATAAGATTTGAAACGATCGTTTCAAAGTTGGACTAAAACAAGGTTAAATCGCTGAATTCCAACAGGCTGTGGACTCAAGTTCGACAGCAGTTTTAAAATAGCAAACAAACCCATATTGTCATAAATTTGCAAGATTGTAAGTCAAACTCCTACTTAAATCTGCAAAAATAGTCACTCAAATACGATTTGAAACGAAGAATCTGCGTCATTTCAAAGTTGGACTAAAACAAGGTTTAATCGCTGAATTCCTGCAGGTTGCGGGTTCAAGTTCGATAGCAGTTTCGAAATAGCAAATGAACCCAGATTGTCATGAAATTTTGCAAAAATGTAACTCAACACTCCTACCTCAATCTAAAAAAAGAATCACTCAATTCCAATTTGAAATGAATGAGTTATGCTGTCTCAAATATGGACTCAGACCATATTTGCAACAGTTCAAAAACAAAAAATGTACAGGCTTGAAACCATCTTGGGTTCAACTTCCAGGCATGAAACATAGGACTTGGATCGAGCTAAAAATTTGTATCATATGCTATAAAACTTCATTTTCAAACAAATTTTTTTTTATTGAAATCCAATAAGAAATGAATGAGTTATGCTGTTTCAAACATAGACTCAGGCCATGTTTGCAGCAACTCAGAAACAACTGCAGGCAAAAATGTATGCTTGAGTTAATTTTGCAGCATAGTTTTGAACAATCAAATGACAATATTTTCCAACCAAATTTTGCAACAACAAATGTCAACATGAAAACTACCAATTGCAAGAAATATGGCAACATTTATTTGCTGGAATCAAAAGATATTAGCATGCAAAGTACCAATCAGAGAAGGTTTTGATACAAAATTGAAAGAAAAAACAAATTACAATGCAAATTTTGGCGATTTAGAGCTTGGCTCAACTAGTTGTTGTGAGTCTTATAACTCACCTTGCTGTTGCAATGGAAAGACTCGGATATTGGTTGCAAAACAGAAGCTTGGCTTGAGATTACAGGCCTTGAGAACCCGTAGAAAGCAAACATAGGACATGCAAACAATATAGTAAAATTTTTAGAAAGCTAATTACTGCAAAAGATATTTGTGGTGAAACTGTATGATTTGGAGTTATTTACCTTTGATTTATCTTTATCTTGCAAAAAGACATGAAATTTGGTTGAATTTAATTGAAGATTGAGCTTAAATTTTGTAATTTGAGAAACTATGGTTTACTGGCTTGTTTTCTTTCAGGAAGAAGAAGAGGAGGAAAAACAACGTACAACTCCTCTTTTCTCATATCACGTAAGTACTAATGGGCCTTGGATCCATTAGTACAAAGAAATAAAATGGTATATTGGTTAAATAATCAATACATAATTAAAAAATGTATACATTTTTACACTATGTAAATAAATGTCGTTTTCTTTCAAATTTTCACATAACAAAATATGTAAATTTACATACTTACGAAATAACATATTTTATACTATATAAAAAGATTAATTTTAGTTTTTTAAAACATTTTTATTATTAAAATCCTTAATTTTACAAAAATACACAATTTCCACAAATAAATGCACAACCTTATTTTTAACTTCTAAAATTCCACAAAAATATTTTTCTTGCTTAGAAAAATATAACTAACCATTCTAAACTCAAATATATAATTAAAACTCATTTTTAAACCAATTTCCACCTTTTAATTTAAATAAACAACCTTTAAAAATCAAATACTTGTTTTAAAAATTATTAGAAGAAGCAATTGGCAATAACTAATACAATTATTGCATTTTCTCTAAATAAAGACTATTTTCCATTTATTATAAACCCAAACAAATAAATAAAGTTTCAAACTTTATTTTCTTATTTTATTTCCAACATTCATTGTTTATTCCAAATAAACAATTTAATTTCTCCAATTTTAATTTAAATCACAATATTAAATTATAATTATCAATATAATTCAATATTGATAGGTAATCTTCGAACCAGAGTTGTTACAGATTCACCCCTTAACAAAATTGCATCCTCGCAATTCCTAGAGAAGAATATGTATTCAACTATTTAATTTCATCACTCAAAATGAAAAGAAAATAAGCTTGAGATAAAGAGACATTCTCACCATCGCTATGCGAAGATAGAAAATGAGAGTAGGATCGCTCGATAAACTCTTTGGTTTCCCAAGTGCAGTCAGTGGGATTAGTGGACTGTAGGATCGATTTCACCCTAGAGGGGGGGGGGGTGAATAGGGTGATGGTATAAATTATAAAAATTAATTGCGGAAGCTTATAAAATTATTTCAACACAGATCATAGATTAATGGCAGCACAGAAAAATAGCAGAATAATAAAATGCAGAAATAGAACGACGCATAATTTACCTAGCTTCGGCAAAACCCTGCCTATGTGCTGCCCCCAAGGTTTCTACTAGAAATTAGATAGTCAGACGCTTACACACGTAAACTCGCGACACCCGCTATCGACTAAACCTAACTCTACGCTCAAAACCCTGCCACAACTCAGCCACTGAGTTGCGAATTTTCAAACTACGCCACGTAGTTTATCTCCTAGTCACACGACTAGTAAATACAATGGTTAAAGGGGTTTTAAAATTAAAAACAAAATTTAAATATAAATTAAAGCCCTTAAACTTTAAACCCTTGTTTAATAATTTAAGCCTTTATTAATATTATCCAAGCCGGCCCCTCTTCTTTGTTTTATGTGTCCTGATCCTCTTCTATTAGCTTGGTCCTCTTTAATTTTTGTGAGAAGAAAATATGGCGGCTTCAATTCGATTTTTCTTAGATCTGGAATAATAGGGCTTTTTCGAAGTGCCGTCACTACTTCTATTGAATCTGTGGTTGTTCGAGAGTTGCCTTGCTCGATCTATTTCTCGTTGCTCTCTCTGGCTACTTCGATGAGTTCGATTCTTGCTTCCGGTAAGAATTTATGCTTTTTTTTTGCTTTTATGATCTTCATATTCGAACTCTTATGTCATTTGCCAATGATGATTGAATCGTTATATAGGGTTCATAATCCTAGATTTTCGTTCGCACAAAATATATTTGATTTTGTCAATTCTGTTTAATCGGCCACTCGTATTTACCTGGATGCTCGTGATTTTTCTTGACTTGTTCATAAACGTATATTTGATAATGCTTGGTTGACTTGGTTTAAAATACTAGGCTTTGAATTTGTTACATGGTCACCACGGTGTTGAATTCATTTGACTTCGGCTATTTTTGATTTCGTGAATTTCTGGCTTTGGCTTGAATTTGTTTCGAACTTGCATCCTTCTTGCCGCCTGATATTTGAGATTGATACATTTGTCTTTGGTCTTTATGGTTCACGATTCATCTATGCATACATTTATCTATCTTTGAGTCTGGGGTTGTTTGTATGTGTGATACTCTGGAGTTAGTCTTGACATTTGCATATTAATTGAGTTGTGCTGTTCCGGCCTGTTGTGCATTTGACACTGCTCTTGACTTTTGTTTCTGGTATTTCATCTTGGCCATGTTGGTTTCATATGCATTCTGGTCTGGATGTTGTTTCTCGGCCATGTGTTCATCTGAGTCATCTGAAGTTGTAGCCTAGGTCATTTGTTCGATGTCATGTTCGCTATGATGTCATATCTTTGGCGCACTCACTTGAACTTCTGGCCTTGATGTCATGGTGTACATGTAAGTTGCATTGCATATGTCTTTACCTTGTACTGTCCACTGCCCTTTTTCATATTGCTGGTTCATTGTGATGAATTCTGTTTCATTGATCATTTTCGGCTTCATCTGTGTTCATCCCTGAATTGTTGTATTTTCTGGTTGGTGTTGCTGTTATGTTGGTGGCTAGCCTTTGCTAGTTCATTCATGACATGTTGTCCATGTGAGTTCATTGCTGAGTTAAATTTACTTTGTCTCTGATCTTTTGGTCATGTTGCCTTCAGTTGCTTGTATATATGTACTTGCTCGGTCTGTAGCTCAAAGTTGCTACCTCTGATCAATTTGTTGAGCTTGTACACTTTTATTGCACCTGAGTTGAATCCAGTTTTAAAACTCGGGTTTGACCTTGTGCTGAGAGTTATGACATTTATTTTATTGCACCTGAGTTGAACCCGTCCTTTTATTTTGGGTTTGACCTTGTGCTCACCTGTCCCTGTAACATTATCAAGTTTATATCGATGTGCACGACCTTATGGCATGTACAGTGATACACTGTGCATGTCACATTGTTCGTGTGTGATGAATTCAAATATAAATCATGACGAACAACCCAAATAACTGAGGCAAATATTACTTTCAAAAATTCATATTTTATTTTATATTGCAAAAATATTTCTTTTTCAATTTTACCGTGTTAGTAAATATTTTTGCAGATTGCTCGGATGCTAGATTCTAACTGGAATGAAGTTGAAGATAAAATACGAATTGAGTGAATGAATGATGTGTAGTAAGGTTAAATGTAAATATGAAATTGTGACGTATTTGTAGTCAAAATTGTATATGTATAGTGAGAGCTTGAATTTGTACTATTCAAAATTGTAATAAATATTTGTTTGAATAAAATTTCTGTTTGAATTCAAATTCTAAGTTATTTAATTTTATTCAGCAAATATTTATTTAATCTATGAAAAATAAAATAGTATATTAACAAATACATTTAAACGAATGTATATATGTTTATTATCATCAAACAAAAATCATATAAGCGCATATTCAACATGGACCATTGAGTTTAATGAGCGGCATGTCCTTGTTTCGAAGGTGTTTCACCTCCGTAGCAACTACGCGAATAGGCTGATGCACAACAGATAGGTCTGGTGAGATCTCAAGCTCTTGCAAATCAGGAGAATCGTTGATAGAATCCGACTCTCGAAGACACTTCCGAAGCTGAAAGACATGAAACACGTCATGAATGCTAGATAGATGAGCTGGAAGTGAAACCGTACAAGTCGTAGGGCCAATAGGTTCAGTAATAGAAAATGGTCCTATAAAGCGAGGAGCTAATTTCCCAGTCGTACTGAAGCGCATAACCCCTTTTGAAGGAGAAACACGAATAAAGACGAGATCACCAATAGGGAATTCAAGAGGCTTCCTACGGTTGTCCACGTAGGATTTCTTACGGCTCTGTGCCTCTTTCATTCTCTGACGAATAAGATGAATCTTCTCAGAAGAATCAAGAACCGAATCTGGGCCAAGAATAAGCATCTCACCAAATTCCAACCAACAAGAAGGTGATCGACATGGCCTTCCGTATAAGGCTTTGAAAGGAGGCATACCGATACTGGACCGAAAACTATTGTTGTAGGAGAACTCTACAAGAGGTAGGTGATCCTCCCAACTACCACCAAAATCTAGAATGCAAGCACGGAGAAGATCCTCGAGAATACGATTCAGCCGTTCATTCTGTCCATCAGACTGCGGATGATATGCTATGCTAAAATTAAGCTTTGTTCCCAAATCTTGTTGAATACTCTGCCAGAAATGACTCGTGAACAAAGGGTCACAATCACAAACAATCGAAATAGAAACACCGTAAAGTCTCACAATTTCCTTGATATAAAGCTTGGCCAAATGAGAAGTAGTCCTATTAGACTTAATAGGAATAAAATGAGCAGACTTGGTGAAGCGATCAACAATAACCCAAACAATATGATGACCCGATCTCGAATGAGGTAGGCCATCGTTGAAATCCATCGAAATCTGATCCCATTTCCATAATGGAACTCTAGAGGCTGAAGGAGACCAAAAGGGTGCTAATGTTTGGCTTTGATACGTTGACAAGTCATGCAATTACTCACATAACTTGCCACATCGCGCTTCATGCCTTCCTAATAATAAAGGCGATGCATATCGGCATACATCTTACTACTGCCAGGATGAATGGCATACTTAGAACGATGATAGTCATCGAGAATGTCATGCCTAAGTGTAGAATCAGATAGCACAATAATACGGTTCTTCTTGCGAAGACACCTATGAAAATCAATGCTGAAATCCCGCAATGCCTCATCACGGGATTCAAACGCACAAAGCAAAATAAGATACAACAACTCTGAATCTTGTCGCTGAGCCTCTGCGATACGATCTGGCAAACTAGGATGAGCTTCCAAGATAAACAATAGAATAGGCGAATCAGATAATGGGGCTCGATCCTGAATATCCCACAAAGATAGAGTCTCAAGAAAATTCCACTCGGCTAGCATCATAGAAACAACAGCCGAGTGTTTGCGACTAAGCGCATCAGCAACATGATTACCGTTACCAGAGGTGTACTGGATATCAATATCATAAGAGGCAAGAAACTCGAGCCAATGTTGTTGTCTCATATTGAGTTCCTTTTGAGTGAACAAATACTTCAAGGATTTATAATCAGTATAGAGAATGAAGCGCTCGCCTAAGCGGTAATGGCGCCAAATCTTCAAAGCGAAGACAATGGCGGCTAACTCAAGATCATGAGTGGCATAGCGAACTTCATTCGGTCGTAGTCGCCTAGAAGCATAAGCAGCTACCCGATCCTTCTGCATAAGAATAGCACCGAGATCACTTCCACAAGCATCGGTGTAGACAATAAATCATGATTCCCCTTGGGAACCACAAGAATAGGAGCATTAGTGAGAAATTCCTTCAATGTCTGAAAGGAAGCTTCACACTTGTCGGACCAAATATAACGAACGCCGTTCCGAGTAAGGCTAGTAAGAGGAAGCACAACACGGCAAAAATCCTTAAGGAACCAATGGTAATACCCGCCAATCGAAGGAAACTACGAATATCATGAACATTCTGAGGCCTCTTCCAATTCCGGATAGCTTCGATCTTCGAGGGATCGACTGAAATGCCCTCGGAAGATACAACATGGCATAAGACTTAACCTTATTCTCCAAAAGTGGCCCTTGGAGAATTTGGCTCTAAGCTGATGCTGACGAAGAGTATCCAAGATAATCCTCAGATGGTAGGTATGTTCTGTCTCGGACTTAGAATAAATAAGGATGTCATCAATAAACATAAGGATGGACTTATCGAGATATTTCTGGAATACTCGATTCATGAGATCAACAAAGTGCGAAAAGCTGTAAAAGGAACGCTATCCTCCGCATCTCGTAACTGATGAAAACCAGTGGCAAGGTCGAGTTGAGAAAAGACTTAGCACCACTCAACTGATCGAACATATCGCCGATCCTAGGTAACGGATACCTATTCGTGATGGCTAACTCGTTATGCTTGCTATAGTCAATGCAAAGCCTAAGAGTACCATCGGACTTCCTCACAAATACAACTGCGGCACCCCACAGTAATGAACTAGACTGAATCAACTTCTTGGACTCAAGCTCTAAAAGCTTTGAGTTCCTCATTTTCTTTTGTAGACATCCTCATAGGAGGACGACTAACTGGCTGCGCGCCTGGAATGAGATCAATGTTGAACTCAATTTCCTGCTTGGAAAACCCGAAACATGCTCAAATACATCAGAGAAGTCACAAACAGTATGAACGAGATATATCATCAGCATCCCGTGAGTCTAGAGAATATAAAGCCACTTTGGAATTATCCACGTTCCAAAGAACAATTGATAGCTGAGTAAATGAATCTGGATGTCGAAGATATAAAAATCTCTCAAAACAAATAATCCTGGCATCATATCGCACTAGCCAGTCCATACCTAAAATCATCTGAAATCCCAAATAAGAAATAACGTGCAGATTCACACGAAAAGAAAAGCCATATAAAGCAATCTCAACATCATCACAAAGCATGCCAAGGATCGCGGACCCCCAATAGGATTCGCAATCCTCAATGAAGTAACCGTACATGATACATCCAAAGACAAATCCTCCACGAGCTTCTTCGATACGAATGAATGTGAAGCACCCGTATTGAAAAGAACTCCAATACTGTGGTCATGAAATAAAATAGAACCTTTCAAAATAGATGGAGATATACCTCTGGGCTGAGAAGAAACTCCAGAAGCTTTAGCAGCATAAAGCTTGCCAGACTTGGCACTAGCAGGAATAGTAGGGCAGGTTGAAACATGATGGCCTTCCTTCTTGAAATAGCGGTAGAAGAGAGGCTTAGGACAAGCTCGAATCATATGATCAGGAGAACCACAATTGAAACACATTCGAATGGAAGGTGTCCTAGTAGACGGAGTTTGAGAGTTAGAACCACCAGTCTTCTTCTTCTTGGAAGGAAAAGACTTGGACTTCTGAAAAGGAAACTGCTTTTTGTTAGGGTTTTTGCGAAGCTCAACATCATCACCACTATCGATCTCCTTCTCAACGGCTTCAAGATGAAGCGCCGAGTCAACTTGCTCCTCGAAAGAAAGCTTGAGCTGGAGCATCAAAGACTTCTTCAAATACTTCTTAAGGCCGGAAACGAAGTTGAGGTTCTTCTTGTATGGAGTGCTAATATACTCAAGGCCATATTTAGAAAGAGCCTCAAAAGAAGACACATAATCAGAAATAGAAGATTTCCCTTGCTTTAGCTCGAGGAAGCGACGGGTAAGAGATGCTTTCTCAGACTCAGGAACAAACTTAAGCTCAACCATTCCCAAAACTGAGTCCATGTAAGAGTAGACTCGTCGAGCTCGATAATGAATAGCTCGTACCAATCAAGAGCACGCTCTTATAACATGCTAGATGCTACAAGAACCCTGTGATAATCCGAAAGATCCATGCGAGAAAATACCCGCTTGCAAGAACGAATCCAAGCCCAAACCTCTAAAAAAGACTCAGAGCCTTTGAATGGCTTGCCTTCGAGATGTGCAAAGTCACTACACATGGGCGTGAAAGGAGACTATCGTGAAGGAGAAGCTGGAGTAGGAGCTGGAGGCTGGGTGCTCCAAAATAATTCCATGAACGGATCGACAGATACACACAGACACACACACACTCCATCCGGATGGGAGCCACTGGATTGCCCCGCATCCGAACGTCGTCCTCTGCCTCTTCCGGCCATTAACTGAAAGTTAAGATAAAATAAAGATTATTCACATGGTAGATATCATTAATCAAATATGGAATACTACGGAATTAAAATGTATTCTAGGACGTATTCTCAAAATTTCATCTACCCCAAAGGACACGAAAAGAACAAAGCACGATGATCCAGGGATTCGTAACATTTGTATTACATTTTGATGTACTGTAATATGTGCATCTATTCTGTGTTTATCATATTTTGTTCTGAACTTGGCTCTAATACCAAACTGTAACGCCCCACTTCGAGACCGATATTAGCAAAGAGTATTACAAGGTAATACCATCTGCTAGTACGGAGAATAGAGCTGGATTGGAGCGACCTTCTACAGCCTTGTCTTAACTATTTACATAATACGTCGATAAATGTAGCATATATTTTTTTTCCATATAGATCGACATATCCAATAGATACTTAATACAAAACTATAATGGCTATAAGATCTAACAGAACAAAATATAACAACTCAAATATAAAACATCACAGAATAGCAGAATGACATACATATGTCTAAATATAAATACATCTCCAGTACAAATCAAAAATGATACAACTAAGTGATGACGACCACTACTCATACATGAGCCCAAAAGAATAATACATAGATCAGAGTGTCAATAGATAAGGACAAAAAAAGCTAAATAAGATAGGCTAGCTGATATGCAGAAAGCAAAATCCATGCGGAAGAAAAAGAAAATAGGCTAAGTCCGAAGCACTTAACCTGAAACACCGTGGTCTGACCCGAGAATAAAAATACACGGGTCAGGCTAGCAAAACAATCAGTTAGATAAGCTAAATGATAATGAACATGCCAGGTCATAAAGTAGCACAATAATCTCTAAAGGAGATAACATGATCATCTAACAAAAGATGAATTATAAAAAGCCTCATATCATCAGCAACTCAAATAAACAAAGGATATGAATATCCCAAATCAAGCCAAAATGGTAAATAACAAAAACCGATAAAGGTAACACAAGTTTCCATAAGGTAATCGCTATGTATCGCGTGGTTCAAAGGAGCTACCCCGAAAGGCGATACCCTAGGGAAATATAAATATCAAAGAAACAAAAGATGCATGCGCTCAATACTGTATAAATAAGGATCCACAAGCCCGAAGGCGACAAACCCAAGTATCTCTCGAGCAGTGATGAAGGACCAACTCCAAAAGCGATATTATAGGGCAACAAACCCGAAGGCAATAATCCTGAAGGCACAAACCCGAAGGCAGCAAACCGTAGTGGCGAAGGTCCGGAGGCCCAGTACTGGACACCACTAACTGGTAATATGTGTCAAAAACCCCTCGGTTAGGAACCCGCAAAGTGATAATGTGTGTCCCATACCACACGTTCGCACTAAACGGTTTACTAACCGTTAGTCAATTCCACACTCAAAGTAGTACAAAGTTTACCTCATCTCATTGGTAAACCAGACCCGAAGGTCAAAATGATCAAATGAATAAATTAGGAATTGACTGAGAAGATAAACGCATGTGTTCATAGCGCGCATTTATCTAATCAATTAATCTCCTCCCGCTTCATAGAAGTGCAAAATTTGTATTTTATAAAGAAATTAAGTTGAAGAAAATGAGTTTTAGGAACGTTTCGAAATCGCATTATAAATTGCCTTTGAAATTTTCTTATTCTAGAGCATATAATTTTTATACAAAATAATAATATATAATAGTAATTTCAAAAGTCCATTTATTTGAAATACATTTTTAAAACACATTATAATACCTGTGTATAAAATCTAGAAAGAAATATCAAGAAAACATTGAAATAACGGAAATTACACCAGTATTATCCATTTTAAACAAGCTGCGACTCAATATTCAACAGTAAGTTTGAATAAATTAACTATGTCAAAATGACTTGAATTTTGCAGAAATGTAGTTCAACATTTCTACTTCAATATGCAAAAAGAAATTCAAATCCGGTTTGAAACGAAGAAACTGCATCGTTTTAAAGTTGGACTAAAACAAGGTTAAATCGCTGAATTCCAGCAGGTTGCGGGTTCAAGTTCGACAGCAGTTTCGAAATAACAAACTAACCCAGATTTTCATGAAATTTTGCAGGTATGTAACTAAACACTCCTAATTTAACCTGAATAAATAATCTCTCAAATCCGATTTGGAACGAAGAATCTGCATCGTTTCAAATTTGGACTAAAACAATGTTAAATCGCTGAATTCCAACAGGCTGTGGATTCAAGTTCGACAGCAGTTTCGAAATAGCAAATTAATCCAGATTGTCATGAAACTTTTCAGAAATGTAACTTAACACTCCTACTTTAATCTGTAACAAAATAATCACTCAAAACTGATTTGAAATAAATGATTTATGCTACCTTAAACATGGACTCGGGCCATGTTTGCAACAGTTCAAAAACCAAAAATGTATAGACCTGAAACCATCTTGGGTTCAACTTCCAGGCATGAAACAGAGGACCAATTTACCTTGGATCGAGCTGAAAGTTTCTATATATATACTAGAAAACTTCACTTTCAAAAAAAAGAATTATTGAATTCCAGTAAGAAATGAATGAGTTATGTTGTCTCAAATATGGACTCGGAGCATGTTTACAGCAACTCGGAAAAAACTACAGGCAAAAATCTGTACATGAGTTGATTTTGCAGCAAAGTTTTGAACACTCAAATGATAATATTTTCCAACCAAAATTTGCAGTCACAAAGTTCAATATACAAACTACCAATTGCAAAAAATCCGACAATATTTTGATGCTGGAATCAAAAGACATTGGCATGCAAAATACCAACCAAAGAAGATTTTGACACAAATAAAATTGAAAGAAAAACAAATTACAAAGGAAATTTTGGCGATTTATAGCTTAGCTCAGCTAGTTTTTGTGAGCCTTATAACTCATCTTGTTGTTGCAATGGAAAGACTCGGATTTTGGTTGCAAAACAGAAGCTTGGCTTGAGAATACATGCCTTGAGAACTTGTAGAAAGCAAATATAGGACATGCAAACAATATAGTAAAATTTTTATAAAGCTAATTACTGTAAAAGAGATTTGTGATGAAATTGTATGATTTGGAGTTGTTTACCTTTGATTTATCCTTATCTTGCAAAAAGACTTGAAATTTGGTTGAGTTTAATTGAAGATTGAGCTTGAATTTTGTAATTTGAGAAACTATGGTTTACTAGCTTGTTTTCTTTCAGGAAGAAGAAGAGGAAGAAAAAAAGAACGTATAGCTCCTCATTTTTCATATCAGGTAAGTACTAATGGGCCTTGAATCCATTAGTACAAGGAAATAAAATGGTCAATTGGTTAAATAATCAATACTTAATAAAAAAATGTATACATTTTTACACTATGTAAATAAATAATTGTCGTTTTCTTTCAAATTTTCATACAACAAAATATGTAAATTTACATACTTATGAAATAACATATTTTATACTATATAAAAAGATTAATTTAGTTTTTTAAAACATTTTTGTTATTAAAATCCTTTATTTTACAAAAATACACAATTTTCACAAATAAATGCACAACCTCATTTTTAACTTCTAAAATTCCACAAAAATATTTTTCTTGGTTAGAAAAATATAGCTAGCCATTCTAAACTCAAATATATAATTAAAACTCATTTTTAAACCAATTTCCACATTTTTATTTAAATAAACAACCTTTAAAAATCAAATACTCCTTTAAAAATTATTAGAAGAAGTAATTTTCAATAATTAATACAATTAATGCATTCTCTCTAAATAAAGTCTACTTTCCATTTATTATTAACCCAAACAAATAAAATAAAGTTTCAAACTTTATTTTCTTATTTTATTTCCAAAATTCATTGTTTATTCCAAATAAATAATTTAATTTCTCCAATTTTAATTTAAATCATAATATTAAATTATAATCATCATTATAATTCAATATTGACAGGTAATCTCCAAACTAGAGTTGTTACACTCTGCCTCCGATTTCCGCAATAAAAGTATACCATTACTTTCCGAAAACTTTATCTAATAATTACATATACTTTTAAGCAATTTAAATAGTTACATAACTTTGAAAACAATAACAAATTCCGATTTACTAATAAAACTAGTGTGAACCCGTGCTAGGCACACAGCTGTAGAAAAAAAAAACTAATATCAGTTTTGAGAATATATTTAAAAACATGCAGTTAGTTCCACCAAAATGGTTCTTCTGATTTCTCATAGTGATTTGGAAAGGAGATCAAATTATTAATAAAGATTTGGAAGAGGGACAAAAATATTAATTTTGATTAATTACTGCCTGACACCAACAGATCAATTTGTTCAATTCATCATAACATACCAAAATGATGAGTCCACCTTTGACGCGATGTAAACACCACAGGCATCATACACACCCAAAAATGGAAACACTGACATAAAGCGGCAAAGTCAAACGCTAAAATGAAAAGAAGTGTTCGAATGCAAGTTGGAACTTCTATCTTTAAGTGACCTAGAAGACATAAATTCTAACTTTAACTAACAAAGTGGCAAGAAAAAAAATCACAATTAGAAGCACACATTTTCATTTTACCTACTGTTTTCCTCATGCACAGAAGATATAGTATTGTTTATGACAACTACTTCTAATTACCCAAATAATATACATTTCACAAAATCTTTAAAATATCAGCAAAACACATATAGTTATCATAGCAGTTAAATCTCGGCTAATTGAACTTGCACACGTATTAAACCAACCAACATAATTAATGACTAAAGTATAACAACATATAAAAGGAACAACCATTATATTTAGCTTTACATATAAAAAAACCATTATGTTTATCTTGAAGTGCAATAATGTTGTGCCACCATTGCTATTGGATCTTTTCTAAAGGTAGGAAAATATAAAATAGTATTTAACTTGCATTTAAAAGATCATTGTAAAAAGGCATGAAATATTTATTTAGGGAGCATATTTTGGTCCATGAATTTTTGGCCCCACATGCTTTGTCTTTTGAACAATACACGGTAGTAATATTTATGATAAATGTTATGTTTCAAGCGGTGTTCCGTGATGTTCCATGCATGATTAAAATACCAAATATATTCCAGCATTTCAGTTATACCGTATTCCAATGTTAGATTACATGGAAGTGAAAGAAAACGATAAGACAATCATACTAAGGAGAGAAATCATCAGGATCAACGTTTCACCGCTATATCTGGCTTAGTGCACGTAGGGAGAAAACTGAATGTCGCAAAATTTAGTGGTGCATGGGGTTTGCAAAGTGATTTTTTGTGGAACTTATGTTGCATTTTTCAAAAATACAGGTATTCATGAAAAATAGTTGAGAAGGTCCACTCATTTACTTGACGAATTATTGTCCCCATAGCATAAGTCAAAGCTAGCGAAGTTCCAATTTGAGCAACTAACCCATCCTGGGAGAATTATAAAAGCCCTTATGTCTAAATCATTATTTTATTATAGATGACCCTTTTAGCTTATAAGCCTTTTGTCTATGATTATGTTTGCTTTATGTACGCTTCTAACCTTCAAAATGGACGCAAAGAACAAAGATGACACATGATTAGACTGTGGAGTCCTACTACATGGCTTTGTATTGTTTTTCCTAAATTTTTTTAAACTATAGTGCTATAGGGCCCAAAAAATAAGGTTAGGAAAAGCAAGAATTTGAATCTAAAGACAGAACTTAGGGGTGCATCAAAACATAAACAGCTAAGGTTATTGCCGCACATTTTCTGACCATTATTTCTAGGCCTTATAGTAATTCCATTTTTAAAGGTATTCATTATCCATTATATATTTTCATTTAGTTATAAACCATACAACACTCTAGAAATATATTAATTTTCAATATATGTATATGCATGTCATTGTGTCTTTCTATATTCCCAACGCAACTCATATCATTACCAAAAAAAGGGTTTATAACATAGTGAAACTTGTTGTTCCAACCATAAGATCGCTGGAGTATGATATCTTAAAAAACATGCATTATGAAAGCTACTAACTTAAAAACTCAAGACTTAAGAACATAAAATTATTTCCTATAACATCAGATTTAAAAATGAATAAATTAATAGTAATGTGTTGATTAACAGATGAAAATTTAATTTACAATTTTAAGCTTCACAAATTGAAAATAAGTCGTAAGTTGCAAAAATTTATTTAAATTTATGTTCGATCGTTATTAGTACCCATTATGGGAGTTTAAGAACCATGATTGTATTGACCAGGAAATTGTAATTTATATAAAAGCATGAAAAAGATAATATAGTATAAAATAAAAAAACTGGCAGTTCAGAATGACATTCCCGAGTATGTGATGGATTGGACTTGAATTAGTTATCATCATCACCATTTGACGTTCAAGTCAAAGTATAAAACTAAGCATTTATGTACTTTATCAAATATTACCATGAACAAGCAGAAAAATCCCAATCTGCATTCAAGGTTGATTTTCAAAATCCAACCAATCGATGTATATTCTATGAAACATAAAGGCTTGTTTATGTATGTGGTTATTTTTAATCTTTGGCAATTGAATAAGAAAGAATTATATTAATATCACTTTTTCATGGTATTTTAGAATATAGATATGAATATGAATGGAACCGATCAGCCAAACAAATAAATAAATAAATAGTTTATATCAACATGACGCATTACATTTTTGCAAGGATCAAGAAACATATCAACATAGAAACCCCAAATAGCATCATATTTTTTATGAGAATAAAATATGCTCCAATATAGTCTACTAATATATCATAATAGGATTATTACGAATGGAAATGCATCTCCATAACAGGCTGATTTGAAGCACAAATGAAACAAATCTAGAAGCACCAGGAGAGAATCGAATAAAATTTTGACGATGCTATAATAATTATAAAGATAAAATAAGAAAAAAATATTTTTCAATCAAGTATTAAGTTTTCTAAATCAACGGAGATATATATTGTGATTACCAAAATGCATTACCTGCTGTTTTGTTCTTAAAACCTTTTGTTTCTTTTGTTTGTAGTTATCTTGGCTTAAAGTGTAAGACACTTTCTAAAATACAAAATAGCTTTGAAAGTTATAAGAAAATTTTATTTTATTCTGAAATTTATGACAGCAAGGGAGATAAAAAGATAGATGTTGAATTTTATATATAATAGAATAGATGTCACAACCATATATAAACATAAATGCACACAAATAATAGATGTAACAAAATAAAATAATATCACTGGAAGTTAGTAAATGAATGCTAATTACAGAATTGGAAATTTAAATAAATAAAACCATATATATAACATTTTAATAAGCGAAAATAAAAGTAAAACTTTTGATACCATAGAACCATTAGAGAGTTGAATATTTTATATTCAACGTCTTTTACATCTCATTATTTAAGCCGTGTAAACCGGAATAATAATATAAAATAATGGTTCAAATTCTATTTGAAATCATATGTTTCAAGAGTTTATTTGGTCATATGCTCCAAAACCTTAGGCAAATTATCATACCAAGAAAGAGATTTCGGTTAAAAAGCAACGTGCAAATAAGTAGAAATTGGACTATATAAATGATTGTTGGCCTTGTGGCTATAAAAACACACTTAGTTTGATCAACTTGCAGATGCATAAATGGCGTTTAAGAGCTTACCCAACAGGCTTCCTCCAATGTGATTTATTATGTAATCTGGTTGTCCTTCTCATGGATAGTGACAATGATTTCTGCACAAATACATTCAATCGGAAATAAATATCCAAATTACCTATTCAATAAGCAAATTGACGATCATTGTGGGAAAAACAAATACTTTCAACATATTTAGCTAATCAATGAGTTTTGAGGGGAAAAGTTAAAATTTAATGAACTTGAGTTTCCTGAGGTATAAATGGCGTTTAAGAGCTTACCCAATGGGCTTCCTCCAATGTGATTTACGTAATCTGCTTGTCTTTATCATGGATAGTGATGATGATATCTACACAATTATATTCAATCATAAATAAATATCCAAATTACATATTCCATAAGCAAATAGACGATCTCTGTGGGAAAAAAATACTTTCAATATATTTAGCTAATCAATGAGTATTGAGGGGGAAAGTGAAAATGGTAACGATTTTGAGTTTCATTAGGGTTATGTATACGATATTAGCAAAAAAATAAGAATAGAAGACTCTAACGATAACCTTAATGTTTCTTTTGAAGGTTACTTCATTAAATCAAAACAGAATTTAGAGAAACCGAAAATCAAATTTACAAAAAGAAATCTTAAATTACTTGAGATCATAGAGGGAGGTGCGGTAATTAGAGTGATGGTCCCAAAGGAAGAGAATTAAGAGAAAAGTGACAGTGAAGAAATACTGCCGAGAAGGTAAGAAGTTGGGGATGATATTTATCTTTTAATATGAGAATTTAGAGAGAATCGGATGGAGCAAGGGATGATAAATCTTTAACCGAAGATAGACTTTGAGGGGCTGAAGGAAAAGGTAAAAAATTGATGATTTACTTCTTGGAAGATCTTATGATGGCCAATTTGTCGAAAGAATACACAACTGAAGTGAAATACAAAATAGCTCCAAAAATTATAAGAAAATTGTATTTTATTCTCAAAATTATGACAGCAAAGGTGGTGAAAAGATGGACATTGAATTGTACATGTTATAGAATAGATATAATAGGTATGCAAATTAAAACATATACAATTATATGTAACTATTTACCTTATTATAAATTTTCAATACGTTCATTTATTTATAAACTTTATGCATGAGGGTTTATAAGGGAAGGACAATATTTGTTAAATATACATTTTTTCACCTGCTGTGTAACAGAAATTGTCTCAATGTGAACTGAAATATATTTTAGATAGAAAAATGCTTTTAAGTATACTGACTTTCAATTGATATTCTTCAAGATATATTGTCTTCTTATTGGAGATGCGAACGTAGTTCTATTCCATGTCCAAGTGGCTCAGTACATGTATCACGGGCCATTAGCATTAAATTCTCGGACATGTCTAGAAGGTGAACTCACTTATATGTTATAAAATATTGATCAAATTATCACAAAGATCAAATGTCACAAATTCATGTTCATCTCAATTTTCTTACTTTTTATCATTATTACGCTTGCTTATGGCTATAACATGGTCTGCAACCAAACATGTAGAGTAGAACCCACCCCCAAGTTGTCCAATGAGTTTTTAGGTTGCCTGTTGATTGCATTTTCTCGAAAGAATCAGCAGAAAAAAAAATTCCATAGATTTTTCAAACAAAAATTCAAGCATAAAGTAGATAAAATGATGATCATGTTTGTCAATAGTACCTGTAGTTCCTGACTTGGCTATTGTTCCTAAGTCCTTGAATAAATCTATTTTAGTCATACCAATACTATGTCCCTGATAGAGAGAGCTTTATTCTCCTTGCCAATCTTGATTTGAACATCTAACGTAAAAAATAAGGATTCCTATAGGTGATATACTCTTCAAAATTAATACATATTCCATTAGAATTTTGATGTACCAACATGAATCTCAAGCTTGTTGTTTTCACCTTCCCTGAAAACATAATTATCGTTAAGAGTAAGAAAAACGTATCCTATTGATTGCATGATTGAAACATGAAAATAATACATTGTTACAGTGAAGATTTGTAAGATCCTATGCTAGAACTACTATATCGATAAGTATAGAACTTACATTCAAGGCATTGGGGATGAATTCTCTCAAGAAAAATCTCTTTTTTGCTGTAAAGAGAGTTGATGATTATATCCATAAGCCTAGCAGCCTTGACTTTAAATTTAACATTCTTAGCTGAATTATAAAGAGATTTTCTTGATACTGGCTCATATTCTGTAAAAGGCAATCAGAAAATAGATTAATAACAAAATTAATAATTTAATATAGCTTCAAGGAAAACCGATGAGCACGAAAAGAAAAATAAGACAAACATGCACGCAAAATATCAACAAAAAGATGAAATAGTTTTTTTTTCATATACAATGTCCAAACTACACAATGATGAAATATTATTTTTTTCGTAAACGTCCAAAGTACAGAAAAATGTAGAAAAGGATGTAAATTTCTTAGTCTGTGCATAAATACATATGGCTGGCCATGTTGGAAACTCAAGTTGTATTTGTTTACTTGTATATTTAGTGTAAGACCAATGTGAAAGCTCCATGATGAAGTGCCTAACTATCAGAAATTCAGCGTGTATGCTCTTAAGTACTGTAACATGTTACTGAATAAGAGTAAACTGGGGCATCAAATAGTTGTATTTGCTTAATGTATATAAACAGAAGTGTTACTTCAAATTGTTGTATTTCCCAAAGTAGTCATAAAGGAAATTTTCTTGATGGTATATTAGAACAATATTAGTTAATAATTAATAATGTTCATCTCTAACTAATAACTCTGCATGCTATAGGAATTACATTCGTATCAGAAACCAATAGCATATTAATATTAACTAATTTATACACAGTTATACATACATGTGTTAAATTTTTGCAAAATACATATTTTGTATTAAGATATGGCAGCATGTGGTTCTAGCATATAAATACAACCCATTTGAAAACTTGTATTTTCAATTATTGTATACTACGTGGTATATTCTTGCAATGCAAAAATATTAATTAACTTGAAAACTAATTACAACAACTGAAGGAGAAAATGAACACAACTGCAAGATATTTAAATTATTTGCTCAAGACGCTATGGGTGAAATTTCATTTTCTCAAATATTCGATCAAATTAATTAACTTTAGTACAAATTTAATTAATCAACCTCAGAAATTAGTCGATCTATGAAATTATAACCCATGTCTTTGGGTAGATATAAGTAAGGTTGCAGTGCAACGTCAGGATGAGACAGTAGAAACTTAACCAACCGTGTAAGATCAAAATTCGCAACTCAAATCCCTCCCTGGTATATGAGGATGGAACAGGCATGCTACACATTTTTCTGGCTAGTTTGTAGAACAAAGTTTAAAGAGGGGGAAAAATGGAGTAATCCAAGAAAATTGAATATTCAAATATGGCTAAATCCCAACAATACCATCAATGACAAAATAGACAGACCGCATTCCAAAAGCAGAAGGAAAAGTAAAATAGAGATTACGTTCCTTAGGAAATCGATAATCATGGCGGAAGAAAATGAGCAGAGCAGTCAACTGTAAACCAAATCCTTTCAATTCAAAGATGACGGAGGTTCGACGAAGCGTAGAGAAGGTAGCAAAAACCCACGTCTTTTTATTTGCTGATGAGGGGAAAAGGGTGAAGCGGAGAAGTGGGAGGAGAGAAACGGTGAGAATGAATCGCCTTTAAACCAAAGCTTTTTAATTCTTAGTGGGTGGAATAATTTTTTAGATGTGGAATAACAATGATTCAACGAGTAGCCATTAAAAAACAGTAGCCAATTTGTTTGAAGCTTGGAGATTGAGGAAGAAGCAGATATATGGTAGGAAAAAGGAAAAATATAAAAGACGACTGCTCAGCTGACAAAAATCAAACGAGGCTTCTGTGTCCATGAAATACAACTCAGCAATAATATAATAGTATAGATTCTAATTGATTTACAAGACTTGTTTATAAAACTTATAATTTATTATGACAATTTAAAAATATTTAAATAACTAACTTTCTGAAAATATTTTTTATCATTTTTAAATTACCTAGTTTAATAATTTAAAATCCACTTTTTAAAATAAACTCAACTTCTCGATAAAAAAATATTTTTCAACCTTAATATAGCCAATCCAATATTTATAAATCTCTTTCAATTTATCCAATCGATTTACGTCCCCAATTTCATAGATCCCATTTCACATTTCCAAAAAGAAAAATCTATCCTTTCTTTTTAAACCTTTTTACCCATCGTATCATAAATTCTTGCCGTGAATATATTCCTTCAATTTATCAAATGATAATCATTTCACTCTATTTATAAACATTGTTTATAAATCCCAAAATCTCATTTCCAGTTTACAACGGTTTCATATTACTTAAATCCTTTATAAATCTATTCTAAATAAAATTCCATTTATAAATCAATTTCTTAAATAACCCAAACTATATTCCAAAACCAACCAAATCTCGATTCTACTTTCATTTTGTAGTTTAGAAATCTTATTTGAGATCCAGTATAACCAATTTTATATTAATTTCCAAATTACCTTCTATTCTCCCAATCTATTAAAAAGCTCGAATTTTAAAACCTTTTATATTTAAAACAAGTATCACTTAAGAATTATTTTTAAAATCCGTTACTTACATTATTCCAAAATCTCCATTTTAAATATCATGTGATAGTCAAGTACAATGGCAAACCATTTATTTTATCCAAACAAATTTCTTTAATTAGTCCAAATTTCTATATAAATACTTCACTTCCAAAATCCCTTTTTAATTTTGTTTCAAATTCAAAATATATATATTTATGGTATTTTAAAACACCAAAATCTAGGCCAGTGTTACCATAGCATCAAATAAATTCAAATCACACTATAATCTATCACAGATTTTCAAACATGTCATATATCGCTATATATCAAATTATATTCAACATTTTTTAGGAATCCAATTGAATCCCTCCAATTTATTTTCCTGCAACCACAGACGTTAGATAACATAAATTACCAATCCCACTTTAAGGCGGGAATCCTGATAATATAGGGTCATCCGCAATTATACGGGGCGCATAGGGTCTCATCTGCTAAAAATATGTGGGAATATCAATCCAACTACTAATATATACATATATATATATATATATATATATATAATATATCATCCAATGGATAATATAATTTATCAATTCATCCAATCAACCAATAAATAACTTTTAATTACGATAAACAAATCCAGTCAACCAAATTGAGTGAGATTTACTCACAATATTTTCTATTGTCACTTCCATTTCTGATTTTGACTAAATTTGAAGGCATTTGAATTTATCTGAAAATTCTGCAAGCCCTAAACTCAACCAAGTTTATTCCATAAAAAAGATCTCACTAATATGAACCCACCGTGGCTGACCGCGTTGGATTTCGACTTAAAACGAACGAGATACGCATTTTATAAGAATTGGAGATTTAAATTAACAACTTATATAAAAATAACTTAATTATTTATTAAACCCACTATCCAAACTGCTCAATACCCAGCCCATCTCGTTGCTCCTTCTTCCTCGAATGTCTGTGCATGATAAACACAGAGGAAACCCAAATACATGCATGCACGCTCCCCGATGACACCACCAACTTCTTGCCGAAACCACGAATAACCATCATCGACGAGCTTCTCATCCGATTCTCTACGTGCTCAACCCACTCTCGACATTTTACATCATGACCTTGCATGACTACCCACAACACAAAAATTGTCGCACCTTCCAAATTGACACCGGGCACCATGAAAATTTGACCGAAGATGCCAATCACCGCCAGCGGTTCGAATCCATGATTTGATTCGCCTAACACCTCCCTAATTGCTATAAAATAAAAACCTTAGTCTTTGCCGAGCATAACCCAACTGTCGACTTCCTCAACTCTCGATCGCATCCTATACAAGAATACTAAATTGAAGCTCTATGTAAACTAGGAATTTTAAAGTTAATTTGAGAATTTTCTGTTGAGTAGAAATAGAGTTAGAATTTTTCAAAGCTTTCATTTTTTTTTCCTCCTACTGTGTATGTTGTGTGCACTATTTAAAATGGAGTAGACGTAATGTTTGAATGTAGGATGCCAGCTACAATAGCTTGAAGTAAGAGAAAAGAAGCTGATATGGATATGGTCAAGTCAATAAATATATGTATATTATTTAAATTTTGAAAATATCTCGATTCAGGTAATTCAAAATTTAAAAACCTATTGAGGCATGCTGCTAGGTGTTTATAATGTTATACCCCTATTCTGATCGCAATGGAAAACGTTTCAAGTCCTAATTCGACCGTATGAAGAAGATAGCTTTTTGAACCCAATTGCTATATTAAATTTTTAATATTAATTTCTATGCATTGCTATCCCATACAACCAAAAAACAACTCTAAACACGACAAAATTTGAAATTTAATAATAATACATTACAACGGATCCAATGGAATTGGTTTCTTCAAATTCTGAGATTGTGCCCGAAAGGTTATTTTTATAAGTTAATTCAAACAAGATATTTCTAAAATCGAGTAAATCGCTTTTAAATCCAATTTAAATTTTATATAATCTTCATTCTTATAAATAAAATTTAAATAAGCCTTTAAATTATTTTTTAACAAGCTTAAAATCGAAGATTTATTTATTTAAGCAAATTCCAATCATTAAATTATCCAATAAATCATCATATTTGAGATTCAAGTTAAAAATTAACTTAGAAATTTAAAATGAATTAAATATTCCAATTTTAAATAACCAAAATTCTGCGTCGTTGCAGAAATGTTATGGCCGGAGACTTTGATTTTAAGTTGACTTGGGTTGACTGTGATGCTAAATCCGGATGAATAAGGAGGCGAATCCTCTCTTGAATAGTGCTTCACTTCCAATACTTCCACTCAACCCGACTATAGTGACTCGATGGACGTTGTGCCATTATTTGACTATAATCAAAGTGGGACTTTCATATTGAAGATCTAAAGTATTCTCAAGTGGAGAGAATTGAGTAAATAAGTCACATCAATATTTTATGTTTAACCTTAGTTATATTTGTAGGATTGATTTCACCCTAGAGGGGGTGAATAGAGTGATGCTAATAATTATAATAATTAATGAGGAAATATATAAAATAATTGCAGCACAGATATAGCAGAATAATAAAAGCAAAAATAGAACAACGTAGATTTACCCAGCTTAGGCAAAACCCTGCCAATATGCTGCCCCAAGGTTTCTATAAGAGATTAAGTAGTCAGACGCTTACACACGTAAACTTGCGACACCCGCTATCGACTAACCAACTCTACACTCAAAACCCTACCACAACTCAGCCACTGAGTTGCGAATTCTCGAACGACACCACCGTAGTTCATCCCCTAGTCACATGATTAGAATTTTACAAAAGTTTAAAAGAGAATTACAAATAAAAACAACTCTAAGCAAGAAACCCCTAATTTTAAAATTAAAAGCCTTATATAAAATTAAAACCCAAAAGCAATTATATGCCGGCCCAAAAGAAAGCAGGGATAAAGAAATACCCCCCTTTTCTTTTTATTTCTTCAGCCAGTATCTTTTGCTTTGAAAATGGCTGCCTCGTTCATTCCTCTTTCTTTCTGAAAATTAGGGTTCCTTAGATTTCAATTGATCAATCAAATAAAAGTCTTCACGTTGATTACTTTTTATCGATCGATCATCTCTTCGATTTGCAAACGGCTGCTTCACGATTGAGTCCAAATCGAATGAACTGGTATGCGATTTCCTTTATTTATTCTCTTTAATATGCTTGACTCGATACTCCGTATGCCGATGATGTTAATGTTATTTATAGGGAATAAAACCCTAAATTTTCATTTACTTGAATTCATCTGATAATTTTTCTCTACCGTTCGATTTTGCTTGAATACATAAGATTTGTTCAAACTGGTTCAATTCGTATATTCCTTTGCTTGATTATCACGGCTTGCGTTTGCATTGGATTTGGTTTTTTTCTTTTCTTTGTTGACATTTCTGATTTCGGCATTTTGAATTTTTGAGACAATTGGCTTTCTTTTAATTTCTTTTATGACTTGTTCGATTCTTGTTATCACCTTGGCCACCACGGCTTTGACTTTGTTATTTGGCGTATATACTGGTTCCTTGTTTCAATGCCTTGTTGAAACTGAGTGCTTGCATATTGTTTTGCATTCATGTCTGATTTCTTTGTAGTGGTTCGGTTTGGCTACAATACTAGTTCTGATTGAAGTTGTTGCTTCATTAATACATTGTACTGAGGCACTTGGTACACTTGGGTCAGCATTTTGATCTGGTTACATTGTTCATGGTTTATAGGTGGTCAGTATTGGTGTTTTTTTGCATTGAGTTGTAGCCTTGATTGCATATTGAACTACTTCCATTGTATCTCATATTGCCACTGCATTTGTTGTTTACTGCTTCACTGCATCCCATATTGTCACTAGTGATTCTCTAGCATCAATGTTGCAGTCTGATATGCTAGCTCGAGTTTCTTTGAGTCATGTCCTTGTGCATATGTATACATATGCCATTCTATTTGCATTTCATTGTCCACTAACTTGATTTGTGACTACACTTGACCATGCCTTTGTTAATAGTTTATTGCTTCCTTAGAGTTTACCACTGCTTGTCTATGTTTCATGTAACTTGTTTTTCATATATGTGAGTGCTCTTTATTTCATTGGCTTGCTTGGTTGTTGTATACCTCTGCTTATCCATTATTGGTGCCATGCCTTCTTTGCTATGTTGTAGCTGAAATGTTTCATGCACATTTTGTATTTATGATTGAGGTAGTTGTCATATTTGTTGGACATGTATTGAACCAAGCTTTGCTCGGATTTGACCTTATGCTCATGTCGTGACTTTATTTATATTGCACTTGAGTTGAACCTAGCTTTGGCTCGGGTTTGAACTTGTGCTCACCTGTCCCTACAGTTTTAACAAGTGTATATCGGTGTGCGCAACCTTGTGGCATATACAGTGATACACTGTGCATGTCACAAGTTGTTTGTGTAGATGAATTCAAAAATAAATGATGACGAACAGCCTAAATAACTAAGGCAAATAATATTTTCAAAAACACAACTTATTTTACACTGCAAAAATATTTTTTTTCAATTTTATTATGTCAATGTTTATTTTGCAGATAGCTCGGATGCTGGATATAGATTGGAATATAGTTGAAGAACAATTATAAGTGAATGAGTGATATGTAATGAGGTGCTAATGTAAATGATAATTGTATAGTGAAAAATTGTGTTGTAATTTGAAATTGTATAGTAATGGAAATTATGTATATAATGAGAGCTCAAATTTATACTATTCAAAATTGTAATAAAATATTTGTGCGAATAAAATATCTATTTGAATTTAAATTTTGTGTTATTTATTTTGTTTAGCAAATATTTATTTAATTATGTGAAAATAAAATACTACAATAACAAATACATTTAAATGAATATATGTTTATTATCATCAAACAAAAATTATATACTAGCATATTCAACAATATCAACCAAAAGAAAACAATCGAGTTAGTTGTTCCATAGTTGTCGAGTAACTATTAGTATATAACCCCTAGGTGCCCTAGTGGTCATGAGTAATACACTTTCCAATATTTGGAGAGCGTTGCGTACTCTATTCTCAATGGATACATCGATATCTTGTCTCGATACATCTTGACGAGGAACACTTAAAATGGTTTATTTAATTCTATTATGATAAATTACTCAAGTTACAACACTTTGTAGCTACTATCATAAAACATATCATTTATGGATTTTCTATTAAATACGCTTTTAACTAAATTAATTAATTAATATAACCACATTATATTAAGTACACAACAGAAGAAAACACCTTTATTTTGAATAAAATTGGCCAACGATTTAGATATATGCAACAAATTACATAATTACCCTTTGGACATATTGGTACTGGATCAGCCTATAATGGAAGAAATTAGTGAATTTCAAAAAATTTAACCATTTTGGATCTTTAATAGGCCTATGAAGTCTAAATTTATTTGGAACTATTCTAAGTTTCTTTTAAATAAAATCAATATTTTATTTAACTTTATAAATAAAGTTTCACTTTAATTTAACGTGCATGTAAGTTAGAGTATATCAAACATAGTATCGTATACAAATTTGTGTGTAACTTTTACTTTTCAAATTTATTTAAAGAATGAAACGTTTCATTTCCTTTCTTTTAACTTGTTCAATTCATCATGAGGCATAAATTTATTTGGAACTATTCTAAGTTTCTTTTAAATAAAATCAATATTTTATTTAACTTCATAAATAAAGTTTCACTTTAATTTAACGTGCATGTAAGTTAGAGTATATCAAACATAGTATCGTATACAAATTTGTGTGTAACTTTTACTTTTCAAATTTATTTAAAGAATGAAACGTTTCATTTCCTTTCTCTTAACTTGTTCAATTAATCATGAGGCATAAATTTATTTAGAGAACCTTTCTTCTAACTTATTTAATTAATGAGGGGGCATAAATTTATTTAGAGAATGAAACTTTTCATTTCCATTCTCTTAAATTAAATAATTGATTAATAAAATAACACTAGTGATTAATCTAAATATGACATGAATTGTAAATGTTTTCACAGTAAATATTATGCAAGTGCAACATACAGGGAGTGTGCGTAGTCAGTGGTAATTGATATGTATACATAAAATAAACAAGAACAATTTGAATGGTTATTATATAGGAATTAAAATGGAAATAAATAAGGGATAACAAGGGTGATTGGTATAGTTTTCCTTTTAGTAAACTAAATTAATGCAGCATATTAATGACAATCAATAGGTACAATAATGTAAGAATTTGGAAGGTAAACAATGTATGTATACATTATTGTCTTAATTAAAAAAGAGAATTGACTTCATTCCATGACAATATATGCAAAGAAAAATAAATTTTATATGAACACATATAAGTAGATCCATATATGTATATATGAAATTCAATCAAAGCTTTCTAATAATATAAATTAGATAGTTATTACAGTCAATTTCAAAACATTGATTTGTTGTTAAGGTTCCATTTATTCATATGTAAATATTTAATGTAATAAAAGTGCAAGTAATACATGCAAACATACATACATACATGTATTAAAATTCAAAACTAAAATTACACTTTGTTACGAAATACTAAAACATAGATCTATGATTGAAACATTGTATTCATTCCATATAAATTTCATTTTTAACTCTAAATATAATTCAATCAATCAACATGAAAATGTAAATTTCCATATTTAAAGAAATGGAATTTAAATTAAATGTTAAAACACAGAACTAAAATAAAACATTATATTTTAAAATATATATAAATTTAGTTTCAATTTAACAAAGTAAAGAAAAGCAGCTAATCAATTAAAACATGTAAACATTCAGATCTGAAGAATTACAATTCATTAGAATGTTTGAAAACATAGATCTACAATTAAATATAGTTGTAGAACATCAATGAATTTAATTTTGATCATGCAAATGAAAACTCAACCATATCATTCAATGAATAATTTCAATCTTCGTGAATAATTTTTTAATTAAGTAAGACAGTAACATATCATACAAATTATGAAAGTCGAATTAAATTCCCATCAAACATTGCAAAATCACAATATATATATATATATATATATATATATATATATATAATGACAAAACTTGATATTCAATCCTTAAAACACACCTTGTTGATGTTACCTTTGATTATGTTATTGTTTCTGTGATTGTTAATTACACTATTCCAATAGAATCTTAAAGAATTTAAAGAATATTCATATAATCCATTAAACACTATTCACCTTCCTGTAGTATTAATTTAGCCTTATGATCTCTATTCCGCCGACTCACAACAACAAGCGTAAATTTGAGTCACCAACGAATGTTTCCAATTTATCTTGCTATAATTGTGGACATGAGTAACATTTTGCTAGGAATTGTAGGTCAGGTGGAGGAGGGTAGTTGATAGAAGCACCTATAGTTAAAGCGTCGATTGCATGGGTACCAAAGCTTGAGCCAAAAACAACCAAAGGATGGTTTGCACCAAAGAGTTGTTACAACTGCCACCAGCCAAGTCATATGGTCAGGGATTATCCTATGTTTCAAAAGGGACAACAAACATGGGTTTTCATGCTTGCAACACCTTCCACTACAATAGCTACAAAGGGGAAGTAGGTTCTTGAAGGTATATTATCTGTTATGGAATTCTTGTTCGTGTTTTGTCTGATAAAAGTACTTCAAATGATTTTATATACGGTAATCTTATTGATAAAGTGAAACTGGAAACAGTTATGGCTTCTGACTTTATTTGTGTATCGAACATTATAGGGGGCTCGACCAACCTTTGTATGACATGTTTAGGAATTCCAATTGTAATGACCTGGATTTTTCGACGTTTGATTTGGAATAATTAAATGCTTTTAAATATTGAATTTGAATTATATTTTGATTTTGAATACAAAAATTTGGGTTTTTATTTATAAAACAAATTTAAAATTTAAAAATATAGCGATTTATTGGATAATTTAATTATTGAATTTTATAATTGAATATTGGGTAAATTATTGTATCTTGAGTTTTAAGCTCAATAGAAATAATTTAAAGGCTTGTAAAATTTATATTGATGATAATGAAGTAATAAAAGTTTTAAAATTTAATTTAAAAGTGATTTGTTCAATTTTAAAAATAGTTTGTTAAAATTGACATTTAAAATAGTGATCTGGGACATGATCCCGAAACTCGACGAAACCTATTCCATTGGATCCATAATATTGTATCATTATCAGATTTCAAATTTCGTAGTATTTGGAGTTATCGTTTGCTCATACGGAATATAAACGCGTTGAAATTTATATCGAAAATTCAATATAATAACTAAGTCTAAAAAGCTATCTTCTCCATACGATCGAATTAGGACTCGAATCCTTTACAATTGCGTTCGAAATAGGGGTATAACATTATGAATGCCAAGCGGTACGCCTAGAGAGGGGTTCGATATTTTTAGATGCGTAATCGAGACGATTTGGTTTAAATATTATATAGATATATTATTGACTTTGACTAGGCTGTCATTCCCTCCCATCAGCCTACTTTCTTTCACCATCGGCCGACCTAGTACCTATTACTTCTTCAAGCACATTTCCTCCTTTAAATTATGACCCTCCCATCTATCTTCATTTCAAAGCTTCAGAGATTCATATATATATATATATATATATATATATATATATAAAGAAGGTCGAGTCTCTCTCCCTAAATTCAACAATTCAAATTCGCGAAAATAAACATGTCGAAATCAATTTGTTCCTTATTCAAAAAAAGCACGGCCGTGAGGCAACCTAAAAGTCGCCTGGAGGGGCGGCGCGCTCGCGTGAGGAGTAGGAGGAGCGATGGTCGTAGTTAAGGGTTCTCCCACAATTTCGAAGTCACGCTGGGTAGTGTTAGGCCGCGAGGCAGTTTACTCGAATGCGACTAGAGGTTTGGGAAGGTCGAGATCAAAGGAAGGTTTGGCGATGGAAAGCAAGGGCACACGAGGTCATGGAGGAGGGCGAGCTAGGGCTTGGGGATGGAGGTCAAAGGTGCAGCATATGGTGGAGTGCGGCGGCGACATGAAGGATTTGTCTTGAGCTAGGCTATGGATCATCGGCGTCGATTGATCGAGAAGCAAGCATTGGAAAGAGGAAAAAGGAACTCTCTTGGGTCGGGTTTCGAAATGTAAGGGTATGGGTTGTTCATATTTTACAGAAAACATATTTTATAGTCTAATAAATTTCTGATAAAATAAAAATCGTTAACTTATAAATACCATAATTTATTCATACGAGGTTAAATAACATAAGATCGGCAGTGTTGGAATTTTTCGAAGTCGATTGGAGTTTCAGAAAATTTAAATTCTAGATATTCGGCAAATTAAAAATCAAGGTGAGAATTTCTCGCTCATTTTTGGATTTCCATATTTAAAATATAAATTTTGAATTTAAATTATTGGATTCTGATTGGATTGATAAATTCTAAATAATTGGTTGGATGATTGTATAATATATAGTAGTGTATCCTTCAGTATTTGGAGTAATATTTCTGCATATTATAGTGGATGAGACCCTATGCGGTCCGCATAATAGCGAATGTACCTATATATCATGAAATCCCCCTCGAAGTAGGACTGGTATTTATTTTATGTTGTATTAACATCTGTGGATGCAGGAAAACGGGTTGGAGGGTTCCAACTGGATTCCTCAAATGTAGTTTAGTTTCATATATAGTAATATACAAACTGTTTAGAATAATCCAGTATAGATTATCGTAGTGATTAGATTTATTGGATGCTATTGTAGCACTAGCCTGAATGTTAATATTTTTAAAACTATAAATATATTTTAAAATGGAACAAATTAAAAGGAATTTTTGATATAAAAATATTCATATTGGAATTGGGTTTATTTAAAGAAATTGAAATAGTAAGAAATATATTTCATTTTTGGTTATACCTAACTATTATGAATTTTGAATGGAGATTTTAAAAATAAATTATATAAGAAAATTAATAAATGACATTCTGAAAATATAAAAAGAGTTGAAGTCGATATTAGGAATAGGGTTGAAATTATAAATGGGATTATTAGGGTAAAGGGTTGATAAATGGAATTTTATAACGAGATCGTTTTTATAAAGGAAGCAAGACTCAAGGTAGTATAAAAAATTTATAATTGATTTTATAAATAAGTTAAGCAATATCAGTGGAAATATTGGAAAATAAATTCGTAGGTTGATTTTATATAATAAAAAAATGGAAAATATGGTAAGAAATAGTAGATGCTATTTTATACATTGGAAATGGTTAAGGAAATCAGGATGGAAGCGGTGTGATGGAAATCGAGAGAAATTTGTAAGTTTAGTTGGTCATTGAGGTTTTTGAAATATATTTTAAAATCCTAGAAAGTTAAGTTTGTGTTTGAAAGGAAAATTTTGTTATTTAAAACTATAAAATTCAAACTAGAAGGATTGAAATACCTCGGCAAGTAGATTTCAAATATTAAGTATTTATTTTAGTAAATTTTAACTTTTAAAAATCAGCTTTGAAAATTTATTTGTTTAACTAAAGATGAGTTATTAATGTTATAAAGTGTTTTCGATATTTTAAATAATTACTTGAACATGTTCTAAAAATAAATTATTAATCCTTAAATATTATATATAGAGTTTGAAGTGATTCAATTTTTTATTTTATAAATTCTCTCGAGATTTAAAAAAGGGACTTATAAAAGGATATGATTTGAGGGGAGGAAACTTATTTATGATTCCAGGAGATTTTGGGAATACGTTACAGAATAATTCTCTCAAACGTTAATATTGAAAGGATTTTTTGTTAAAATAAGACTGGTAGTTTTTTTCCTAAGTACAGAAAATAGAAATTTGGAAACATTCCTAACTGTTGAGGTGTGGAAGTATCCTGTTACGGATTTAGTATTTGAAAATTTGTTTTCAAATGTTGGGAGGAATTGATATATCTTTTAAAGATATTTTGAAAGTAAACATTTTAGGAAAAATTTACATTAAGGCCAAATGATTGCTTATGGATGTTTAATTTGATATTTAAATAACCGACTATCAATATTAGCCAATTTCGTTAATCATTCTGAAGAGTTCAGGATCAGATTTGCTTCATTACAGCATGATAATGGGTTCTTGCTTCGTGTTTGGTGGCGAGCAGGAGACTCTTAACTCTACATGTCCCGAAGTGGTTGGTTACAGTCAAGAGGCTGGTCGTAACAGCAAATTCGAGGTACCAGTGTGGTACCACGGCGGAAAGCAGCCACTGACGAGATAGTTGAAAAGCCTGTCGTCCGTTATAGTTGGTATCAGAGCTGAAGGACAAGCGAGAACCTTGGTTGCGTTGGCGCTTAATTATTAGAGATAGGAACAGTAGTACTCTAGAATGAGTTTGAGTGTATTAATAGATATGAGCATGTATTTTTTAGTGAATATAAATTGTTTTATAATTTGCTGACTTATTGGTTGAGTGACATATAAATTCTGATCGAGTAGTAGGACGCCACTAAATCGATAGGAGTTTTTTAACACTTAAACACGATAAACTGACACGGTATCGTTTTGAAGCGGGTAAATGAAATAATTTTACCCAAACTATATTTTGATGTAAAAGAGGATAATTTTATGAGAATCACTATATTAAAGTATTTGGTTAATAATATTATAATCTAAATAAGATTATAAAATTTAAATGGTTATATATAATCAAAGGAAGTTTGTATAGGTATTAGTTATACAAGTGAGGTAAAATTGAAAATGGATTGAAACTGAGGTTCAGGTGTAACAACCCGCATATTTATCGATTTTTATATTTAAATATTTTATTTAGATATTTTATTGATACTCGGAATTTAGTCCGAAAAGCTACTTTTTGCATACGGTCGAATTAGAACTCGAGACCACTCCTATTGAGTTTAAAATGCCGTTTGCGACCTTTTTGAGTGTAAACTTTGATATGTTTGGAGATAGTAGAATTTTGCTACTTTTTCACTTAGGGCTTTGGTTTGGGCTGAGCTCATTAACCCCACTTATGTATTCAGTCCCAACCCCTTCTCCTCTTCATTAATTCATTCCTCATTTCCTTATACTCAAGCTTTATATTAATGGAGAGTGGAAGAGGAAATTAAAACTCCAAGCCCTAGTTTTCTTTTGCAAATCAAACTCTAGCTCCAAACTAGTAGAAGAACCCATCGGTAAGCTTCTCTTCTTCTTCTCCAACTCATTCTCTTATCAATTTCAGAAATTCCTAAACCTAACTTTGGGAATGTTCTTCTTTTAAAGCTTAGAATCAAGCTTCTTGAGTTGGATTTGAAGAGTGGTTGATTCTCCTTTGCTTTCGAGCTTCTTCTTTAATCGTTTGGGTTCAAAGGTGAGATTTTTATCTCACATCTATGTCTATATCTATCTTTGATTGTTGGGTATGAATTCCTAACACTTATTTATGTTCATTTGCTTTTGATTTGGATTGAATCGGTGAATATTCCA
The DNA here is from genome assembly GCA_030765085.1 of Allium cepa. Taxonomy (NCBI): domain Eukaryota; kingdom Viridiplantae; phylum Streptophyta; class Magnoliopsida; order Asparagales; family Amaryllidaceae; genus Allium; species Allium cepa. The sequence goes on along the minus strand of CM060931.1, from coordinate 911,293,712 downwards.
ATTTTTGGTGTTTTGTAGTCAAATCTTTAAAAATCCAATCTTTGATGTTTGAACATGTTTTTGGTGATGCATCGAAGAGCCTATAGTGCTGGGTTGTCGATTGGCATAAATCCTTAGCATCCATCGCTCGTTCGATTGCGTTTCGGTTTGGATTTGCCATTTTTGGTCTAGGCTGTTTTTTTTGTCTAGCAGAAGATTTCAGACGTCTGAAATTAATTTCAGACGTCTGAAACCAAATCCAGATATCTGGTTGAAAAATCCAGACGTCTGGAAAGGGGTCTGGAAAAGGCAGAGACTAAATCCAGACGTCTGAAACAAAATCCAGACGTCTGAAATCAAATTCAGACGTCTGGTTGAAAATTTCAGACGTTTGAAATGGCCCAGGAATTAAAAATAGAAGGGAGAAAACACATATACTTCCAGATGCTAGGGCCAGACGTCTGGGAACATCTACCAGTCGTCTGGAACTGTTTAATTTTCCTATTTTGGCTGTTTTTGAGTAAATTTCCAAGGTTTATCGATTTTTGTTGATCCGGTTAGCTGTTATCACTTATTATCAACCTTGATGACTTTTTTTTTATGGATTTTTGAAAATATCCATTTGGATGGATTTGGTATCGATTTCTTTGGATTTCATTCACGTCTTCGAATGTGAATTTTGGTGATTGATTGTTCTACAATCATTTTTGTGATTTGTCACTTTAAAAATATAAAGGTTTCAATACTAGTAGTAAATATCAAAACTCTTTCATCAAAACGATTTCAACACTATTTTATTTACAAAGCTCGTTTTTCTCAAACCGTTTTCCAATCTACTAGTATATACAAGCCTTTACCTCACTCGTATGAGAAATCTAATTAAACGGCTTAGTAAAACAAGTGGTATGAAACGCTTGCGTTTACTTCGTCGGTTAATTCTTGGACTTGTTCGGTTGAAACTCTTGTGACAATTTTCTAGTGGAGATCTACAGTTTGTTCGTAAATATTTAAGTTAAGCAAGTGGTTATGGGACATGAAGCTAAACTCATATATTTACTAGCTTAGTGTAATTGACACTTCTCGTTGATCATGACGATCAGCTTCATGATTTAGACTAGCAATGTGCGATGTCTCTTTGTCTGCGAGGGAGACTAAACCCTGTTTTGTGGAGTTTCGACTCAAATTGGTGGGGTAGCAACTCATGGTCTTCGGGCCGTTTGTGTAGCTTCGGCTCAATTTGTGATTGTTAACAACCATGGAATTAGCGTTCCGTTTGTGATACACGTGTTGGTGAGCTTTATGCTCCCGTTTGTGATAGGCCTTCCCCCTTTTTGTGATTTCTGAATTTCTTGAGATGATTTCTAGAATTTGTGTTTCACCAATTTTTGTGATTTCCATTGATAAGTTTTATCAATATTTGTGCATTGGTGAATTTGTGTGTCATTGACTTTTGTGATTGACATTGATATAATCGTCAATATTTATGGTTTGGTGAACGAAATAAGGAGTATGACATTTTTTGATTCTTGTGTAGATTTTGTGATATTGATTAATCTCTTTTGATTTTCAATTACTTATATATATCACAGCTTGGCATTGTGATTATTATGTGTTTAGTCATATCTCTTATTCTATATCGTTTCATCTGATATTTAAAGTTAGACTGATCCGTTTATTATTTTCTTATTAAATAATACTTGGGTCAGACCGAGATGTTACAGGTGCTTTAGCTTGGCTTCTCACTTGGGATTGATTTCTCTGACTTTTGGCTAACTACTTAGATTGGTAGTTTATTTCGTTGTATACACTTGAGATATGGACTCATAGTTGTATTCTTTTGTATAACACGTGTTGCTATTCTTTTGTATTATTGTGGATCTTTTTGACCACTACTCTGATATACACTTTCATGTGTTAGTTATATATATTCATATCTTCTTCCACCTTTGTGATATGAATTATCTGTGACTGATTTGTGTTATGCTTATTTCTATATTTGTTTCCGAAGATTATTATAGCCACTGTGTAGTAGCTTTGAGTTTGTATCGCTGTGTCGGATTCTAAATCAAATGCATGTTATACTATCCGACATAGCGGTGCTCGCACAAAGAAATTGCACGGATGGTCGCTCCTCAACAGCCTTATTCTCCGTGCTAGTTGACGGCATTACCCCGTAGTGTCCTTGGCTAGCATGGGTATAGAGGTGGGGAGTCACAGCTTGGTATCGGAGCCAAACTTCGGAACAATGTAGAATTATCTAACAAGGATCATTGTCCTAAGTCTTTCTTAGGAGCTGTGCATTAGGATTTATTCGAGTCTTCGTACCGATTCATCCTATTTTCTTTATGATTCCTTGCTTTATCTATCAAGATTGCTTGATATTCATTTGGTGAATAACCTTTTTCTTCTTCTTTATTTCTTTCTAAAGGAAGAGAAATGGTTAGACCTGGCCGTCCCAACGCCGGTCAATCTAGTGCTACTCCCCAAGATGGAATTTTTATGACTACCCAGCAACTTCTTGACCTTGTCACGAATGCTCAAGCAGCTGGTTCTAATCCGGAACCTACTCACCCTAAATCTGGGTTTGCACGTTTGTGCAATGATTACACCAACCTGGGTGGGAAGCCATTTAAAGGTTCTGAAGCTATTATTGAAGTCCAGGCTTGGTTAAGGACATGCGATCGAATCTTTTCTCGCATGAACCTCATTGATCTTCACCGAGTTCAGGTGGCTTCTAGTATGCTCCAAGAAAGAGCATTAGACTGGTACGAGCTTCTGATTTCTGAAATAAATGAAGCGGATCTCACTTGGGAGAAATTTCGAGAGCGCTTCGAGTTAAAATTCATGCCAGAAGCTGAGAAGGTGATTTTGGCTCGGCGTTTTATTGACCTTGTTCAAGGTGAATCTTCCGTGACTGACTATGTCGCGTCTTTTGAATCTCTCTCTAAATACGGGGTTGAATATATCAACACCCCATTGAAGAAAAATCAAAGATTTGTCTATGGCTTAAACAAAAATCTCAAGAAGCCATTACTTCTAAAATTAGAAGTTTTTTTCGACCAACTCATTGATATCGCTCTTCGTCTTGAAGAGGCGGACATGGAAAATGATGTTGAAGTGGTAGGTTCTAAACCAAGCTTCAACAACAACAAGAAAAGGCCCAGTAAATTCAAATGCCCTTATCCCAATAAGAAAGGGAAGCAAGCAACCCCAGTGGCAAAGACTTCTTCCTTTAGTCGTAGGGAATGCTATAATTGTGGTTCGAAGGACCATTACGCGAACAAGTGCCTAAAGTCTCTCTCTTGTCGCTACTGCAAAGGTCCCGGTCATGTTATATCTTCATGCTCCAAGCTTCAGGGCAAGAAGGAGGGAAAGTTAAATGTTGCTCAAGCCCCTGGCAACACATCTCATGGCCAAGGTATTTCTCATTCCATTCTTGATGGTATTGTTTTATTTCATGATCAACCTATTCGAGTTCTTTTTGATAAGGGAGCATCCCATTCTTTTATATCAAAAGAGCTTGTTGATACTTTTTCTTTAAGTGTTGTTGCTTTAATGACTTCTTTGAGAATTGCGAATCCGGTTGGTGGATCCGCAACTCTTAGTTTGCTTTGTAAAGATGTGGAGATTATTTTGTGTGATTTTCCTTTCCTACCCGATTTGCATGTCATGCGTTATTTAGGCTTTGGAATGATTTTGGGAATGGATTGGCTTAACCGTTATGAAGCTCATATCCTATGTCCTGAGCGGACTATTCATCTTTGACATTCTCAATCTGTTAAGAAAATTTCTATTAATATTAAAGATTCGGATTCCAGCATGGTTGCATCTTTATATTCTTTAAATCCTCGTGATGACGATAATGATGATGAGGAAGATATTATTTCTCTTATTCACGTTGTTCGTGAATTTTCTGACATATTTGAGCCCGTTTTAGGATTACCACCTAAGCGAGCAATTGAGTTCAGAATTAATCTCATTCCTGCAGCTCAACCTATTACTCGTCCTCCTTATCGCATGTCCAATAAAGAAAATGAAGAGATGCGTAAACAATTATCCGAATTGGAGATGAAGCAATTTATTCGCTCTAGTTCCGCGCCTTGGGGAGCTTCGACTATTTTCGTGAAGAAATCCGATGGTACACTTAGGCTTTGTGTTGACTACCGCTAGCTTAATGATCTTACTATCAAAAATAAATATCCTTTACCTCGGATTGATGATCTATTCGATCAACTTAGTGGTGCTAGAGTCCTTTCACAATTAGACTTAGCTACTGGATTCCATCAGCTTCGTATTGCAGAGGATAGCATTCCTTTGACATCGTTCCACACTCGTTATGAATCTTATGAATGGCTTATTATGCCATTTGGTTTAACGAATGCTCCGGCTTATTTCCTTGACCTTATGAATCGAGTTTTCAAAGACTTCCTCGACCGGTTTGTTCTCATCTTTATTGATGATATTCTTGTGTATTCAAAAACCGAGGAAGAGCATGAAAAGCATCTTCGGATTGTGTTGGAAACTCTTAGGAGTAATCAATTAAAAGCAAAGTTTTCTAAATGCCACTTTTGACAATCTCGTGTGAAGTTTCTCGGTCATATTATTTCCGAATCCGGAATTTCCGTGGATCCTTCAAAGATTAAAGTGATTCAAGATTGAAAGAGACCGAAGAGTGTGATGGAGATTCGTAGTTTTCTTGGATTGGTGGGTTATTACCGCCGTTTTATCAAAGACTTTTCTAAGATTGCCGTGCCTCTCACTAGTTTAACGAAGAAAGGTGTTAAATACATTTGGTCGGACAAATGTGAAACTTCTTTTCAGAAATTAAAAGAACTCCTTTCTGATGCTCCTATTCTTGTGATTCCCGAGGGGAATCAAGATTTCGTTGTTTATACCGATGCCAGTCGCGTTGGTTTGGGTGCCGTTCTTATGCAAAAAGAATGTGTTATTGCTTATGCTTCAAGGCAATTAAAGCCTGCCGAGACTATATATGCCACACATGATTTAGAACTCGCGGCTATTGTTTTTGCTCTTCGGATTTGGCGTCATTATCTTTTAGGAGAGAAATTTGTTCTTTATACTGATCATAAGTCCTTGAAGTATTTATTCTCTCAAAAGGAACTTCATTTGCGTCAACAACGTTGGCTCGAATTCCTTGCACCATATGATCTTGATATCCTTTATACTCCCAGTAAGGGTAATCGTGTCGCCGATGCTCTTAGCCGTAAACAACAAGCTGTTGTTTCTATGATGATATCCGAATGGAACGATCTTGAGATCTTATCCACTTGTGAGATTCGAGACTGCGTATCCGATTTATGCTCATCATTTATTTTATGTAGCCTTGAGGCTCATCCTTCTCTTTTAGACCGCATTCTTGAAGCTCAAGGGCTAGATCCTGAATTGGATCTTCTTGGCCAAAATTTTAAGGATAAAATTGATATTGAAGGTTGAAAAGATTTTGATATCGATTCTCGTGGCGGCATTCGGAGATTTGGTAGATTTATCGTACCAAATATTGGTGATCTTCGTAAAGATATTTTAGAAGATTCCCATCGTTCTAAATTTACCATTCATCCCGGTAGTAGTAAAATGTACGCGGATATGAAGCGACTTTATTATTGGGAGGGAATGAAACTTGACATCGCTAACTTCGTTAAGCGTTGCATGACTTGCCAACTTGTTAAGGCCGAGCATCAAAGGCCCGGTGGGTTATTGCAACCTTTAGAAATTCCAATTTGGAAGTGGGATCAGATTTCCATGGATTTTATTGACGGCCTTCCCCGTTCTCGTTCGGGTCATGATAGCTTATGGGTGATCGTTGATAGGCTTACTAAATCCACCCATTTTATTCCCGTTCGATCTAATCGAACCGTTTCTCTTTTGGCCAAACTCTTTATTAAAGAGATTGTTAAATTACATGGAGTTCCTACTTCTATTGTTAGCGACCGTGATCCATTGTTTACTAGTGGATTTTGGAAGAGTCTTCAAAAAGCTTTGGGAACGAAGCTTAATTTTAGCACCGCTTATCATCCCCAGTCTGATGGACAAACTGAGCGTGTTAATCAAACTCTTGAAGATCTCCTTCGTTCTTATGTGCTTGATTTCGGTGGAAGTTGGGAAGATCATATATACCTTGTTGAATTTTCCTATAATAATAGCTTCCAATCTAGTACTGGTATGGCACCTTTTGAGGCACTCTACGGAAGGCCATGCCGGTCTCCTTCTTATTGGCTTGAGGCCGGTGAGAAGCTGATTTTAGGTCCAGATATTATTCGGGATTCCACAAAGAAAATTGACCTTATTCGACATAGAATGAAAGAAGCCCAGACTAGACAAAAATCCTATGCCGATAACCGAAGAAGGAAATTAGAATTTTCTGCTGGAGATCTTGTTTTTATTCGTGTTTCACCTATGAAAGGTGTTGTGCGTTTCAGTCGATCGGGAAAATTAGCGCCTCGATATATTGGGCCATTTCCTATCACTGAACGTATTGGTTCCATGGCTTATCGCCTAGCATTACTGGCTCAGTTTTCCGCTATGCATGACGTGTTTCACGTTTCTCAATTACGGAAATGCCTTCGAGATTCAGATTCTATTCTTGAGCCCGGTGTTGTGGAAGAGATTGAAGTTTCGTCTAATTTAACTTATGAGCAACATCCTATTCGTATCATTGCTTCGGAAGTCAAACGACTTCGAAATAAAGATGTTCCGCTTGTTAAAGTTCAATGGTCTTCAAATCCTAAGGATTGTTCTTAGGAATCTAGAGAGTTCATCGAGCGATCACATCCGGACTTACTTTCCCGTGCTCTTTAAGGTGAACCTTTTATTTCAAATTTCTTTTGTGTTGAATATGCTTTTATGGTTGTTACTTTATATTTTCTTCTTAAATATTGCGAGGACGCAATTTCTTTTGTGTTGATTATCAGACTTCATACAGTTCCTTGTGATATCATTAATGATAGACTGACCTAGTTGTATTGTCAAATCTCTGGTTAAATTGTTTGTCATTTTATAGTTAAATAACCGACTATCAAATACTGGCCAATTTTTAAATTATTGTTGTCGTTTCAAAGATACCAGGGTCGAATATATTATTCGAAAACCATTATGAACCAGCATAAGTGTTCGAAATTGGAGATATCTTGAAGATGATCAAAGACGGAGTTCTTCGAAGTTGCCTTTTCTTTCTTTTTCCTATGCTTGGCATATGAATACTACGGACATATTAGTGTCGAATTTTGAGGGTTGGAAAAGGCGGTTCATTACAGTTGGTATCAAAGCTTAGGTTGAGCGAATACCTAGGCTTTGCTGGGGTTGGCTCATTAGAAATAGGGTTACCGATACCCTAGAATGAGTTTGAGCGTATATAAAAAAGCACGTATTTGTTAGTGCTACAAAAATGTTTATCTTGTGTTGGTTTATCGGTTGGGTGGCGTATGAATTTTGGTCGATGCAGAAGGAACAACTGTATCGATAGGGATTTCTAAATACTTGAATAAGGCAAATCGATACAATATTCTTTTAAATTTGGTAAATGAAATAATTTTACTTAAATTATATTTTATATATAAAATATTAATTTTCAAAATAAAAATAGTAATTTTTAGGTGTGTTTATTTGTTAGGAGATTGTAATATTCAGTTGTTATCATTTATTGTTTGATTAGTTGTGCTAGTCTAGTTTAGGAGCATTAACTATTATGATTGATTGATTTTTTGTGCTCAGATAGCTTATGAGCATTTATTGTTTTGGTTGAATTAAATATGAACATCATGTGAATTGAGTTTCATAGTTTGACTATAAAGCGTTTGGGAATAGTGTTGGATTGAGACTTTAATTTTAATAAAAGTAGTTTATTATAATCTGAACAAAGATAAACATGTTAAAAAGGTTTTATATCGGAAGGTGGAATTATATAATTATGGTTTATAAATATGGTTTATACCAAAAAGGCTTTAAACTGAGAATATGAGAACTAAAATCCTGATGTTTCTGAAAACGGTTTTCAAAGTTTTGAGAAAATAATAATAGTATTATTGGGAAAGTATTAGTAAATTTAAATATTTTGAAATGAATTTTAAAAGAGATAAGAAAAGCACTAAACTCATTTCCATCGTAGGAAAATAATTTTGGTGGTGACTACAACATTATCGGTGTTCATTTTTGAGTTTCTAAGTGAGCAATTACTACCATGTTATTTATTTTAGAATCAAAAGTATGATTTGATATACAAAGGAGATATATATTATTATTATTTCAAAGTGTTTTGGGATAAAGTCCGAGTGTTTAATTCTTAAGTTCTCAATCAAGTAATAATATGAACTCGTGTACCTTATTTATTAGAATAGTTAAATTAATGATTTTTTAAAATACTAAAAGCTATGTACTAGGCGATAAACTGAGAAACGTGTTCAAATACTAAAAGCTATGTGCTTTGCATTCAACCGAAACGTGTTCAATTTAATTATTTGATTTTTGAATTCAACCGAAATTTTGTTGTTTGACTTTGAATATTAATTTAATTTTAAATATTGAAATAATTTGTTTTTAAAATTAAAAAAACTTGAATTCAAATATAGTGATTTTTTAAATATTTGAACTGTGAATTTAATATTTGAATAGTCATTTAAAGTATTTGAATTGTGTATTAAATACCAATTAAATGGATTTAATGGTTTTATTTAACTCCTTTTAATTAATAAATGATAACAGTGAATTAATTTTGTAAATTTATTTTCAATAATATGGTTCGAATAAATAGTAAGAAAATTAATTATTAATATAACAACTCGATTTTTGATGACGTATTTTAATTTAATTTATTTGATTTTTACGTAACTTTCACTTTGAAAAATATTTAAAATTTTGTTTTACATTTTTGGAAAATGAAGGTATTTTCATGCTTTTGTAGAATACGATAAGCAGTTTATATTATTATTATTTTGGGATTGTGTCGTGTTTTTTTAGTGTGACCGTATTATTGTTTTGGCATTCGTGGTTCGTACGCAAAGGAAATCTTGGGCGATGGGATGCTGGAAATTGTAAATTAAGTATAACTTAACACCTAGGAAAGTCCAATACCACACGGTTTCCTCTTTCCTTCTACTATTCCATTGTCTATCTTCCAAAAAGGAAAAAAAAAAGGAAAATTCACCACCTTATAAATTCAAAGTCAAATAATATGCTTGACGAAAAGTAGAAAGTTTGGATCTTTGTGTTTGGAATGTGTATATCTACAAGTCTGTGTGAATTGGGGGTGTGCTCGGCACTATTTGGGTAGGTAAATATTTTTGAAGGTGAGCCTATTTGAGCTAGGGTTTTATTTTCTTTTTTAATTGAGGGGGAGATGGGTGAATCGAAGGTTGTATTTTTATTTGTATGAGATAATGGCACCACGTGGTCAATTTTGGCGACACGTGGTGATGAAATGGGAACTACGACTTGTAGGGTTGTAGGAAAGGGGCGCTCGGATGCATTTCAAAAAGGAGTTGCGATCGAGCCTTTATGGTATCCGGAGGAAGGAGAAAGCGAAGAGAAGCTCAATGAAGCAAGCGAGAGTTATTTTCGTGGTGAGTCGAGCATGCTAAGAGAGATGTGGAGGAATTATGCACGGCAATACACTATTATCTTATACATGCATTAGGTAATTAGGAATTGGAGGGAATAGTTTAAATGGTAATTAAAATTTTAAAATTGTAAATAGTGTATAAATTATATATTTAAATTTCTCAAAACTTATAAAATGCATAACTTTCTCATACGAGATCCAATCGAGACACGGTAGTTTGCGTTGTGCTCGAAATGACGTTGGCTTCGCGGTGGAACTAGTTTCGTTGAATTTGAAGCAAGTGAAATTTTGGACTAAAATTTGATTTAGTCCAATCTTAAATGCCTAAGGTGCGTTGGAATTTCAGTGAGTTAAAATCATCTTTATGAATAATCAGTATGATATATAGTAGATAAAAATTATTGTTTGGTTAAAGATTTATTGGCTTGGTTTGGTTAAATACCCACTTTTGAAAAGTTAATGACATTTAAAATGAAAATATAAGGAATTTTATCGAGAGAAATCCGAATTTCTCATCATTATGATTTTCAATTCTACTTATATACCTGTTGATTTTTATTTCAATTACATACCTGTTATATAGACTGTTAAATGTCAAAATTTGATTTTTTTTACCATATTGGATGTGACACTGACATATGTTAAAACTTGAACCCTTTTAGTAGAAAATGTAATAATAGCATTAGTTAAGTGCAAAAGTAACTATTGGCCTTATTATAGTATTTAGAAAAATTCTATCAATTACTGCTTTCATCTAGAAATGGCTTCAATTTGGAAAAATGATTTTTAGTCTGACCTTTTTGGATTTTCTATGATATTTCATATAAAAATAATTTTTTACCTCTTTATTTTACTTTGACTTCTTTTATTAGTCTTTTCAAATACATGCATGTATGTAAATGTTTTAAAACTATTTTAAAAAGTATTTGTCTTATAGAAAGCTATTATAATAACGAATGTTTATTTTTATGGAGATAAAAATGGTTTACTTGTTATTTAAAGTGATTTTGGTTTTAAAAGAAGATAGAATATTTTGGACAAATATTAGTGAAACATTATATATAAAATATTATAATAAAAGAATAGATTTATAAATGGTATTTATAAATTAAAGAGAGATTTATAAGCTTTATTTTTTAAATAAAAGGATGGATTTTATAAATTCTATTTGAAAAGGGGAAATATTATCATTTGATAAATTAGGGTAATAAATCACTATAGTGAACTTATTGTAATATCTTGATGGAAAAGTATTTGAGCTTTACAGTTGTATTTGGAGTTGGGTATTATATTTGGAGTTTTGTTTTATAAAAGGAGTTCAAAGGAATTTGGAATTTTATAAAAAGAGTTGCAAATATATTTTTGGGATTTATAAATGACTATTTTATAGAAGAAGTTTTATAAGTGGTATAAATGAGTTTTATAGAGGAGTTATTAAATAAAATTTGGAGATTTATAAAAGAAGCTTGTTATGTTTAGATATTTATAGAGGAATTTTATGAAAAATATTTGTAAATATAAGGAATTTTATAAAGGCATTTTATAAAGAAACGATTTATAAAAAGAACAAGACTCGATTCCCATAAATAATCATTTCAATATTATGGTGGTATGGAAATTATTATTTTCATACTTAACACCAAATTCTGAAGTATGGATATCCGTCTCTATCTTGAGAATTAAGAATGTGTATCGAGGCAAGCTTAGTTTTCTAACTATTCCAATTACATTGTTAATTGAGAGATAGTATTGTTTGAAATCGGGAAGTCGTGGTAAGCATATCTGGTCCAGTTTCCGTACGACCCTCTTACTTACACCAAATGTGTTTGGGTTTATTTTTATAATGTTTGAGTTACATTTGTTTAACCCAAATAAGTAGGGTTGGCAACGAAATCTTCTCTTAAGATTGGTGAATATGCTTATAACATTGAGATAAGTACATGAGTATGTTTTCTAAGTACTGAAAATGAAGCGTTTAGTGAATATAATTATATTGTTAATATAAGTATATAGAAAAGTTTTCTAAGTTGAAAATGAAATGATTTTTTGAGTATAATTATACAGTTGAGATAAGTATATAGGTATTTTTCTTGTATTTAAAAGAGTAGAGAGGGTTTATGGATTTATCTTTATAAAAGTATCTATATACAAGTATTTACAAAGTGGTTTTAATTAACGAAATGGTTAATTAAAGAGGCTTAGAGGTTTCTTTTTTCTTAACCGTGCTTGGTGAAATCTCTGGTTGAATTGTTTATCATTTGATACTTAAATAATTAACTACCAATGCCTGTTTTCAAATTATCATTATTGCTTTGGAGAGACTAGGATCGAATATATTATCTTAAAACCATTTCGAACTAGCATAAGCGTTTGAAATAGGTGATACCTTGAAGATGATCAAAGATGGAGTTATTTGAAGTGCAAGGACAACTTGTTGTTAATCCCAAGGGCGATTCCAAAATAGATGTAGTAGAAATAGTGCCTTCAATATGTTCTTATCCTCAGCAACTTGTATGGATAAATGCTGCCAGTGCATTGCTGCTTGGAATGGAATGTTAGCATTTTAAGTGGGACTCGCTAAAAGGTAAAATATAGCCTCAAGCCTCAACAACTAGGAATGACTAAAACAAAGAATATGTGGCAGGGTTATGTGGGTCGCACCCATTTGGGTACTGTCATCGCCCTTATATAATTGATTTATTTCTCTATGAGAGCTCTTGGGAAAGGTTGTATAGCAACCGAGGTGATGAAATATTCATAAAATCTAGTAAGGTGTAAGCCAGTCCTGTGTTGGCAGGGGATCCATGTGAGGCCCTTAGTACATTTTTCTATAGGTGTACTATGGCAGGCGGTACTCCGGTGCTCCGTCATTACATGGAATCCATTCTCCAATAGTGCCTTTCGAACTTATTTTTATACCTATTATGTCGAAATTTAATTAATGCAACAATTTCGACTATGATTTCATATTTATTTTAAACCCTGGACATTATTATAATATCACAAGGTTTCCTATGAAATGGTTTAATTATCGTAAGGTAAAAACTCGCCATGTTTATGTGTGACATGGTCTTACAAGATACCTTTATATTTGAATGGTTGTATAACATTAAAATCCAATTGAGGTGTCCTTCTCACATTGGCTTACCAGAATGATCCGAGCGTTATTTTCTTATAATGCTTTGGTCATGCCGAGCATATTTACATATTTAGTTTGGATCCTTTGGAACTTCAAGAGATGAGCTGGATGCCTCCAAGATGTATTTTTGTATATTTTATTTCCGTTGCAATGGATGTTTATATTTATCACTATTTGTGAGGACAGGTTGTTATACCTGTCCAGATTGATGATAGATTAGTGTACATTGATTTGATATATGCATAGTATTATATATTACTCATCATGACGTGAGGTTTTATTATGTCTTTTATTTCTTTTTCCCTAATAATCTGCCTTTCTAGGACTTGGATTTTCGACACATGAATACCGTGGATGTATCGATATTGATTTTCGAGGGTCAAAAAAGGCTGATCATTACACTTTCCATACTCCTATGTTTCCATAGAACCTCAACCAAAGTTTAGAGAAGATTGAAGTCGGTTTTTATTGATTAAATGAAGAGAGAAGAGATGAAGACTAAATGTTTTCTATTTTTTTAATTTAGAAAAACAGTTAAGGAAATGAATGAAGAGCTTCAAGTAGAAGTTGCCAAGAGGTAACCATTCACCTCTTACCCTATATGGCAAACCAAGTCCACTCCCCTCTCCATGTGTGTAGCTTTACACATCACCCCTCCTTTACTTTATCCTTAAGCCTTCCTAAAATGCCGCTCTTAAAATTGTCCTAAGTGACATCATCCATGACATCATCAAGTGATTTAGTTAGCTATGAATCAATATAGTATTTTTAGTTATTAATTAAATACACAATAATATATAAGCAAGCCCAAAAAGTTCGAATAACTTTTTTTTGAGTAAAAGGTCATTTATTTATGAAATAATTTTGGACCAAATTATCGTTATTTTTGTAACTATTTATTTATGTAAACATAATACAAAAACAAGTTTACCTTCATTAGTTATTAATTAAAAAAGGGTTAACAATGTTATAAAATCCATTCAATCACATTTATATATGATTTAAAATTTTAAAGTATTCGGATATTTAAATACAAAGTGTTTGAAACTCCGTGTCGTTGTAATAAGTAATGAAGATTCCTACATAATAAAATGCATATGTCAATACAAGATAATACTAGGAATATAAGCTTTAGTAATTCACATCTATTTCATCTTAAATAACATATAAGGAAAGAAACAAATTAATTACTCAATGAATTAGCATATAAGGAGAGTTACTAAAGAATATTCTTTGTTGGAAGAAACAAATGAATTAGTCAATCAATTAGTAGTTAATTATTTATATTATAAGGGAAGAAGATCATTCAGTATGAACTAGACACTCAATCTGGCATAAAAATTGGATAATCCAATATGAATTAACACGTACCTTTTTAATTTCTCTCATCGAGTATTTACCATAGCATTATACATTTTTATACGCTTATTATCACATTCCAAATTCTAGTACATTCGGGCCACTTTTAGTTAATTAAGTTGTACACGTATTATTTATTTGCTTATTTAGTTATTTATTTATTCAAATTAATGAATTATAGCTCGGATTCATTAGAGTTTGTAAGCGATTCTAATTCAGTGAGCCTAGAAGACTATGAAGCTAAAAAACAAGGATGTGATGGCTGAGAAGGAATAATTATAATAGGCTCACAACAAAAGTATGTGTTATAAATGTTGAAATTTTTTTAACCTAAAGAAAATTATCTCATACTATAATTTGATTTGACATGAATAGTCAGTAAGAACCAACTAATGTTTTGTGACCAGCTATTGCTAATATACATTGAAATTGAAATGTTAGTTTAGTCTTTTTGTATTACTTGCCAATGAGCACAGCTATTGCTAGCAACGACATTTAACTCCTATGGATTTTGCACTAACTAATGTTAGAGGAAATTAGCATGAAACTGGACAGGCATTCAAAAGCTTATTTTGTTTCACTACAAAGTCATTGAGTCATCCAGTTTTCAATACCGATCTACCATATTATTATACTATAACTATGCTTTATTTCTTAATTGGTAATTTGAGTAAATATGCAATAAAGCTTTTAGTATTATGAGCTTGGAATTTAGGAATATTTTTTGCAAAATTGGCAATTGCGGGTGTAAATAGAGGAGATAAAAAGGGAGAATCGTGAACGTTCACATAGTGCTCTAAATTAATGATGTAAGAATTGAGTTATCAAGTAAAAGAGCTTGAGAAAAGAAGAAAAGAACTCGATTTCCTAGCTGCTTTAAATGAGATTGATCGTAGAAAGTTTTAAGAGGGTAAAGAAGGGTATTATTCTATCAACATTTTTTCTAAACTTAAATACAATATTGGTAGAGTACTCAATAATTAGTTATTACATTAATGATACCACTATGATTTGTAGCATACTATTTTACTTGGTTGGATCTCAAATTATATAGACCCAGTCTTGATTGGATTTTGTAAACTTGCATGTCATAGTTGATTGTTAGATTGTATTTTGTTATATTTTTCTAGTTCATTTGTACCCACTATCGAATTGAGTAATATTGCATGATTTATGATTGTAAAGAAAACCTTTAACTAACACAGAACTATATATGAATAAATTTTAATATTCTAACTAATTAATTTGACAAATAAGACATCAAATAACATGTGTCATATCCTACGGTTTCTTACTCCTCCATTGATGCTTTCTCTAGGAGATGTAAACATTTCTGTGCAACTTCTTATCTAAATGGTAAATAATGGTGCATCAATATGATACCCTCCATCAGTTTCCCTCTCTATATATACTTTCATTTTTATGCAATATGAATTGAAAAAAAAAAATTCTTCTAAGAGAAAGCGAAGAGGAAGAAGAAGCTAACAAAGATGTCTTATCCTTATTAAAGGAAAAGGAGGTCTAACAAACAGTTATTCCCACATTTAATATATTTTTACAATATATATATATATATATATATATATATATATAAAATCATGTAAGAAATTATATGTATATAAGAAGAGAGAAAAATGGCTTTTACAAAATCTTCTAGTTAGAAAAATATCATACATAAGCATAAAATGAAATTAGAGATTTAGCGGCTTTAGAGCAATCAACTGATAAATCACATGGGAGGGTTAGAAGGTGCAACTTTAAATAATAGTGAATGAAATGAACAAAGAATTGGAAGAAAAGTGGAGGAGAAGGAGTCTCTTGAAGAGTAAAGTCAAACCTTAATTATAAAGGAACGAAAAATTTGTGATGGGCTACAAGATGCTCGAAAGAGATACATTTTACCATGATAATCTCCTTTTGAGCATCTTGTAACTCATCATTGGCTTTGTGTCCATTCATAATTAATGTTATTTTTAACTCTTCAAGAGACTCCATCTCCTCCACTTTTCTTCTAATTCTTTGTTCATTTTTTCACTTTTCTTTAAAAGTGCATCTTCTTCCCCTCCTATGTGATTCATCTCTTGAATCTAGCTTTAAACTTGCTAAATTTAATTCCATTTTATGCCAATGATCATGTTGATTTTCTCACTAGAATATCTTATGAAAAGCCTCTTTTTTCTCTTCCTATGTACATATAATTGATTATATGATAAATGTATATAATAAGAAAATGAATATATATAAAATACTCTATAAGGGGGAATAACTATATAGTAGACCTCTTGTTTCTTTACAAGTGGCTAGACATCTTCATCTTTTTTTGCTCTTTGCTTTCCCTTTGAAGCTAGTTGTTTTCCAATTCATGCTCTTTTAATTACCATTGTTTGCATATCCTATCCAGATACTCCTTTAATTAACATTTAAATTAGAAGCTGCATAAAAAATTTCAAAACCCATAGTGAAAAAATCAATAGAGGAGTAAGGAACTAGAGCATATAGTCATAGTCATTCGATGTTGTATTTGCGTAACCAAGTGATAATAATATTACAAATATGTTATATAGAGCTTTTAGTTGATAAATGGTTTTCATAATAATCATAAATCTTGATATATTAATCAATTCAATATTTGGTAGGAAAGATTTAGAAAAACATACTGAACACCATCTTACAATGGATTAAGACAAGCAATTTATAAAACCCAATCAAAATAGGTGTACAATTTGAGATCCCTCAAAATTGAAGATTATGCCACAAACTGTAATGATATCATTCATGTAATGACTAATGGTCGAGCACTTTACCAAACTGTTATTTCAGTTTAGAAAAAAGTAGACATAATAATACCTTTCTTTTCTCCATTTCAAACTTCCTACAACAATCTCATTTAGAGAAGCTTAACGGTAAAATTCCTTTCTTTTTGATAAGCACCATTGTCTCAGTGGTTAAGTGATTCAACTTTGGTGCAAGAGGTCACAAGTTCGAAAATTGCGTAGCGTGATTCGAACATATATTGACTTGTGATTGTGCTATGTTATTCTAGTGACATGTTGTATCTATGTACCCTTTCAAAAAAAATTCCTTTCTTTTTTTTTCTTAAGTTCTTTTACTCGATCGCTCAATTCTGACTTATATATTTCTTTTAAACTCTACGTAAATGTTTATGGCCCTCCCTTTTATCTTCTTAATTTCTGCCAAAAAATGCAATATTGTACCCAAATGCCAAACCTAAAATACTGAAAACTTTAATGCAAATTTCAATGAATTATGAAATAAAGCTTGGTTGTCAATTATTAAAATGATAATTCAATATTGAAAATTGACTAAAACACTAATTTGCAGTGTCAAGAAACAACAAGCATTTTAAGGCTTATTTGGTTTCATGTTAATTTTCATGAACAATAGTTGGTTCCAAATCTACAGAGAGTTGAGGTTATTGCTAACAGTAGTTATGCTCATTGGCAAGCAATTCAAAATGGCCAAACTAACATTTGTATTTCAATGTATATTAACAAATGTTATTAACCATGTGTGGTAAACCGTTTATGGTCACCGACCACCGATTGGTGCTCACTGGCCATTAACATAATTTTTTTTGTTGCATGAGATATTTTTCCAAAGATAAAACACATTCAATTTTAATAAAACATACATGAATTACGAGCCTAGTGCAATTGCTCCTTGTCGGCCATCGTATCCTTGTTTTGTAACACTTAGGAACTTTGATGAATTAGAATCACTAAATTAGAATCACTTAGAAACTCTGATGAATCTAAGCTATAATCCATCACAAGTAGATAAATAAATAAATAAATAAATAAATAAGAAAAGAAATAATATTAACAATAGAGGAGGCTAAGACGTACGGCAATTTAGTACGTAAAAATAAGCATAATTAAATGGTATGGTTGTGAGATTAATACTCAATGTGAGAAATTAAAAGCTATGTGTTAATTCATATTGGAATGTCATTTTCCTTACTTGATTGAATGACCAGGTCATACTAAAAGGTTTTCTTTCGTACTATTATACAAATTTGTTTCTTTCTAGCAAAGAATATTCTTTTAGAACTCTCCTTATATGTTACTACTTTGATTAGTTAATTTTGTTTCTTTCCTTAAAAGCTAGTTTAGGCAAACTAAACACGAATTACTAAAGCATACATTCTTTAGTGTTGTCTTGCACTAACATGTACATTTTGTTAATGTTATATTCTTTATCATTACCTAATTGTATGAATTTGTTGAATGTAGGAAACAAATATTCATGAATATGTTCCTTAGTTTGGAAAAACATAAGTTGCGTACTATTGAATTATTTTTCTTAAGTAAATAGTCTTAGCTTGGCAGGCGCTACTTACTCATCCACGCAAGCACCTCAGATAATGCAATGCTCTAACCACAAAAGTTTGTAGTTCAACCCCCACCCATTTTCCCATGCGGAGTCGTGTACATTGCCTCGTAAAAAAGCAAAGCACGGACGAGCCACATGCAGGGAAACTTGCAAGTGTGATTCTAGCCGGGGACCTCGGTATACTGTTATTTACTACATAGTACTTACTAAAAGGGCATGTTATTTACTACCTAGTTTAGGCAATATAAACAAAAAATGATCATATTACAAATTGGTATAGCAAAATATTATATCAAAAGTTATTCCTTGTTTGATTTTAGAAAATTATCTTACTATTCATTTAAATTAAATATTCCTAAAACATTGTATTTAACTAATGTTCATTCATTTATTTTTTGTCAAATTTGAATACTTAGGAAGGAAATCAACAAACAAATTTACTTTAATTACTATGACTACAGACTATTGTGCCTGATTTCTCCCAACTACACAGCCATCTTTAAAGAATAAGAGAAGAACACTTTGAACCTTCATTACCTTGGATTAATATGAAATATTATGATCATGATTATTGCTTAATTTTTTCGCAAAACTTAAGATAATCTACCAAAGGATTTTCGTTGAATAACTTTGTCAACCACCACAATTTAAATTCAATCTGACTAAGGATTCTTTGTATAGCATCATGTAAGTTACTTTTTTTCTATGAGTAGAAGATAAAAAGTTTGTTTGGATATGTAAAAGTAACAACTTGTTAGTATTATTATCGCATAAAATTGAACAAGGGATAACCGTGTCGCGAAGGCCTACCTTAAGATATTATATCACCTAACTCATAAAGAGATAATATTGGATAAAAGTAATAATATTTGAACACAAACAATGGTGATAATATGGTCAGAAAACACAAATCGATAAAAAAAAGAAACACATAAGATTCCATCCATTCACTCTTTATTTTGATCCCAAAAATATAACAAAATTAATCTAACAAATAAAAGTAATTAAAAGAAAGAAAAAAAAAGAATAAGTAACCTAATTGAGAATGGATTCTTGATCTTTATGGCAATGGTTTCTTCATATTTGGAGAACAAATGAAAGAACAGAGAAATACTATTACTTTTCCATTATTATTCCACTCTCTCTTTTAGGCTGTATTTATAATAGTCAAATACTTGATACCCAAGTTAATATGTATATGAAAAAAAAGATTATCCAATTAGATAGGGAAATTTGCATATCCGTTTGTGCCTATAAATCTGGGAAAATACAAATGTACTCTTTCCTTCTTTTTTATATTTATCTCCACTTCCATATGTGATTTTATATCACCTAAATTTAATAAAACTTTCCTTTCTTTGGTTATAACTTTGGTTATAACCGAACTTTTGTTTTATTTTCTACTCTTTTAAGTCAAAAGGTTTTCCAAGATAGCTAAATCAAATTTGTCTTTAGTTCCCAATGGCATAAGAAACATGTATATTTATAAGATTTACATCCAATTTAGAATATTAGTTTAATAACTTACTATTGGAAAACTTAGGGTGGTTTCTGATACATATGAAAGGAAGGTTTAGATGATCCGCAAGGACAATGTATTTATTGCTTTGCCGAGTAAAAATAAATTATAAATCAAGCATCACATACAATTTATTTTCCATTTCTTTCACAAATTTCCATATTGCTAATGAACATTTAGGTGGACAATTAACTGAATAAGCAAAGAAACAATACGAGTACAACTTAATTAAATATAGAAGAGACCTAAATGTACTGGAATTTGTAATGTGACAATGAGATTAATTAAATAGTGGTGAGAATAATAATCAATCAGAGAAACTAAAATGGAATTTATCAATTCATATTGAAACATCCAATTTTCCTTGCTTGGTTGAACGTCCTACTAAATGGCCTTCTTTCTTTATATCATAACTTCTTTCCTTATATTATAAATCCATTGACTAATTTACTTGTTTCCTTTCAACAAAGAATATTTATTTATAATTTTCCTTTTTTTTCTTTTACATATAGAATAATTGATTTATTTAATTGGCTAACTAAATTCTTTTCTTTTTTGTCAAATATTTGAATTACGCAAATATATTCTATATATAAAATTCAAAGTTTGATCATTTGTATTCTTCATTCTCAAATTCATGTGTGCTAATAATATATACTGATACTGATCTCTATTTAGGAATTCAAGTTGCAACTTAATCCCGTTTCAATACTCTTACATTAATTTCATTCTTCATATAATATGCAAATATAAAATTATTGCTTTCAGACCTTAATTTCACCTTATATCATTATATATGCCTCCATTCCAAACCCTCATATTATTTATTCAATTAAACGTTCCGCCAATCTGTTTCTAGCTTCAGTTCTACATAATGATGGATATTTCACAAGTTATTATTCCTAGTTTAATAATCCACAGATTAGAAGATAGTTTGTTTAACTTGGGAAGGATATCTTTATATATTGAAAGATAATAGAGAAAACGGTGCTAGAATTTCTTTGTTTGGATCATGTTCAACCCTAATTCTTCCCTTATTTTAATTAATCTAATAGTTTATTTTTCATAACTTATCAATTAACACATTGTTATGCTATAAGAAAATAATTTTTTTTTGCGTACATCTGTAGGCATGTCTACAACTTTTCTACTTTATAGAAAGGTCTCTAAAGGTAAATGATAAGGTATCCACATCATTTGTGACAAATGCATGCATACTTATGATATCAAGATTATAGGTTTTCTATGTAAAACATGACAATATCTGTTTATTCAAAAAGTAATGATATTTGCTGAAAGAAGAATATATATCCATATGTGCTGCATGATTTGTCTGTTTTTTTATATCATGCTATCTATTGAAAAAGACATGTTTTCTGATTAGTACATATGACGACATGTGAAAATTTTAGTTGCTAAAAATTATCATTCAACGGATTGTTTCACATATTATTTTTTAATATACTTTATGATTTTGGCAAGGGCAATGATTCAAATATTTCATGTGAGCAAATATGTACCTATACAGTGGCTCTTGAAATTAATCTCTTAGGTAATTGGCAATATTTCTAGTTTAATTTTATTTAATTGACGCTTATTTTTATCCTTAATTGTTATCAGATTGCAAGTTTTAATCATGGTGTGGTTTGTGTTAAGATTCAGCTTCACGCGAAGGATTAATCGCTTATGCCTTCTATTATTAGAATAGTTAAAGGTTTTTGATATCTATGAGAAAAATAAATAATATTCATTTATTTCATATATAATTGTTGATTTTATATTATTTTGATAGAAATAAGTGATTCTTTAGTCGAGGAGGAGATCGCTTATATATTTGATTCTACCCTCAATAGAAAACTGCCAACATGTTTGACAGTAGCAAAAAATTCCTCATACAATGAAAATAAAAAGTAAAAATCTCTCATCTTAACAAATTGATGTCTATATAAATAGAATAAAATGATACGTAACCCATAGCCAAATAAGGATAAAATGAGCCAAACTCATCAAAAACTTCAATAAGACTTGAAAAATAAGAAGAAGATCATCCTTGACAAAACAAGTTAATAGTCTTTTGCTGGCAACCAAATAATGAATAATCATTCACAGGTAAGGTATAAAAAGTAATTTAACAACCTAAGCCCATCCAAAACAAGAAAATGGCTACAACCATCCAAACAGCAATAACTCTAAAACACTCAATAGCAATATCAGACAAATACATATATATAATATTCATATACACATATATAAATAATAACAAAGATAAAATAAAAATAACAAAACACTGGTAAAACCTAAGAGATGAATAGAAAAAAGTAAATAAAACAAAAAATTGGGGAATAAAATTGAATGAAGAATGAATCATTGCTACAACATAAATGAACAAAATAAACTAAATGAAAATAAATGAGCTATTGTAAACATCCTGGCTAAACTTATCAAGCTGATTGAATCTGAATAAAAATCAAACTGAAACTAAAAAGAACGAACCAAATACAATCGTATATGAAAAATAAAGGACTAAGAAACACTTCAAGAATAAAATCAGTCTACGAAGTAAACTAGTTGCGCAATAGAAATGGAGAATCAAACGAATCAATAGAAGAAAAGGGGAAAAACGATACTTAGATCATTATAATTTTTCATATTATTAAAAATGATTTTTTTTCCTTTTTAAAAAATCAATACCAGATTTTACTTTTTTTAATAAATTCTTTGAAATGAACATTGTCGTGCAATTTAAAACTAGGATTTGAAATACAATTAAAACTAAACAATGTAATTATTTATACTAAATTTTTCGAAGTAATACAGATATTATTAAAAGACCTTTAATTTTCGTCAAACTAGATATACAATACGTGATTTTGAAAATAGTGTTAAAAACCTATGATCACAAGCATGGTAAAATAAAGCTACCCCAATAAGATTCGCAATTAAAATCATTATTAGTTACATTAAAATCAAAAATAAGAAGGATATTTAAGAGAATAAACTTTGTGATATGATAGTCATAATATAAAGGCATAATACTTTCCAAGCTGATATTGCTAAAATACGTTTTTATCAATAAAAAAATTCTTCTTCATTAATAATTCTATAGTATTTGATTTCATACGTAAAATTAACCACACACGAAGATTAGCTTTAGGCAACACATTTGTTTTTCTAATAAATTTGATTTAGTTCCCAAAAACATTTTAAAACATTATGAAATGAATTAGAAGTAAATATACTACTATTCTCCCGACATCAAATTATAATATCGTTTCCATTATCTATATTATATACAATTCTAATTTTGAACAAAAGAATGACATAACTGGTTAGAGTTATGGCGCTTTAGACAAAGGTTCTATAGATCATGGGCTTGAGCCCTTGAGACACCATGAGTGAGGTGCTTGAATAAAGTATCTCTCTTATTATCTAAAAAACAAAGTAGAGAAAACTGTAAGAAAGCAATTTCTTCCAATCTAAAACTGAATTCCCAAGGAAAGTTCTCATTTGGTTTACAAACTTTTGTGATTAATTGTTCAAATTACAAATATCATAAAGTTCTCTAAACTCTACTTTAAGTGGAATAGAATATAACTAGCAATCATGCCAAAATGATATGTTATTCCCTGAATGGACCATATTACTAATTCCTAAATTAAAAATATCAAAACCTCTTAAAATATATTTCTAAAAGTGTGATAAATTATTTGTGTTACTATAGGTAAAAATGAGGTTTAGTATAAGAACCTCCATAAAAGTGATCTGACATTATTTCTTTCCAAATTAAGTTATCATTATTAGTTTTGAATTTCCAAAGCCACTTTCCTAGTAAGGCCACATAAAAATTACGTAAATTAGTTATTCAAAACCCTCGCTCATCTTTTGATTTACGTATCATTTCCTAACTAAAGAGACATTTTAGGCTACTACTAGAATTCTCAACACATTATAAAAAGTATCTCCTAATTTTAATTGTTTTTATCAATTACCAATCATTGTGTTTAAATTTAGTTGGCCTGATAAAACACCTAAGATAATCTATGGGGAACTTCATATTTTATAGTTTAGTGCACAAGCAATTTGATTCTCTACCTTGACCAAATCGTTCAGAACTAACACGAAACTTTTATTAAAATTAAACTTTAAGCTAAATAATAATTCCAAAATGTATAAAATACATTTAAGTGCTACAATTTACCTAAGCAAAGGTGATGTAAAGATAAAAGTATAATCCACAAACTGGGGAATGGAGAGTCCTCTATTCATATTCTCATTACTTTGTTGACTAAAATCCCATTTCTAGTGGATAATTGTATAATCGTACAGAAAACATAAGCAACTAAGTTAAATAAAATTTGTGATAATGGATCACCATGCCAAAGTTCTCATTTTGATGGAATTTTATTTCATAATATATAATTTGCCATATTATATGAATTTACATTTTTAAGTATGGACATAATCCAACCTACCTGTAACGACCCGCTATTTTGGACCATTCGCATCCGCACATGTCGGACTTGAATAATTCAAAATAACGAATTGTTAATTTAAATTTGGCAAATCTGAACATATACAGCAAATAAATAATCACAGACAGAGTAATAAATGCAACGGAAACAAAGGTAGTAGTTAATGAAGCTACTATATATATATATAACAGAGTTTTTTTTTTGAACTGGTACTTTATATGTAACAAATCAATAGGACAACATATCCCATGTCAAATAAACGTTCAAAAGCAAGTTTTGAACTTGTGACATCCTGCACCAAGCCGAATCAATTAACCACTTGGACAATGGTGCTTGTCTATATATAATAGAGTTAAATAAGTTACAACATAAGTCTCGAATACCATAGTAAAATACAAGAATCAGAATACATCACTGGAATCAACTGAATATCTGAAAGCTGGATAGATAGCCGGATCTCCAAGTGAAGCTCCAACTCCAAGGGTGAGTCTCAAAAGCTGAACCACTCAGTCTGACCAGAGTGTAAAGCAAAACACAAAACACTCGAGTCAGGATTAACATTCTTATATTAATAAATCCAACTCAAGTGAAATAATAACTAAAATACAAGTAATAACCATCCTCTAAGGATCCGTTAAACTATCTACTATGTAGTAGTGTACGCTAGGTAGATAATGTCTATCAGAATATAAATATCAAAATAGTGTTAAGGCGTTACCATTATCCCCCTTAACACATTTTATATAAGCGTTATAGTCTATACAGCACTGTAAGCTCCACCATAAACTGGTGGGATATCAGAGAGTACTCCATAGGTATAACACAAACCAAATTCGTAGTGGTCGCGTATATAGGGATACAAGTATGACAAGGCACATGAGGCAATACCCAAGGTAGTGAAACTACCGTTTGCCTGATCCGGACTGGTGAAAACGCAACGCCGCAACGATCGCAACACCGCGAAATAACACTCCCAAAGTACGAGGGTGCACCAATCAGTAACAAGTAATGAGTAGTTTACGAAGAAGTGTGTTCGCTCGAGGTGGCTAACCCCATTTGGCCCGACACGGCTCCTGTTTAAGTCATTTCCAATTTGACAAAAGTGTCAAGGCTATCCATTATCGTTCTCTTTCTTCAATCACCACTTACATCATTCCAACCACTTTATTCTGGATCACACTCCGCGTATAGTTATTAAAGTGGTTTTCGGTTTAAACAGAGAGTATGTCCATAACCGATTCCGGTTTCTTTAATAACCTTCGTAATTATTACACCGATTGGTCGTTTAATAAATTTCAAACAAAATCAAATTCAATTTCAATTTCAATTCGTAAACCAATATTTCGTTTGTCTTTCTAAATCAATTTCCAAAATTTACGTTTCACAACTTCCAAATTACCATTTCTAAATCTTATAATTCGATTTCAACTTTTATTTAAACAATTCAAATATTGATTCAAGTTCGCATATCAATTTCATTCCGAAATCATTTAAATTAATCTAATTTAACATTCAAGTCAATTTAAACTCATTTATCGATTTCATTCAATATTCGTTAAGTTACTTTATCATTCAAAACAATTTCTATTAAATTTCCAATTCATTAAATCAATTTCTTAAGTTCAACTTCATTATATCAACTTACAAATTAAAGTCAATTAGATTCGTCAATCAAGTTCTTTAGATTACAAGTCTTATATCTATTCCAATAAATCACATTTATTTCTTGTTAAAAAATTCAATTTCACTTATTTCTTTACTTAGTTACAAATTTCAAAACTCAATTAATAAAGAAGCTAAATTTCACATATTCAAGAAGTTCAATTTCACTTATTAACTTACTTAAATTTTCCAAAGCTTAATTAATAAAGAAATCCAATTTCATTTATTAATGAAGTTCAAATTCACTTATTCAAAGGTTCAATTTTTCTTATCAAAGAATTCAATTTTTATTTAATTATCAAATAATTCAGTCTTATTCAATTATTAAATAATTTAAAAAAAACTTAATTATTAAATAATTTCAAAACTTAATTATTAAATAATTACGAAACTTAATAATTTCAAACTTAATTATAATTTCAAACTTAATTTAATGAATAATTCCAAATTTTATTGTCAAATAATTTATTTCAAAACAACGTTCTTTCAACAACAACTAGGTTAATATTCGTTTCAGATTATTAGATATTAACATTTCCTTTCAATAAAATTCAAATTTCAACTTCATTTCAAAACTTATTTATTCAAATAAAATCTTTATTTTATTTATAAATCAAATTATTGACCAATCGAGTTTCATTTAATTCTCTATCCTATGTCAAAGTTTAATTTGGGTATTTATCATTTCAACCCGATTCCATTTCAATTCAAAGATTAAAGCATAGCAAAGAGAACTTGCAGTGTGATAACTGGGATGATGTCAAAGTAAATAAACAAGCAATAGCAACCATACATAACAATTCAACAATTTATTTATATAATCCCGAAATAAGCGTATTAATTTACATTTGTTATTTATGCAAATTAATATAATTATTTCTAGAATCTACACTATCATTTCATGTAGATTAAAGATTATTCCACTAATTATTTATACGGTTTTTCACTTGTCATTCGTTTTTCAATTCTATACTACAACAATTTATACAACATACATTCAATGGTTCAAGGTGTAGTTAACACTATTTCTACGTGTCAATTTATTCAACATTCAAAGGGTTCATATTATACAAATTTAACAAATCAAATTCAACACATATATCAATTATATTTTTTTGTTAACTACCATATAGCAAATTCAATTGCATATTATTTATCACTTTAAACATTAACAATTAAACGTCCAATGTAAACATCAAACAATCAATCAATTATCAGCCAAACTGTATTATCATTGCATAAATAATTAACAGATAACGGTGTCAGATGTCATAGGTGAACTAATATAGGTAATAACATAAATAACAGTGTAAATAACTAACAACGGCATATTTCAATTGCCGTTTCAACTGAAATCAAATTTAATAAATAAAATAACATTAATCGTGGGTGATTGCTCACCTTTCGAGGCTAGAGAATACAGAAGGTGACACAGATACGGACATTGAATTTGAATTGCGAATCCAAGCAAAGCAAGATCGTCACCAATTTAATGATCAAAGCTGATAAATCGAATTGACGAAACAAATTAGAATCGGATCGATGAGGATAACTCAAAATAGCTCGATAAAATAGAAAATATATAAACTATTATTATCATTGTTCTTAAAGTCGATATTTTAAAAACTTGTATAAACTAACAGATTACCTTAAGATCCATATATAAAAAAAAAATTAAACATATAAATTACCGTTTTAAACAAATATACATTTTTATATTCATTAAACTAAATATGCAAAAATACATGAAACTTTTATATTTGAAAACTAAAATATAACTGCACTAGCAAAACTTATACACTTCACATATATAGATATCTAAACTGACATACAACTAGCCTGTTCCAGAAACTTAGTACACCTCATAAATAATAAAATATATAGACTTGTATACTACGTGTGAAATCA
The DNA here is from genome assembly GCA_030765085.1 of Allium cepa. NCBI lineage: Eukaryota > Viridiplantae > Streptophyta > Magnoliopsida > Asparagales > Amaryllidaceae > Allium > Allium cepa. The sequence goes on along the minus strand of CM060931.1, from coordinate 911,265,750 downwards.
AAATATATGTATAGATCTGACTTTTAAATCAAAAGATATGCAAAACAAAATATTCTATTGTCAAAATATATACTGCGACTATACATCTAACTTTTATAACTAATTAGTATCAATTTGTTTCCATTTAAAGCATACCTTTGTATGACACAGCACGTTAAACAAATATGCTAGCTATATATAACTATACTATATATGATTTACAGAACAAGAGGTAAATTTTTTGCCAAACAAGGCTGAAAATTTATACTTACAAATCATACATATATAACTACTGCGAACCTAGTAACTAGCAAGAATTTCTCAATAATTTCAAAACACATCTATATAAATGTAATATAAACGTAATATATAAGATATAAATAAATCAAGTTATAAAATATCTTCATATATTTTATAAAAAAAAATCAACTGCATATCGACTTGTTTTCCACCAAATGAACAGCTTACAAACAAAACAAAAACCAACTTATAATATAACTATATATATATGCAAATCTATGCACCTACCCAACGCAAGAGAAAGACTCGACAAAAATGGAGGTTCTGGAATCAGGTAAATCGGCTGCACTTGAAGCAAAGGACGGAGGTGGACGGACACAAACGTGACAGGGAAGATGAGATGGCGGTGGTTGGTCATTTGTGTATGGGAACGGGTTTTTGAGGGGGAGGAATGTGGTGGGTGCGGGTTTCGACGTCGGAGTGCGTGGCGAGGAATGGACAAGAAGGTGGCATGATGGACATGTGATGTGCTTGGTGGGAAGACGCGGCCAGAGGAAGGGTCGTGTGGAGGAAGTGGAATAGGGTTTGACCGGTCAGTGGAGAAGTGCTCGGCTGGCCACGGTGGAGGCTGTGGAGGTAGCAGCGGCTTGATGGCGGAGGAGGAAAGAGGCTTCCGGTTGTTGTCATGGCCGAAGTGTGGCTTGGTGGTTGAAGGCCATGAGGAAGATGAGGGTGTGGATGGGAAGGTGGAGATGTTCGGCGACTGGGAAGAGGAAAGTTTGGCCGGAAGAGGGAGGGAAGTTGCGCATGGGTGGAAGGGAAGCACATGGCGTTTGGGTCGGCAAATGTAAGCTCCAACGTGGGTAGCCGACGTGCATGGGAGGAAAGTGTTCACGAAGATAGGAGAGCAGCTATCAAAACTAAGAATGGGAGCAAACCAATACGTAGCTTCAAAGGACAAAATGAAGCTAGTTTATATTATTCTATTTCCAAAGTGAAACAGAAGGAAGCGGAAATGAACCAACTCAAAATATTGAAACTTGCAATAGCAATAACAAAATTAAATTCTCTAGGAAATATAAAAGACGATTTCGAAACCGGTGAGTAAATGAATGGTCACGGGAATTTTTAGAGGTCAATTTTTTTGAAACCGATACGGGAATCTTTCCATAGACTTCGCATTTTTTCGGACTTCAAAATAAAGAATTGAATATACCATGGAGATCAAGACGACGGGACGATCAAAACAGTATACGGGTATCAGTGGTATGATTGAATTATAAAAATTCGAATTTTCTACCAGCGGAAAATGCAGCAAAAACAAAGAAAAATAAGATCGACGGATCTAAAGAAGTCCGAATTTGAAAAAACGAAAAATGACGCCTTACTCCGAAGATGATTTAGAATTTTTCTATGTAAAAATATTTAGGTTTCGAAAATGTTTTATTTTCATCGAATTTTAACTGATTAAATTGAAATAAATTTACGCACAAAAATAAACTTCATATTTTCGTATGAAAATTTACCAGTTGCTATGTTTAACTAGATGCATTCCAAATATCAAATTTATATTTCAAAATTTATTGTTTAAAATTTCACAAAATTTCAATTAATAACGTTATTAAAACCAGTTAAATTTACGGGTCGTTACACTCTCCCCCACTCAAAACTTTTCGTCCCCGAAAAGGAAGTAGGAGAATAGAAACAACCAAAAGAAAATAGACTTGAATTACAAATAACACAATTAATTTAAACCATATAAATTTCAATTGAATAAATTTATATTCAACAATTTGTTTTTAAATTCCAGATTTTCATTAAATTGATTTGATTTCACATTTATTAATGTTCGGTACAAAAAGTTTCTTTCAACTGAAATTCAATTTAAATTCAATTAATTCAAGATACCTCGTTAAGTTGACTTAATTTCAATTTATTAGTTTTCAAAACAATTTTTTTTATTTTATTACATTAATCACATCTATTATTCAATTAATGTATTATTCTTTTTTTTTTCATTAACATTATGTTATTAAAATTTATTTGTATAACATTTATTATACGCACTCTAATTTTATAAAGAAATTTTCATTGTATACTATCCAATTATCCTATATTTATAATTTCTAAAATCATAAATTTGAATGATAATTTGTTATAATCATATTCTATTTAAATTTTCTTTGTTTCAATTTATTATTAAATTTATCCCACTTAATATATCCTATCACATATATTAAGTATATTTACACTGTATAAAACCACTCAAATTTATTTATAAATTCCTTTAACATCATTTTATACTGTATAATATTCAATTACATAGTTAAAAATTTAGGTAAGTTATAAATAATGCAATTGAGTATTATCCAAATAGAATTTTACAATTCAGTTATTCAAGTTAAGTATTTATATAAAAGAATTTGGCTTCATTTATAATTGGAAATCATCCTTTAACAAATTTAAGAATTAATTTCCGATTAGCTTCAAACAACTTAGAGATAAAATACATATATATATATATATATTCATAATATATCAAATCAATTTAGAATCTTCAATATATATTATAAATCAAGTCATGTTTAGAAATTCAAATCAATTTTTCAAACAAAAGTGAGGCAGGGCTACAGAGTAGTCTCTCCACTTCGAAACTCGAAAATGAATGTCGATGATGCGGCCGTCATCATCTAAATTATTTTCCAGCGACAAAAGAGAAGAGCTCTAATTTAAACAGTTAAAATTCTTTGAAACGGTTTCTATTTGAAATATTTAAATAATATGCACATTAAAACTTTAAAACCATAGTTGGAAATCCTCAGATTCTAATTTAAATTCACTTCAAATTCCAATCAAATTTATACCCAAGTTTACAAATTCATTTGTTTATATTATGAAATAGTCAATGGTTTATGAAACAATAAATGAAAATTAAATATTATCATTTCGGACAACAATTCATTAACAAATTAATTTCAGAAAAATTCATACTTGTATAATCGAATAGAATTATTTTATTTACCAAATTTGAAAACAATATCGTGTTAGTTTCTCTGCTCAAGTGTTTTGGAAATCCTATCGATAACGTTGATCAGACGAATCGATCGAAAACCTAAATCAACATTAACAACTCAAACAACACAATATCTAAAACATTTAAATATAAATTTACAAATAGACTATACAAGATTAAATTTTCAAAGCACGGACAGAGATTCAAATTTGATTAATCCAATCAAAGAAAATTTTGATTTGAGAATAAGTTGGAACAAAAGATAAGATGATTATTTAACCGAATAAGGAAATATATAATCTTATATAAATCGCGGGCAACCTTAACCAGGTTAACCGTGACTTCAAGAATTAGATCGATGCAAAATTCCGAGGCAAATCTACATTAAATCGCAAGAAATAGAATTCAGGCATAGCAGGAGATAGATAGCATTGTAAACCGAGGATACAGAAATCTCCGGTAAATCAATGCCTATTATAAAGGAGTTTCACCCCTTTTATAAATCAATTTGAGATTGGCGAGATCACCGACTCATTATAAAGATCATTCGAAGTAGAGTTATGGGATGCTCCAGAATCGAAAGAAGACGAATAGTGAGGGACACGAATGAATTTCGAAACCTAGGGAATGTTCCAAAATTCAAAGTAATCGAGTCAAAGAGAAGAGATTCAAACTCGAATGAAAGTTTTTCTGCAAATATATTTACCCTATACGCTGAGTTTTGCCTAGAGCTACCAAAGCTCTGATATTAACTGTAAGGGCCTGCTATTTTGGACCATCCGCATCCGCACATGTCGGACTTGAATAATTCAAAATACCGAATTGTTAATTTAAATTTGGCAAAGCTGAACATGTACAGTAAATAAATTATCACAGACACAGAGTAATAAATGCAGCGGAAACAAAGATAGTAGTTCATGAAGCTACTATATATATAACAGAGTTAAATAAGCTACAACAGAAGTCTCGAATACAATAGTAAAATACAAGAATCAGAATACATCACTGGAATCAACTGAATATCTGAAAGCTGGATAGATAGCCGGATCTCCAAGTGAAGCTCCAACTCCAAGGGTGGGTCTCAAAAGCTGAACCACTCAGTCTGACCTGAGCGTAAAGCAAAACACAAAAAAACTCGAGTCAGGATTAACATTCTTATATTAATAAAACCAACTCAAGTGAAATAACAACTGAAATACAAGTAACTCAAAGGACGTTGCAATAACCATCCTCTAAGAATCCGTTAAACTATCTACTATGTAGTAGTGTACGCTAGGTAGATAATGTCTATCAGAATATAAATATCAAAATAGTGTTAAGGCATTACCATTATCCCCCTTAACGCATTTTATATAAGCGTTATAGTCTATACATCACTATAAACTCCACCATAAACTGGTGGGATATCAGAGAGTACTCCATAGGTATAACACAAACCAAATTCGTAGTGGTCGCGTATATAGGGATACAAGTATGACAAGGCACATGAGGCAATACCCAAGGTAGTGAAACTACCGTTTGCCTGATCCAGACTGGTGTAAACGCATCGCCGCAACAATCGCAGCACCGCGAAACAACACTCCCAAAGTACGAGGGTGCACCAATCAATAACAAGTAATGAGTAGTTTACGAAGAAGTGTGTTCGCTCGAGGTGGCTAACCCCATTTGTCCCGGCACGGCTCTTGTAACAACCCGCATATTTGTTGATTTTTATATTTAAATATTTTATTTAAATATTTTATCGATACTCGGAATTTAGTCCGAAAAGCTACTTTTTGCATACGGTCGAATTAGGACTCGGGACCACTCCCATTGAGTTTAAAATGCCGTTTGCGACCTTTTTGAGTATAATCTTCGATAAGTTTGGAGAAAGTTGAATTTTGCTACTTTTTGTTTAGGGCTTTGGTTTGGGCTGAGCCCAATAACCCCACTTATGTATTCAGTCCCAACTCCACTTCAACTCCTCATTTACTTCATTTCCAATTCCTAATACTCAAGCTTTAGCAACAATGGTGGGAGAGATGGGAAATTAAAACTCAAGCCCTAGTTTTCTTTTGCAAATCAAGTTCAAGCTCCAAACTAATAGAAGAACCCATTGGTAAGCTTCTCTTCTTCTTCTCCAACTCATTCTCTTATCATTTAAAAAATTCCTAAACCTAATTTTGGGAATGTTCTTCTTTTAAAGCTTAGAATCAAGCTTATTGAGTTGGATTTGAAGAGTGGTTGATTCTCCTTTGCTTTCAAGCTTCTTCTTTATTTTATGTGATTTCAAAGGTGAGATTTTTATCTCTCATCTATGCTTATATTTATCTTCGATTGTTAGGTATGAATTCCTAGCACTTATTCGTGTGCATTTGCTTTTGGTTTGGAATGGTTTTGTGAATATTCCAATTTTGGTGTTTGAAAGCCAAATTCTTAAAACCATAGCTTTGATGTTCAAATGTGTTTTTGGTGATGCAACAAGGAGCTCATAGGGCCGGGTAGTCGATTGGCATAAATCCTTAGTGCCGATGCTCGTACGGTTGCAATTTGGTAGTGATTGGCCATTGTATTCAATGGGCTTTGAAGGGACAGGGAACAGGTTCGGCCGACCGAGCCCTGTGGCCGGTCGACCGACCTGCTACTATGGTCCATAGGCACCTTTCTGTCTCTGGTCCGGTCAAGTGGCTACAGGGCTCAGCCGACCGACTTGCTTCCCGAGACTATTTTGGAACAGGGTCCGGTCGACCGAGCTCTGTAGCCGGCCGACCGACCTGTTGCATTTTTGCCTATTTTTCCTAGTTGCTTGAATTTCCAACTTTAATCGATTCGCGTTGTTTCCTATTTGTTGTTATCATTTATTATGACTTTGATGACCCCTTTTTAGGGATTTTTGAATATCCCTTTCGATGGATTCTTTATCGGTTTCGTTGGATTTTTATTCACACCTTCGTATGTGAATTTTAGTGATTGATTGTTCCTACAATCTTCTTTGTGATTTGTCACTTTAAAAATATAAAGGTTTCTATACTGGTAGTAAATATCAAAACTCTTTCTTCAAATGATTTCAACACTATTTTATAACAAAACTCGTTCTCTCAAACTGATTTCCAATCTATTAGTATATACAAACCTTTACCTCACTCGTATGAAAAATCTAATTAAACGACTTGGTAAAACGAGTGGTATGATACGCTCGCGTTTACTTCATCGGTTAATTCTTGGACTTGTTCGATTTAATCTCTTGTGACAATTTTCTGGTGGAAATCTACAATTTGTTCGTAAATATTTAAGTTAAGCTAGTGGTTATGGGACATGAAGCTAAGCTTATATATTTACAAGCTTACTGTAATTGACACTTCTTGATGATCATGACGATCATTTTTGTGATTTAGACTAGCAATGTGCGATGTCTCTTTGTTTACGAGGGAGACTAAACCCCATTTGTGTGAGTTTCAACTCACATATGTGGGGTAGCGCCCCATGGTCTTCGGGCCGTTCGTGTGTCAAAAATTAATGGCTAGCTACCATGAGACAGCGTCTCGTTCGTGTGATACATATGTTGGTGAGTTTTCATGCTCCCGTTCGTGTGATAGGCCTCCCCCCTATTTTGTGTGATTTCTGGATTTCGTGTGTCGAATTCTGGAACTTTCTTCTTCACCTATTTTTGTGATTTCTATTGATAAGTTTTATCAATTTTTGTGCATAGGTGAATTCGTGTGTCATTGTCTGAATTTCTTGAGATGATTTCTAGAATTTGTGCTTCACCAATTTTCGTGATTTCTATTGATAAGTTTTATCAATATTTGTGCATTGGTGAATTTGTGTGTCATTGACTTTTGTGATCGACATTGATATAATCGTCAATATTTGTGGTTTGATGAACGAAATAAGGAGTATGACATTTTCTTTGATTCTTGTGTAGATTTGGTGATATTGATTAATCTCTTGTTGATTTTCAATTACTTATATATATCACAACTTGGCATTGTGATTATTACGTGTTTAGTCATATCTCTTATTCTATATCATTTCACCTGATATTTATTATTAGACTGATCCGGTTATTATTTTCTTATTAAATAATACTCGGGTCAGACGAGATGTTACAGGTGCTTCAGCTTGACTTCTCACTTGGGATTGATTTCTCTGACTTTTGGCAAACTACTTAGATTAGTAGTTTATTTTGTTGTATACACTTGAGATATAGACTCATAGTTGTATTCTTTTGTATAGCACGTGTTGCTATTCTTTCGTATTATTGTGGATCTTTTTGACCACTACTCTGATATACACTTTCATGTGTTTATTATATATTCATATCTTCTTCCGCCTTTGTGATATGAATTATCTGTGACTGATTTATGTTATGTTTATTTCTGTATTTGTTTCCGAAGATATTATAGCCACTGTGTAGTAGCTTTGAGTTTGTGTCGGTATGTCGGATTTTCTCTTGATAAAGTATTGCATGTTATACTATCTGACATATTGATGCTCGCACAAAGCAATTACACAGATGATCGCTCCTCAACAGCCTTATTCTCCGTGCTAGTTGACAGCATTCACCATAGTGTTCTTGGCTAGCGTGGGTATAGAGGTGGGGCGTCACAGCTTGGTATCAGAGCCAAACTTCGGAACAATATGGAATATTATAGCAAGGATCATCGTCCTAAGTCCATCTTAGGAGTCGTGCTTTAGGATTTAATTCGAGTCTTCGTACCGATTCATCCTATTTTCCTTATGATTCCTTGTTTATCTATCAAGATTGCTTGATATTCAATTTGGTGAATAACCTTTTTCTTCTTCTTCTTTCTTTCTAAAGGAAGAGAAATGTCTAGACCAGACCGCCCCAGAGCCGTACCATGTAGCACTCCGCCCCAGGATGGAGTTTTTATGATTGCTCAACAGCTTCTTGATTTAGTGACAAATGCTCAAGCAGCTGGAGCTAACCCGGAACCTACGCACCCAAAGTCGGGATTTGCACGCTTGTGCAGCGATTACACTAATTCGGGTGGGGAGCCATTCAAAGGTTCCGAAACTATTATTGAAGTACAGGCTTGGCTAAGGTCATGCGATCGAATCTTTTCTCGCATGAATCTTATTGACCTTCACCGAGTTCAGGTGGCCTCTAGTATGCTCCGAGAAAGAGCATTGGACTGGTACAAGCTTCTTATTTCTGAGATTAATGAAGCGGATCTCTCCTGGGAGCAATTCCGGGAACGCTTCGAGTTGAAATTTGTACCAGAAGCAGAGAAAGTGACATTGGCTCGACGATTAATAGACCTTGTTCAAGGTGAGTCCTCCGTGACTGATTATGTCGCCTCCTTCGAGTCGCTTTCTAAATACGGGGTTGAATACATCAACACCCCTTTAAAGAAGAACCAGAGGTTCATCTATGGCTTAAACAAAAATCTTAAGAAGCCATTACTTCTAAAGTTAGAAGTTTCTTTCGACCAACTCATTGATATCGCTCTTCGTCTTGAAGAGGCGGATAGGGAGAATGATGTTGAAGTGGTGGGGTCCAAACCAAGCTTCAACAACAAGAAGAGGCCAAACCAATTCAAAGGTCCTTATCCCAATAAGAAAGGGAGGCAAGCAACTCCTGTTGAAAAGACCTTTTCCTCTACTCAAGGGAAATGCTATAATTGTGGTTCGAAAGACCATTTTGCGAACAAGTGTTCAAAGCCTCGTACTTGTGGCTATTGCAAAAGCCCGGACCATTATATCCATGTGTGTCCCAAACTTCAAAATAGGAAGGAGGGAAAGCTTAATGTTGCTCAAGCCCCTGGCAACACATCTCGTGGCCAAGGTATTTCTCATTCTATTCTGGATGGAATTATTTTATTTCGTGATCATCCTATTCGAGTTCTTTTTGATACGGGTGCGTCCCATTCTTTTATATCAAAAGAACTTGTTGATGCTTTTTCTTTGGATGTTATGTGTTTAATGACTTCTTTGAGAATTGCGAATCCGGTTGGTGGATCCGCAACAATCAGTTTATTGTGCAAAGATGTCGAGATTATTTTGTGTGATTTTCCTTTCCTAACCGATTTGCATGTTATGCGTTATTTAGGCTTTGGAATGATTTTGGGAATGGATTGGCTTAACCGTTATGAAGCTCATATCCTATGTCCTAAGCGGACTATTCATCTTCGACATCCTCAATCTGTTAATCAGGTTTCTGTTATTCTTAAAGATTCGGATTATGCTTTGGTTGCATCTTTATATTCTTTAAACCCTCGTGATGACGATGATGATGATGAGGGTGATATTATTTCTCTTATTCACGTCGTTCGTGAATTTTCTGACATATTCGAGCCCGTTTTAGGATTACCACCTAAGCGAGCAATTGAGTTCAGAATTAATCTCATTCCTGGAGCTTAACCTATCACTCGCCCTCCTTATCATATGCCCAATAAAGAAAACGAGGAGATGCGTAAACAATTATCCGAATTGGAGACGAAGCAATTTATTCGCTCTAGTTCCTCGCCTTGGGGAGCTTTAGCTATTTTCATGAAGAAATCCGATGGTACACTTAGGCTTTGCGTTGACTACCGCAAGCTTAATGATCTTACTATCAAGAATAAATATCCTTTACCTCGGATTGATGATCTATTCGATCAACTTAGTGGTGCTAGAGTCTTTACACAATTAGACTTAGCTACTGGATTTCATCAGCTTCGTATTGCAGAGGATAGCATTCCTTTGACATCGTTCTGTACTCGTTATGGATCTTATGAATGGCTTGTTATGCCATTTGGTCTAACGAATGCTCCGGCTTATTTCGTTGACCTTATGAATCTAGTTTTCAAAGATTTTCTCGACCGGTTTGTTCTCATCTTTATTGATGATATTCTTGTGTATTCTAAAACCGAGGAGAAGCATGAAAAACATCTTCGGATTGTGTTGGAAACTCTTAGGAGTAATCAATTGAAAGCAAAATTTTCTAAATGCCATTTTTGGCAATCTAGTGTGAAGTTTCTCGGTCATATTATATCCGAATCTGGAATTTCAGTAGATCCTTCAAAGATTGAAGCGATTCAAGATTGGAAGAGACCGGAGAATGTGACAGAGATTCGTAGTTTTCTCGGATTAGCGGGTTATTACCATCGGTTCATTAAAGACTTTTCTAAAATTGTCGTCCCTCTTACTGGCTTAACAAAGAAAGGTGTTAAATACAGTTGGTCGGACAAATGTGAAGCTTCTTTTCAAAAATTAGAAGAACTCCTTTCCGATGCTCCTATTATTGTGATTCCCTATGGAAGCCAAGATTTTATTGTTTATACCGATGCTAGTCGCGTTGGTTTGGGTGTCGTTCTTATGCAAAGAGAACGTGTTATTGCTTATGCTTCCAGGCAATTGAAGCCTGCTGAGACTAGATACGCCACTCATGATTTAGAGCTCGTGGCTATTATTTTTGCTCTTCGGATTTGGCGTCATTATCTTTTAGGAGAGAAATTTGTTCTTTATACCGATCATAAATCCTTGAAGTATTTATTCTCTCAAAAGGAATTTAATTTGCGTCAACAGCGTTGGCTCGAATTTCTTGCACCATATGATCTTGATATTCTTTATACTCCCGGTAAGGGTAATCGTGTCGCCGATGCCCTTAGCCGTAAACAACAAGCTGTTGTTTCTATGACGATATCCGAATGGAACGATCTCGAGATTTTATCCACTTGCGAATTTCGAGACCATGTTTCCTATTTATGTTCATCTCTTGTTTTATGTAGCCTTGAGGCTCATCCTTCTCTTTTAGACCGCATTCTTGAAGCTCAAAGGCTAGATCCTGAATTGGCTCCTCTTGGCTAAAATATTAAGGATAAAATTGATATTGAAGGTTTAAAAGACTATGATATTGATTCTCGTGGCGGCATTCAAAAATTTGGTAGACTTATCGTACCAAATACTGGTGATCTTTGTAAAGATATTTTAGAAGATTCCCATTGTTCTAAATTCACCATTCATCCCGGTAGTAGTAAAATGTACACAGATATGAGACGACTTTATTATTGGGAGGGAATGAAATCTGATATTGCTAACTTTCTTAAGTGTTGCATGACTTGCCAACTTGTCAAGGCCGAACATCAAAGGCCTGGTCGGTTATTGCAACCTTTAGAAATTCCAATTTGGAAGTGGGACCAAATTTCCATGGATTTTATAGACGGCCTTCCCCGTTCTCGTTCGGTCATGATAGTTTATGGGTGATCATTGATAGGCTTACTGAATCCGCCCATTTTATTCCCGTTCGGTCCAATCGAACCGTTCCACTTTTGGCCAAACTCTTTGTTAAAGAGATTGTTAAATTACATGGAGTTCCTACTTCTATAGTTAGTGATCGTGATCTATTGTTTACTAGTGGATTTTGGAAGAGTCTTCAAAAAGCTTTGGGAACGAAGCTTAATTTTAGCACCGCTTATCATCCCCAGTCCGATGGACAAACCGAGCGTGTGAATAAAACTCTTGAAGATCTTCTTCGTGCTGGTGTGCTTGATTTCGGTGGAAGTTGGGAAGATCATATTTCACTTGTTGAATTCTCCTATAATAATAGCTTCCAATCTAGTATTGGTATGGCACCTTTCGAGGCACTCTATGGAAGGCCATGCCGATCTCCTTCTTGTTGGCTTGAGGCCGGTGTGAAGCTGGTTTTAGGTCCAGACTTTATTCGTGATTCCACAGAAAAGATTGAACTTATTCGACATAGGATGAAAGAAGCCCAGAGTAGACAAAAATCCTATGCCGATAACCGAAGAAGGAAGTTAGAATTTTCTGTGGGAGATCTTGTGTTCATTCGTGTTTCACCTATGAAGGGTGTTGTACGTTTCAGTCGATCAGGAAAATTAGCACCTCGATATATTGGGCCATTTCCTATCACTGAACGTATTGGTTCCATGGCTTATCGCCTTTTATTACCGGCTCAGTTTTCTGCTATGCATGACGTGTTTCATGTTTTTCAATTGCGGAAATGTCTTCGAGATTTCGATTCTATTCTTGAGCCCAGTGTTGTGGAAGAGATTGAAGTTTCACCGAATTTAACTTATGGGCAGCATCCTGTTCGAATTATTGCTTCGGAGGTCAAACGTCTTCGAAATAAAGATGTTCCGCCTGTGAAAGTTCAATGGTCTTCAAATCCTAAGAATTGTTCTTGGGAATCTAGAGAGTTCATCGAGCGAACACATCCGGACTTACTTTCTCGTGCTCTTTGAGGTGAACTTCTTATTTCAAACTTCTTTTGTGTTGAATATGCTTTTATGGTTGTTACTATATATCTTCTTCTTAAATATTGCGAGGACACAATTTCTTTAAGGAGGGGAGTCTGTAACAACCCGCATATTTGTTGATTTTTATATTTAAATATTTTATTTAAATATTTTATCGATACTCGGAATTTAGTCCGAAAAGCTACTTTTTTCATACGGTCGAATTAGGACTCGGGACCACTCCCATTGAGTTTAAAATGCCGTTTGCGACCTTTTTGAGTATAAGCTTCGATAAGTTTGGAGAAAGTTGAATTTTGCTACATTTTGCTTAGGGCTTTGGTTTGGGCTGAGCCCAATAACCCCACTTATGTATTCAGTCCCAACTCCACTTCAACTCCTCATTTACTTCATTTCCAATACCTAATACTCAAGCTTTAGTAACAATGGTGGAAGAGATGGGAAATTAAAACTCAAGCCCTAGTTTTCTTTTGCAAATCAAGTTCTAGCTCCAAACTAAAAGAAGAACCCATTGGTAAGTTTCTCTTCTTCTTCTCCAACTCATTCTCCTATCATTTCAGAAATTCCTAAACCTAATTTTGGGAATGTTCTTCTTTTAAAGCTTAGAATCAAGCTTATTGAGTTGGATTTAAAGAGTGATTGATTCTCCTTTGCTTTCAAGCTTCTTCTTTATTTTGTGTGATTTCAAAGGTGAGATTTTTATCTCACATCTATGCTTATATTTATCTTCGATTGTTAGGTATGAATTCCTAGCACTTATTCGTGTGCATTTGCTTTTGGTTTGGAATGGTTTTGTGAATATTCCAATTTTGGTGTTTGAAAGCCAAATTCTTAAAAACCATAGCTTTGATGTTCAAATGTGTTTTTGGTGATGCAACAAGGAGCTCATAGGGCCGGGTAGTCGATTGGCATAAATCCTTAGTGCCGATGCTCGTACGGTTGCAATTTGGTAGTGATTGGCCATTGTATTCAATGGGCTTTGAAGGGACAGGGAACAGGTTCGGCTGACCGAGCCCTGTGGTCGATCGGACGACCTGCTACTATGGTGCATAGGCACCTTTCTGTCTCTGGTCCGGTCGACTGGCTACAGGGCTCAACCGACCGACCTGCTTCCCGAGACTACTTTGGAACAGGGTTCGGTCGACCGAGCTATGTAGCCGGCCGACCGACCTGTTGCATTTTTGCCTATTTTGCCTAGTTGCTTGAATTTCTAACTTTAATCGATTCGCGTTGTTTCCTATTTGTTGTTATCATTTATTATGAATTTGATGACCCCTTTTTAGGGATTTTTGAATATCCCTTTCGATGGATTCTTTATCGGTTTCGTTGGATTTTTATTCACACTATGTGAATTTTAGTGATTGATTGTTCCTACAATCTTCTTTGTGATTTTTCACTTTAAAAATATAAAGATTTCTATACTAGTAGTAAATATCAAAACTCTTTCTTCAAATGATTTCAACACTATTTTATAACAAAACTCGTTCTCTCAAACTGATTTCCAATCTATTAGTAAATACAAACCTTTACCTCACTCGTATAAGAAATCTAATTAAATGACTTGGTAAAATGAGTGGTATGGTACGCTCGCGTTTACTTCGTCGGTTAATTCTTGGAATTGTTCGATTGAATCTCTTGTGACAATTTTCTGGTGGAAATCTACAATTTGTTCGTAAATATTTAAGTTAAGCTAGTGGTTATGGGACATGAAGCTAAGCTCATATATTTACTAGCTTACTGTAATTGACACTTCTTGATGATCATGACGATCATTTTTGTGATTTAGACTAGCAATATGCGATGTCTCTTTGTCCGCGAGGGAGACTAAACCCCGTTTGTGTGAGTTTCAACTCACATATGTGGGGTAGCGCCCCATGGTCTTCGCGCCGTCCGTGTGTCAAAAATTAATGGCTAGCTACCATGAGATAGCCTCTCGTTCGTGTGATACATATGTTGGTGAGTTTTCATGCTCCCGTTCGTGTGATAGGCCTCCCCCCTATTTTGTGTGATTTTTGGATTTCGTGTGTTGAATTCTGGAACTTTCTTCTTCACATATTTTTGTGATTTCTATTGATAAGTTTTATCAATTTTTGTGCATAGGTGAATTCGTGTGTCATTGTCTGAATTTCTTGAGATGATTTCTAGAATTTGTGCTTCAGCAATTTTCGTGATTTCTATTGATAAGTTTTATCAATATTTGTGCGTTGGTGAATTTGTGTGTCATTGACTTTTGTGATTGACATTGATATAGCTATCAATATTTATGGTTTGATGAACAAAATAAGGAGTATGACATTTTCTTTGATTCTTGTGTAGATTTGGTGATATTGATTAATCTCTTGTTGATTTTCAATTACTTATATATATCACAGCTTGGCATTGTGATTATTATGTGTTTAGTCATATCTCTTATTCTATATCATTTCACCTGATATTTATTATTAGACTGATCCGGTTATTATTTTCTTATTAAATAATACTCGGGTCAGACCGAGATGTTACAGGTGCTTCAGCTTGACTTCTCACTTGGGATTGATTTCTCTGACTTTTGGCAAACTACTTAGATTAGTAGTTTATTTTGTTGTATACACTTGAGATATAGACTCATAGTTGTATTCTTTTGTATAGCACGTGTTGCTATTCTTTCGTATTATTGTGGATCTTTTTGACCACTGCTCTGATATACACTTCCATGTGTTTATTATATATTCATATCTTCTTCCGCCTTTGTGATATGAATTATCTGTGACTGATTTATGTTATGTTTATTTCTGTATTTGTTTCCGAAGATATTATAGCCACTGTGTAGTAGCTTTGAGTTTGTGTCGGTATGTCAGATTTTCTCTTGATAAAGTATTGCATGTTATACTATCTGACATATTGATGCTCGCACAAAGCAATTACACGGATGGTCGCTCCTCAACAGCGTTATTCTCCGTGCTAGTTGACAGCATTCACCGTAGTGTTCTTGGCTAGCGTGGGTATAGAGGTGGGGCGTCACAGCTCCTGTTTAAGTCATTTCCAATTTAACACAAGTGTCAAGGCTATCCATAACCGACTTCGCGTATAGTTATTAAAGTGGTTTTCGGTTTAGATATAGAGTATGTCCATAACCGGTTCCGGTTTCTTTAATAATCTTCGTAATTATTACACCGATTGGTCATTTAATAAATTTCAAACAAAATCAAATTCAATTTCAATTCGTAAACCAATATTTCATTTGTCTTTCTAAATCAATTTCCAAAATTTACGTTTCACAACTTCCAAATTACCATTTCAAAATCTTATAATTCGATTTCAACTTGTATTTAAACAATTCAAATATGGATTCAAGTTCGCATATAAATTTCATTCCGAAATCATAAGTTCAAACAACGTTCTTTCAACAACAACTAGGTTAATATTTGTTTCAGATTATTAGATATTAACATTTCCTTTCAATAAAATTCAAATTTCAACTTCATTTCAAAACCTTATTATTTATTCAAATAAAACCTTTATTTTATTTATAAATCAAATTATTGACCAATCGGCTTTTATTAATTCTCTATCCTAGGTCAACGTTTAATTTGGGTATTTATCATTTCAATCCGATCCCATTTCAATTCAAAGATCAAAGCATAACAAATGGAACTTGCAGTGTGATAACTGGGATGATGTCAAAGTAAATAAATAAGAAATAGCAACCATACTTAACAATTCAACAATTTATTTAAATAATCCCAAAATAATCGTATTAATTTACATTTGTTTTTTATGCAAACTAATATAATTATTTCTAGAATCTACACTATCATTTTATGTAGATTAAAGATTATTCCACTAATTATTTATACGGTTTTTCACTTGTCATTTATTTTTCAATTCTATACTACAACAATTTATACAACATACATTCAATGGTTTAAGGTGTAGTTAACACTATTTCTACGTGTCAATTTATTCAACATTCAAAGGGTTCATATTATACAAATTTAACAAATCAAATTCAACACATATATCAATTTTATTCTTTTGTTAACTATCCTATAGCAAATTCAATTGCATATTATTTATCACTTTAAACATTAACAATTAAACGTCCAATGTAAACATCAAACAATCAATCAATTATCAGCCAAACTGTATTATCATTGCATAAATAATTAACAGATAACAGTGTTTGATGTCACAAGTGAACTGATACAGGTAATAACATAAATAACAGTGTAAATAACTAACAGCGGCATATTTCAATTGTCGTTTCAATTGAAATCAAAATTAATAAATAAAAGAACATTAATCTTGAGTGATTTCTCACCTTTCGATGCTAGAGAATACAGAAGGTGACACGGATACAGACACTGAATTTTAATTGTGAATCCAAGCAAAGAAAGATCGGCACAAATTTAATGGTCAAAGCTGATAAATCAAAATTGACGAAACTAATTAGGATCGTATCGATGAGGATAGCTCAAAATAGCTCGATAAAATAGAAAATATATAAACTATTATTATTATTATTCTTAAAGTCGATATTTTTAAAACTTGTATAAACTAACAGATTATACTTTAAGATCCATATATAAAAAACATTTAAACATATAAATGACTGTTTTAAACAAATATACACTTTTATATTCATTAAACTAAATATGCTAAAATAACATAAAACTTTTATATTTGAAAACTTACATATAACTGCACTAACAAAACTTATATACTTCACATATATAAATATCTAAATTGACATACAGCTAGCCTGTTCCATAAACTTAGTGCACCTCATAAATAATAAAATATACAGACTTGTATACTATGTGTGAAATCAAAATATATGTATAGATTTGACTTTTAAATCAAAAGATATGCAAAACAAAATATTATATTGTCAAAATATATACTGCGACTATACATCTAACTTTTATAACTAATTAGTATCAATTTGTTGCCATTTAAAGCATACCTTCATATGACACAGCAGGTTAAACAAATATGCTAGCTATATATAACTATACTATATATAATTTACATAACAAGAGGTAAATTTGTTGCCAAACAAGGCTGAAATTTATACTTACAAATCATACATATATAACTACTGCGAACCTAGTAACTAGCAAGAATTTCTCGATAATTTCAAAACACACCTACATAAATGTATTATAAACGTAATACATAAGATATAAATAAATCAAGTTATAAAATATCTTCACATATTTTATAAAAAAAATCAACTGCATACCCACTTGTTTTCTACCAAATGAACAGCTTACAAACAAAACAAAAACCAACTTATAATATAACTATATATATGCAAATCTATGCACCTACCTAACGCAAGAGAAAGACGTGACAAAAATGGAGGTTCTGGAATCAGGTAAATTGGCTGCACTTGAAGCAAAGGACGGAGGTGGACAGACACAGACGTGACAGGGAAGATGATGGCAGTGGTTGGTCATTTGTGTATGCGCACGGGTGTTTGAGGGGGAGGAGTGTGGCGGGTGCGGGTTTCGACGTCGGAGTGCGTGGCGAGGAATGGACGAGAAGGTGGCATGATGGACATGTGATGTGCATGGTGGGAAGACGCGGCCAGAGGAAAGGTCTTGTGGAGGAAGTGGAATCGGGTTTGACCGGTCAGTGGAGGAGTGCTCGGCTGGTCACGGTGGAGGTTGTGGAGGTAGCAGCGGCTTGACAGCGGAGGAGGAAGGAGGCTTCCGGTTGTTGTCATGGCCGAAGTGTGGCTTGGTGGTTGAAGGCCATGAGGAAGATGAGTGTGTGGAGCGGAAGGTGGAGATGCTCGGCGACTAGGAAGAGGAAAGTTTGGCCGGAAGAGGGAGGGAAGTTGCGCATGGATGGAAGGGAAGCACATGGCATTTGGGTCGGCAAATGTAAGCTCCAAGGTGGGTAGCCGACGTTCATGGGAGGAAAGTGTTCACGAAGATAGGAGAGCAACTATCTAAATCTAAAATGGGAGCAAACCAATACGTAGCTTCAAAGGACAAAATGAAGCTAGTTTATATTATTCTATTTCCAAAGTGAAACAGAAGGAAGCGGAAATGAACCAACTCAAAATATTGAAACTTGAAGTAGCAATAACAAAATTAAATTCTCTAGGAAATATAAAAGACGATTTCGAAACCGGTGAGTAAATGAATGGTCACGAGAATTTTTAGAGAACAAATTTTTTGAAACCGATACGGGAATCGTTCCGTAGACTTCGTCATTTTTCGGACATCAAAATACAGAATTGAATATACCATGGAGATCAGGACGACGGGACGATCAAAACGGTGTATGGGTATCAGTGTTACGATTGAATTATAAAAATTCAAATTTTCTACCAGCGGAAAATGCAGTAAAAACGTAGAAAAATAAGATCAACGGAACTAAAGAAGTCCGAATTTGGAAAAACGAAAAATGGCATCTTACTCAGAAGATGTTTTAGAATTTGCTATGTAAAAATATTTAGGTTTCGAAAACGTTTTATTTTCATCGAATTTTAACTGATTAAATTGAAATAAATTTACGCACGAAAATAAACTTCATATTTTCGGATGAAAATTTACCAATTGCTATGTTTAACTAGACGCAATCCAAATGTCAAATATATATTTCAAAATTTATTGTTTAAAATTTTACAAAATTTCGATTAATAATGTTATTAAACGAGTTGAATTTACGGGTCATTACACTACCCATCTAATACTAAAGTCCCTAGGCAGTGATAAATCATTAGGAAAATCCCAATCAATTGAATCAAATGTTTTGGCAAATATAATTTTAAAAGTAAGCAAATAATATTATTTTTACAACTATAATTAATAATTTCTCGAACTACCACTACACCATCAATATAATTCCAACCCCTGATAAATTAAGTTTGCGTAATGGTAATTAATTCAATCATTTTACTATTTATTGTATGGGCTAAAACCTTAGATATAACTCTTGAACTATATAGCATTTCACTTCAAACCGATTCCAAAACGTAGACTTGTATACTAGTTTTGAAGTGGCATTCGGTAAGTAAAACATTTAATCATCCCAGACTCTTCTAAACTAAATCGATGAATTTTCGCTAAACTCAATTTCAGTTCTTTTAGGAGTAAGCGTACATAATATAATGGAGTTCTCCTTAGGGATTTTGTATATATGCAACTCTTAAAGCTAGATACATTTCACACCAATGATTCCTCCTCGGGGGATATCAACCCGTACAAAGCCATGAGACTTTCATACACTTTGTAAGTTAAATAGTCAAGTTTGATTAGTTTCCTAAATCATCTACCTAGTTCCAAACATATCAGTTATGCAAATCAAGTTTCGTATATTTAACACATTTTCAACCTTTTCAACTTACCATCCCTGATCAAGAGTGAAGCCAGTAGGTTAGAGCACTCTTGCGTCTAAACCCTACTCGAATACCACTCTTATAGATAGAAAAGTCTACTTCATCTTCTTTTAGTGTTAAGTGTAGTTAATTCATTACATAAACACGTAAACAAACAAACACGATTAAGCCACTTAAGCATCTCCTAAACCTCTTTTATAAAACATTTATTTATAAATTAAAACTATTTAAAAATTAAATATATACATATATATACTAATTTATTTATAAGATAAGATATTTAATAAAATAGCATAAAAGATATTATATAACATAAGCTTATGTTACCTTAATAAAATAATTAACTAGCTTTCAAATACTATATATAATTAAAATATGCTTTAAAATACTTATGATAGGGTTTAAAACATTTACTTAAATTATTACTTAAAATATCTAATTTATAATCTTTTAAAAACTTGAAAAGGTATGTTTTCTTTTATATAAATATAAATCTTTCATTTTAATAATTTATAATTAATTATTAAAAATGTATAAAAATTCTAGACCACTTGTAAAATACTCTAATATAATTCATGAAAGGCTACTAAAAAGATCGAAGTGATTTAAAAGTCGTTTCAAAACAAGTTAAAATCGTAAATAAAAACTATAGCATTTACAGATTGTTGTAAAAAGCAATTCAGAGATACTACAACTTTTTAAAATTCCTACGGTTGATTATTATAAAAGAGTATGAACTGGGGCAATTTTGATTACTCAAAAGTTCTGCCATTTTTCGATACGCAAACAATCTTTTTAACATCCAATCTTTTACTGCAGCTAATATACACAATATAAATTAATACTGTGGCAAGAAACCCCTAAGCGCTCTTTGCAAATATTAATAGAAAATGCCAATTACAAGGCATTTTCTAAGTGCTTCAGTAGCGACTATTACTTTCAAACCACTTCCAAATCAGGTTTGATTCTGATAAAAGCCCAAGCAAACCCTATTTGCTTTATTTCAAGGGTATGTAACAATTAATAGAAAGTCATACAAATCTAAATCCATCAATTATATATGTCATTTGCTTTCTAAAGCATGATAACTCGCCCTTCAACAAGAAAACAACCAAGTACAAGCTTCTACTTCGTACCATAACCTTGCAGCACCCAAACTTCCTACCTTCTTCCCTTTTGCTTATGGGCCGGGCTATTTTGCCTTCCCAATGCTCATGGTCTATGGTGGTGAGGAGTGCCGTGTTCCAGATATTCAAGCTTTGAGTTGATGGATGGTGCCGCTATGATGTTGTAAGAGTTATACTTGAGTTTGAGGAGTTTTTAATTAATTTGTTCTTAGGAAATTATGAAGAGAGAAGTACTGAAGTGCTACTTTATCTAAAATTGTAAAAGTGATTTCAAGATGTATTTGCCCACTTATGTAGGCTTGAAGGGGTGAACCCTCCTCCCCTTACCTCATATAGCCGACCAAGAGCACTCCCCCCTCCTTGTGCCTCCATGTGCTCACCTTCACACATCACAAGCCAAAACAAATATCCCCTCTCAAAATCCCATTTACTTCTAGAAATTTTTTTAGTAAACATAATTAGTGTAAATATTTTTTAGTTATTAATAACCTCATATGTTATTTATACAAGTACACAAAGTTCCAACAACTTGTTTTGACTAAAAGATGTTTATCAATAAAATGATTTTTGGTCAAATTATCGATATTTCTTCAAAATATTTATTTTTAAACACAAATTTCAAAAACAAAAAATTTTACCATCATTAGTCATTCATAAAAGGAGTTTAACAAGGTTATAAAATCACATTTATAACACTTAACCATATTTTAGAAAAAATGATATTCGAAGACGAAGTATTCGAAATTAGGAGCAACTACGAAAGCCATGTCTATGAAACTTCATTGTTCCAACCCACTATAGTATAAAGGTCACATGCCTCATCACACTTCAAATCCCTAACATGTATCAGACAAAAAGAACCAGATGACAAATTCTCAACTGAATCATCTCTATCTCTAACCTTTCCAATTCCAAATCTTCATATGTTTTCTAATTCAGCTCGCACTATATACTCTTGCCGACAACAACATTACTCCCATTTTGAACTAGGGGTTGAACAACATCCCATATCCCTTGTTTCTCTAAACCATGTATTTCCCAAATTGTTTGCATTCCACGTTTCATTTAGAAACATGTACATGTTGGTGATTAGTCTATATTATATCTGAATACATATAACCCATATTAATTCAATTGAGAAACAAGTATATGAACTAACAAGGGAAGGCATACCTGATTCCATCGATTCTCAATTGATGTGAAAATTAATTTGGATTAGATTTTCCAAATTGACACAAGCTTATATCTACAAATTCTCTTTAGAAGAGGGTAGAGAGAATATGATAAAACATGTGTAATTTGGAGACCATAACCTTATATATATATATATATATATATATATATATATATATATAGTGTGTGAATTTTTTTAGTTTGGCCCTTCAACAAACTAAAATAGTCACTTTGGTATCCACACGTTATAATTCTTCAAGACGAATATACCCCTTAAGTCTTAATACGTTTATTCCAAAAATAGATCACGTAATTAGATTTAATTACAAGATATCTCACACATTCAAACATTAAAATATGGGGCCCCATTATGTTAAATTATTCCAACAATCTCCCCCGGGACACATATGTAACTTTATAGAATGTATTCAACTTTATGAGCTCTTAAATAGCTAACTTGATAGTATGGTATATTCAAAACAATCTCGTCCACTGATTGCGTTAATATAGAACCAAAGTGGCTTTCATTACTGTTTTTGTAACTAAACCCATCGATGGTCATAGATACCAATACAATCAACGAAATAGATCAATCATGTAAGTGCAGCATGGAAATTACATAAAATGTGATCTTTATATGTCTATTTCCAACTAGTCCTACTTTACTTTAATGAGACCAAAATTCCAAATAATATATGTAAATAATTAAAGCGCAAAAGAAAACTTTATTTCTGATCATAAACCAAAGCATGTCCATAATCAAAATATAGAGTAGTGTCACAAAATAAGTGACTAAGTACAAACTCCCCCTAGTGGTACTCCTTTTGTAAGCGGATCCGCTAGAATGGAATTTGTCCTAATATGCTCTATGAATATTAACCCACTCTGCACTCTCTCCTTTACAACTAGAAACTTGATGTCGACTTGCTTGAGCTTTTATTGTTATTAGAATATAATACTGCAGATCTATTGTCATAATATAACTTTAATGGTCTTTCAATATTATCAATAATGTACAGCCCAGTGACAAAATTCCACATCCATTTCGCATGATTAGATGCCTCATAACATGCCACAAACTCTACTTCCATGGTGGAAGAAGCTATGAGCATTTGTTTAATGCTTTTCCATGATATAGCCCCTCTACTTGATAGAAATATGTATCCTGAAGTGGATTTTCTGCTATCCGAGCATCGGGCAAAATGAGAATCAGAATACCCAATGATCTCCAACTGATTTGATCTTCTATATGTAAGCATATAGTTCTTTGTTCTCTGAAAATATCTCATAACCCTTTTTGCTACTTTCCAATGATCCATTATAGGTTTACTAAGATACCTACCCAACATTCCTAAAATATATGCAATTTCCGGACGCGTACATACTTGAGCGTACATTATACTCTTTATAGCAGATGCATAAGGGAACTTTTGCATTTCTTTAGCTTCAAAGATGTTATTTGGGAATTGTTTGAGACAAAATTTATCTCCTTTAGTGACAGGGGTATCGCCCATTTTACAATCTTGCATGCCAAACCTTTTATGCACTGTTTCTATATAGTTCTTTTGTGACAATCCAAGAGTAGCCCATGAGCGATCACGATATATTTGGATTCCTAATACAAAAGAAGCATCCCCAAGATCATTTATTTCAAAATTATCTGAAAGAAATCTCTTGGTTTCGTGCAAAATATGTAAATTATTATAGGGAAGCAATATATCATCAACATATAAAATCAAAAATATGAATTTTCTCACACTGAACTTGTGAAACACACAGTTATCAATTATGTTTGCCTTGAAACCAAATGAGGTAACTACTTTATAAAACTTGTGGTAGCATTGACAAGAGGTTGTTTGAGCCTATAAACAGATTGTTTTTAGTTTGCAAACCATATTACTTGGATCTCCAAACAAAAAGTTTTTCGGTTTTAGCATATAAATTGTTTCCTTAATGTCTCCATTGAGAAACGCAGTTTTAACATCCATTTTATTTAACTTAAGGCTAAAATGCGCAACAAGCGTCTATATTATTCTAAAAGAGTCTTTTGATGAAACTGGAGAGAAAGTCTCTTTAAAATCGATGCCTTCCTTCTGAGTAAAACTTTTTGCTACAAGACGAGCCTTATATCTTTCTACATACCTTTTGCATCCCTCTTGGTTTTAAATATCCATTTACAACCAATGGGTTTCTTACCTTTGGTTAAAGAGACAAGATCCCAAAATTTATTGTCTTGCATTAATTTATACTCTTTGTTCATAGCTCGAATCCACTTTTGAAATTTAGCATCTTGCATGGCTTGGTGAAAGTTGATAGGAACATCTTCAACCAATCCACTATTATACTCTATTTCTTGAAGAAATACTACATAATCATATGGAATGGTATCTTTCCTCTCTCTAGTGGATCTCCTTAGTGACAATTCATTTTGAGATTGTTGAGTTTGTTCTTGTTGAATATTGTCCTCATCTTGAAGAGGGTTTTCTTCAATATTGTTTTGTTGTGGTTTCTGTAACAACCCAGAATTCCTGTCATTTGAAATTAGTATATTTAATTGATTTTTAATATTAACAAGTAAAATTTGTAAGTCAAATAATTTTTTTTCGAATATCTAGATTTAATTGGACAATTAAATCGATAATTTAATATTTGAAATTACATAAATAATTGGAAATTGGGTTTAAAGTGATTAAAATTGATCTGTAAAGTTGTATTAAATCATATTGGAGTTGGAATGATGTTATAGAACTTTTAAAATTGAATTTAAAGTTAATTTGTGGAAATTGAATATTTTAATATGTAATTGACGAGTAAAAATAGCCATTTTTCAAACAGTCTCGGATTTCGACGGAACCAGTTTCATCGGATCCTTAATGTTATACTATTATAAGATTTCAAATCTCGTGTCAATCGGATTTACGGTTTGTCCGGGGCAGGCCAAAACGCATAGAAATTAGTTTAACCGATTTAATTTAAATTTGATCGTTTATTTCCGTAACTCGGACATATGATCAAATTAGCTTCCGAAACATGTTCCGTTGTGTCTGGAACACGGGTTAAACCCTAGAAACGTCAGTCGGCACGCTTCATTTGGAGTTTGAAAAATTGGAGATGAACAGTGTTTCGTCAAATTTTCAATAAAAGGACGTTGTTTTTTTCCATTTGCAAACAAATCTGGCTAGGGTTTACAGCCTGCCCTAAATTTTTCAATGGCCGATATATTCCAAATTCTTCCTTTAATCTCTTCTAATCTATGCATTAATTCGAGAAACTTCCAACTAGAAAAAGATAGAGCTTGGCGAGATCTTTACATCCATACGGCTTTGATCATCATCGGAGCGACGTGGTGGTGGAATTTTGTCGTGAAGTCAGGCCATTCAATCGCGTTTTTCGAGATCCACGCGAAGCCGAGTTCGTCGACGCTGCGGCCGTACGTGGGGGCGGAGGTGAACTTTCGTTTGGATATTGCCGATCGATGTATATGCTAGCGAGGAGGAACAATAATTCGCGTAAATATGGCCGTCGTGGGTTTACTCGCGTTCGAAACTGGGAGGAGGGAGAAGAAAGAAGTAGCGGCCATGATCTAGGGTGATGAAAACGCACGGCCCAATTAAAAATAGAAAACAAAATTGAAATTAAATATATATTAATTTGTATAATCTTTAAAACTCTGTAACTTGTTCATACGAGGTTAAAAATTGACGAAACAACTTGCGTTGGAATCGTATGGACGAATTCTATGCGATGGAGCTGGATTAGGATTGATTAGAGCTAGTGTGAATTTTGGGTAAAATTAAACGCGTGTTTAGTTTTATCGAAATAAAATGCTGAAACTGCTATTGGAAGCAAGGTGAGAACTTCTCACTCAATCGAATTGTGTTTCGAATTAAATTTTAAATAGTTAGATTTAAAATTGCTTGATTTTGTTGATTGTATGCTTGGATGATAAATTATTATATGTTGTATTGAAATAGACCCTGTATGCCGTATATTAAACGGAGGTTAGTTTATATAAACACATATACCGCGATATTCCACCTTGAAGTGGAATTGGTATTAAATATGTACTTGGAGTTGATTTCACGCATTATATAGCAGATGAGACCCTATTGCGCCGCATAATAGCGGACGATATTTTATATAAATCCATGTACCGCGATATCCCGTCTTGAAAGGGGTTGGTATTGTGCTAACATTTGTGGATGCAGGGAAACAGGTTGAAGGGATTCAACTGGATTTCTCAAATAATTGAATTTGTTTCAATGTTGTATGTTGATTATTTATAATCTCTGTGTGATTATATTTGTGATTGAAATCGTTGAAGGCTAAAATTTAGCTGAATATAATTTTGGTATCGTTGGGTATCGGAAATAAATAAATAAAATTTGATTTTTGAAAATTTAGGTTGAAAGTTTATATTAAAATTTATTTCTGAGAATTGGATAAATTTAAAAGAAGAAATTCTAAAATAATAAATTTTTATTTTTAATCTTATTGAATAAAATTTCACATATGGGAAAAGCTTAAACAAATGGTTTTTAGGTAATATTATTCAAAGTTGAAGAACTTATTCAAAATACGGATTTAAAGAGTTTGAAAAATAAAAGAATTTGTTTCTTTAAAAGGAATTTATTTTTCAGGAAATTATTGTAAAGGACAAAATTTCACAGCTTTTTAGCCTCAAGGACAGACCTTCAATATTTTATCCTGAAGGACAACTTTCTATAGGTATCAGTTTTTAGTTATTAATAGCAGTTTTTAGGTATCAGTTTGTAGTTATCGGTAGCAGTTTTTAGGTATCAGTTTTTAGCTTGGTATCGGTTTTGTTGTCCTTATGAATAATTTTGGAAAATGTTTGTCCTTATGAATAAATTTTAGAAAAATGTTTGTCCTTGTGGTAAAAATATTGAAGTCGTGTCCTTGAAGCAAAAAATATAAAAAAAATTGTCCTTTAAATTAATTCCCCCTTTATTTTTTTAAAAGGAAATAAATTTAGAAATCCATTTGGGAATTGATTTTAGTGATTGAAAATAAATCTTTTAAAAATCCATTTGGAAATTTATTTGGTGTTTTGAAAAGAATTTAGAATCAATTTGAAAATTGATTTGGGGTTTAGTAGAAATTGATTTCAATTTGAGATTTGAATGAAATTCACTTGGTGTTTAATTTCTTGGAAAATCAATATAGAATTTGATTTGGTTGTTTTTGAAATCAATTAAAAAATTGAATTGTTGTTGAAAGTGAATATTTGAAATCGATTTGAAAATCGTATATCAGTGAATATTTGGAAATTTAAATTCACCATGAAATTTGTAAAGGAAAGGGAAATTTGTTTAAAAATAAACATTGATTTATTTTTGAAATATGGAAACAAATTTACGGATTTGGAACGTAAATTTAAAGTAAATCGGTAAGGATTTATTTAATTGGTTTAAATGAACCAATTTGAAATGAAAGT
Source organism: Allium cepa (assembly GCA_030765085.1). NCBI lineage: Eukaryota > Viridiplantae > Streptophyta > Magnoliopsida > Asparagales > Amaryllidaceae > Allium > Allium cepa. The sequence continues at coordinate 911,238,230 of CM060931.1, read as the reverse complement.
GTATTCTCTCTGGAAAGCCGAATAAAATTTCTGAATAGCTTTGAAATATATATATATATATATTCTGAATAGCTTTGAAATATATATATATATATATATATATATATATAATTCTAGAATTGGTTTTGAAAAGGATACTTTGGAGAAATTAACTTCTTAAATTGTTTTAAATCCTTTAAGTAAAGATTTATTAAGTTAATATAGAAATGATTATTTCTAAGATTTAATTAATAATTGTTTTAGAAAATAGTTATTTAAATAGTTATACTCTATCTACTAATTTTATTTTGAAAATTAGTTTGGACTTCAGTTATATGTAATATATTGGTATAATATTTTTATAACTAATATTTTAAGTAAAGTGTTTAAAGAAAAATAGTTTTATTTCAAAGTGTTTTCCCAATATATTTTGGATAGGTGTTATAAATTATTTTAAAGTATTTGAACGCGGCAGATTTCCAGTGAAAATGAATAAATATTTGGAAGTATTTCCGCATAAGGAAAATGATTTGAAATTTGTTTTCAATAGTTGTAAAGGTGAAAAGTGATTTGAAATTTGTTTTCAAATGGTTGAAGTGTGGAAAAAATATATATTGTAAAGATATTTTTGAAAAATAAATAATTTAGGAAATTATTTGGAATCTGGTGATATTGTGCATATATATTGATAGTTAAATAACCGACTATCAATATTTACCTTTAAATGGGTATTTGTTGTGATTTGCTTGAATTTGAATGCTACACTTATTTTAAAATAAGCGTTCGTTATTCGGTTTAGCCGGGAGAGGACCTTTGGGTCATAAATCCCATTCCGAATAGATACGTCGTAATGGATAGCATTTGAAAACCGGTGTTGTAGACCGGATATTTTCGAAAACGGAAGGATTACCGTCGAATGTCTCTGCATCGGATGATCTCCGATATAGAGATTTTATCACCCTTTGTGATGGGAAGTCCGGACGTGATTAGTGAATATCCGGATTGTAAGGCCTTCTTTGGAAGTGCCTTCGGTTCCGTCCGATCCCGGAACGGACTTGTATGGATGTGTGTCTGACGTTACAATTTGAGATGTAAAGCTGGTTTCTATCAAATACATTTCTGTTGGTGGCGGAAAATTTATTCTCTTAGCTTAACACCCTTCTATGAGACGTACGAGCTCAGAGGTTATGTAGTTGATGGTTACTAGTGATACATTCCCAATTTTGTAATGTGACATACGAAGTGCTGCTGATCATTGTTGATCGAAGCATGGCTTTTGTGAAAAGCATAGGTTTGTGGACGAGACTTCGTCGTACCTCACACCCCGGAATGGTCGAAACAGGAAGAATGCAGCAAGGTTTTAGGGGGTAGCGCCCCTAGGGTATGTTCATTTCCTTCTGGATAGAGGTGGTATCATGGTATGGAGCCCAGATACTTAACCTATGTTGTTGCTGCAAATTTATTACTTTGTGGTTGTTGGTATTGAGGATCCTCGGATAAAGGTTGTTTACAACTAGGGGATGATATACTCCTGTCAGTAGTTACCTATTTTTGCAAAGGTAACTCGGCCTTGTGTTGGTGGAGATCCGGTTAGGTTCTTGGGGCATCCTTCCAGAGGCGTACCCATGTGGCCATGGGAAGTTCCTTGGCCTGACCATTTGTTGGAAAATCCAAAGAAACAATACGAGCCTTGTACGGTTTTAGTTGTAGAACCTGCCATCTAATATGGTAGCTACAGTAGGCATACTATAATGGTACCTATGCTGGCTAAGATTAATATTGTACTTTCGAAATGTTTTCCTGCACTTTGCACTTATAGGAATAACATCAAAGAAATTTGCGTATCAAGCATGTTTGACTATCATAAGGAGAAATCTCCTCCAATTCTGTATTTGCATGATGTGTGTGGCGGGAGGCCTTATGTTAGTTACATTTTCTAAAAGCCTTGCGGATCTATTTTAAAATATTTCTTTGTTTTTTTTAAAGATAACTGTTTTAAGTTCTCACACCAGTCCTATGACTAACCTGGAGTTTATTGTTTCCTTCCTAAACTCTGGGTGCCCATCAATTTTCCACACGGGCAGCCTAGAGTCAGGTTATCTGGTCATTCTGGAATTCAGGAGGTGTTGTGGAGCTCAGGAGGCAAGCTGGATGGCGAAACGTATCACTTGTATATGATATTATCTTTTCCGCTTTGTATTCAGTTGTGAGGACAGGTTTATATAACTGTCCATTATTGTGTTGTGCTGTATATTGACTCTGATGATGTAATGTATAAAATGTACAGTTCTTTTGATTTAAAGACTATTCATTTATCTATTATATGTTGTTCCGCTGCGACTGTGAGATTCTGATATTGTTCTGTTGCTTCTTCTTTCTTACTTCTTTTATCTTTTTCTTCTTCTTAAACCCTAAGGGCTCGGTTTTCCAGGCTTCGATTGCTCGGCAGTTGATACAAGGGATGTATTAATGCCGATTTTCGAAAGTCGAAGAATCAGGTCCTTACAATATCGGATTAACTTCTTCATTAATGATAGGAATGATAATTTGTACATTGTCAAAAGAAGTAACTGTAGTAGGAATCATAAATGATGATTCCTCCTCAAAAACAATATTCCTTACTTCATTTCTCCTCCCTAACTCAACATCCTCAACAAATGTTGTAGCTCCCATCTCAAAAAATTTCTTTAGCATGGGATCCTAAAATTTATTGCCCCTAGATCGCTCGTAATAACCAATAAAATAACTGCTCATTATTTTAGTGTCTAATTTTCTTTAATTTGGCCCATTAAGCCTTGCCTCAGTTGGACATCCCCAAATATGAAAATGCTTTAGAGTGGGCTGTTTGCCTGTCCAAAGCTCATAAGGTGTCTTGGCAGCTGCTTTGATGGTACCCTATTAAGGATACTAACTGTTGTCTTTAATGCCTCCCCCCAGAGTGATTTTAGAAAGGTAGAATACTAATCATTCTCCTCACCATGTCTTTAAGAGTTCTATTTTGTCTTTCAACAACACCATTCATGCTAGGTGAACCTGGTATGGTGTACTGTGGTACTACTCCACATTCCTCTAAGAATTAGGCAAATGGTCCTAGATATTGTTCACCTGATCCATCGAATTTACCATAATATTCACCTCCACGGTCAGATCTAATAGCTTCAATTCTTTTATTGAGTTGGTTCTCAATTTCTACCTTAAATTTCTTGAAAATTTCTAAGGATTCTAATTTATCATTTATAAGATACAAGTAGCCATATCTTGAGTAGTCGTCTATGAATATGATAAAATATTGTTAACAATTCCATGCTGCCATAGAGAACGGTCCACTAATGTCCATATGTATCAACTCTAAGATGTCGGTTGCTCTATTGGCACCTATTTTCTTATGTTTGGTCTGTTTTCCTTGATGCACTCTACACAGACATCGAAGTTTGAAAAATCAATAGATTCCAAAATGCCACCTGACACAAGCCTTTGAATTCTAGTTTTAGATATATGACCTAAGCGTTTGTGCCACAATGTGGCTAAATTTTCCTTATTAGCTTTTCTTTTTGTACCACACGATTCCACATAAAAGCTTTCATAATAAGAGGTGTTAACATCAAGCATATATAAGTTGTCATAAACATTGAGAGAATCGGTTCCAACAAGATTTGAACTTATTAATAAACTAAAAATACCATTCCTAAATGAACAAGAATAACCAGATTTGCCCAACTTAGAAATAGAAACCAAATTCCGTCTAAATGACGGTATAACAAAAGTATCAAATAAATCCAAATAAAACCGAGTTCTCAATAACAACTTAAAATGTCTAATAGCCTCCACTTTAACTGATTTTCCATCATCCATGTAGATGTATCTTTCAGCATCAGTTAGATTTCGGTATCTCAGGCAAGACTGCATAGAAACACTTATGTGAGTAGTAGCACCAAAATCTAATCACCAAGTGTTTCTAGGTACTGTAGCTAAATTTACTTCAGAACAGACCAAAGCAAAGGATGTACCTTTCTTAACATGTCATGCGTGATATTTGGTACAATCTTTCTTTATCCTTCTTACAAAAGTAACAACCATCAGCCTTCTTATGTTGTTTCTTTTCCATTGGACCCGTAGCAGTTTCCTTATCCTTCTTTCTCTTTTTGTCTTTTCCTTATGGGTGTTTTCCAAATGAGCACTTTCAGTCTTATCATGCTTCAATCTCTCTTCTTCTTGTACATAATATGAAATAACCTCATTAAGAGTCCATTTCTCCTTTTGACAGTTATAACTGATCTTATACTGGTTGTATTATGAAGCAAGAGAGATTAGTACTAAATGCACGAGAAAATCATCCGATATCTCAAGCTTAAGTGCCTTAAGTTTTGAAGCAACATTAGACATTTCCATAATGTACTCCCTTATGTTCCCTTTGCTTTGATACTTCATGGAAATAAAGCGATGCAAAAGCATGCTTATTTCCGTCTTATCGTTTTTAGCAAAACATTTTTCAATCTGTGCAAGGAAATCTTTAGCATTGGTTATCTTTTCAGATACTACACCCCTAAATGCCTCTGGAATGCCACACATTATGATCATTAGACTCATGCGATTTGAAAAATCCCACCTCTCAAAGTTCTTTATAACATCAGAAGAACTTTCATCCGTAGAAGGGGTGGGTGCATCTATCCTAAGTGTAAGGTTAAGATCCATGCAGCCAAGATCAAGCAGTATGTTCTCTTTCCAATCCTTAAAGTTTGTTCCAGTCAGAATAGGAATGTTGTTAAGATTGGCGTATACGGTAGTTAAATTAGCTATAACTTTAACATAAGAATCAATCAAATATGCTCACATTGTAAAACAAAAACTGCAGTAAATTCAAATAATCGGTAAGTCTCTTCTCAAGATACCTAGCACAACATCAATATCAAGTCTTTGGATGGTAATATTAATTGTAAGCGGCACTCTTGTTTTAATGATCAAACGTTGACAATAAGTTTAAGTCAAATATCAATCTTCCATTAGGCCGATTAGATATTCACTTGCAAAATTATATGATTGTCATATATTTATCATCGCACATGTATAAATGATTCGGCTAAATATTAGTCTTCCTTTGGGCCTGCTAATATCCGCATGAATGAGTTCACATAAACATCAAACATTTTTTATGAATAACTAAAATAAGAGACGTCACTTTGGTGACATGTTATTTCAATTAGTTCACTTGTAATGTTGGATATTTACAATTAGTTTGCAAAGAGATACCAAACAATATCTGAATTGGTTTATTTTAACTCATTCATTTATGCATATTCCATAATTTTCAATTTTCAATTTTATACATGTTGAAAATAAAATTGGCATCAACTAAGACTGTAACGATACATAACAAATGATATTTGCAATAACAATTAATGATAAAATATTGCATACTTTATTTAATTGTCAATATTCAAGACAGAAGATAAAACACATTTTAACATAGCATGGTCCATACATGTGTTATAATATCATAAAAAGCGAAAATTATTTTTAATGAGCGAGCCATACATATAAAATATGTGTATCTATAAAATATAAATGCACCAAATAATAAACAATATATCTTTTCTTATGCCAAATACAAACATGTTGCATCATTAAATTTATTGCAACTGACGCATTTACTGCATTTATTATAATAAATTAATTTATTTATTACTATAACAACCACATTTAATGCAATTACGATAAAAATAATTGCAATTGACCGTTATGTGGTCCAATACATATTATAGGAACATTAAAAGGCATGACGATGCTTCCATACGTGTGAATGAAGCAAAACTTAATATGGTTGTACAATCGCAAATATTATTGACAACAAAATATAAATAATATGAGTAGCAACAATTAAAGGCCTCGGCTTCGAAAAAGCAAAATTAATTCATGAATTATTTATATAGATCTGAATCAAAGGTGTCAGATGAATCAATAAGAAAAGTGAAATCTCATAGATCCGAAATAAAGGCATCAGATGAATCAACCAAAATTGTAAATCTCATAACCCTAATTTCATATATACTTAAAAATCATGAAATTTCTCGATAAAATCAATGATGGGTGGTATGATACCACCTGTTGGTGATTAATCTATATTAGATCTAAATACATATAACTCATATTGATTTAATTGAGAAACAAGTACATGAATTAACAGCGGAAGGCATACCTCAATCCGTTGATTCTCAATTGATGTGAATATTAATTTGGATTAGATCTTCCAAATTGACACAAGCTTAGATCTGTAAATTCTCTTTAGAATAGAGTAGAGAGAATATGATAAGACTTGTATAAGTTGGGGACCATAACCCCATATACATAGTGTGTGACTTTTTTCAGTTCGGCCCTTTTACAACTAAAATTGTCACTCCGGTATCCACATGTTATAATTTTACGTGACGAATATACCCCTTAAATCTTAATATGTTTATTCCAAAAATAGATCGCGTAATTAGACTTAACTACAATATAGCCCACAAATTCAAACATTAAAATATGTGGCCCCGTTTTGTTGAATTATTCCAACAGTACAACCCTACTTTCTTCTTGCACAAACTGTTTTGAGAACATCCCACTTCCATGTCTATAATACGAATTCCTATTGTCACCACTCCTAACACAAAATATTTCATCTTTATTGCAAGTTATATAATCCATCTCCGGTTCTTCACACTACTTTTTATTTCATTATACATTCGGTCTTGGTTTTTTAGAAAAACATTTAGTTATTGGATTATTGCTATGTAATCAAGAAACATTATGTTATACCAAATGTTGTATCATAAAATACTTTTTGTCGAAAACTAAATAAAATCATTTCCTTCAAGATTGCCTTGTAATATACCTATAATTTTTTGATTGGTGATTAATGTTCTTAAAACAGTACCTTGGCTTTTTCGTAATATCACCTTGCATCCTTTTTTAAAATGCAATCACTTTTTGGTTGCACTTGCAGCTTAACTTCTCGCTTTTATACTTTCATTCCAAATCCTAATTGATAATGTTGTTCCTTACAAAATCTTGGGTTTCTTTTCGTAAAATTTCACAATCGCCAGTTCCCATATGGTTTTTCATCTATTAAAAGCACTAAAACACCTTTCATTTTAAATTCAAATCGATAGAAAGATTCAAAAAAATGAATAAAAATGGACAACATCGTTGTCACATATAAAGAAAGATTCATATGAAATGACGAAAAGTAATAGCAATGTAGCTTGGGTCGAGTTTGAAGGTGAATTTTTATGGGATTATTCTTTGTTAATGAGCTAAAGAGATCAGTATATAATTCTTAAGCCTTTTGATTCAATTCTACTAAATTTTATTATGTATGATTGGACTTTTTGTGCTGTAGAAAAATTTCATTAGGAAGCATGAAATGAAAGGTGGAAAGGAAAGAGAGGTCAATCGAAATGAAATCAATAACGGTAAGTTTATGAGTTTAGATATTTAATTACTTTTTATTTGAATTTTTCATCATCATTTATAGCTTTACTTATGTCTTTTTTGCATGGTTGTTTGTTTGTATGTTTTCGGTTTACTTTGAAATCAACCAAACTCTAGGTATTTTGATTTCAGTTTCTCATGCTTAAGAGCATTATATTTATTGCTCTATTGGGGTTTAGTGCATAAGACGCTATGAAAAGAAAACTAGTTGATTGATTACAAAGTGAGGAATAAATTGTATTAATAGGAGTAACACCATATAATACTAGCAGATTGTCTTATACAACATATTTACAGTGTGTAATTTACAAATAATGAAAAAAAATATGGCAAGGTAGTTTATTAGTAGTGTTTCAGTGGTATTAGATACAGTGCTCCTGTACCAATTTCCCAGTCATGAATAAATGATAGGATCAGATGTGATATCAGCGATAAAATACAATTTTGTTGATCTTATCTTATAGTCATAATATCAAAATACTGATCGTACTCTTTTTTTTCAAAAATGGTTAGCCATTACAAAAATAGGGCTTTTATAGCGTTTAGAAAATGCTATTATATCCTACCATAGCGTTTCAGAGTACGCCGTGGAATGACATGCTGCGGTAGACCATCAGCTTTATGTAGCAAAAACAAAAATACTACGAAAAATAAATTTTCTATAGTGGTTTCCTAATGCTATTAAACAAAAACATCGTAGGAAATATTATCCAATGGTTACTTTCCATAGCGTTTGTTCTGCATAATTCTATAGCGTTATTTGCATGTTTTCCGTTTTTATGATATTTTTATATCGTTGGTTTGCAAATTTTATAGCGTGTTTTTCGTATTTCAATAGAATTTATTTATTTATATTATACCAATTTTGTGTATATTTTTATAGTGTTTTTAACATATTTTTATAGCGTTTATTTAGTTATATTATTATGTTTTATACGTATATTCTATATATCCAAAGGTCGCTTCCTATGGCATTTTTTAAATAACAGCATTTATAAAAAGCTCTTGAATTTAATACTAATTTACAAATTTTATTTATCGTCGTTTCAGTTTTTTCATATATATAATATCCATTTACTCGTTTCTTATCTGCATATAAATATAACATTTTCAAGGACAACAAATATGTAAATACAGTATAATCTTTCTTTCATATGTTCAAACAAGTTTTTACATATCCAAACATAGTATCTCACATTATCGTTTTATCAAATTTTCCACGTCCACACATAATATGTCATATATATATACATCAAAAAGTTACTTATAAACCAATCAAACGGTTGATGTAATCTTGATTTGCTTTTGATATTTTCTCCATAACATCAGCAATATTGGTCATGTTAATGTCAAATAAACAATCAAGGTGTTAGTAATTGTAGGTCCCTAAGGAAGAAAAAAGATGCAAGTAGGGATTAAAATATGATGCAGCAAGCCAATGCAGTGGGTACTGTATGTAATCAAAGTACATCTAATCTAGCAGGAATTTGGTTTACAAAGAGTAAGAGAAATTCACTCAGCATTTGCATATGGATCAGAGGCACTGAGAAGCTCTACACTTTATCTACTATACACTTTTCAACAAGTAAATCAGCTCGACATGCAATTCAGCATTACATTTCAGTTAGATCCTTTTTCCTAGTTACGTGCACTTTGATATTAGATCACAGTCAGCCAACTATGTTGTATTTTTATCAACTTCAGCTTACATCGCATGTATCCACCCAGTTGTATCTTAGCCAACATGGACTTCAGCTTAGGTAGTCTATTGCACTTCAGATTGTATTACATCGTAATCAGGCAGCATGCATTTAGTATAAATGTACTATATTGCAGCAACTGCATGGTTATCTCAGATTGTATTAAATCTCAGTCAACATATATTACTCAATCAATTTGCATTTCAGTCATAATGTATTTCATTTCAGTGACACTTTGCAAGTAGACTGCTCACTCTATATGGAGTTGGACATAATTTTGATCTAGTGTTAATTTGTTTAATTTAGATTTTATTCACTCGTATAGTTGTTATTTATTGATTTACACTACTATGATAGTTATTTTAGTTTGGGCTATCAGCCAAAGTACCTTTTAGCTAGTGTTAATTCATCAAAAGTTTCATTACGTTTCATCCAAAGTGAATTGTAAATATACTTATTTCTAACCATATACTAAATAATTTTAACACTGCTTTTCAATAATAACCAAGCAATGTGCAAATAAACGAAAGGTGTTCAATTTTTGTTAAATTTAATAGTGATGAGCAATAAACAAAAGGTGTTCAGTTTTTGTTGGCCGACAGTTAGCTGAATCTAACATTGACTGATGCTCAGGTTTCTATTTTTCTACTTATTTCATCTACTTATGCTACTCGCTAATGATAACATTCTTATATATATATATATATATATATATATATATATATATATATATATATATATATATATATATATATATATATATATATATATATGCTGAATCGTAAAAAATTACGTTGTTTAGTTGTTAACATGTCTATTAACAGCAGTTAGTGAACTGGGATCATCAATAGGCACTGTTGTTAATACGATCAACATGCACACAAAACACGTCAAAGTCACTGTATTGGAAACAACAGAGAATTTTGTTCTAATCCCCGTCGGTGTGCATACAATATTTTTTTTGTCATATTTGAATATAAAAATAAATATACTACTGAGTGTTAAGTTTGTACAATTCAAATATTCCCTTGAAACAATTTCTTAAAGAAGAAAAGGAAAGATTAATGCTTTACTCAATGAGGTTTGTCTAGTATCTATGTTTATATGTACTATTTATATTGATGGGTCATTGTAAAGCAAAGAATTAATGAAAATGGGCACTCTCATGCGTGGAGTAGATAAAAAGTAGTTAGCAGGACGGCCATTGGGGACTCTTATGTAGTTCTACTTAAGGTCCTCGGATATTTTGTAAACTTTGTGTCAATATGCAAATAATTTTTTAACTGATAAATATGACATTAAAATGATGGAAATGTGAAAGTAGATAGAGGATGGAAACTAAAATACCTGTATAATCCAATTAGCCTATCTCCTTCCATAACACCTTCATAGAGCACCAAAAGTTCCAACCACAAGAGGACCATGCAATGAAAAATAAAAAATTTAGAAGACTCGATAACTCAATTTTTTTATAACTTTAGTTCGCCACAAGTTCACAAAAGAAAAAGAGTCAACCAAGTATATCTTTTAACAAGATCCTTGTGCAGTTTCTATAATTTTCAACAAATAAATATGTTTCAGTCATAAAAACACCATCTTGATACTTCAAGTCTCTACTATATATTTTCGATTGGCTGCAACATGTAATCTATAAGCTTAGTCATTTGATGAGCCATATATACTATTTGAGCTAATGTAAAGTTGTAAAATATCCCATGTCAACTCGACACTTACTAGGTATCCAAGTTTAGTTTAGGATTATTGCTGCAATCAACTTCAACAGTTTCACGTGCAAATTGTTTTAGTCAGCATGAAAATTATGTTTATAAGCCTTCAAATTGGTTTTTTGATATGCTAAGTCTGTTGATATCAGATAGACCTATCGATTTTACACTTATGGATTTTCCATTTGATCTGGCTTATGCATAATAACTTTATTGGTGGACCATGCTAGTAATATACCCACAGTCTCTTCAATATGTATTGTATTAAACACGGCTCTCCACAGAAATGCATTCAATTTCCTTGGAAACTCAATCAAAACTACCTATTCATTTGGTCCTGGAGGAATTCTGTGCATAAGCTCGTTTGGATCACTTAAAACGACTCTCCATCCAGCAACTATTTCATTGGTTCCATTCCAATCTAATAACTCACATTTATCGTATGTTTTTCCATAATTGCACTGAAATTAATTAAAAGCATATTAAATTAAATTACTATATTTAAAATAAATTTTTTAAATAATATCATAGTAATATTATATTTGATGTTTATCTGAGACATGGAAATTATATCTAATATTGCTACACAATTATAACATTATAACAAATAAAGATTGATATGTTATATACCATACTTTTCTTTAACATGCGGACATCCTCTTCTAACTGTGTAATTCTCACATCTTTAGCTTGTAAGCGCAAGGACTTGGTGTAGATTGCACCTCTACCCATTGGTCATAGACCTCCAGGTCTGTCCTATCCCGATACTTGGGAAATAGCATCTTCTCGCAAAGATCTACTTGCTGAGTTTGATTGTAATTCATTTTCAATTTTTTTACCTTTTCCTACGAAAGTTAACATGTTTTTATATCTTTATAAGTAATAGACAGAACGCCAACAAACATTAGAAGTACAATATTATATGATTTTTATCAATATTGTAGTGTCTTACAATAGTATCTAGGACATATGTATTTACCGGTTCATTAATTTTTCGAATGCGGGATTTAATCCAAATTTGTTCTCTAGAAATGGGATGTGATCACCACTCTCCTTTCTATGTATTAAGAAAGATAAATAAAATGAATAGTTGTATTAAATAAATAATTGCAACATGTTACATTAATTAAACTAACTGTTCTTTCTCATAATATATTCTGCTAATCGAGTCCTTTACGACTAACTGTATGTGGCACTTGATCACTTCTAATAGTTTTGTATTGATCAGCTTGTGCCTAAGATGAAAAGATATAATACACTAATTGATTATTATTATTATTATTATTATTATATACGATTGAAATTTTATATTTATTTACCTTAAACATATTTTATTTTTTATGAAATCCTTCCAATCCTTCGTATTTTCAACGTTACTAGGTTTGAGCTTAATCCTTTCATCTATGTTTTTTCTTTTCAATATTTGGCTAACTAATCTGCTTTTGAAGCCCTCTAGATGCATCCCATTTGTTGGGAAATAGGCACTTCCCGTTAGATTTTCACAAGTAACTTGGCACGTGCGATGCACGTGCGTGGGAGGAATTGGCATCAAAAACACTACCTGTACGGCTGTTTATACGTTATAAAATGTCGTGGATGTGTGTGTATTATTGCAATGTTTTTGTGTGTGTCGAGGAGCAAATCAATTGTTTATCTATCTGGCAGTGAGAGATAGTTATTTTATGAAATTATAGAACAGGTAAAGAAAGTAGTTAGCTGTTATATGAATATATAAAGAAATATAACTAAGTGTAAAATTGGCGCTTCCAGTAAATGGGGAGAAGTGTGCAATATGCTATGCTAAAAATCAGGAGCAGAGTAGTAGGCCAATGTGACTATTTAATGTGGGAGAGAGTGTATTATTGTAAAATACTAGTTCTTCATTCCGGCACTAATTGGGTGCTCGGCGCATAGGGGTACCGCTGATGTATAAGTTATTGATGGTTAGTGGTCTAAAATTCGAAACGTTACAACCGGGAAGGTCATGTAAAAAAGTGGAATTTGTTAATACACGTACAGCTCATGTGTTAATGTCACGTTGTTTTACGTTCAAGGTCAGGTAATAAAAAATTTGAAATATGTCATCCAAAGTTTATAACTGGTCGACTTGCACAACTACCTCAGTCGTCATGGCAGCAAAGGTTAAAATAAAACAATTAGTTGTAATGTCTTTTTATGCACTGCCAGAGTTGATGTAAAGCAGGTCAGTTGACATATATAAGGTTTTCCATCTGAAATAAGGAATACATAAGTTTCTCATATTTTGAGTCAAAGCAGGAAACAAACAAACAATCCATTTGTGAAAATAACCAAATTTAATGAATGGGTAAGTTGTATATAGTTTATGAGGTGGGTACGGATGCAATCACATTGCGGACTTGGGAGTAAATTTTGGTCAAATGGCAAAAAGAAAATTCGTTTCTTAGCAAGTCGAAGCAATTCCAAGTCAAAGCTTAAGTCATACTAAGGTGTTCATTTTATGCAGTATCTATTTGCAAGTTGGGAAAACAAGGAAAAAGCCAACATGCCAACATGAGCTATAGGTCAAATGTTGTAGTGTAAAAGCTCACATATCAGACTATATATTGTAAATTATGATAGGTTCCAAAATGAGAGGGAAAGGACAACTACATAAGGATATATAATCAGGCTTTATACCATGATGTTATGGAGAACCTGGTTATAATTTTACAAGGTGTAATGTTGGGGAAAATCCCTTCGGATGAACGGTCTAAGGGAATAAAAACCCAATGCAGCGGGAAAAACTGGATCGTGATTGTCGTGATATGGAACAAAACGAGATAAACACCGGAACAGACAGTCACAAATCAATGCAATGTACAAAAATAAATAACACCGGTATTTATAGCGGTTCCACTACCACGAGGCTGTGTACGTCCACTTAGGAAGAGGAGAATTTATTAATCACTGAAAGATTAGAGTTACAAGATTGATTCACTTTTGGAGGCTATGTATAAGCAGAATGTATAATACAGATTTTTTTTATAGAGTTTCAGTTATCTAGGATGGCTGCGAAATTGGCTGAAATTAGCTCTCAATTTTGGCTACCATTGTTATCTAGAAGCTCCTCTATTTATATAGTGAGGATATGAAAAGAGGTAGCTGCTATATAGCAACCTTGGAGTTTGGTTCGGCAGGTCTGGTTCTACAAGCAGCGCAATGGCATTTGGTTCGGCAAAGCCATATCAATCTGGTTCGGCATCTCCACTTCAAGTCTGAACCAGCTTTCCCAAATACCGAACGAGATATTTCGTTCGGCATCCATCTGGTTCGGTATGCCGTCGAACGAAATATTTCATTAGACATTATCCCCTTCGTAACGCTGGCCACCGAATGAAGTAACTGGAGCGGCTAGTTTGGACCGACATCCCTTCACTACCGGACGAGATAACTTCCTCCTTGCTTTCACTGCCGATTGATGCACTAACATCGGTCGAGATATTTCGTCCGGTCCTCCTTACCGCCGAATGAAACATCACCGAATGAAATTATTTCTCTTCACCGAAGTCACTCACATCCACCGGATCAACTTCTGGTTCGGCCTTCCTCAATCACTGAACCACCTTCTCTTCCTGTAAGCCATGACTTTGACATAGGCTTAAGGCTTCAATGATTCCTCGTCGATGATTCTTCTCGAATTCAGTTATCAATTTCTAACATTCTCCACCTTAATACCGAATTTCATACAAGCCTTCCAACTTCATCCCAATGAGTTTCGGCAATGCCATTATCCATTACACTCTGTCAACAAACTCCGACAAGGTCATTACCTCTCTATAAAGTGTTCGAAGTACCCAGTCCGTGTAGAACCCATCAATCTTTACCATGAAAACAAATGTCTCCATGAACCATCTCAACTCTCCCCACTCCCCATGCCACACCATGGCATCTAGCACTTCATTAAGCGAATTAAGTCCGAGCAATGCTCGAACTTAGCAACAGGAAATGACTTGGTAAACATGTTTACTGCGTTCTCCTTTGTGTGAATCTTCTGAAGACGAACTAGCTTCTCTTCGCTCATCGACACAAGGAACGACTCTCTCACCTCAATATGCTTCGTCCTCGAGCTGAACACCAGATTTTCAGCAAAGTGAATTGCACTCTGGCTATCACAATACACATTCACTCCTTCGTATACGAAGCCCAAATCACATAGCAATCGCCTTAAATAAAGCGCCTCCTTAGCTGCTTCAACCGTAGCTATGAGCTCTGCCTCTGTAGTAGATAAAGCCACAATCGTCTCCAACCTCGCTCTCTAACTGATCATTGTCCCACCAATGGTGAAAACATATTCGGAGGTTGACTTCCTACGATCTCTATCACTGGCATAGTCGGAATCACAAAATCCAACCAAGCTATCTCTTCCTCTACCGCCAAAGACAAGTCCATGGTTTGGAGTTCCTTTAAGGTATCTAAAGATACACTTCACTGCTTCCCATTGCGTCTTCCCTGGATTCTCCATGAATCTACTCACCGATCCAATAGCCTGTGCAATGTCAAGCCTA
Organism: Allium cepa; assembly: GCA_030765085.1. Classification (NCBI taxonomy): domain Eukaryota; kingdom Viridiplantae; phylum Streptophyta; class Magnoliopsida; order Asparagales; family Amaryllidaceae; genus Allium; species Allium cepa. Next base: position 911,222,834 of record CM060931.1, on the reverse strand, counting down.
GTGCAGACCATGGAATACATGAAGCTGCCAACTGCACTTGCATATGGGGACCTTCATCATATAAGCCTTGTCCTTTTTTGAGATCGCGGAGCCTTTATTAGAAAATTGTATGTGCAAAGGCAAGGGTGTGCTCATTTCCTTTGCCCCTTCCATGCTAAACCGACCAAGCACCTTTCGAATATACTCCTTTTGAATGAGGCTCAAAAGTCCTAGCTTTCCATCCCTTTGGATTTCCATACCCAAAATTTTCTTTGCTTCTCCAAGGTCTTTCATTTCGAATTCTGCTTTTAGCTTTAGCTTTAAAATATCGATTTCAGCCTTATCCTTGGAAGCAATCAACATATCACACTACACCATACCAGCCGTTTCGCAACCCCCGAAGGCGGAAAATTTGCAATGGCTCTTAACTGTTGCTATTAAGCAAGGGTTAAAGTCCGTTGGAAAACCTTATAATACGGTTCATAGCCGTTCTAAATTTTGGAACGGCTCTTACCCGAACTACATTTTAGTACAGCCTTCCATACCCCCATTCCCAACTAGCTACGCCCTTTACTTTCATTATCCACTTCGATCAAAAAAGGAAAAAAGCGATAATATTTTCAGATCATCTCGAATTCGCCAGCTCGAATTTTCACCGACTCTAGATATCCAGATTTAGATTTCGTCCATCATCACATGTAATGTCAGATCTGAAGAAATAGTAATTCCAAAAAAAGTATTGATTTTCAATTCAGGTAATCGTGATTTTTATGTTATTTTAGAAATAGTGTGTTATTATTAAACGCACAGCCCGATTCTCTTTTGATTTCTCCCTTTCTCGATGTCGTTGCTCACAGTCGATTTGTAATCATTGAGCAGTATTTCTTTTAGGGCTTGCGGTAACTGTAGAGGACAGAGAGATATTGTTAGCACAACAACGTTCATCTCAGACAGCGACATATTCCAGAAGCTTCAGCCCCCAATTTCTAGCATCGGTAGCCCCCAATTTGTACTTGAACTTCTAATGTCAATTATCAATTTTTGAAATAGCATACTCTATTAATAAAGAATTCCTGACTCGGTATGGTTTGAATTTTCTCCTTGCTGTATTCATTGCATCAACACTTGCTTCTAATTTATATGCTAGTAAAAAAGGTACTTTCATACTCTTTATTGTATAAGTATGAATGCTACACTTGTTTAATGTTAATTTGCAGTTGAATAGTGTTTAATGTTTGCTATTTGGTACTTTAAACATATTTGGTCCAATGAAACATCTTAATCTAAACATTTTAAGATTTTATTCCTATGTCATATTTGATTTCAGTGTTTGCTATATGATACTTCAAACACTCATGAGTAGAAACATTCAATAGGTCATGCTTGGTGCTATTTTGGACTTGAGAGCTTGGTCACAGTGGGATGTTAATGATAGTTTGCTTTCATTACGCTAATGATGAAGCATTGTTAACCTGATTTGTCACTTACTATGTTAATGTCAGTTTACATATTACGCATACATAGCATAATTTATTTATCAAGCATGCCATATCTAATATATGATCCTCATGATTACCTTATTCCCTTTTCAGAAGTTGACATATGTTTTCAGCTGTATATCAGATTTGAATCTTGGCCAACTTTTATTTTGTAACAGGCACCTTCTGAAGCTGAAGTAGCAGGTGCATCACTTTGTAAAGCTGGTAAGGTATTAATATGGATAATGCTATGTTTCTTCTATATCATTCGAAGTTCCAAGCACATCAAATTTTGTCATAGACCTCAACGGAAAATCCGCACGTTTAAATAAATAAAAATATTGATAAAATCCGATGAAATATTATAAAAAGACGGTTGTTAGAGTACAAAACACAAATTTCACAATCTTCCCAAAGTTTACAAACATGTTTATTTTATTCAACAAAAATTGTTCCCCAAAGTTCACAAGAATAATGATGCTTTACTTGGTCTTTGCTGGAAACAAGGCCCTACAGCTTAATTTTTTCCTTCCATATTTCTCTGTTAAATTGTAGGACAATGTGTCCTATACAGCATGAAATTTGCTGAAATTTCAGTGTTTAATGCACAGTTGTCCTACAGATGTGTATGTTTGCCTTTTTTTCTTTGGTGTTGTCTATCTGGTAGTAGGATGAGAGTTGTGTAGTAAACAGTTTATAGATGGTCAGGGAGTAGGGGTTGGTGTTTGCAGTTGTTTGATTGATCAGCGGTCAGTGTTGTCGAAAGGAAGTAATCAGCAAGCAAGGAGGAGGTTTGTGTCGTATAGCTGTTTTTTTTTGGGTGTGATGTCTTGCTATATGATGGAGGAAGTAAATGCAGTGACTGTTGATTTGTCATATGAAGCAGATTATAGGATTGCTGCGACTGTTCGATAGTAGTGGTGGTCAGATTGCGAAGTTGGGCCGTTGCAGTGATGTTTCTTTATAGCAGAATGGATGTTTGTGACTGTATGGTATGGATGAGATGTGGTAATGTACTTGTTAAGGAAAAGGTGGAATGGTTGAGTGACAGTCTAGTTTGCTATTGAAGGAGGAGCGACTATTTTTCAGTGAAAGCAGTTAGTGGAGGTGAATGCAGTAGAAGGTTGTGAGTTGTTGAAGGCAGATGATTGTGCCAGAGGAAGTTGTACTAGAAGTGAATGGGCAGTAGGGTGTTGAAGTTGGTTGTCTTGCTGAATGAAGTCTGGTAAAAGCACAGAAATGGTCAGTTTGATGTTGGCAGAAATGGAGCTTCGGTGATTATTGGCGGAAATAGAAATCGTCATGTATTGAGGTAGGATTGAATGGATTGTTGTGTGATTGCAGTTCTGGGAGGGGTATTTTGCTGTCTTTATTTTGTTAATGAAGGCAAGTATGGATGGTCACTGATGGGTGAAGTAAATGAAGTGTGATGTGGTGGGTTTGTGGTATAAACTAACTGTAGTTGTAGTGATGGTAGGCAGTTACTAAGGCAAGGGTACTTATCTGGTGAATGTGAACTGTCGAACAGTGGGAGGAAATGAAGTCAGATGTACTGTTTACAATTTGAAACTGTATTGTCACTGGGTTGACAGTGGTATGAAGAGAAATGCACCGGTTGGTTACTGTTGAGTGGTCAGGTGCTGTTTGTGAATAGTGTGCACAATAGTTGTTGCAGTTGAAACGAAGTTGTAGCTTGGTGGAGTTGAAATGAAGTTTTGATAGGTATGAAGTGGTGGTAGTGGAAGAATTGCTGTAACGGAAGTGATGTCAAGGAGGATGGTTTGTTGAATGTTGAAGTGATGGTAGCTGCAACTGCTTTATGGCAGTGGTGATATGGTAAGGTCAGGGAAGTTGTTTGATGACGGAATCGCAAAGTTGAACAGTCACAGTCTTGTTGTTTGATGCGTGATTGCAGGAGATGTAGATATGGTGTGCAGAAATAATGTGCACAGTCTTGTTTGTATACACAGGCAGTTTGTAGAGGAGTGAAAGTGAGGCACTATGTAAAAGTTGTAAAAATTAAAAGGAAATGTAAACTATAAAAAGGTGAAAAATTGTAAAAAAATTCTTTCAATGTGTTTTATGTCAGATTTAAAGTTTTTTTTACTAAAATGTTGTATACATTTTAGTTGGCAGATCAATGTGTCTTCAAGTATAGATAAAGAGTGGATGAAAGAAGCCGATCAAAGAACCACGATATATGGAAGGAGTGCATAAGTTTATTGATTTTTTTGTAGAAAATGGTGGCAATAAGGAAATCTCTTCTTGTTCTTGCACACAGTGCAAAAATACGAAAATGAAAATTAAATTAGATGAAATTCATTTTCATCTGCTTAGATGGGGAATTGTCCAATCATATACTGTTTGGCATTTTCATGGGGAAGAGTCAGCAATGAACCAATAACAACCTGTTAGTCAAGCTATAAGTATCGATGACTCTGAACTTCCTAGGATGGAAGATCTGGTAAATGATGCTGATAGATTTCATCAATTGCAACCTACAAGTTTGTTGCCGGATAATATTAGGGATTCACCTACGGTTGATGTTGATTGCAGGCCAATCAAAGCAAGAAGTATAAATCACTTTTTGATAATGCAAAAGAGCCATTATATTCTTCATGTCCAAATGGTATAACAAAATTGTATTTCGTCGTCAAGCTGAATAACTTGAAAACCCAGTATGGCTTTTCCGACAATGGTGTGACTGCACTCCTAGAATTCATAAAGGAATTACTTCCTGAAGGTAACACACTACCAACAAAGTATCATGACACGAAGAAGATGATTAAGCAAGTTGGTATGGATTACAAAACTTATGATGCGTGCATTAATGACTGCATTTTGTATTGGAAGGATGATGCAAATAGATTTTTTTTCCAGTTTGCGAACAATCAAGATATAAAACAACATTCAACGAAGAGAAAAGAGCTTCCAAAGTACCTCAAAAGACGTTGAGACATTTCCCTCTAATTCCTAGGCTGAGGAGGTTGTGTACCATACCATGGATAGCAGATGCTATTACTTGGCATGGTTGTTCCAAGTCTAATTCAGATGTAATGCATTACCCATGTGATACTTCTCGATGGCGAGCTGTAGATTCTTTTGACAAAACATTTGTTGTTGAATCACAAAATGTCACACTTGGATTAGCAACGGATGGTTTCAATCCACATGCATCTCTAAGTAACCGTTATAGTTGTTGGCTAGTAGTTATAATATCGTATAATCTTCCTCCATCCATGTGCATGAAAAGAGAGTTTCAATGTTGACATTGTTGATTTCTGAACCAAAACAATCAGGAAAGGATATTGATGTTTATTTTCAACCGTTAATAGACGAGTTACAACTGCTATGGGAAGGAGTCGCTGCATTTGACTCATTTAATAATTCTGAGTTTACAATGAGAGCTAGGTTGTTGTGGGCAATTCATGATCATCCTGCACTTAGGACTTTATCGGGATGCACAACTCATGGCTATTTTGCATGTCCTACATGTGGGGAAGACACTTGTTCTTACTATCTTCGTGCAAGTAAGAAGATGTGTTACATGGGGCATCGAAGATTTCTTCCTTTCAAACATAAGTTTCGAGACGAAATAACAAACAAGAATATCATTGTCCTCCACGACCATTGACTAGTTATCAAGTTGAAGAGAAGGTAGCTAATATCAAGATGAAAGTTGGTAGAAACAAACTCGAAATCGATCGAAAATGAAAAAAGAAAACCGATGAATACGAAGTTGAGAATGTTCCTGCATGGTATAGGAGGTCCATCCTCTTTGATTTGCCATATTGGAAAGCAAATCTGGTCCGACATAATATAGATGTTATGCATACAGAGAAGAATGTCACTGAGCATTTCATTAGCACAATCAATTGGTCATAAAGACAAGTCAAAAGACGGCATCAATGCACGTAAGGTTTTGAAAAACATGGGTACAAAAAAAAATTGTGTGTGAGTGAGATCTTGAAAGAAATAAAGTAATCATACCAGATGCAACTTTCACCTTGAGCAAAGACGAAAGGCTACGATTTTGCACCATTTTTAAAAGCCTAAAAGTGCCTAGCAAATTCTCTTCCAACTTCAATAACAATGTGAACATCATTCCTCCTGAACTAACAAATATGAAGTCTTATGATTACCACGTCATAATGCAGCAATTGCTTTCGGTATTGCTTCAGTATTATTATCCACAACATAAGGATCTACGTAATGTTGTACATCGTATAAGTCTATTTTTTAACATTTTATGCTCAAAGGTGATCAACAGAGAACATCTTTAAAAGCAAAGGCTAGTTTGTTAGAAGCAATTTGTATGTTTGAAAAATATTTTCCACCTGCATTTTTTGACATCAGCATCCACCTTATGGTTCATTTAGCCGATGAAGCATTGATATGCGGTCCTATTAGATATAGGTGGATGTATCCTTTTGAACGGTAATTTACTAGTCTTAGTTTTGTTCACCGTCATTCGATTTAAATAGGTACTAGTTATTTGTAATCGATTTATATTCATAGGTTTGATGAAAACATATAAAGGATACGTCCGCAACAAAAGATATATTGAAGGATGTATTGCAGAAGGATATATCGTGCAGGAAGCTAGTATTTACTGCATGGAGTATATGCCAAAGGAGGCGATGGCACACATAAACATACTCATCAGGCTTTCTTAGATGAGGATGATGAGTTTGCTAGTGAGATGCCTCTAGATAATGGTAAAGACATAACGTTAATCTCGGTATAGTTTGAACAAGTTCGTAGATGGGTCCTCAATAAGTATGATGGATTGGATGAATGGGAGAAGTAAGTTCGCAAATAACTCCTAAATCTCCACCATTGTAAGTATATAAATGTTTTGAAATGTGTTTTTTGCAGGAGGCATAACATCTATGTGAAAAGTACTAAACCTCAATCTCGAAATAGGGTTTCATTCGTGGAAGATTGTCAAAGTTTTACTCTATGGTTACATGGTGAGGTATATATTAAAGCTTATTTAATATTTCACGCGTACTTAAAGGTATCATACACCTTATTAATCATAATTTTCACATATCTTATTTTTTTAGTTGGTAAAAACAAACGATGTTGATTCAACTCTTTGGCGCCTTGTGAATGAGCCAAAGTTCAAGGCGCGCAGTTATATGAAGTACCAAGTAAATGGGTTTACATTTTCCACGAAAAATTACGAAGAGCGGATGGTAACACAAGACAGCGGTGTATCTATGAGAGCAATCATAAAATTTAGAGCCAGTGGGAAAGATGAAAATTATACAGAAGCTGAAACACTGTATTATGGAGTTATTCAGGAGATAATTGAGTTGGATTATATAGACTTCAAACAAACGGTTTTTATTATGATTGGGTAAAGGTCAAAGACAAGGTTAATGGTTGCAAGATTGATCCTGTTTCAAACTTGATTACAGTTAACTTAGGGAAATTGAAGACCAAAGATAGGATGAACGATGAGCCATTTAATCTTGCGTCAGAAGCGAGTCAAGTGTTCTACTCAAATGATTTAAAAAATAGCGGATGGTTTATGGTTTTACGCACACCTAAGCGGTTGACTACAATCATGGATGCTCTTGAGTTTCCTAATGTCTATCAATCAACCTTTGAAGATAACAAAAAATTAGAAGATCTTACCAAATGCATATGTTAATATAAGATGTATTTCTTAATTGAATTGAGTTGAATTTCAAATGTGGCTGAATTTAGAATTTTTTGATTATAAATTTAGAATTTTTCATGTATCACTATTTAATTATTATTCTAAATTTTAGAAATTTGTTTGCTTAGGGCTATAAAATGACTTAAAGACATGGTGTTGCATGTGGTGATGGACAATGGAATATGTCGATAATCTTATTAATTCTATCATTGCATCGTATAGCATTTCCATTTTCATTATCATTCAAGCGAGCTAATTGATAAGAATATAATGATACTACGATAGTCACATATTGTTACGGGTAATGTTTGAATACTTAATTTATTCTATATTTGCTTTTGTGACTTGCAAAAGTTTCATACTTCAGCTCATAAAGATAACGTTTACATTTTTACTATTTATATTTTTATATTCATAAATTGAAGCAACTTGTACTATTTATATTTTTATAATGCAAAGTGGAACTGCACCTAATATAATATGTAAACTTATGCAATTAAATGGGATACTGAATGTGTGTTGCTTGGATATATGTGGGTATGTGTTGTGTGCGCATGCATGTGTATAAATTTTACATTTACGATATTTTATATTAAGACATGTCAATTTAAATAACTTTTTCCTCAACTATTATCTACGATGTTCCATGATTTTCCTAATATATCAAATGTGGTAGTTTTCTTCACTAAGTGATTATATACCAAGCCTTATCTTTAATTTATATTTTTCAAACAATTATGAGATTTCTTATGCTTGGAAGGATGGTATTCAAACAATTAATTAAAAATCCTCAATAAGACTCAACTCCGTGTGCTACACACGAGTTTGCACTAGTATGTATGTATGTATCTATGTATGGATGTATGTACATATCTATGTATGGATGTGGAACGCTTTCTTGAAAGTGGAACTCTCTCTATAGAGTGGAACTTCATAAAAGAGTTTAACTAATAGTAACTTTTATTCCCATACTTTTGTCTGGATTCCCATAGAGTTTCAAAGATTTATTTGGAAGGATAGATACTGGTTGGCAAAACATAGATTAATATTAGTGCATACTGTTTGCAACTATTTTATTTTAGAGAGAAAGCTTGGAAGAACAGATGTTTCAACTGTGTATATAAATTTGGTACATTTGTGATAAGATGTTCTGACATTCCCCATTTCTGCATCTGCTTAATCAATTTGGTATATTAAACAAATCTATATTGCCTCCTTATCTGCATATTTTGTTGTTCCTCATGTTTATCGCCTTGTATGTTATACAGTTGCTTGAGATACGGTTGCTATGGTAACTGGCTAAAATATCCACTGCTGAAATGCAAAATCAGTTTTATTCCTTTCAATGTTTAATGCAAAATTAGTTTTATCCCATAATATATTTTCATCATTCATTTTTGTAAGAAAAATCTAATTAAGACTTTCTGTTAGTACATCGCGTTCAGGGACCTTCTTGGCCATTTTCCAAAGTATCATCTAGAGCTCCTCTTGCCTTATTTATATCATAAAGCAAAGAACTCCAACCTTTTAGCCATTTACGTACCCAGCATTTTCAATGTGCACCCATCCAACCACCAGCCACACATTAAAGGAAACACACCAAGTTTGATTACTAAAAGAAAAGCATCTTTATGATAGTCATCACATGTTTCATTGCACTCAAAAATTGCCTAAATAAAGTCCGATTAGTGCTGCAAAGCAGATGTGGTGCAGTTGAGAGGTGTGCGCGTGAGATTGGCAGATGTGGTGCAGTTGTGTTTTGGTGTTTGCAATTGGCTAAAACTGCAGTAAAAAGAACAATGAAAGTGAACAAATGCCTGTAACAAACACATGTAATGCAATGGAACAAAACTTCATTCCAATACTATTATGGTCTGTACTTACCCCTAGTCCTTACACTGTAAACGTATAAAATTTGTCTTTACCCTAGTCCTTGCCCTGAACTATGTATATGTCTTCTTAAATTTTGACAAGTTGTTTGACTTATAAATGTATCAAGAAAAACTTGCATATTCTTATTAGTACTAAGAGTCAACATTCCTTTTTATTGTATGTGAAGATAATGATCAAAAGCTGAAAAAATGTTATATGCATAACATATATTGTGAACTCATATATGTTTCTTTCTGAATACTTGCAGCAACAATGTCAGAAGCCGCAGAAACGTCGATCCATTCAGTCGCGCATTCGTCATCTTCACAACCCGAGAAAGTTGAGAAAAATGCATATGGTGTTCAAGTTTCTGATAATGCTGGGAAAATAGGCAGTAGACTTGGTAAATTGGTAGAATTCATGTGCCGATATCAATGAAAGTTGGGATAAAGTACCCAACAAATGTAAAGATGACATTTGGGCTGAATTACGGGTAAGCCGTTCTCTTTTTTTTTCCAATAATTCTTTACTGCAAAATGATATTTAACTTATCCATAAATAACAATCATATAAGGATACATAATAAGTTAATCATATACGTGCAAAGATGATTCCTGCTTCATCCAACACTGGATAAACAATTAATTATGAATTATTAGTGATTTGTAGTTGCTAACGACGAAAGGCTTACGAGTGATTTTGAGGTTCATATGAAGGTTCAAACTCATAGGATATGGAAATGGTTTAATTTATCAACTTCCCTTAATTATCATAGCTAATTACTTAAATCTCATATATAGTTGTAAATATGTAGACCAGAAAGCTAACCAGTGATTTGTAGTTGCCAACGACGAAAGGCTTACGAGTGATTTTGAGGTTTATATGAAGGTTCAAACTCATAGGATATGGAAATGGTTTAATTTATCAACTTCTCTTAATTATCATAGCTAATTACTGAAATCTCATACATAGTTGTAAATATGTAGACCAGAAAGCTACAATTTGAGATTCATTTTCATTTGTGTGGTTTAGATTAAAATGATCTTAAGGAAACTAATCTTATCATTATGGCATTGAGATATATTTTTTTGTGTTGCAATTAAAAAAAATTGTGCTTGTGTGTGATATTTGTTTGCATTTTGGTATGTGTGATTGTTGCTGTTTTAGTTTCCTTGGAATTTTCATTTCCATATATATATATATATATGTGTGTGTGTGTGTTAAAAAAATATTCACAAAATTAAAAAAAAAGAATTCATTTCCGTTTTCATTTTACAATTTTTGCTTTGTTTTACAAACTTTAACCTTCATTTACAAAACTGTTCTTCCCACCCTCACTGTCCACTTTCCCCTGCACATTCATTCTCTGCTTTGTAAAACCATACTGTCCCCTGTGCATTTGTGCCACTGCCTACCATTTCCACCAAACATATACTTCCCTCCTCAAACATTCACCACCTGAAACCACTTCTGCTTGCAACAGAACAACAGACCATTCACCTCCACCACCTGAACTTTTCACAACCTCTGTGCATCTCATCCTTCTCTGTGCCACAAACATAAACTTCATTCATCACACTTATACAAACTATTGACAATAACTTATCCAGATCTCCAACACTTTCTGTTATCTGTAGCTACATAACAACCGTCCTCCAGACAACTTCACACGTCTGCTTGCTACAAATACCCCTCTGCTTGCTGCACATTTCCTCTGTCACCATCCACTTCACAATAAAGTGTCACCATCCATTTAATCTTTATGGATATGTTGAACGGATGCATTCAAACTGCAGTACTTCACATTTGTCATTTAACTTGAATAGTCCATATGGTCAGAACAAGAACTCACAATCGGACATACCAGCCTCCTTGTATGTTAACAGTTTTTATATATTTTCTTTTTAACATATTTTTTACGTTCAATATATACAGACATTTTATGAGCTAGAGTCGGATACAAAAGAGTTGTATTTTTTGTGTGAATCATTTAGAAGATACAAAAGTGAATTGAGGACAGGGTACTATGACAAAATTGATAATGATGAAGCTAGAAGGAAAAATTGTCCGCCAAAAGTTAGCGTAGAAGAATGGGATGGATTCTTGAAAAATGAAGCAAAACCCGACGCACGCGAAAGAAGAGAGCTAGGCAAAAAAAATAGATCGCAATACAATTATACTCATCACAGTGGTCGTACAAGTCACGCCGTAGTGGAACATAAAATGGTACATTTTTAATTTTTTGTTATTTCGTTGCATTTTACCATTTCGTTGCATCATTAGTTTTCTCGTGCAGACTAGAATATATGTAAAGTTATGGACTTTGTATTGTCATGTCATCAATCAATCATTGCAGTGTTATTGCTCGTTGTTCATATTTGTTACCCATGAAATAACTAGGCTATGTTGGCCTCAAATTAAAACTGAGTTACACAAAATAAGTTAAAGCATTTACAACCATTTTTTATTGAATTCTGCAAGTTCTTCCCTTTAAGTAATCTTTTATATGGCATGAGCAAGATTTTAGCACTAGAAATGACAAAATTGTTTACATATGACGAAATTCTTTAAATTGTTTCTAAATGGTTTCAAGCAAGTTGATAACTTCAGCTGTTTACAAGCATATAAGCCATGCCTGCCTCGGTTTTAAACTAGGGCAACTGCAACCTCAGTTTTAAACTAAGGCCATTGTGCCTCGGTTTTAAACTGAGACTACCTCAGTTTAAACTGAGGCCATTGTACCTCAGTTTAAAACTGAGGCCATGTTGCCTCAGTTATGAACCGAGGCAATGCCCGCCTCCATTTAAAACATAGGCTATTTAAAACTTCATATTAAAGTTTTGCTATTAAGAAAAATCGATGTTTCGGTTGTAGGCAATTGAAAATCCAGGAAAAGAAATGACATGTCGTGAAGTGTGGGAGAAAACTCATACAAAAAAGGATGGCACCATATCGGATTCAAATTCTTCGTACTTTGTAAGTTAAACAATATATTGTTTTAAATGATAAATTAAAAATGATTTACTATTATGACATATATGTTTACATTTTTATCGGCCTATAACTTATATGCACGTAATATCTCAAGTATTATCATATTTTAGGGTAAAATTGCAAAAGCAAGGGAAACAATCAATGACGACGAGGAAGAAGATATGCCATTAGATGAAGACATCTTGTCACAAGCGTTCGGCAAAGATAAAAGGAGCCGGACTCGAAATGTTGGAACTATAATACCAAAGGCACAAGTTAAAGCATCTACTATTCCATGTAAACAACTCAGAAGGAGTAAACAAGACTCAGATAGATTGGAAACAAGGACGGAGAAGGTGGAGGTTTCATTGGAGAATGTAAAGGGGACATTGAACACATTGGTCGACATATTAAAAGGATATGTGAAACAGATGCCAGACATTGCTTCCAACGAAGGAGGAAGTGGTGGGACACATCATGAAAGTGTTGGAAGAACGTCGAACAATGATGATACTGCTAACCCGCTTATTTCGCATGTTCAGGAAAATAAAAAATGTGAAGTGTTGAACTTTGATCTAGAAGTCATTGCAACAGGTTTTGTATGCAGAGATTCGACGGCATCCATCATACGTGGAAAACCTGTACCTCCTACACATGAGAAGTTGATTGTGGACAATATACTATTACCAGATGAGACCACGGCCATACAAAATCATCCTCTTGTTATGACCTTTGATGATGTTGGAATCGGTGGTTATGTGTGTCATCCAAAGAATTCAATTCGATATCTTTAGACGCAAGAGCAGGTTTACATTATTATTATCCAATAAATTCAATCTGAATGGAAACCTATATATGTTCTCTGATCTGTTCTTAATATCAGAATCCTCCAATCTTAATATCAAAACTGAAAATTCTACAAAATCGGATAATTCTCTGATTTGTTCTTTGTTTCAGGTTTTTAACATTTGTTTCAGGTTGAAGATGCTTTCTCTGTGTACCTTTCTGATTTAGAAAAGCTTGATCCGTGAGGTAACACAAAATTTACTTTGCTTTCCATTCTCAGATATTTCGTTGCGGGCTTGTTTACTCCTTTGCTATATCATTTGCACTATTCTTTCACTCATTTGAACATTGCACTGTTCTTCATCATTATAAAATTTTGAACTGCATTGCACACTGCATTTCCCAGTTTGCCTTTTTCATCACTCTTTGTAATCTCAGTTTTTTGTTGCATTTGTTTATAATTTGTGCATTTCCATAACATTATAAAAAAATACATTTGCACATTACATTTACATCACACATTTACATCACAGTTTTCTTTCATATTGCACTATTTTTTCTGTTGACATTACTATTGAAAATAGGTTGTAGAATTAATAAAACTAGTGTTAGACTGTGGGCTGGGTTGGTTATTAATTTGCGAATTTAGTTGTGGTTTCTGAAAATCTATTGGGCCAAGAAAACCCAAAGTAGATGGATGTAGGAGTTGAGTTGCAATTTGATTTTTTAATTCGGGTTTGGGTTGCTGCTCCGGTCGATGGTGCTTTGGCGATTGAATTGGTTTGATGGTTCAGGTTCAAAGAATTGGGAGCTGAGGCGATTGCTTCTCAAGTATGTTCGAAATTTAGGTATTAGAGAATTGTCGGTGGAGGAACAGGGAAGGAAGTGTGGTGGCAGGAGTGATTGGAAAGGGAGGTTTGCTATTTGGTCAGTTTGAGATGTACTTTCCCTTGAGTTTGTGTTCCGTGCAATATTGAGCACTGCATTGTCGGTGGTCGCAGCTGCTGGAAGTATGTTTGTGTAGTGAAGCAGAGGGTTGCTATTGTATCAATATTGATGCATGAAGTAGTAAAGTCAGTGATGTAGGAGTCAGTGTTGTAGGAGAAATGTGCACTGTTTTATGGTAGTGATGGAGGTCTGTTGCTAAGTATGATGGTGGGTTTGTGGCAGTTCGGCATTGTCGGAGTGTATGGCAAGTCAGGTGATAATTGTGAAGATGTTTATGATGATGATGAAGTGTGGAATGCATAAATGAGGTAGTGTAGACAGTATGATGATGTTAAGGAGTGCAGGGTGGACAGAGAGGGGTTGCAGTTGGTATTTGTGAAGGCACTGTGATGAGGCAGTCTAAAAAATTGTCCGCTTAAGTTCATCCAAATCAAATGTTTTATCTAAATCTTTTCTAGCCTTCTCACTTAAGTTCTTCTTACATGCTATATTTGGAAAATTTAAGTTCAACGATTAACTATTAAATAATTTAGGAAAATTTAAGTTTAAATATTAACTGTTAAATAGATTTGAAAAGAAAGATATAGCTTAGTTGATAGTTTCCTCTGATGAATTCTAGAAATTCCCTTGATGGCCCTGTAATTGATTAGTCTGATACTCGTTCTTTTCTCAGCTATGCTGGAGTTGAAGAATGTTGTCCTCTTGGATCCTCGAGTGAACCACTTGTACTTTGGTTGTTATATTTTGAACTGAATTGTACTAAAGCATTCTTCCAAGCTCATTCACATCCTCTTTGTATCGCATTTGGAGTAATTTATTGTTTGGGTTAACTTCCAATTTTAGATAAATGTTGTTGATTTCCTTTTTAAGCTTAGCATATTCTTTACGAAAATTATTTTAGATAAATGTTGTTGATCAATTTTGTCATTCATGAAATTAGCCTATATACCACAATTATTGACTACTTTCATAATGAGTTTAATATTTAAAGCTTCATTTAATTCGTTGAAATCTCTCAAACCGAAGCCCTTTTTGACTTTTGTCTACAAAGTATTTCCCAATGGCTGTGAAGTAGCGGAGGTCAATGAGGTCGGAATTGGATCGGTGAGGTTCGACAGTTCTCTTTTTTCTTTGTTTATTTTTGTGATGAGGAGTGAGTGGTAGTGTATGTAGGCAGTGATGCTAGAGTGGATTTATGATGAATGCGGGTTGTCAGGTGGTAGAAAGCAGGGCAGAATTGATAGTTTTCAGTGACGTAGAGATGATAGCAGCAGTGTGGTGATATGGTGTTGGCAATATGGTGTTGTCAAAGGAGCTACAAAGTAGGTGGATGATGTATGATGGTATGCAGAAGCGTGACTATGGTGAAGAGATGATGGAAGTGGGCTTGCTGTTCAAGGCAGACGTGAAAGTGGTTGAGTATTTGGAATGTTGTTGCTATGAAGAGAATGGAGCAGTTGCGTGGTGGTAGGGGTTGCAATGTGTGCTAGTTTGAAGTGGGTCAAGAAGAAGAAAGGCAAGAGAGCCATGCAGAAACAAGAACTGTTACGTGGGTTTGTCGATGTCGGGTACTGGTTGCTGTAGTCAGGTGAACTGATGGTGGTGTGGCTGCCAAAAGTGCAATGTGATGGAAGTAGTTTTGAAATGGAGTAAGTTTGATGATAGCTCGAGGTAGAAGTTTTTATAGATGAGTGGACAGGAAGTGGTGAAGATAAATGGAAGACTGTAGGCTGTTGTATGTGAATGGTTTTGTTCACGGTTTTGGAAGGTAAAGGCAAGTAGATTATGTGAAGGAAGTTGTTAAGGATGGAAGTATACAGTAAATGAAAAGTGAATAATAGTGGTGGAAACAGAGAAGTGTGCACAGTTTTGTTTTTCTGCTATTTTAGCTGAACTTCATTATTTAGAAAAATAATAAGTTTAAACAAACATATGATATTTGACCTATTTATCAACAAACATCAATTTCTTGTTTTGTGCAGGCATGAAACTTATGCTGGCAGGAGCATTAAACGATTGGAGGAAGACGTTTTGTATTGTATGTATTGTACTATGCATATAGTATTATGTAATGATGCCGCTGTTGTACTATGTATGTTATGTATACTTGTTGAACTATATAGTGGTATTTGTTTAAGTTGAACATTATAATTCAAACATTTGTTATGTTTGGTTTTTGTGTTGATGTTGAACATTATAATTCATACATTTGTTATGTTTGGTTTTTGTGTTGAACGTATGAAAAATATTTGGTTTAATAATCTTTCTTTTGTGATAATGTTAAATTTGCAAATTTTTGTGTTAATTATGATAATGAAATGACTGTCACTGGTGCAGAGAAGAAATTTCGAATTTAAAAAAAAAATGAAATTAGTAATTAGCAACGGATTAAAGTCGTTGCTAATATTTAAAACATCAGTTATACGTCTACATTTAACAACGGATAAAAGCCGTTGCAAAATAAAATCAGGAACGGCTATAAACCGTTGCTAAAGAATATTCTGCAACGGCCCTTAGCCGTTGCAAAAGTATATTTAGCAACGGATAAGAGCCGTTGCGAAATGAGGATTTTGGTGTAGTGATCATCCACATACATGAGTAGGTACACCCATCTACCATTTCTTTAAATGCTTACAGTACACACAAGCGTCTTTGATGCTATGATCAAAACCAAGTGAAAGCATAAAAGAGTCAAACCTCTTGTATCATTGTCTAGGCGACTGCTTAAGTCCATACAAATATTTCTTCAATTTGCAAACCCAATTTTCCTTCCCATCTACAACAAATCCTTTTGGTTGCTTCATGTAGATGGTCTCATCCAAGTCTCCATGCAAGAAAGAAGTTTTTACATCCAGTTACTCCAATTCCAAGTCATGAGCTGTGATGATAGAGAGCAGAATGTGGATGGACGTATGCCTCACTACTTAAGAGATATCTCATCATAGTCCAATCCCTTTCTTTGTGAAAACCCTTTAGCAACTAGTCTAGCCTTGTATCTTCCATCATCCTAGATCTTGAATATCCATTTTCAACCTATGGTTCGGCTTCCTTGAGAAGGTGGTACCAAATCCCAAGTCTTGTTCTTCTTCAATGACTCTAACTCCTTTTCCATAGTGCACATCCACTTCGAACTATCACATGATTTCAAATCTTCATCAAGGTCAAGCGTCTCCTCAAGAACCGCATGTAGGGCATAATCAAACTAATCACCAAGGCTAAGGTCCGCAAACTTCCAATCACCATACCTTTCGGCGGCCTAATAGTCCTACGAATGACCTGGATAGGTACTGCTTCACCTAAACCTATTTTAGCTCCACCTTGAACTGAACTTCCTCTAGATTCATGCACATCACTGACACTACTAGAAGGTACCTATGGACTATCATGTGATGTTTCACCAACCGCGTTTTCCTCGACAGCATCAACAATAGCTCTACTATTTGGATGGAACATGGGAACTTCTTCCATCTCCTTTGGCCTATCAGAATCATCTGATGTGATAGGTAGCTTCTCCTTCGGATTAAACATAACAGACTCATCAAAAGTGACATGTCTAGAATGAACAATCTTTCTATCAGTAGGGTACCAAATTCGATACCCATTGATACCATGGGTGTATCCCATTAGTATGCCCTTATATGGTCTAGTCACCAACTTGTTATCACCTGTATGGTGAACGTACACAGGACAACCAAAAATTCGGATGTAACCAAGATACACTACTTTACCTCTCCACTACTCGTCTTAAATATTCTCATTTACGGCTGAGCACGGAATTCGATTTATAATATGTGTCGCAATTGATAATGCCCCAGCCCAAAAGCCTTTAGATAAACTTGCCGTCAATCTCAAGCAACAAGCCTTCTCTAGTAGCGTTTTGTTCATCCTTTGTACAATCCCATTGGATTACAAATCTTTGGGTGTAGTGAAATATCACTGAGTGCCATGCTATCTGCAAAAGTCGAGGAACTCACTAGAGACAAATTCACCGCTATTATCAGATCTTAACACCTTTAACCTAGAACCAGATTGGTTCTCAACAAGTGCTTTCCAGTCTTTGAACTTCTCAAAACTCTCTGATATGGCCTTCATCACATACACCCATACTTTTCGAGAAAAATCATCAACGAAATAGATGAAATACTTTGCTCCTACAAGAGAAGTAGTAGTAAATGGTCTCCAAACATCTATATGCACGTACTCAAGTACTCGCCTCGATTTATGGAATCCAACTCCAAAAGATACTTTAGTTTGCTTTCCCAACACCTATTTTTGGCAAAAGTCCATCTTGTCGAAGCTTTCTCCTTTGATCGCCTTCCATTTTCAAAGTAACTCCAAGCCCTTCTCTAAAATATGTCCCAACTTGAGATGCCAAAGCTTTGTGGCATCCAAAGCATGAGAACTGTCTACTCCAACACATGACTCCCTGAGAACTAGGTTCCTTTCAGCAAATACAGATTTTGAAACACATATCCTTTCATAAGAACTAGTGCACCTCTCGAAACCTTCAAACTATCCTTATCGATAGTTACCCTACATCCCAAAGATGCCAATTGTCCTAGAGAAATTAAGGACTTCCGAAGACCTAAAACATACCGAACACCTGTCAAAGTGTGTATCACTCCATCAAACAACATGATCCTCACTGTACCTTCACACATTGCTCTACAGCTAGCATCATTACCCATAAGAAAAGAATTTCCCTCTTATCCAACGAAAGAACTGAAGTAATCCTTATTAGATGTCATATGATAAGACTCCCCTTAGTCCAGCACCCAATGGTCTGAGACATCCGACACTGGTGCAGACAACACATCATCAGATACAAACTTCTCCACCGCAAACGATGAAGATCCATCTTCTTCCTTCTTCTTCAAAACTAGCCAATCCTTTTTTCGATGACTAGGTTTCTTATAGATAAAGAACTTTCCTTCCTTAGACTTTCCTCTTCTGCTATAATCAGGCTTTCTAGACTTGGAACGCCCTGTAGAGTTTCAATTTTTCTTATCCTCTCTACCTCTTTCAAAAAATAAGCCGAGACTACTACTTCCACCTCTACTTCCTTCACTTATGTCCTTCATCTGATCTTTCAAGCCCTCAGATAGAAGACCTGACTTCACATCTTCCATTATCAATGTGTATCTAGCAAAGATAAGGTTGTTAGCGAAACCTGTATATCACTTCGAAATAGAACACAAAAGAATAAATGTCATTTGCTCCTCATCCATCTTCAAATTAACATTCTTCATCTTCCTTATGAGATTGTCAAAGAAATTAAGATTTTTCTTCACTGAAATACCCTTTCTCATCCGCATGGTGAAAAATGTCTTCAGTAAATATCAGATGGTTAGTCCGAGATTTCTTCAAGTAGAGATTTTCTAGCTTGGTGCAAATTCTCCCAGTAGTGGTCTCACTAATAATCTTTGAGATAACGTTTTCTCCCGTAGCTAGCTGTAAAGTAGTAAACACCCATTTCTCCATCTCCTTCCTTTCCGGGACTGAGATGTCAGCCGTCAAATCCTCAAGGGCAAACACTACTAGATGGACTTCATTCCTCATTAGAACAGCCTTCATCCTCCATTGCAACTTCTCAGAGTCTTTATCCCCATTCCATTTCTCAATTGCCAACTGCGACCCTGACGCGATATACATCCCTCTAGTATAGGGTCTTGTAACAACTAGAGTAGCTTCATCTCCTGCCACAGCGTCTAACACTCCCCAATCAACCTTGCAGCTCTGATACTAGACTGTTAAGGAAAATCCCTTCAAATGATCATTATAAGGGAATAAAAAACTCAATGCAGTGAAAAACAACTGGATTGTAATTGTAGTGAGACGGAATAAATAGAGATAAACACCAAACAAACAGTCATAGATCAATGCAATGCAGAAAAATAAATAACATCGGTATTATAGTGGTTCCACTACCACGAGGCAGTGTACGTCCACTTGTGGAGAGGACATTTTATAAATAACTGAAAAATTAGAGCTATAAGATTTATTCACTTTTGGAGGCTATACATAAGAAGATTTTACAATACAAACAAAATTCTGTAGAGTTTCAGCTCTCTAGGATGGCTGCGAAATTGGTTGAAATTAGCTCTCAATTTGGTTACCATTGTTGTCCAAAACCTCTTTTATTTATATAGTGAGGATATAAGAAGGGGTAGCTGCTAAATAGCCGTCTGGAGTTTGGTTCGGCACATCTGGTTCGGCAAGTAGCGCAATGGCATTTGGTTCAGCAAAGCCATATCAATCTGGTTCGACATCTCCACTTCAAGTCTAGATCGGCCTTCCCGCATACCGATTGAGATATTTCATTCGGCATCCATCTGGTTCAACATGCCGTTGAACGAAATATTTCATTTGCCATTATCCCCTTCATTCCACTGGCTACAGAACGAAGTAAATGGAGCGGCAAGTCTGGACTGGCATCCCTTCACTACCAGACGTGATAACTTCCTTCTTACTTTCACTGTCAATTGATGTAATACCACCGGTCGAGATATTTCGTCTGGTCCTCCTTACTGCCAAACGAAACATCACCGAATGAAACTGCTTCTCTTTACCGAAGTCACTCACCTCCACTGAACCAAACCTCTGGTTCGGCCTTCTTCAATCATCGAACCACCTTCTCTTCCTGAAAGTCGTCAATTTGACATAGGGTTAGGGTTTCGATGCTCCCTCGTCGATGCTTCTCCAGTGGCGATGCTTCTTTCCGAATTCAGGTATCAATTTCTAAAACGTAACAAGTAAGAATGCTAGTTAAAGTTATAGAACACATAATAGAAATGTGAGTAAAAAATCGTAAACTGCAGCGGTGGTAAAGGACTGTTTTTAAAATTACGGTAGTTATTTGAAAGAGGAAAAAAGTACATAACATTGCAATGGTGAATAAACTTATTAAAACAGATGTAGAACGATGGAAAGGAAGGTAAAAATGGTGCTTGAAGTAGGAGCGTTAGCGTGAACGGTCTGTGAGAAAACGATCAACAATCTGATCACATTGTTCAATCTACAAGAGGGAAAAAAAGAATGATTGGTAAAATAGAAGTAAATGTGATAAGGTGCATGCAGGTATTTGGTCATATGCTAACATATAGGTATGTATAGGTATACAAATAAACATATATATACATATATACATATATACATATATACATATATACATAGATACGTATACATACCTATTCCTATGTATATATACGAATATATATACATGTGTAGTGATAAATGGAGAAGCAAATAAATTCGAAAATATCACTTTTGTTACGCCCTACACCAAGACCCACATTAACAAAGAGTATTACTAGATAATATCGTTGGCTAATGTGGAGAATAGGGCTAGTCAGGAGAGACCATCTATAGCCTTGTCTTAAATATCTATTAAATACGTCGATAAACGCTCTATATATTTTTTCTAATTCAAGTGGATCGACATATCAAATAAATACTTAATACAAAGTCATAGGTGGCTATAGGATCTATCAGAACAAAATACAACAACTCAAATGCAAAACACATCACAGAACAACAGATAATCAAATATATACACATATACATATACATCACGGAGTATACAAAAAGAAACATCACATATGTGGTATGACGACCACAATACAAATATGAGTCAAAATAATATACATATTAGAGTAGCAAGAAAAAGGACTACACAAAAGCTACAACAAAAAGAGCTAGCAGAAAATTCCATGTGAAAGTAGAATAAGCTAAGTCCAAAGGGACCTAACTTGAAACACCTCGGTCTGACCCAAGTATAAAATACACGGGCCAGTCTAGCTAAATAAATCAGTTTACAAGGATAAGCAATAATATGAGCATACGGCAAGGTGATAATATTCTCAAGTGAGAAGGAATAATTCTAGGGTATATGGTTACTTCACATGGCATAACTAAGTAGGTATAGTAATTTCAAGTGATATAAGGATATCACTAAATGTGAATGCAACTCAAAGGCGATAAAACTCTATAACAAGTATCACAATAAAAGCATGCCTTATCTCATCGGCGTATCACAAAACATCAAATATGTTTAGGAGGAAAACATAACTCCAAAGAGGAGAAACCCAAAACCCGCCATATCGGAAACTCAAAACAACGTCAAAGAAATCATCATCTCAAAATATGCCATAAGGCAATCAAATATAAATCTCCATCATAGGAGATTATAATTCCAAATAAATGCCAAAAGGCAAATCTCGTATAGTACGCCAAAAGGCAAATCTCAAATAACATTAGTGTTGGCAAACCCAAATCTCAAATATAGAACTCCCAAGAGTTCAAATTCTCGAAAGGTAATCACCACAAATATATATCGAATGGTTCAAAGGACAAATTTCGCAAAAAGGGCGATACACTAGGGAAATCACAAATATTAATGAAATCATCTCAAAGATATAGCACGTGCAAATGGCCGAAGCCTGCAAAGTACTGCTCTCTTAAAATAAGGCGCCATGTCTCTTAGACAAATGTTCCGAAGGACAAATAAATACGTCTCTTAGACAAACATCCCGAAGGCAAAATACGTCACAATGACAAATGTCTCTTAGAAAAATATCCCGAAGGGCAAATGACCCAAAAGTCCAATATTGGCTTATACGTCTCTTAGACAAATGTGTCACAAACTTTTGGATAGAAACCCGAACAGTGTTAACGTGTCTCCCATACCACACGCTCGCACTAAATGGTTTACTAACCGCTAATAAATTTCACACCCAATTAGTAAAATGTTTTCCTCATCTCATTGGTAAACTCGACCCGAAGGTCAAAACGATCATACGGACAAGTTGGGAATTAACCAATAAGATAAACGCACACGTCCCATACCACGTGTTTTACCAAACCGTTTAATTCTCGTTCTCATTCGCTCGAATAGTGCAAAAAACATGTATTATGTATAATAATTTACTTGAGAAAACAAGCTTTTAAAGCCAATTTTCGAAATCAATTTTAAAACCGTATTTGAAAATTCCCTTATTATAGAGAATATGTAGATTTTATATCTGAAAATACTTTAAAAATATCATTACAATAATTATTTGAAATGCCCATTTATTTTAAAAATTGTTTTAAAAATTATTTCAAAATCATTTGGAAAAATCCGTGCTCGAAATCAAAGAAATCACTCAAAATCATCATTCAATTCAAATTTGAATTTCAAATTCATCAAAACTGGGCTAGCCTATTGAAAGGAATCGGCCCTTAAAATATTTCAGAAATATCACAAAAATATGAAGTAAAAATCAAAAGTCGGATGGAAAAGGAACATAAAAATGCATAGGCAAAATAATACCCAGGTTTGAAATCTTCTCTGGGTTCAAATTTCGGACATAAAATAGGCAGCCAAACGATCTTTGATTGAACTAAAAGTTGGTGCACACAAAGAAGAAAACTTCAACTTTCAAACAAAAAAGAAACAGTGAATTTCAACGGAAAATCAAAAAGTTACGCTGTCTCAAATATGCACTCAGATCATATTTGTAACAGTTCAACAAGAATGTTCCCAGGCCAGAAATCCATTCTGGGTTCAATTTTGGGCATAAAATAGAGGACCAAATTGAATCGGATTGAGATCAAAATTGGTATTCATACAGTATAAAATTTTTATTTCAAATGAAAAAAGAGTCATGCAATTTGGATAAAGTGTGAGAAAGTTATGATGTCTCAAAGTTGAACCCAGGTAGTGTTTTCACTGTAAACTCCGAGCAAAAACATGCTCCAGATCAATGTTGGGCAGCATATTTCTAAAATTTGGTATGCTTATAGAAGAAAAATTTATATTTCAAACAAAAAATATCACGCAATTTCAGTAAGAAATGAAAGATTAATGCTATCTCGAATATGAACTCGGGCCATGTTTGCAGCAACTCAGCAAACAATTTTTATAAGCAAAAATCTGCTTTTGAGTTGATTTTCTACGACTGTTTTGAACATTCAAATGACAATATTTTAAAACCAAAATTTGCAAAAATGAAGTTCAACATGCAAGCTACCAAATGCAAGAAGTCCAGTAGAATTTCATAGTCGGAATCAAAAGTTATAGGCTTTCAAAGAGGCAATATGAAACAGATTTCAAACAGAGATACCACTACAAAAATTCATCAACAAAAGCTAAATTTTTTCAATTTCTTACCATTTTGAGCTTGGCTCAGCTACAATTTGTGATTATTACATCTCACCTTGTTGTATGGAGGAAAATACCCAGATTTAGGTTGCAAGTTGGAAGCTTTTTGTTTAAATTCTAGCTTGTAGAACCTACAGAAGGTATATTACAGTGCATGCAAGAAGAATAAACAGTAAATTAGAAACCCAACTACTGAAATTGTGATTTTGATGAAACTAAAGGGTTTGGAGTTTGATTACCTTTAGATTAACATAGTATATTGGAAAAGATTTCGATTTGTTGAATTAATTTGGAGAAAAAGCTTGGACTTTGAAATTTGGAGAGGTGGGTTTTCTTTTACAGTAAAAAGGAAGAAGATGAGTAATTGCAAAAAGAAATGAACGTATTGTACTTTGCTTTCCTCTTTCTCAAATTTATGGTTAAGTCTACTAATTGGGCCTTGGATCCATCAATTAAAAGACATTAAACTGTGTTAGGCTAATTTAATGAACACCAAGCCAAATATATTCATATTTACACTATGTAAATAAACAAAAGCCAGTTTCTTTCAAAATTTCACACAAAAAGTTATGTAAATTCACACTTATAAACTAAAACATTTTCCACCATATAAAAAGATTAATTTTTATTTTTAAAATATTTTTATTACTAAGATCCTTTATTTACAATAAACACAATTTTCACAATTAAATGAATAAACCCTTGTTTTTAACTTCTAAAATTCAACAAAAATTATTCTCTTACTTAGAAAATTATGAAGAACCATTTTAAACTCAAAATTATAATTAAAACACATTTTAAAACCAATTTCTATCTTTTTATTTAATTAAAAACCTTTAAAAATCACATACTTCTTTTAAAAATTATTAAAAGAAGTAATCGGCAATAATTAGTAAAATTATTGCATTTTCTCTAAATAAAAACAATTTCCATTTATTATTAACCCAAACAAATAAAATAAAGCTTTTAAACTTTATTTTCTCATTTTATTTCCAAAATTCATTGATTATTCCAAATAAATAATTTAAATTTTTTCAATTTTCTTTTAATTCACAATATTAAATCATAACTACTGTTATAATTTAATATTTACAAGTAATCTTCAAAACCAGAGTTGTTACAACTTCAGGAGTAAAAAATGCATCCCAATTATCATTGTCAGAACTATGGGGAAGAAGTTGTAGTTCAGTAGGTAGTGGCAATTGTACATTATTGTCATGGAAGTGAAAAAATTTCTCATTTTTTCAATGGTTTTTCCAGTAGGTAGATGCAATGGTAGGTGAACGTCGTTGTTCGACTTGTAATGATGTTTCGAATTAGCGTGAAGAACAGTATGGTCTAGGACGGTGTTTGAAGCTCCTACCTTTTCATCACTAAATGAGTAAACCTACTTGTTTAGACATGAGCTTTAACGTTCGATTTTATATATAGAAGGGGATGTTGTACTGTATTTGTTATGTAGTAAAGATTTGCGCTGTGTGGCGGAAAATTAAATGTTAGCTAACAATTAAAATTAAAACATATGGTCGAAAAAAACCGTAGAAAATCGATGACAGTGCCGAAGCTCACAGTCGAGGGTAGTAGGTACTGTGTAGGGTTTGAAGGAGAGAAATTAACAAATAAGTGGGGAAGGAAGTGAAAAGGAAATAATAATGTCAAACAACAGAAATTTATATATTTAATACTTCTACTAATTTAAGCTTTCAAAATTATCATTTTTTTTTAATTATTTATAGTAGTCTAAATTTTCTTAATTCAAACCTTTTTCCGTTTAAAATATCGAAAAAAAAATACAAATTTCTCCTTTGGATAAACAATATTGAAAAAATTAACGTAGAGGGCTACTATTATCAAAATAGACATATTTTCTTAATTTTAATCAGAAGTTTTAAAATACAAACAAACATATTACTTATTCAAAATTCAGAACCAGTACCCACATTTTCACTCCATTTTTTAATGAATTTTAAACATTCAAAAATTATTTTGAATACCAAACAGTTTAAATATTCACATTCTTCACATTAACGCTTAAAAAATTACAATTCAATTTTTCCACGATTAATTATTACAAAATTGGACTATTTCAAAATCAAACAAATTCAGAACTAATATTTAAACAAAAGAAATTAAAACACGAATTTTGAAAGTCCAGACCCACTCAAAACCGCATTTTAATCTAGTAAGTTAAACACAGCATGATACTGTTGACAACAGAGTACATATATGCAATTTATGTGTTTATGCGTTAAGGCTTTAGTCAGTTTAAAACCAAAGTACATATATGAATCCTATCCCAGGTAAAACTTGCAATTATGTCTGAAACTTAAATGCAGATACTGATGAAACATGCATACAAGTACATGATATTGGTAGGCTTGAAAATCTAGACAGTCGAGATCCAAAAATCAAAGTCAATGATAAGCTTAAGTGAGTTAGGAAATCAAGTTTGTGTAGAATTCTTCATTTTTGGAAATAGTAGATCAGCTTATATGAGAAGGTAAGCTTGGAATTTGTTGGTTTTTTAGATTTTTAAAATGCAATGGGTGAAATGAAATCTGAAACATATAGAGGTATTGAAGTTTGAATCCTTTAAAAATTCATTTGTTTAGAGTTAAAAATTGCCAGAACGAAAATATTAAGATCGAGTAAAATTCCCATACCTTGACCGAGACCATGATAGCTGATTGTCAAAGTCATAATGGAATGAGCGGTGTTAGTTACCACTGACATTGACGTAGACAGGCGACATCGATTACCTCTGTAATTGGCAAACAGCGACAACAACTATGAATTTGAAGTCAAAAGTGATTAAAGACTCTTGATGATTTTGATGTTACGCGATCTGCTTCGATTTTGTCGAGGAGATTAAGCATGTTTCTTGCTGAAGCTTATTTTCGCCTCGGATTCATCGAGGAGGGTGGAAGTCAGTGAGTTGATGACTTCGTTGTTGTTCCATAAGCTTCAGTACACCACCACGATTTTGTTATTAAGGGATGAACTTCGTTGAGCCTCCTTCAACCTAAGTGTCGAAGTAAGCTGTGCACTCTATGATAAAATATGTATTAAGTTAACAAAAGTCAAAAGAGTGGTTTGGAAATGTTAAAAATTGAAACTCATAACGTATAACTCATATAACACATCCATTATCTGCATAGGTGGGTGATGATTTTGAACAAATTTTGTTTTAAACTTGCGTAACCACTTTTCTACTATGAGTGACAATGTCCAAGTGCACTTGGAAGATTCGGCATATGTCTACAATAAACTTCACGGCGTACATAGATGCGTATAGAAAAAATACAAACATTTGGTATCAGCAAAACTAAATAATAATATGTTATGTATTTCCACACAGTTGTATTCGTTAACAGATCAAAAGCTACACAATGTATATAGCCAGTACAATTTTTCGAAATCAAATCAAAGATTATAGTAATCATAGAAACACAGATCATTTTTAAAGTTCGAAGGTCATGGTTGCTGCTTGGTGTTTACCCAGTATAGTCATCCAATCATTGTATATGTGCATAGACTCTTGCATTTTGTACAAAATTAAAATTAAGGAAGTGTCAAAAGTGTGATGGTGTTTTGTAGAAGCTGCAAATGCTAGTTAGGTGCAGGAAAATTGGGGAGAAAAGGAAATAATTGCAACTAGTATATACAACTTACAAAAGTCAAAGAAATTTGACATGCGGTTAATGATTTTAAGAGTATTTATTTCTTTTCACATCTCCCAAAGGATTAGCTTGTTCAAAGGCAGTGTTGTTAAGTGGGTTATGAGATTAACTTTATGTCCAATTCCTTGGTTTTGAAAATAAGACATAAGCTTGTATAGAAGCAAAAAAGATAGGCATATGTTGGTTTTTTAGATTTGTAAATTGCAATGGCCAGCAGTAAATCGGGTATACCCAT
This sequence comes from Allium cepa, assembly GCA_030765085.1. Taxonomy (NCBI): domain Eukaryota; kingdom Viridiplantae; phylum Streptophyta; class Magnoliopsida; order Asparagales; family Amaryllidaceae; genus Allium; species Allium cepa. The sequence goes on along the minus strand of CM060931.1, from coordinate 911,195,071 downwards.
AGTAGTGGAGGCCATGTAAAACTTGCAAGTTTGTATGAAAACATATATGCGGATACAGGATGAAAATGCGGACATTCTTATTCAATCGCAAAGGTAAGAGGCTTGTGAAATCAATTGATAACTATTTTTGTTAATTAAATGTTTCAAAAGTTTAAGATAGAAAAGTAAAAGTAAAAAGGTAAAAAGCCTTATTTTTGGAAATTGTAATGTCGAACAACAAAACTTTATATATTTAATACTTCTAAAATTAAAACTATGAAAATTAACATTTTTTAAATTGTTATAGTAGTCTAAATTTTCTTAATTCAAACCTTTTCGTCATTCAAAATATCGAAAAAAATACAAATTTCTCCTTTTAATAATCAATATCTAAAAAACCAGTTAACATAGAGGGTTATTATTAACAAATTTCCCCTCTTGATAATCAATATTTAGAAAAAATTAATATAGAGGGCTACTATTATTAAAATAAAATATTTCCTTAATTTTAATTAGAAGTTTTAAAATACAAACAAATATTGCTCATTCAAAATTCAGAATCAGTACCCACATTTTCACACCATTTTTTCTAATTGAATTTTCAAAATTCGAAAATTAGTTTGAATACCAAACAGTTTAAGTATTCTAGTTCTTAACGTTGACGCTTAAAAAATTATAATTCAATTTTTCCATGCATAATTATTACAAAATTGGAATATTTCAAAATAAAACATATTTAGAACTAATATTTAAACAAACGAAATTAAAACACGAATTTTGGAATACCTACAATAGTTAAAGCCGTGTAAAACTTGCAAGTTGGTGTGAAAACATATATGCGGATACTGGATGAAAATGCGGACATTCTTAATCAATCACAAAGGTAAGAGGCTTGTGAAATCTAGTTTGTGTACAATTTATCATTTTTGAAAATAATAGTTAAGCTTGTATGAAAATTTACAAACGCAAACTCTATCCTTTTTATTGATATGAAAAAACTATTTATACAAGTAGCACCATTCCTTGCATAGCAAGGAATTCTCATGCATATGACTAGCTCATTACACATAAGACCAGCTAAGTTTACACACAAGGCCAGCTCTAACACAAGTCCTAATATTACTCAAATACTTTATACAAAATGTTTTTTGAATATAATCCTAGTACCCCCCTTAAGTTGGAGCATGCAAATTGTAAATGCCCAACTTGTCAAGCAGGAAATTAAACTGTCTTGTACCCTATGCCTTGATGAAAATGTCATCTAATTGCACTTTGGTAGGAACATATGATGGAAGAATAAGACCCTCTTGAACAGCGTCACAAACAAAATATCAATCTGCTTCAATAGCTTAGTACGTTCATGAAACACTAGATCTTTAGCAATATGTAAAGCAGACTGACTATCACAATACAGATTAATAGCACTCAGATGTTGAACACCCAAACTTAACAACAATCCTTTAAGCCATTTAAGCTCATAAGTAATTTCTACCATCGAACGATACTCTGCCTCCATAGATGAACGAGATGCAGTACGTTGTTTCTTGGTTTTCCATGACACCGAAGAATGACCAAGAAATACTAGCCAACCAGTAAGAGAACGACAAGTCAAAGGACAAGTCGCCCAATCTGAATCACACCGACTGATTAAACTCAAATCACTATCACCATGCAGTAAAATACCTTGACCTAGAGTACCTTTCAAGTATCTTACCATACGTAATGAAGCCTCCCAATGTTCTTGTCAAGGAGCCTGCATAAACTGAGAAAGAACATGTACACAATACAACAAATCAGGTCTTGTAATAGACAAGTAAATTAGGCGACCAACTAAATGCCTATATGGATCCGCATCACATAATAACTCTCTATTAGAATGCACAGGTTGTGATTCTGCTCCATTGGAGTAAGAATTGGTTTGCCACATAAGAGACCACTTTCTGAAATAATTGCCAATGTATACTTCCTATGACACAAAAATATACCTTCAGGACCTCGTGCCACTTCAATACCAAGAAAGTATTTTAAAACACCAAGATTTTTCATATGAAAACAAGCACTCAAGTACTCTTTAAAGGCTATTAACGCAGCTAAATTGTATCCTGTAATAATCAAGTCATCAACATATATCAATACATTTATCTGCACTGCACCCTTAGTAAAAGTGAATAAGTAATAACCTGCGTACGATTGTAGGAAGCCATACGCCTTTAAAGCTGTCACGAGTTTAGCAAACCAACACCAAGGAGCCTGCTTAAGACTAGGCAAAGACTTACGAAGTCTACATACTTTTCCTGGTTCCATAGTCTAAAACCCAGGAAGAAGATTCATGTAAACCTCCTCGTCAAGATCACCATGGAGGAAGGCATTACGTATGTCCATTTGATGCAGCTCCCAATTCTTTGACGCTGCAATGGCTAAGAATGCTCGAACAATTACCATTTTTTCCATAGGCGCAAAAGTCTCATTATAATCTATTCCTTCGATCTAATGATTGCCAAGTACAACCAAATAATCTTTAAGTCGTTCAGCACGACCATCTGAGTGAAATTTTATGCGATATACCCATTGACTACCAAGGCTTTCTTTCTTGGAGGGAGATACTCCTAGTCCATGTACCATTTTCTTGCAAAGCATTTATTTCCTTTTGCGTTGCTTCATGCCACCCTGCATCTTTCATTGCTCCAATAAATGATGTATGTTCCCGTCCTACTATAACTGCTGCAAGAAAATTTCAGTGGAAAACAGAGAACGTATCACAATTAACATAATGTGCTATAGGAAAGGGGTTGCCTGAGGAAAGCATTGGTCTAGATAAACTTTGAGATGGACTCTTTTGAGTAACAATTTGAATTACATAGTCATGCAATTTTATGGATGAGAATTTGTCACGCAAACCCCTACTTAGAGTTTCATTCCTAAGATTCTCTGCATTTTCGGATGAAGAAGAGGCTTTCCCTCCCGAATCAAGTATATTATCACTCATCAAAGGAAATGGTTGCTCATGCACATCACTATTAGGCACACCATCAACTTCTCGTTGTACTATATCACCTTGTGACATTACTTATTCACCAGATGCCACATCCTCACACATGCCACCTCCCCCTCTAAAAAATGAAAGTCATTCCCACCTGCAAGTGGGTTTTCAAATGAACAATCTGGCACAAAGTTTGCAGCAGCATGATCTATAAATGGGAACACTTCCTCATATAATTTTACATCCCTTGATACAAAAAATTCCCTAGTGTCAAGGTTAAATAATTGTCATCCCTTCTTTCCAAAAGGATACCCAACAAATACACAGTGAGCAAAGCATAATGAGCCAAAAACTCGCAATTCCTCATAATTCGGTAAAGCACGAAAAAGTATCTCATATAGGAACTTTTTATTAAGAATAAAAGATAGAGTACTATTGATAAGATGATTTGCCGCCAACACACACTCACCCCAAAAATAAAGAGGTAATCCACCTTGAAAACGAAGGGCACATTTAAAATATGACGATGTTTCCTCTCCACTCTACCATTTTGTTGAGGTGTTCCAACACAAGATGTTTGAAATAAAATACCATCCTCCATAAAATAATCAAACAAGCTATTAAACTCCGTGCCATTGTCACTCCGAACCACCTTGATTTTCTTATCAAACTGTCTATCTACCATCGTAATGACATGAACATCTTAAATACTTCTTATCAATCAACAAGTATACCCATACGGCACAAGAAAAATCATCAAAAATAGTCAAAAAATAACGAGCACCACAAGAAGAAACTGTTTTATTACTACCACATAAATCATAATGTATCATCTCACAAAAAGATGTTGCTTTATTATTACTTAAAGGAAAACTATCCCTAGAATGCTTAGCATTATGACATACCTCACATGCTTTATTTAAATTTCCACTACTATTAACACAGGGGAAAAGCTTCACTATTTTCTCTGAAGGGTGTCCCAAACGTTTATGCCACAACTCCATGGAATTTGCGCTTTCTACTACATTTGCCTTCACATTTGACATTTTTCGAAAATAGTAGAGTTCATCACTTAGTTCACCTGTTCCAATCAGCTCCCTTGAATTACAGTCCTGTATAGCACACATGTTATTAGTAATTGTGACAATACAACTTTTATTGGCAATAAGTTGTGATACCGAAATTAAATTGCAGTTTAATTTAGGAATATAAAGCATATGAATAAAGATTAAATCATTAGAAAGCTACGCACTCCCTTCCTTGCTTGCTTGCATAGTTTGGCCATCTGGTAAACCAACTAGACACATATTCACATCTTCTATGTTTGTCAAGAAAGATCTTCAGTAAAATGATTCGTACATCCTGTATCAATTATCCATAATTTCGTAATCAACTCACCATTCAAGCGATTTGAAGGAGTTTGTGGGTTACCAAAAGCGGCTACAAATTTTTCCATTGATCGGTGGAAAACCCAGAAGAGGAATTGAATTTTGTGATGGCTGTCCTATTCGCCACTACCTGTATCAGCCACATTGGCCCGAACAGATCCACCACGACTCTGACCAGTCACTGTTGAGGTTCTTGCACCACCATCATCTTGCTCACTACATCCACCTCCCCTCCCTTCCAAACGAGTACGAGTCTCCCACCGGTCTGGATGCCCAAGCAAATCAAAATAATTTACAACTTCATGTCCACTTTTCTTACAATGAGAGCACTCAAGCCTAATTTATCTATCTTTTCAAAATGACCTATACCACGACTTGATGTATGGACAGCAAAACCAGCAACTTTAGGTTTGTCTGGTTTATCTTCTAGAGCATCGCCGCAGTGCATTCTTTCTTCCTGGATAACTTGTTGAAAAGCCTTGCTTAGAGAAGGTAACGGGTCCTATGAGAGTAAAGAGGACCGAATCTGGGCATAATATGGAGCATACAACCCCATCAAAAATTTGTGCAATTTATTATCTTCTATGCATTTCTCATGAGCAGCACCCAATTAACATTTGCACAATCCACATTTACAACAAATAATTGGTTCATGATTACTCAATTCCTCCCACAAGACATTCAATTTACCATAGCATGTTTCAATAGGCATAGTAGCAGTTTGTCCACACTTTGCAATTCTAGATTTAAGTTGTCGAATTCTTGGTCCGTTAACAACGGAATATCGCTTCTTTAAATGCTTCCATAAAACATACACATCTTCATATTTAGATAGAGTAGATTTTACGTCAAGAGAGATGGTATTCAAGATCCAAGAGACAAGCAAAGCATGAAGCGGTTCCTAATCATCTTGAGAACACGATGGCCCCGGCTCTGTGATCGTCCCATTTAAGAAGCCAAATTTATGCTTAGATTTAAGTGTTGTTTTGATATCTGCTGCCCAATCTTCATAATTATCTCTGTGCAATTTCGTCAGAGTTGTAAAATCTCCAAGACGATGTTGTGGTTCGATATAATATGGGGAAGAAGGTTCGATTTTTGTTGGAGGAGAAGTTTCATCTTCGGGCATGTTTACAGTTTGAGATTTCTTAGCCATGAGGCTCTGATACCATGAAAATTTATGCACATCAAAACTCTATCCTTTTTATTGATACGAAAAAGCTATTTATACAAGTAGCACCATTCCTTGCACAGCAAGGTATTCTCATGCATAGGACCAGCTCATTACACACAAGACCATCTCAGCTCACACATAAGACCAGCTCTAACTCAAGTCCTAATATTGCTCAAATACTTTATACAAAATGTTTTCTGAAAATAATCCTAATATCGTAAACCGGAACAGTAGCTGGAGCTTGTTCATTTTTAGATTTGTAAACTGCGATGGTCGAAATTAAATGTGGAATACCAATAGAAGTCGAAAGTTGTGTTGAAATATATATTTAAAAAGAAAAAGGTTAGAGACTTGAGAGAAGAAAATTGTTCTTACAAATAATGCTTTAATATTATTTTTCATTTGCTAGATTGCTTGATTACAAATGAGGAGAGATCTCCTCTATTTATAGTCCCTAATAGATCATTCTAGAATTACTTTTGCTTGATTACAGAGAAAACATAATTCTAGAAATACTTTTACTTGGTTACAAAGCAAATATAATTCTAGAAACACTTTTACTTGATTACAAAGAAAACATAATTCTAGAACTCTCACCCCACTTTAACCATAATACAAGAATTCTCTAGAAACCAATAAATCAAGTTTATATTCCAACACCCCCTTTTAAACTTGATTTGCCCCCCTTTAAGTTAAACTTTTACGCATACCAAGTTTCTTCTTTAACTCCTTGAAAATCTCCAACTTCAATGGCTTCGTTAAAATATCGGCAATTTGATCTTGCGTCTTGCAATGCTTGACAACTACTTCTCCTTTCCCAACCAAATCTCGAATGAAATGATACTTGATTCTTATATGCTTGCTCCTCCAATGAAAAACTGGATTTTCGGTGACTACTATAGCAGAATTGCTATCATAATATATAAGTGGACTTTCTTTTGGAGTATGCTTAAGTTCTTTTAGCACCCATTTAATCCATAAAGCTTGACAACTAGCTAAAGATAGTGAAATATATTCTGCCTCGGCGGTTGAGAGAGCCACAACTTGTTGTTCTTTGACATCCACGTGATTGCACTTGATCCAAAGTAGAAAATATTCCCGAAGTACTTTTACTATCATCAACACTTCCGACCCAATCACTATCACAATATCCAAGCATCTTAGGATCATTTATCTATTGATAATAAATTCCATCCCCAAGTGTTCACATATCTCAAATTCTTTTTTCAGCATCCCAATGTGTCTTCTTTGGTTGCTCCATGAACCTACTAACCAAGCTCACACCATATGTAATGTCCGGCCGAGTGGCTGTCAAATACATCAAACTCCCAACAAGACTTCTAAACAATATTGGATCAACATATTTAGAGTTGTCATCCTTACTTAGTTTCAAGCCAACTTCAACTGGAGTGCTAATTGGCTTTGCCTCTTCCATTCTAAACTTCTTCATCAAATCTTTTGCATACTTTTCTTGAGAGATAAATATACCATCATTATCTTGCTTTACTTCAATACCAAGAAAGTAATGAAGTAGACCCAAGTCGGTCATCTTAAATTCTTGCATTATACTTCTCTTAAATTCTTTAATATTATCAAGACTATTTCCCGTAAAAATCAAATCATCCACATGTAAACCAATGATGAGAATGTTACATTTGTTCTCCTTGATGTAAAGAGTATGCTCAAATGGACACCTCTTGAATCCCATATTCACAAAATAGTCATCTATGCGGCTATACCATGCATGAGGGGCTTGCTTAAGGCCATATAATGCCTTCTTCAACCGATAGGCTTTATGCTCTTCATCCTTAATCACATAGCCGAAAGGTTGATCAATGTACACCTCTTCATGTAGCACTCCATTCAAGAAAGCAGATTTAACATCCATTTTATAAACTTGCCACTTATTTTGAGCGGCTAATGAAATTATCAAACGAATTGTTTCAAGACGTGCCACGGGAGCAAAAACTTCTTTGTAATCAACACCATACTTTTGCTTGTAGCCTTTCACAACTAATCGTGCCTTATGTTTTTCAACTTCACCTTGTGCATTCAACTTTATCTAGTAAACCCATTTGACTCCAATGGGTTTCTTTCTTTCATGTACTTCAACCAACTCCCATGTTTGGTTCCTTTCAATTGCATCAATTTCTTGATCCATGGCTTGTCTCCATTTGTCTTCCTTGGCGGCTTCTTCAAAATCAACAGGATCCGCAGTTGCATATAAAGCAAAATCAACAAATTCATCTTCTAAAATTCTTCATGTATCTCCATAAATCTCCGCAAGAGGTCTTGTCCTTTTAGGTGTTGATTCTGAACTTGAAGATGATGAGCTTGGAGGAGAATTAGATGGTGGAGTAGTGGAGTCGATCCTTCTTCTTCAATTGGCTCAAATGCATCATTATCAAGCAAGATACTTGTACTATTTTTCTCATTTTTCCATTCCCATGCTTCTTCCTCATTGAAAATTACATCACGACTAATAATAGTCTTCTTTGTGATGGGGTTATACAATTTATATGCCTTGGATCTTTCACTATAGCCAACAAAGATGCACTTTTCAGATTTGTCATCAAGTTTTCCTCTCTTTTCATCCGGCACATGAGAGTAACAAATGCTTCCAAAAATTCGAAAGTGGGAGATACATGGCTTGTGACCGCTCCATGCTTCTTGTGGAGTCTTTCCTTGAACACTTTTAGTTGCCGCACGGTTGAGAACATAGCATGCACATGCTACAGCTTCGGCCCAAAATATTTTAGGCAATCCTTTTTGTCTTCAACATACTTCAAACAAGTTCCATGATGATAAGGTTCTTTCTTTCGGCCATCCCATTTTGTTGAGGGGTTTAGCAGACCATTAGTTGATGATGAATGTCGTGATCCTTTAAAAAAATTCCGAATTCTTATGCCATATATTCTCCACCACGATCAGATCGGAGTGTCTTTATAGAAAAACCACTTTGCTTCTCCACAAGTGCTTTAAAATTCTTGAATACTTAAATACTTGAGATTTTTCTTTGAGAAAGTAAATCCACATCTTGCGACTATAGTCATCAATTAAAGTGAGAAAATACCGATTACCTCCAAGAGAGTTTGTGCGCATAGATCCACATAAATCCGAATGCACTAGCTCCAAAGGATTCTTTGCTCTCCATGCCTTTTCTTTTTGAAATGGATCTCGATGGTGCTTGCCAAAAACACAACTTTCACATACTTGATCTTGTTTGCTAATATTTGGGATGCCTCTCACCATATGATCTTTGCAAATCTTGGATAGAGTGCTAAAACTCAAGTGATTATAATGAAGATGCCAAAGCCATGACTTGTCATCAACAATATTAGCAAAACATGGAAATGCTTCATTTTTAATTTTCAATGGAAACATTTTTGTTGGTATCATCTTCACTTTTGCAATAAGAACACCAGTTTCATGTTTGATCTCACATGAATCATTTTTGAAATTCACATTATGTCCCTTCTTTAAAAGTTGCCCAACACTCAAAAGATTGTATTTAAGATCGGGAACATAATAAACATTAGAAATATAATTTGTACCTTGCTTTGTCCGTATCGGAATATCGCCACTGCCTTTGACAATAAGCCTTTTGTTATCACCTGTCTTGACTTCTCGTTGGACACTTTCATCAAAATTCACAAAGAAACTTTTATTTCCAGTCATGTGGTTACTACAACCACTATCAATATACCATATATCATCAAAAGAAGCTTCTTGAACATTATAAGCAAGAAGCATACTTTCATCTTGTGTCTCCAAATTCTCTTGTAGAAAATTAGAATTATCTTTTTCATCATTAATTTTTTTTAAACAATCCTTTTTCATATGCCCATATTTATGACAATAATGATATTGAATATTATAAGAGTTACCTCTTCCTCTTCCACTGTATCCTCCACGACCTCTTCCTCTTCCTCCTTGAGAAGGAATTGAATTTTCACTTTGAATTTGGCATCTTCCTTGTTTTCTACCACGGGCTAATCTTCAACCTCTTCCTCTAAATCCACCACGGTTGGTGTCTCGAATTTGAAAAGCTTGCTCGGAAGGAGAGGAATCAAATTATTTGATGTGAAGCTCATGAGATTGTACTGAGCCCAAAAATTCTTCAAGAGAGAAAGTATCAAATCTTTTGATTCTTCAATAGCAACAATAACATGCTCAAATTTCCTTTTCATACTTCGAAGAATTTTTTCAATAATTCTTTTATCCGAAATTTCTTCACCATTGATTCGAAGTTGATTAGCAATAGAAATAGTTCTATTATAAAATTCCTCCACCGATTCACTTTCTTTCATTTTGATTAAATCAAACTCACCTCTTAGAGCTTGAAGTCTTACCATCTTTACCTTTTCTTCACCTTTGTACGTCTTGTTGGGGATGTCCCATGCCTCCTTTGATGTTGGTGCCGAAGAGATCCTTTCAAAAATTGCTTCATCCACCGCTTGAAGACAAAATAAAGAGCCTTCTTGTCCTTCTTTCGAATCTCTTTTAAAGTATTCAATTATTGTGTTGAAAGTGTTGCTTGATTCTTCGGTTCTTCATATCCATTTTCAACAATCTTCCAAAGATCTTGAGAGCCATACAAGACCTTCATTTGAATGCTCCATTGATTGTAATTCTTTCCCGTCAAACGAGGAAGTTGAGGTTGCAACATATTGTTGGAAGTCATCTCTAAACCTGGCTTTGATACCACTTTGTTGAAATATATATTTAAAAAGAAAAAGGTTGGAGACTTGAGAGAGGAAACTTGTTCTCACAAATAATGCTTTAATATTATTTTTCCTTTGCTAGATTGCTTGATTACAAATGAGGGGAGAGCTCCTTCATTTATAGTCCCTAATAGATCATTCTAGAATTACTTTTGCTTGATTACAAAGAAAACATAATTCTAGAAATACTTTTACTTGGTTAAAAAAAACATAATTCTAGAAACACTTTTACTTGATTACAAAAAAAAACATAATTCTAGAACTCTCACCCCCCTTTAACCATAATACAAGAATTCTCTAGAAACCAAAAAATCAAGTTTATATTCCAACAAGTTGAATGCTTTATAAATAAATGTGAAATACCTTGACCGAGACCACCAGTACTGATTGTCAACTTGTTGGGGAGATGAGTGGTGGCGATTAACAGTTACATTGAGGCGGCGAGGCAACATCCTTTACATTTGTAATTGGGTAGTAGCGACATCATGTATGACTTTGAAGTCAAACAGCGGCACTTTGAAGCTGAATTTCGCTTCGGCTTCGTGGAGAGATGTAGGAAGTTGGACGATTTTGGTACTAATTGGTGAACTTCATCGATCGTCATTCAACATGACCCTGCAAGTTACTTCACCTATCAGAGGAGTCAGACCTTACAACACGATAGCGAAAACTGAATGACGTCGAACGTCATTCAACCTGAGCCTGCAAGTTACTTCACCTAGCAGCAATCCGGACCTTAGAACGCGACAGCGGAAACCGAATGATACCCGAATGATACCCGAGTCTCTGAATCAAAGTATTTGTATTATTAGTAGAGATAACGGAACTGAAGGTCGGTAGATCTATTAACAACTGATCTACATTATGCTTTTGATATACAACGCTAAGTGTTAGAGAATTATTGCTTCTAATATATTACTCGTGCTTTCTGTGATAACGTAGATTAGAGATCGTGATTTTCATAGAGAATTCTTCACTCTTTCTACCTTTCAAGGATTCGAGTATGTTAGAATGTAAAGATTCTTCAATCTTTTGATCATTTTGATTGAAATGGGCTTGCAGAAGAATAGCTTTATTGTACATACTTTTATAAAAGAAAACAATACGAGTAAAGTGATCATCATATCCTAGGATTAGAAGTTGCATACAGTTTCATTGATTTAGGGTTTAACTAAAAGCTTGAAAAGCATAAAAACACATCAAATATTCTTTAATGAAACCATGGTTGATTTGCTTATAACTATTGTAGGTAAATTTTGGTTAGAATGATTCAGAGATGGATGGGACTCGTACACTCATAAGAATGTGGTCACCGTTGTGATCTTTGCCGTCATATGGAGTATATCATATGCAGTTGCTAGAATTTGGGCCTGTAAGTGTTCATATTTAGTATGAATCATTAATATTTGATGCTTTCCTAACACGAATACAACATGATATCCAATTAGATATAGCAACTGAACTCTTCAACTCTACTTTAGACAAAGCCATGCTGCATACCAATTAGCATATGGCGTACAACAACACTGTATTAGTTGGGTGTTTATGTTATGAATTCAAACCTGTATGCTTCTAAGTTCATTTTTGAAATCTGGAACTCAACTATGGCATGTAGAAAGTTGCAATGTTCATGATGGTTGTAGCAGCAAAATGCTATCAACAAAGACACTGTAAAAGGCAGTGCATAAGTAAGAAATATCAGTAAGAAACAAAAGATGGAAGAAGAATGCAGCAAGGCAGAATCGAGTCGAAGCAACATACACAAGGTCAAATCAGTTCAGCGACAGAGAAGTGAACCAAAAGAAACAGTGAAAGTGAAGAAAGGGCCTTGAAGAGTAAATTTTTAGGGTAAAAAAGGGGTCTCAAATTGAAAAGGAAAAAAAAGAAAGAACAAGGATATATAGTGGAAGAAGACAGTTTCAAGATGAGATATTTGTAGAGTTCTTAAATTGCAGAGTGCTTTGAAGTTTGGAAGCAGCAACACGAAAGGATAAAAAATTTCATATATTGTTTGTCTGTTGTTTTTTGTTCTCTCATATTCTAACCAGCTATAGTTTTGTTGAGGCTGCTCTTCTCCAGTCATGCAATATTATTCAAAAGTATATGCACCATGCATGCAACAACATTCTTGTAAAAATTGAGGGACATACATGTAAATTAATGTGATTAGATTTGGATAATGAGTCCAGTGGAGCAGGACTGTTAGAAACGAGGAGCAGAGAAGAAACTAATTGTATTTCATAAAATATTTCATATAAATTTTCTTTCTTGCAAACAACACAAAATGACCACATATTTAATGTGCTTTACATACCCTTACAAATAGTCACGACCCTTTAGATAGAATTTCTTCACTCCAATGGACACGAATCTTCAATCAATAGACACGACTCTTCACCTTATTATTAATTTAAATTTATTCTTTAACAAATTTCTTCCTTAAACTCAAACAATTTCCATCCTTCATTCCAATCATCATCTTACAATTTTCGAGCTGCACTTTTGGTAGCGGCTTTGTAAATATATCCGCTACTTGATCATGACTTGTAACATGACTCATTCGCACGTTGCCTTCCTTCACATGTTCTCGAATAAAATGAAAGCGAACATCTATATGTTTGCTCCTTTCATGGTGCACCTGATTCTTTGCCAACTCAATTGCTGATTTATTATCGATTCGTATTTCAGTTGCTCTTTGCTGCTGGAGTTTTAACTCATATAACAAATTTCTCAACCATACTGCATGGCATACACACAAAGATGTTGCGACATACTCTGCCTCACACGTTGACAATGTCATTATTGGTTGTTTCTTTGAGAGCCACGTGAAAGAAGTATCTCCCATATTGAAGACATATCCTGATGTGCTTTTTCGATCATCTACATCTCCACACAAATTGCTATCAGAGTAACCCACCAACTTGTATTCATTTGTCATAGAATAGTGTAACCCAAGTGACTCCGTACCGTATATATTGAAGAATCCTCTTAACAGCCTTCAGATGTGAATATTTTGGCACCTCCATGAATGGACTTACTATGCCGACACTATATGCAATGTCTCGCTGTGTGCATGTGAGATACCTAAGATTTTTAATCAAACTTTGGTATTTGTTTGCATTCACTTGATCTCCTTCATTAAATTTACAGAGTTTCGTACCAAGTTCCGTCGGCGTTGCTACTGGGTTGCACTCTTCCATCTTGTTCTTCTTCAAAATGTCTTTTGCATAAGCCTCTTGTGACACAAATATTACATTTCTTACTTGCCTAACTTCAAGACCAAGAAAGTATTTCGTTAACCATAAATCTGTCATTTCAAACTCTTGAGTCATGGCCTCTTTAAAATCTTTTATCATCTCCACATTATTCCCCATGAATATTAGATCATCAACATAAAGAGCGAAAAATATCAAGTTGTGTTTTTCTTTCGTCACAATAGTGCATGCTCGTAGGGACATTGTACGAACCCGCTATCCTTGAAATAGGTGTCAATTCGGGTGTTCCACGCACGAGGCGCTTGCTTTAGCCTATATATATAGCGCCTTCCTTACCTTCATTACTTTACTCTCCTCCCCATCTTTCATGTACCCTGGTGGTTTCTCCACGTATACTTCCTCTTCAAGCACACCGTTTAAAAATGCTGATTTTACATCCATTTGATAGATCGACCACTTGAATTGTGTTGCTTGTGATATGAGAAGCCTGATTGTTTCCATTCTCGCCACCGATGCAAAGACTTCGTCATAGTCGATCCTTGCATTTTCTTTGTAGCCCTTTGCATCTAGGCATGCCTTAACCTTTCTATCTCACCATGGGCATTCATCTTTTTCTTATATACCCATTTTACTCATATGGGTTGATATCCTTCTTGCAAATCCACCAAGTCCAAAGTTTCATTTCTACCGATAGCCTTCATCTCTTCATCCATTACAACTTTCCATTTCTTATCTTTCGCTGCCTCTTCAAAAGTAATATTCTCAGCATTTGCCAAGAGACATATCAAGTGTACTTCATCTATTGACTCGTATAGGTCTTGCAAACTTCATATCTTTGGTTGCCTTGGCTCTTCTTCATCATCAGATATTTGAGGTGTTATTAGTGTGCGTATCGATGTAGAAGTTAATGATTCTCATTTTTTCCTTCTGCATCATTTCCATTTGGTTGTTCCAATCCCATGCGCTTTCTTCGTTCACCCGCACATCTCGACTCACAACCACCTTTTTTCAATTAGGTTGAATAACTTGAAAGCTTTTGCATTTTCATCATACAAATGAATACGTACTTCTTGCTCTTATCATCTAATTTGGTTCTTCTTTAATCTGGTATACATGCATATGCCAAATTACCGAATACTTTTAAGTGTGATACAGTTGGTTTTTATCCACTCCAAGCTTCCTATGGTGTTTGATCTGCCAATATCACATGTGGACACCGATTTTGCACATACGCTACACATTGTACTGCTTCTGCCCAGAATTCTTTTGGCTTGCCTTTGCTTCTCAACATTGATCAAACCATGTCAATAATAGTTCAATTTTTTCTTTCATCCATATCGTTTTGTTGAGGTGAGTATGGTGCGGTTAAAAATCTTTTTATCCCTTGTCCCTCGCAATAGCTCGTGAATTCTGTTTACATGTATTCACCACCTCTATCTAATCGTAAGGCCTTGATATAAAGACTGGTCATCATCTCTACTAATACTTTGAATTTCTTGAACATTCCAAGTGCCTTAGATTTTTCTTTCAAAAAATAACTGTAATCGTCAATGAAAGTTATAAAGTACCTCTTCTCGCTGAATGACTTAGGTGTGATCAGGCCATATATGTCGATGTGTATCAACTCTAGAGACCTCCTCGCGTGATAATCAGCCTTCTTTTGAAAAGAATTTCTTGTTTTCTTATCGAGCATACATCCCTCGCAAAATTTCTTTGTGTAATCCATATTTTGTAAACCGTAAAGCATATCCTTCTATGCTAACTCTTTTAAACCGTCATAATGTAAGTGTCCGAAACCGTAAGTGCCATAAGGAGGCTTTATCCTCCACGTTGACTTGCAAATACCTTTCTCGCACAAATTGAGTTTGAACATTCGATTATTGGCCATTTCTATATTTACAAGTAAATAGCCATTTTTGTCCTTCAAATGTACATCCGATCTTTCATGAAAACTAAATACCCCTTCTCTAATAGTTGTCCCATGATAAGGATGTTGCTCTTCAATTCAGGCATGTAATAGACATCTTCAATCGACTCTTCTTTACCATCCTTTTGAGAAAAACATATTTTTCCTTGGTCTTTGACTTGAACTTTTGACGCATCTCCAAATGACACATGTCTATCCTTTACCTTTGGCATCTCCACGAAAATGTGTTTTTGTCCGCACATATGATTACTAGCACCGGTGTCGAGATACCACATTATATCGCTGTCAGAAGCATTGTCCTTGTAGGCCATCAAGAGAACACCATCGTCTCTTGTTTCTTCTTCTGCAACCAGATTCGTGTTTTCTTCCACCATTTTCTTGGATTAGCAGTCTTTTGCATAATGCCCATATTTACCGTAGTTGTAGCGCTCAACATTTAGACGACTTGACTAACCACCTCTTTCACGACCAAGTCCTTAACCACGCCAATTTTGCTGTCTCGAATGGCCTTTTTCTTCAGGATTGCTTCCAAATCTATGGCCTCCACTACGGCCAAAACCACGACGTCCACGACCACGTCCCCTTCCTCGATTTTGTTGTGCATATATCGCCTTGTCTACCTTAACACTTGCCTTAGCTTGTAAAGTCTCTTCAAGTATCTCTTGTTTATTTTTCATCCTCCGTTTTTCATGTGCTTCAAGAGAACCTACAAGATCATTGATGGTCATTTCTGCCGAATTCTTCGATTCCTCAATTACGCATATGATGTTGTCGAAATCGTCGGTCAATGACCCTAAAATCTTCTTCACAACCCTTGCATCGGTTAGGTTTACTCTAGTGCATTTGAGTTGATTAACCACTATTTGGACACGTGTGATGTAGTCAGATATTCCTTCCGATTCCTCCATTTTCATCGCTTCTAATTCGCCTCAAAGAGTTTGAAGCCGCACTTGTTTAACTCGGTCGGCTCCCTTACAGACCTTTTGTAAAATGTCCCATGCTTCCTTTGAATTTGCTGCATTGGTAATTTTCTAAAATCCCGACTCATCCACTGCATGGAACAAGAGGTAAAGAGTGGCCTTGTCTTTCATAAGCAATTCTTTCCATGTCTTTAACTGCATCACAGTCAAGTTCATAGTATTTTCTGTTTCTATGTAGCCATTTTCGATTACTTCCCATGCATCTTGTGCACCAAGCAACGCACGCATCTGAATTCTCCAATTGTCATAATTCAACTTGGTTAGTCGTGGAATTGGTATTTGCCCCAATGATAAACTCCCGACATTCGCCATAGCTCTGATACCAATTTGTTAGAGACGAGGAGGATGGAAGAAACTAATTATATTTCATAAAATATTTAATATAAATTTTCTTTCTTGCAAACAACACAAAATGACCACATATTTGTAATGGTTTACATACCCTTACAAACAGACATGACCATTTAGATAGACACATCTTCACTCCAATGGACACGATTCTTCACTCAATAGACACGACTCTTCACCTTATTATTAATTTGAGTTTATTCTTTAACAGGGAAATCATATTGACTTCTTATACCTTGTACCTTGTACCTTGTACATGTAAATTAATGCAATTCTATAAAACGCCTTTTTAATAGACCGCATATGCCATTTTATATCTTTTTATTTATTTAATATGCTTAATAAAATTTAATACCTATTCTATATAATTATTTCATTAAAATAGATTAAGGTTTAAACTTTGAAATTAAACTATTATAATTTAGTAATACTTTCTAAGTTGATTATAACACATTAGAATTATAGAAATAGAAAAAAAAGCAAATGAAGTATATGATAATCAAACTGCTATAAAGAAGTTGATTATAAATCTGAGGGCCAAATTCAAGGATTACACTTTAAAAGAAAGAAGTAGTTGTCTTCGGAGAATCTTTATAAATCGAAGCTAATGCGACTAAGATTCACCTTATTTCATTTGTTGTTGGGACAAAAATGGTTTATATTCCTCTCAACATGTTAATTCATAAAGGTTATTGTTTCAGTGAATAGCAAAGTAATACATGCATTAATTAAAAAAAGAAAATGAAGTATATCAAAGTAATACCCGAATGGAAGTCCACAACATAAATTTTAAATAATCACTAATTGATCACCAATCATCAATCATGACTGGAACATGATCTCGTACAAGTGGTTCTAAGAAGATAGTTTTACAGAACCTTCTTCTATTGGTATGACATTCTCATACAAATCAATGTTAATCCAAAACACACGATCTGAAAGAAGTCTTTTCATTCTAGTTGGACCTCTTGCTTTTTTCTCTTCAACTGGACTTTCATCTACATGTTGAATACCAATCTCATTTTCCATCGCATTATTTTCAGTTTCAAACTCGTTGTTTTCAATATTTACTTCAAATTGCATTACATTGTCTCTACATGCTTCGGTTCCTTGCTCATTGGTTTCTAAATTTGCTTCTTGCTGTTCATTGGGTTCAATATTTACCTCAAGTTGTTCATTGGGGTCCTCGGCTTGTTTTTTTTAAGCTTCCTTTCTTTCCCATATCCAGCAGTAAAAAATCGGAGTTATACTCGAATACATATCTAGATTAGCACATAGCAATATCTTGATATAAACAAGCATGTATTCAGAATCAGTAACTTTCGATATATTATTTTTGGTAGTATTTCAGTTGCCAAACGAACTCTTGTCTCAAATTGAAGCATGTATTCATCAGCCATTATTTTTCTATATCATAAGATAAAAAAGCATGTGGAAACAATTTCTTTATATAATTCTAATATGTAATTCATCAACTATTATTCATCATCTATTATTCTTCTTCGCCATATAGCTAGGAGTATTGTAAATGTTTCAGCCACTTGAGTTCAATCCCCACTAATAAATAGATGCAGCAAACACTCAAGAATAGAAACAAAAATGGATGAATGCTCATTTGCCTCAATTTTACTCTGAATGCAAAGGATTATATACTTTCTACAGAATGATATCTGTATAAAGTAAGTTTGTTTGGTCAATGTTATCAGACATCTTAAATTAGAAATAGTTAGGTTGCCTCAATTTTACTCTAAATTACTTAACCTGTTACTTTACATTTTAGGGAGCTAAATTTGTTGAATTTGATATCTGAAATTCCAACTCAAGGGAATCAGCGGAGGAGGAAGTCACAGGGTTGGAAACCCTAGATGAAACGCCATTAAGGAGGATCGAACCAAATCGTGGCTCGGTATTGAGGCTATAAAGGCCGAACGAGTAATCTCGTTCGATGGAGGATCAGTTTCATTCGGTGCTTGGGCTTCGTGATGATTTTGTTCAGTGAAGTGTGGCTAGGGCTTCATTCGGTAAAGGAGATCTGAAGACAAAGTCTTGAAGCGGTGGAAATATTTAAAAAATAGCTCATTTGAACCTGTACACTGTATCAGTGTCATGTCGACTCACTTTGACGATCTGAAAACTTTGACTAAAGATATATGTGTATTTCAATGTAAATCTACATGTCAAATTTCAGTTTTTACTCGTCATAACTACGAGTACATATGGAAGTCCAGGTGGGTTTGCATTAGTCACAACGTGCATGCATTTTTAGTTGTACCTGTGGAAGTAGATTTGATAGTAGCATCTGAACTCCGCCTAAGCAGAAGCCGCTATTGTTTATGCTGAGACTGCAATAACTTCTTCATACTAATTCTGTGACGCCCCACCTCTATACCCACGCTAGCCAAGAACACTACGGTGTAGTGCTGTCAACTAGCACGGAGAATAAGGCTGTTGAGGAGCGGCCATCAATAGTTGGCCGTACACTAGTATTGGTTATCTCGATAGGAGTGATATATATATATATATATTCTTTCATTTTTCATCTCTGATTTATTTTCTCCCATCGAAATACCTCAATTCCAGTATAAAACGAACTACGATGGTTCATAATAGTTTAGAACAGTAAATATAAAATAATAACGTAGATAAATATAAATGCGGAACACAGATAAAACAGAAATTCTCATATATACAATAACTGATGTCAGTTACAATACATTTGACACGGTACATATGATACAACTACAACAGTCGACTCAGGAAGTTACATATACAAGTACATTAACGTATATAATATACATGAATACATATCTTCCTATACAATTTTACAGACTACTACAAATGACGACGACTACTCCAAAAGATATGAAAGAACTTCATAGCTCTAGCAGCAACCCAAAGCAGAATATCTACAACCTGAAATAACTCGGGTCTGACCCGAGTATTAAATTCAAAGAAAATAATACTCGGGTCAGTCTAATTCAAACTCAGTTATTAGTGCACAGAAGCAATAATAATTAAATAATGAATAGACGACAGTAATTAAACCAAATCAGAATGCAATTCAGAATATTGAATTGAAATAAACAAAACAGTTCAAACCATTGAAATATCAATTAAAATATTAATTCAAGTAGGGCTGCAGTACACGCACGCGTGCACTGCCTCGCCACTACGGAATATGGAGTACGCAAAAAGATCCATAAGTCAAAACAAATAGAATATCATACACGCCATATCGTGTGGCTGCAGTTCACGCTTGCGTGCACTGCCTTGCCACTATAGTGATGTCGTACCCAAAAAACTCAATACCGTGTGGCTGCAGTGCACGCACGCGTACACTGCCTCGCCACAACGGCATATACAGAAATAGCAACAAGGCACAAAGGCCAATGCATAAGAATTCACAGTCCAAACAAATGCCATAAGTAAGTGACAGTAGTGAAAAGCTTCGACCAAGTGAATCGAAGTGGTTGACTGTCTCAAGCAACAGCAACCTAGCAAGTTCGAACAAGGCAGAGAAATGCCAAAGTGGTCAAGAAAAGATGACAACAAACTACAGCCGAAAACCCAAATACAACAATCAAACGAATGCAGCAGGGGTAAGGCTGCACAGTGTAAATGGTGAGCAACAAAATGTCACCAAGTAAGTAAAACAACACTGCAACATTCAGGAAGTAGCAAACTGCCACCAAATGCAAGAAGACAAGACATCAATGCAAGGTGTCAGTTCCTAACAAGTGACAAAAAATGCAAATGTATAGAAGCAACACAACTACAGGTGCAACAAAATGCAACAGTGAACAGGGTCACGGCTACAATTCAAACCCGTGTGCAAATGGAAATAGGCAGTGACAACTGCTGGTAAACAAGTGCAAGATTCAATACAGGATACATCAAGCAGTACAAGTCTCGAGCCCAAGGCAGTACAACCAAAAACGCAACTGCATATTACATGGGGAGTGACAATGTAAAATGCACCAGAGTGCAACTGAGAAATGAATCAGGCAAGCCAGCATCAGTGACATAGCCTCAACAATGAAATGGCCTTAAATAACCATATATGAACACTGGTGGACTGCAACTTCAAAGGGTCGAAATCGTTGCAACATGACGAAATCAAAGCCATGACAATACACAAAGAGAATGCAAAGCAAACTGCCCAAAAGAATGACATGAACATGATAGTGCCCAGCAAAAGAAATACAACACATGGACATGAACTCTCTGGCAAACCAACAACAAACATATCAGGTCTTACAACATGGATGGGCCATCACATATATGCAACAGTGGTAGGAATATAACTCGACTGGTATGTGTATAACTCGAACATAGTGAAGTGAGCAATACACAACATACCTTGATGAATGTGTGTACTAAAATGTGATGAATGTGTGATAACTAATACCGTGATCTCGAATGGTACAAGTGCACTGACCAGGAGCAATAACGATACAACGGTGATGGTCGAAGGTAATATTATGTCAGAAACGTGGCAACTAAGGCACAATCAAGCAGCCTCTAACTTTAACTAAAGCAAATTGCCCAATGTCAGAAAGAAAAGGACGAAACGTCAATCAAAACAGAAATTTCAAACCGTGACCAAGAAATCAAAATTAGAAATAAAAGCCGAGGGCATCCATTAATCAAACAACGAAAAGCACAGATTTGAACAAGCCATAAATCATCAAGAATGATTTGAATTAGATGTGAGGGGAAGACCACTCACCTTTTCACAAGTCGAAGCAGCTGGAGAAAGCTACGAGGAGGCCATCGATGGACGAACCAGAACGCTGAATCGCCTCTTCAATCGAGCATCGGCATCTTCGATTTCGAGAACCCTAATCTTTGAATGACGAAGAGGAGGCCGCCATAATTTTCTTCGTTCGTTTCGATTTTTGGGGTTGTTAATGA
The DNA here is from genome assembly GCA_030765085.1 of Allium cepa. Classification (NCBI taxonomy): domain Eukaryota; kingdom Viridiplantae; phylum Streptophyta; class Magnoliopsida; order Asparagales; family Amaryllidaceae; genus Allium; species Allium cepa. The sequence continues at coordinate 911,173,442 of CM060931.1, read as the reverse complement.
AAAATGAAATAAGGGGGGAAAGAACGGGTTGAATTGGAAATAAAAAGAGAACGAAGCCGCCATTAAACTCTCGTTCGATTTATTTTTAAGGGTTTTTCGAATGAATGACACAAAGAAAAGGGGACGGCTATTTGCCTTAGTTAATTTTCACGGCCACGATAAAAACATGGGCCACAATTTAATTTTTAAAGCCCATAATTCCTTTTAACCATTTATAAAAGAATTTTAATTCGGATTTAAAACTTCAAACGGTAATTTGCAACAATATTAATCGTCCAAATGTCGATTGTTAATTGGTGCAAATACCGGGTTGTTACAAACTCCCCTCCTTAAAGAAATTGCGTCCTCGCAATCATAAGGAATAAATGGACAAAAGGTAACAACCATAAAAGCATATCATCACAAGATGAAGAAATTCGAAATAGGAAGTTCACCATAAAGAGCAAGAAAGAGTAAGCTTGAACGTGTTTGCACGATGAATTCTCAAGATACAAGATCAGGGTAGAGAACAAATTTCTCACCCAAAAATAATGATGCCACATTTTTAAGAGCGAAATCGATAGCCACGAGCACTAGATCATGAGTGGCATATCTAGTCTCAATAGGCGTTAATGATTTAGAAACACAAGGGATAACACGTTCCCTTTTTCAAGAGAATGGCATGCAACCCAATACGATTAGCATTGGTCCAAAAGATAAAGTCTTGGTCCCCTTTGGGAATCGCAAGAGTAGAAGTATCGGAAAGGAATTATCTCTCCCGAAAAGCTAAAACTTTCAAAATTTACAATTTAGTTTATGTAATTATCTGTTTCGGAAAAATTTACATTTTTCAATTCAATTTAATGTGTCTGATTGTCTCATCAAAGCGTCTAAGAGATTCCTATCGATAACGTTGATCAAGCGCATCGACTAGAATTCTTAAAGCACTCAATGGGCAATACAATCACAAAATCATATTTTAATTTCATAAAAGAAATTCACAAATTTTCAACAAAACCTAATTCGCAAAATTGCAAATATCTAATTACCAAAGCGAGAATCAGAAATCTCAAATATTTAATTATCACAAACGATAATTAAATCTCAAATCGCAAATGTTTAATTATCACAAACGATAATCAAACCACAAATATCTAATTATCACAAACGATAATTAGAAACAATAAATATCTGATTATCAAAAACGATAAATCAGAAATCATAAACATCCAATTATCAAAACGATAATCAGAAATTACCACAACGGTAATCAAATTTCAAATCACAAATATTTAATTATCACAATTGATAATCAAATCTCAAATCGCGAATGTTTAATTATCACAAATGATAATCAAACTACAAATATCTAATTATCACAAACGATAATTAGAAACAATAAATATCTGATTATCAAAAACGATAAATCAGAAATCATAAACATCCAATTATCAAAACGATAATCAGAAATTACCACAACGGTAATCAAATTTCAAATCACAAATATTTAATTATCACAATTGATAATTAAATCTCAAATATCTGATTATCAAAAACGATAATCAAAAATCACAAATTTTCAATTAACGAGTCCGAAATTAACCGAAATAGCAAACGCACATGACCCATAACCACGAGTTTTACCAAATCGTTTAATTCACTTCATCGTTTCCTTGAAAGTGCAAAATTGTGTATTTTAAATAAATAACATTTCACGTTCTCAAACGGACAAGTCCGGAATTAAGCGAATCAGTAAAAGAAAGGGGTCATAGTCCTCGATTTTTCTGAAACGTTTAATTCGCTTCCTCATTCTTTTGAAAGCGCAAATCGTAAAAATTTTGAAAACAAATTTTGATTTATATTTTGAAATATTTGAAGAATAACAAATTTCTAAAACACGTGATTAAAATAGCAATGTCAGTAGCAACTTCGACATACGTCAAAATTTCATCGAAATAATTGGCATAAAAATATAATACCAATGAATTTTCGTTCATCAAAAATGTCACAAGAATCTTCTCAAAGATAGAAAGGGATATCATACCCTAGACTTGTATTCATAACAAGTCAATAACACACGAATTCACCAATGCACAAGAATTGATAAAACTTATCAATAGAAATCACGAAAATTGGTGAAGCACAAATTCTAGAAATCTACACAAGAAATCCAGAAATCACAAGATAAGAGTATGAGAACTCGAACGGAGTATGAAAACTCGAATGGGAATATGACATAGAATAAAAGATATGGCATAACATAAAATATCCATAATGACATACTACTATAAGTATGTAAATAATGATCAACAGGAGATCAACCGATAAGAGGTATGGCATAAATATGAAATACCCATACTGACATACAACTATAAGTATGCAAATAATGATCAACAGGAGATCAACCGATAAGAGATAATCAATATCACAAGCATCTTCTCAAAGATCCAAAGAGGTATCATACCCCAAATTTGTACTCATGACAAATCAATAACATATGAATTCACCAATGCACAAGAATAGGTGAAGCATAAAATTTCCAGAAATCAACATAAGGAATCTAGAAATCACAGAAAAAGGGAAAGAGGCCTATCACATGACGGTCCGAAGACCAAGGGGAGCTACCCCACATGTGTGAATGGAATCACACAGATTGAGGTCAAGACTAACCAAAAAGCAGAAAGGTATGTGTGAATGGAATCACACAAGTGGTGTCTAGTCTGACCATCAGAACGATCATCATGATCAACGAGGAGTGTCAATTACACTAAGCATATGTGAATGGAATCACACAGATTGAGGTCAAGACTAACCAAAAAGCAAAAAGGTATGCGTGAGTGGAATCACACAAGTGGTGTCTAGTCTAACCTTGCAATGAAAGAGACATCGCGCAATTGCTAGTCTAATTCATAAAGCGATCATCAAGATCAACGAGAAGTGTCAATTACACTAAGCTAGTGAATATAAAAGTTTAGCTTCATGTCCCATAGCCACTAGCTTAACTTAAATATTTACGAACAAATTATAGATCTTCACTAGAGAAATGTCACAAGTGGTTCAATCGAACAAGTCCAAAAATTAACCGACGAAGTAAACGCAAGCGTTTCATACCACTTGTTTTGCTAAGCCGTTTAATTAGATTTCTCATACGAGTGAAAATAAAGGTTTGTATATACTAATAGATCGGAAAACGGTTTAGGAAAAGATTTTGATATTGAAAATAGAGTTGAAAACATTTTGATAAAAGAGTTTTGATATTTACTACTAGTATTAAAACGTTTTTATATTTGTTTTTTTAAAGTGACAAATCACAAAAATGATTGTAAAATCAATCAATCACAAGAATTCACATACGAAGACGTGAATAGAATCCAAAGAAATCGATACTGAATTCATCGGAAGGTATGTTCACAAAAATTCCCGAAGAAATGGTCATCAAAGTTGCTAATAAATGATAGCAACAAATTGGGAAATTAACAAGAATCGATTAAATTTGGAAACCAAATCAATTCACTAAAATTCACATTCGAAGACGTGAATAAAAACCAAAGAATTCGATTCTTAAATCCATCAAAGTAGGAATATCCAAAAATTCCAGAAATGGAAGTTATCAAAGTCGACAAAGAAGATAACAACTAATCGGAAAAGAAGAATCGATTAACAATTGGAAAAACAAAGCAGAACGAGCATAAATGCATAAATGACTTCAACAAAAATAAAAATCGAGTCAATGTCGAAGTCAACAATTAATGGCCCTAATAGAGTACAAAATGATTCAACATCATCATAAAAGGACTCAACGGCAAACCAAATCAGAGTCTTGGAAATCACGAATTTAGAAATTTCTCAAAAACAAAGGGACCGAAGTCGAATGGAATTCAAGCAGAGGAAAACATAAAATATCAAGTTCGGAATCGCTGAGATTCGAACAAAATCAATCATCAGCTAAATCAAATCAAAGCCGAAAACACAAGAATCAAAATCAAATGCATATGAATAAGCGTTAGGAATTCATACCTAACAATCAAAGACAATCATATGCAAATACGAGAGATTAAACGTCAACAAACAGTTGTAACACATGTACTATCCAGGTTATGTTTTATATTTGTTCTAAACCGCAGGCTTTGATACCAAGCTGTGACGCCCCACCTCTATACCCACGCTAGCCAAGAACACTACGGTGTAGTGCTGTCAACTAGCACGGAGAATAAGGCTGTTGAGGAGCGGCCATCAATAGTTGGCCGTACACTAGTATTGGTTATCTCGATAGGAGTGATATATATATATATATATATTCTTTCATTTTTCATCTCTGATTTATTTTCTCCCATCGAAATACCTCAATTCCAGTATAAAACGAACTACGATGGTTCATAATAGTTTAGAACAGTAAATATAAAATAATAACGTAGATAAATATAAATGCGGAACACAGATAAAACAGAAATTCTCATATATACAATAACTGATGTCAGTTACAATACATTTGACACGGTACATATGATACAACTACAACAGTCGACTCAGGAAGTTACATATACAAGTACATTAACGTATATAATATACATGAATACATATCTTCCTATACAATTTTACAGACTACTACAAATGACGACGACTACTCCAAAAGATATGAAAGAACTTCATAGCTCTAGCAGCAACCCAAAGCAGAATATCTACAACCTGAAATAACTCGGGTCTGACCCGAGTATTAAATTCAAAGAAAATAATACTCGGGTCAGTCTAATTCAAACTCAGTTATTAGTGCACAGAAGCAATAATAATTAAATAATGAATAGACGACAGTAATTAAACCAAATCAGAATGCAATTCAGAATATTGAATTGAAATAAACAAAACAGTTCAAACCATTGAAATATCAATTAAAATATTAATTCAAGTAGGGCTGCAGTACACGCACGCGTGCACTGCCTCGCCACTACGGAATATGGAGTACGCAAAAAGATCCATAAGTCAAAACAAATAGAATATCATACACGCCATATCGTGTGGCTGCAGTTCACGCTTGCGTGCACTGCCTTGCCACTATAGTGATGTCGTACCCAAAAAACTCAATACCGTGTGGCTGCAGTGCACGCACGCGTACACTGCCTCGCCACAACGGCATATACAGAAATAGCAACAAGGCACAAAGGCCAATGCATAAGAATTCACAGTCCAAACAAATGCCATAAGTAAGTGACAGTAGTGAAAAGCTTCGACCAAGTGAATCGAAGTGGTTGACTGTCTCAAGCAACAGCAACCTAGCAAGTTCGAACAAGGCAGAGAAATGCCAAAGTGGTCAAGAAAAGATGACAACAAACTACAGCCGAAAACCCAAATACAACAATCAAACGAATGCAGCAGGGGTAAGCTGCATAGTGTAAATGGTGAGCAACAAAATGTCACCAAGTAAGTAAAACAACACTGCAACATTCAGGAAGTAGCAAACTGCCACCAAATGCAAGAAGACAAGACATCAATGCAAGGTGTCAGTTCCTAACAAGTGACAAAAAATGCAAATGTATAGAAGCAACACAACTACAGGTGCAACAAAATGCAACAGTGGACAGGGTCACGGCTACAATTCAAACCCGTGTGCAAATGGAAATAGGCAGTGACAACTGCTGGTAAACAAGTGCAAGATTCAATACAGGATACATCAAGCAGTACAAGTCTCGAGCCCAAGGCAGTACAACCAAAAACGCAACTGCATATTACATGGGGAGTGACAATGTAAAATGCACCAGAGTGCAACTGAGAAATGAATAAGGCAAGCCAGCATCAGTGACATAGCCTCAACAATGAAATGGCCTTAAATAACCATATATGAACACTGGTGGACTGCAACTTCAAAGGGTCGAAATTGTTGCAACATGACGAAATCAAAGCCATGACAATATACAAAGAGAATGCAAAGCAAACTGCCCAAAAGAATGACATGAACATGATAGTGCCCAGCAAAAGAAATACAACACATGGACATGAACTCTCTGGCAAACCAACAACAAACATATCAGGTCTTACAACATGGATGGGCCATCACATATATGCAACAGTGGTAGGAATATAACTCGACTGGTATGTGTATAACTCGAACATAGTGAAGTGAGCAATACACAACATACCTTGATGAATGTGTGTACTAAAATGTGATGAATGTGTGATAACTAATACCGTGATCTCGAATGGTACAAGTGCACTGACCAGGAGCAATAACGATACAACGGTGATGGTCGAAGGTAATATTATGTCAGAAACGTGGCAACTAAGGCACAATCAAGCAGCCTCTAACTTTAACTAAAGCAAATTGCCCAATGTCAGAGAGAAAAGGACGAAACGTCAATCAAAACAGAAATTTCAAACCGTGACCAAGAAATCAAAATTAGAAATCAAAGCCGAGGGCATCCATTAATCAAACAACGAAAAGCACAGATTTGAACAAGCCATAAATCATCAAGAATGATTTGAATTAGATGTGAGGGGAAGACCACTCACCTTTTCACAAGTCGAAGCAGCTGGAGCAAGCTACGAGGAGGCCATCGATGGACGAACCAGAACGCTGAATCGCCTCTTCAATCGAGCATCGGCATCTTCGATTTCGAGAAGCCCTAATCTTTGAATGACGAAGAGGAGGCCGCCATAATTTTCTTCGTTCGTTTCGATTTTTGGGGTTGCTAATGAAAAATGAAATAAGAGGGGGAAAGAACGGGTTGAATTGGAAATAAAAAGAGAACGAAGCCGCCATTAAACTCTCGTTCGATTTATTTTTAAGGGTTTTACGAATGAATGACACAAAGAAAAGGGGACGGCTATTTGCCTTAGTTAATTTTCACGGCCACGATAAAAACATGGGCCACAATTTAATTTTTAAAGCCCATAATTCCTTTTAACCATTTATAAAAGAATTTTAATTCGGATTTAAAACTTCAAACGGTAATTTGCAACAATATTAATCGTCCAAATGTCGATTGTTAATTGGTGCAAATACCGGGTTGTTACAAATTCGGAATCATGCGAGACTTCGACCGATGAACTCCCATCAAAATTACAAACAATAAGAAACATTCGGATACTTCATCTAGTGAACGTATACTGTGGTTCTTCATGGTGATTAACAGTTGTGCTTAAAAAATAACAGGCTACATCCCTGTATTTGAACTCCGTCTAGGTAGAAGCGGCTACTTTTTTGTTTATATTGTAATAACTTCTTTATAGTAACTCGAAATCGGGTAAAACTGCGACCGATGAACTCCCACCTAAATTACGGACAATATAGAACACTCAGATACTTCAGTTTATGAACGTATATGGTAGTTCTTCATGGTGATTAATGGTTACTTAAAATAACAGGCTATATCTCCACTTCAACGCTCACTGTAGTTCTCCATGGTGACTAATAGTCGTACTTAGAATATAACAGGCTATATTCTCGTATTTGAATTCCATCTATGTAGAAGTCGCTATTTTTTTTTCATACTGCAATAACTTCTTCATACTAACTTGGTATCAGGCAAAACATCGACCGATGAACTCCCACCTAAATTATGGACAATATGGTACAATCAGATACTTCATCTTGTGAATGCACGTTGTAGTTCTCCATGATAACTAACAGTTGTACTTAAAATATAACATGCTATATCCCTACTTCAACACTCACTATAATTCTTCATAGTGACAAATAGTTCTACTTAGAAAATAAAAGGCTACTTCCTCATATTTGAACTCCGTTTAGGCAGAAGTCGCTATTTTTTTCTTCAGACCACAATAACTTCATACTAACTTGGAATCATCCAAAACTTTGACCAATGAACTCCCACCTAAATTACGGTTAATATTACAGTCGGATGGTTCATCTTTTCAACGTATATTGTAATGCTCCTTGGGGATTGATAGCTTACATAGAAAATAACAGGCTACATCTCCGTATTTGAATTCCGCTTAGGCAGAAGCCGCTATTTTTTTGTTCAAACTGCAATAACTTCTTCCTACTTGTTTGAAATCCGGTGAGTCGACCGATTAACTCCCACCAAAATTACAGACGATATGAAACACTTGGATACTTCATCTTGTGAATGCACACTATAGTTCTCATTGCGGACTGACAATTGTACTTAGAAAATAACAGGCTACTACGTCCCATATTTGAACTCCGCCTAGTGCAAAAGCCGCTACTTTTTTTGTTCAGACCACGATAACTTTTTCATACTAACTCGGAATTAGACGATACTTCGACCGATTAACTCTCACCTAAATTATGGACAATATGGTACACTCGGATACTTAATCTTGTGAATGCACACTGTAGCTCTTCATAGTTATACTTAGAAAATAACATGTTATATCCCCACTTCAACGCTCGTTGTAGTTCTCTTGGTAACTAATAGTTTTACTCAGAAAATAATAGGCTGCATCCTCATATTTGAACTTCTCCTAGGCAGAAGCCGCTATTTTATTTTTCTTCAGATTGCAATAACTTCATACCAACTCGAAATTAGGCAAAACTTCAACTGATGAACTTCCACCTAAATTACGGATAATATGGCACACTCGGATACTTCATATTATGAACGCACACTGTAGTTCTCCATGGAGATTAATAGTTTACTTAGAAAATAACATGCTACAGCATCCCCATATTTGAACTCTGACTAGTGCAAAATCCGTTATTTTTTGTTTGGACTATAATAACTTCTTCATATTAAGTTGGAATCCAGCGAGACTTCGATTGATCAACTCCCACCTAAATTACGGACAATATAGAACGTTCAAATACTTCATCTTATGAACGCACACTATAGTTCTTCATGGGGAATGACAGTTGTACTTAGAAAATAATAGACTACTACATCTCCATATTTGAACTCCGCCTAGTGGAGAAGCCGCTATTTTTTTCAGACTGCAATAACTTCTTCGTACTAACTCGGAATCAAATAAAATTTCGACCGGTGAACTCCCATCTAAATTATGGACAATATGGTACACTTGGATAATTCATCTTGTGAATGCACAGTGTAACTCTTCATGGTGACTAACAGTTGTACTTAAAAAATAACATGCTTTATCCCCATGTTTGAATATTATTTTTCTATGAGATGTAAAAGGGTATTTTTGAAATTTCATAATGACACCAACTAAATCTATTCAATGATTTCTCTTTATTAGTAATAAAGATTTGGCCTCCAGTTGATTTTAGCAAAACGATGTAATATTAACATTCTATTAACTATATTGAACAAAGTGGAGCTAGTGTCAATGTAATTAACAGGAGAAACAACCTTTGTTTACTGAATAGCTGAAAAGTACATATGTAACATTCTAGAAGGTAAGCGTAAACATCGTCATCATATATACAACACTATCACACATGAAGACAACTAATACTGAAAATAATTAGACTAGATAGGAAGACTACTTGCTGGGCAACAAAAAGCTACTTATGCGTCAATTATCCACATATTCAGCAACTACCATGCTAGTTCCTGAAGACTTGTTCAATTCTTACTTTAACATTCTAAAAGTAGCCAAATTACAGTTTCGCCAAGCAACTATTTATAAAACTGGTCGCTCTTGATCAGGTTTACAAGGAACTTACCTCAATCGTTATCTACGAATATCATATGATAACCTGCACCTCATATAACTTTATCAATATCATAATATAATGTATAGGGCCTCATGTTCATAATTTAACCCTAATAACCAATTTCTATGAACTAATATGTTCATAATTTAACCAAAGATTTCGGATTTTAAAACAAAAACCATAATGTTTCCCATTTATCCAATTCAATGCATATGCTAGACCTAAGAAATGATTTCAAATCAAATACTAGTAAACGTTTTCTTTAATTTTCATTATTAGCTTTTCCACTGTTTCATCCTATTTGAATAGGAAAATATCAAGGGAGTTGGATGCATTTAAACATAATAGGTAAGAAAATTATCCTCCTGGTTACTTAGACTAACTAACAACATAAAACAGAACAAATTAATTATATATATATATATATATATATATATATATATATATATATATAATGATGTAATAAAAAACTATATAAATAAAAAGGCAAGATAGACTAGTGTAGTACACAAAATAATTACAATAGCAAAACTAGTTGTACATAAATTAGCTTCTAATAACGCTGCTCAGAATAATTACACAATAGTACCACTAGAATTCAATATATAATTCTTTTCACCTATAGTTCAATTCAATTCACAAACCTTGCGTTAACAAAAAATAAGAATCTAAGCAAAGCTTCATGAAGCAGAAAAGCTTTGGACTAACCGAAAAAATATACGTAATATTAAGAATATAAATTCAATATTTGCATATATTAACGCGAAGTTACAAATATAACATGGTTTTTTCCTAGGATTCCTACACCATTAGATTTTGGAAGTGACAAAAATTGGAAAAAAATGACAAATAAAATCCTTTAGACAAAACTTTATTAATTCATCAAATTATTACAAAAGAATGCAAAAAAACTGAGAAGATATCTCAATTCCAAAATCCTAAAAAATTAAAATTTCCCCACACACACCTAATGAACCTTATACATGTCTATTTATAATAGTCTTAACAAAATATTTATTTTAAGAAGTTACTGAATACTTTCATAGATCTTTCACTTGTAGATATTTCATTATCTTCTTTAAAGCAATAAAAGAGGCAATTTATCATTCTCTAAAATATCCAAAATCTATAAAATAGACAATGAATTTGACTCACAATTCCTTATAGATTCAAATACCTCTAAAATCTACTTAAATTTAAAATATTGTATCACCAAAATCTAATAATCTCCACCTTGATATGGTATTTCATAAACAAGGAAAGAGCCACAAGTCTCTGTTTTTGATGTTGTTATAGGAAAATTCTCCGCAGAAATTAATATGTAAATTTGATACCTATTTTTGAAAAATAAAAAAGAAAGGTGTCTTGCACTTTTCTGACATAAAATACAAGGTAACTTGCACTTTTTTGATTTTATTTTTTTTTCAAAATTTTGGAAAGCGCAAGTTAACTTGCACTTTATATCAGAAAAGCTTAAGCTAGTTTACGCCTTTTGATTTTGAAATTATTTTTGAAATTTTTAAAAAGCACAAGATAACTTGCACTTTCTATCAGAAAGCATAAGCTAGTATGCGCTTTTTGATTTTGAAATTTTTAAAAATTTTGAAATTCTTTTGATGTTTAAAAAGTGAAAGCTAATTTGCGCTTTCTGATTTAGAAAAAACAGATATTTTTCTTGTAACAACAACGGAAATATGGACCTTTCGTGCAAAGCCCCTTTCATAAATATAATCCAAACTCCATCTTAAACCTCAAAGTCCACACAATCTCCAATATTACTATAAAAACAAATATCACCATTCCAAAAACAACCAACCTCCAAACCATCTATATATGCACGCTCCCTAATTGTGCATATGCATATTATCAATAAATTAGAATTGCTTGTAATACTACAAAGGTATCCAAGCAAACTTTGTGGTTTTCAGTTGCATGCTTTAGCTTGATTCATACATATTTGTTTCTCCAACAGTATTTTAAGAAACGAACTCATTCTCCACCGTTTTCTCAAGCAATTTATGTACATTGTTGCTTCCTCCTTTTGCATGCAGCACCTCTTTAGTACCCTTCCAAACTCTTGTGACTCTATCTTGAGTCGAAAAGCTGTAGCTTTTTACCACCAATTATTCTACTAAAATAAGTTTCTTTATAATTTTTGAGATGTGTCTAACTCTTGTAAGCTTCACCACTCTTCCATCTAACAGCAAAACCTATGCCCTTAACATCCAAATCTCCATCATTAGTAGATTTTACCTTAGCAACTTGCTCTTTATAATTAATAAATGATTCCTTTTGATTACATATGCGGAAACAAACACCTGAATCGAGCATCCAATCTTTGCTTTTGCCTTTAACATTGTCATTGAATTCCTCATCAAAATACACATCATCATCGCTATTATCTTTTTGTTCATTTTGGTTTTTTCCAATGCCTTCATCTTCTCCTCGTCCTTTTTAAGCTTATTGTAAAATCTCAGCTAATGATCATGTTTTTTATAGTAATAGCAGATGAAATCCCTTTTCAAATCTGATCTATTTAACCATCTTTCCATATTTGGACAATTATCCCTACTTGTAAGATGGACCTCTTTAATTGGATTTTCACTTTCCTTTTCCTTCTTGTCCTTTCCTTCCATGGTTCATCCTCCGCATCTCCTTATTAAGTAGGTTACTAACTACCAAATCTATTGAAATAACTACATCTAAATTTGAGTTATTCAATGCAGCCATAAGTGTTTCCCAACTCTTGTAATTTACGACCGCTAATTGGTTCACAATTTCTTGAAAATTATTGAGATGTTTTTAAATTGATCTACCTTGCTTAAGTTTTAGATTTACCAATCTTCTTATTATAAGGGTCTTGTTTGTGGTGAAGTTTTTTTTCAAAGAATCCTACCAATTTCTTCCAAATCCTAACAGAAGATGTTCCATTAGCAACAATAGGAAACACCATATTCTCCAAAAAAACACTGAATAGCCATAGCGGCCTTCCATCCAAAGTTTCCCACTTTTCTTCAGATACACTATTAAATTTTTCCCTCTTGTTTTTCAATGGTTAGTGAAAATCATTGAAATATAGAATATCATCCATCTTCGCCTATCACAACCCTCAATTTCTCCCATTAAGTTTTTCAACCCTTATCTTTTCCATAACCAAAATTCTCTTTAATAATTTGTGTGGTGGACTCTGATACCAACTGTTAGGGTTTTTCCTAGGATTCCTTACACAACTAGATTTTAAAAGAGATAAGAAGTATATAAAAAAGAATGACAAACAAATTTCTTCAAACAAGAACTTTATTAATTCATCAAATTATTACAAAAGAAAGCCAAAAATTAAAATATCTCAATCCCAAAACCATAGAAAGTTAACTTCCCCCACACACATCTAATGAACCATATACATGTGTATTTATAATAGCCTTGATAAAATATGTTTTTTAAGAAGCTATTGAATACTTTCATAGATCTTTCTCATATAGATAATTCATTGCCTTCTTTAAAGCAATAAAGGAGGCAGTTAATCACTCTTCAAAATCTATAAAATAGGCAATAAATTTTATAGCATTCTTGACAAAATATCTTTTCTAAGAAGCTATTGAATAGTTTCATAGATCTTTTCCATAAAGATGATTCATTGACTACTTTAAAACAATAAAGAAAGTAATTAATCGCTCTCCAAAATCTATAAAATAGACAATAAATTTGAAACACGGTTCCGTGTATCTACTAAAATATGGAATCATCTTTCAATTCTGGAGAGTTATCAGCCATTCCTTGTTTGGAATATTTTATCACCAAAATCCAACATAAAATGGATAAACAAATCTCAAAAACTACTCAAATATGTCTTTACAATCTTCCCCGGTAAATAAAATATCCTCAACATAATCGTCGACATCCATATTTACTTCTTCGCAGTCTTCTTCTTAGCTTACTTCCTCAACGGAGTCATGGATCTATAGCTCGTTAAAAACTCTTGATGGTGCCTTCATTACCATATATCAATTAGAAGAATCATTCTCTTTTGAATAAAAAATCTATTTCGCTTGAGAGGCAATATATATGGATCTTTAAAAAATAAAGCTTGACTTTGATGTAAATTGACAAAAGTAAATTCATCATCGACCTTCACACCGTTTCATATATTTTTCCAATGACACTTAAAGAACGAAACAAAAAGGTTATAGTCTAACAAAATTATACCGGCAAGCATCCCATAATAAGTGACAACATTAGCCACCTGAAGAACATCTTTTGTGCTTGCTCTACACATGCTTGTTGCATCATAAGCCACTCCGCTATTTTGAGTTTTCTCTCCCAACATCTTTTGTGTAGAAACGTTATCCATTGATGATGTATCCTAAGCAGGATAAAGCATCATTCTTCGAACCATAAGAAATCCATTTTAACATGTCACCGTGATCTTTAGGGCTAGTGTATCGATAAAAAATAATTTCATTTAATAAAGATGTTCATAATACTGTTTTAAATCAATTAGTAACATTTCAAAATTAAATTGACCTTCTTTATAATCCAATCGAAATATGTAATTATATGATTTTTTCAAAGTAATGTTGCATTTCTTTTCATGCACTTGTTCGAATTTTGTGACTCCTTCAAATGCAAACTTGTGTATAACAAGATATGTCATGTTATATTTAAAATTACAAACAATCAAAACAATGGAAAAAATGAATATGCACTTACTCTAAAAATGGTTCTACAACGGTCATATATATTCGTTAGCACAACCAAATGAATAAATTTTTTCTTATTAGAAGATAATGTGACTATCTTACATGTTGAGATTGGACGTCCTTAAGTACTACATTACTTTAGTAATCTTCATTTCGAACTTCTTTCCTCTGCGATTTTCTCAAAAATTCATAAAAAAATCTCATCCATTCTTCTGAAAGATAAGATTCTACAATACACCTCTCAGAACAAGCATGATTTATTAAGTAATCATTTAGTGCCTTCACGTACTTTTCAAAGGGTTACATCCATCGAAAATGGACTGGCCCACATAATCATGCTTCTCTTGCAAGATGAATTATCAAATGTACCGGTATATCAAAAAATGGTGGAAAGTATCTTTCAAGCTCGCACAAAGTTCAAATAATCTCATCATCCAGTTTTGTAGTTTCTCTCTATCGATAATACGATGACATAATACGTTGAAGGATGAACATAAATGAGTTGTTATTTTCCTTGGCTTCTTTGGAAGTAATCTTCTTATTAAAACGAGTAATAATTGTTGTATTAAAACATGGTAATCATGAGACTTCAGACCACTAATTTTCCAATCCTCCAATGATATGCAACTTCTAAAATTTTAACAATAACCATCAGGTCTTCTAAAATCATACAACCTTTTGCAAAATATATTTTTTTCAACTTTTTATAACATATATTGCGATGATGAAAGATATGCGTTCATCCAAAAAATGAATCAATACCAAAATCAAGATGAAAGCACTGTTCAGATTAAATAAAAGCAAAAAGAAGTAAAAGAAGACATTATTTTATAGTGGTTCGGCGTAATCTATGGCCTACGCAACTTTAATTTTTTATTAGTTGTTCTATCCTTGAATTGCAGCTAGTTATATCAGATCTGACCACAATCGAGTGGATCTCAGATTTATAGTAGAGTTTTCAGAGTATTTGAGAGTCACTAGTACTAACAATTTGCTGATCTAAGTCCTAGAACAACAAATAGTAGTTTTCTAGGTGACTTTAATGGAGGAGATGTTAGAGATGAAGAAGTAGATTGATCACCACAGTCAAAGATCATCCACATCTCATTTTGGTTACATGTAGGCTTGTATTCATAGAGGAAATAGTCATGTTGAGCCAAAAATCCACCTAAAGCAGAGTTCAAATATCGGCCCGAAGTAGTGTGCAAAGTTGTTGAATCTCCCAAGCTAACAACAGACGTCGACGCCGATATGATCATGTCAAGGTTGACTTTTCACCATTGTTCGAATCACTTCGATTCTTCTTGCACCCTTCATGCTACTTGATTTTAATATGGTCCATGCTATTTCTATTGATTGTTGGTTCTCCAAAATAAGTCGGTACCTAGCTCTCTCCGAAACAACCCGGTATCATCATTTTTAACTAAAAGATCGATAGTGACTTTTTTCCTTAGCTTGGTATGGTTTTTAATTTTTACAGTGCTCTTCTAATTCCATATGGAGGCATCCCAAGAAGTCGCAGCATCTACGGAGTCAACATGAAAGGTCGGGATTGGCTTCTCCCCTTAGTGTATTTTGGGCCCAAATTTCTTGAGCACTCTTTGAATAGATAGACAATGATGTTGTGAAATTTAAATGAAAAATACGAAATCCGAAGAAGTCTCCATCGACATGATCATGTGGTACCGACTTCCCTCCTTAGCACATTTTGGAGTGAAACTTCTTTGAACTATTTCTTTGTTCCAACTAAGTGTGCTTGCCAGTTTTCAAGTCGTTTTTTCCTCATTTGAGTCTTCTAACTCCAGTTAAAATCCGTTTTGCTAAAAAGTGGATTAACAATATGTCTCGTTCCCACGGGGTTGTGCATGAAGACCATGTCGAATTCTCCAATCCTCCAAATCCTTTCTAGAGTTAATTTCATCTTTTGATTTCTTGTCATGCAGCATTGTGCCGAATAGACTTTTACCAACATTTTTCTCGATATGCATTACATCTAAATTACAACGTAGTGGAAGTTCCTATAAAAATCAATAATGGATAATTTTAGTTATATAATTTCATAATGTTAGTTTAGTAGAATAAATAAAATGTGTGCACTAACCTCCCGATATGACAATTGAAAATAGACGGACATTTTTCCACCTTGATAGCTCTGTTCTCACATGATCTTTTTCCCCATCATCTTCATTTTTCTTGCTATGCTCGATGCTTCTTTTATTCGTTATTTTATTTTTCTCGTTCTTGGTTTTCCATTATTATTATTCTTCTTTCCATTTTCAAAATTATTCGAAACAAGAAAAGAGTCATAGGCCCCTGTTTTTGATGTTGTTATAAAAAAAGTCCATGTAAAATTGAATATGTAAATTTGGTTCCTATTTTTGGAAAATAAAAAACGCAAGGTGCCTTGCACTTTTCTGACAGAAAATACAAGGTAACCTGCACTTTTCTGATTTTGGAATTTTTCGAAATTTTGAAATTTTTGAAAAAATATAAAATTTTGAAAAGCGCAAGCTAGTTTGCGCTTTCTGGTTTTGAAATATTTTTGAGACGTGCAAGGTAACTTACGCTTTCTACTAGGAAAGCGCAAGCTAGTTTGCGCTTTTTGATTTTGAAATATTTTTGACATTTTTGAAATTTTTTTAATGTTTAAAAAGCAAAAGCTAACTTACGCATTTTGATTTTGAAAAAACAGGGACCTAATTTATATACCCATTTCTACAGGGACTTTTCTTATAATAACAACAGAAACATGGACCTTTCGTGCAATGCCCCTATTCGAAATGTCTTTTAAAATGATAGAGATTTTTCTTCCAGTTAAAATCCTAGGCCGACACCCTTCTCCACGGTGTTACCAAACAAGGCCTTATGTTTCCTTAAGGGATTTGAAGGGGATAGAAATCTTCGATGGCCCATATGGACAGTCTTTCTATTATGATTTAGCCATCGATGATGTCTGCTGACACCGTATAATGGACATGTTTTTTTACCTTATACACAGCATCCAGCAAGACTACCGTAGGCCAAAAAATCATTTATTTTCCAAAGCTAAATTGCTTTCATATTGAAGATTGGTTGACTATATGCATCATAAGCCTCAACTCTGTTATTCCATAAATGATGTAATCTTCTACCAATGGCCTTAAATGTACATCAGTGTCATTTTCTGGTTGCTTTCGACCAAAAATCAACAATGTTAACTAATATTATCTTTCTTCTTGCACTGCATCGATGAAAGATTATATGTCATGAGCATTACAGGCCAACAACTATATTTTTAACTTAACATGGAAAACAAACTGAAACCATCTGTTGCAAGGCCAAACCTGAGATTGCTTGCATTTGATAAAAATGATTTTCATTTCTCATCCACTATATTCCATGTTCTAGAATTTACAAGATGACGTATTTATCCATCCGTGCTTTTATTATTGAAATGACACCATAAATCTTCTCCCTCATCCATTTGGATCTAAACATTCTTCTAAACTTCGAAATTATTGAAAAATAATGCAACATTTTAACTAGAATGTCATGCGTAATCTTCTTTGTCTGTTAATTTACTTTCCACCTGGAAAATCCACATTTTAGACAATTATTCAAATCTTTATGTTCATCCCTAAAAAGACAACAAACGTTCTCACACGCATGAATCTTTTCAAAATCCATGTCAAATATTTTAAGAAATTTCTTTAATTCATATAACGACTTGGGAAGTACATTATTTTTTGGCAACAACAACTGATGCACATTTAGAAGCTTATCGAAACCATTATGAGACAATCTAGTCTCACATTTATGGTTATACAATGCAAAGATAACAGATAACTTTGTTTGATCTATGCAACCAGGATGCAATGAAGTCTCTGCATCCTCCAAATTTTTGTGTAATTCATCCTCTCGTCTTTATGTATCATCTTCACATTTATCACCATCAAAGAAAGTATGATTAATAAAGTCTTCGCCTTCATAGATAATGGCTTTAAGTAAATAATATGCATCACCCAACTTTGTTTTGTGCTTTTATTTATTTGCTCGCCGTGATTACACCACTCGCTGCCCATGTACTTAAGCTTCATTCCCCTTATAATCAAATGCTTGACAATAACTTTTCCATGAAGACGAGTAAGATTTCTACAATCTAGGAAAGGACATAATTTTTTCCCACATTTTCCAAATTTCTCTTTGCATCATTCACAAAGTACCAATTTGCTTGCTCATACTCCTTTTTGGTTCTACGATTAAAAATAAAGAAAGCACAATGACCTTAGATATTAAAATATGTTTTAAATTCAATATTATATTTAAGTACTGTATAATTACCTGCTTAGACGCACCAAGTCTTTTCCATCATCTTTGCTATGTAAGCAAACAAAATTCAAAAATTAAAAAAAAAATTATTAATTATTAGGTACATGCAAAGAAACCATTCAATTCTAGCATGTAGAAATATTTATGAAGACAAATGTATATTATGCATGATTGTATAAATAAATGTTAAACCAAAATAATGAGGTTCTTTGATACACACTAAATAGCAGTCTAGTAATTATGTCCACAAGGGAGCAATATTTTGTATCAATTCTCATATTTCTTTTGACAAGGTGAAATAAATTTCATTTCATGCAAACTTCTTCAATAATCTCCCATTCTAAGATGAAATTTCATTGTACATCCCAAGTTCAATACCTCAACAGTCAGATTTTAGTCAAATCACATTTATAACTATTTAGTATATGTATGTGAGTTACATATTAAAAGGAAATTTGTTGCCCCTAGGGTTAGTTTTTGTTTACAATTTTGTATTTGTGCCTTATTCTATTTGAAACTTAAATGACAAAAGCTTTTTACAGCTGTTTCAAAGTATTTTATTTGAGGACAACACTTCTAAATATAAAACTTACAAAAAACTTTTTGTTTATAAAGTATGATTTATCTATTATTTATAAACATGTTAACATAACTTACAAATGAAAACCTTTCTTTATTGGTGTATCTTTGCCAATCAAGTAACCATATTGCAATTTATTCTTGAGCATTTCATTGCGCTATAACAAAATTAGCTAACGCATACATATATCAAATGCAATTGCATATTTTTTTTCAACCCTCAAATTGAGCACTATATCATCGTAGAATGCTTGTATGGAATTCTATCATTATCATGATGATGATGAAGATAGTGCATATTAAACAGTACAAATTAAATTTCTCCAAAGCAAAGCACAAGAAATATGCAAATACACTTAGCCCTGCAAAGCAATGCATATTAAACGTAGTTAAACATTACTCTTAGCTCTACTCGGATAGTGATCAGAAAAAAAATTCCCTCACTATTTAAAATCAAACAAAAATGTCAAATTTAATATGGAAAAGCAGATGGCTTTCGATATTAGTTTTAAATTATATTTGGAAGAAAGCATTTTAACTAAACCAGAGAATACTTTAACAAAATAAAGGACAATTTTTCGATCAAGGCACCTGTAACATCCCGCCTTTATGCACGCTTTAAATCGACACACGTGCCAATTCAAACAATACGGAAGGGCGGATTGTTATGGGGTAAATAAGAAAATACAAAGAAGAAAAGAAAAAAACTAAACAGAACCTCACAGCGGAAGGATAAAATAAAATAATAAATATACAGTTCATAAAACTGTTTACAAAACATTTGATTCTTCTTTATACAATAAATATCAGAGTTCACATACCAATATAACAATGCAGCGGAACAATATGAGTGTAGTGGAATATAATAAATAATAATAATAGAAATCTCCGTCTTCGTCCTCCAAAGCTAAAGTCTTCGATCCTAAAATGCTCGGACTAACCCGAGCGAATTGAAAAGACAAAACACTCGAGTCGGAACTAAAAGATCCTATGTAAGTTAAATCAACAAGGATAAATATGAGTGCAGTAACTCAAAAGATGCTCGGGATTCACATCTTTTAAGGATCCGTTAAACTATTTACTATGTAGTATATTTCGCTATTATAATAGTGTCTAATTGTAAAATAAACTTACTTTTAAATAGCGTTAAGGAGTTACCCAATCTCCCCCTTAACACAATAATAGTCCCAGTAGTCCATCCAATGACATAGTCCCTCTTGATCGAAAAGCCACCAGAGGATACCACACGGGCAACAGGAGAAAACCAAACTCGTACAAGGCGCGATAGGGTAGGTGACACGGCACAACTAGGCAATGCCAAGATAGATATACCAATTACGCTTCCGGATCGGTGGTAAAGCGTAGCTGCTACTACCGCACACCTCGGACAAACTCCCCCAAATCAAAGAAATCAAAAGTGAAGTGGCCACCGAATCAATCCAAAGTCAGAGTATAGTATCGAAGGGAAATGTCCGATCAAAGGTGCTACCTTGTTAACCCGTCGATCGCTCCTGTTTTAGCCACCTTATGCCAACTCACGGGAGTTGGATCCACGTATTTACCTCAGAGGAAACGCCGCCACCATCCTACTTCATTCTGGAATCTCCACCGTGTACACGGTTGTTAAAGTGGTTTTCGAAGTTGGCAGAGAGTATGACAACTTTTGATCCCGGTCTCTTCAACAACCAAACGTTATTATAACACCACGGTCATTTAAAAATAATTATACTTCCAAAACCAGAATATAATATCCATTTCAAAATCATATAAATACGATATCATTTCCTTTTAAAACCCAAACCAATATGATATCAATTTTTATTTCAAATATTTTTCTTTTCCAAAATCATACCACTTTTAAAATTTATAATACCTCGAAACCAAATATTTGAATTTTAACTTTCAAACATAATACTTCGAAATCCATAGTTTTAAAACCATAACTTCCAAAACTTAAATGGTTTGGATATTCAACAGTATGTAAAATAGTTGATTTCAAATTACTTAATAAAATAAATAATTTCCACGCCTTTACCATTTATTCACTTTAATTTTAGACTAAAACCAATAAATTTAGATTCACTTTCAGTTTCAATAAAACACAACGATTTCAATATATTCAGACTTTGAGTATTTAACAATTTCAAAACTAAGGTTGGAAATTCTATTCAACAATTTATTGCCCTATTATTTAGTTTTGAAATATTCACAAAATAAATCCATAAATAAAACTCAAATTTATAACAATTAAATATTTCCTTCAATTTATTTATACTAGAAATATATATTTAATTTATCATGAATAAAAATCGTTACAAATATCATACCTTTAAAATTTTCAAGTTTAATAAGTTTACACCAACTTGTGGAGTTTAATTTTAAATAAGCTCAATCCCAAATAAATTTCCAATTTATTTTCCAATCTTAATTGATTTGAACCATTTAAAACTCTATACATATCCAATATCTTAAACCTGTACTTAACCATATAATATAAATTATCAAACTCCATTATTCAACTTATTTATTTTCATTTAACAAAATTCGTACATGGCTTAAATTCAATAATTTAACTATATATATGTATATACAAAATAAGATTTATATAAGATCAAAAATTTATATTTATTAAACCGTAACCTATCCAAACCATAGAAATCATTTTCAAAATATTTATATATATATATATAGACCGACGGTGTCTGTATAAAATTTTCTACCCTATGGTCAAGTGATACGAATATCTATCATTTCAATCCGTAAATAAAAATAAAAATTAAGGTTATATATCATTTCAAACTGCAATACCGAATGAAATGAAATGCATAACAACCTGCAGTCAATATAAATAAACATCCATTCATCCATCAAAATCATACATCCATTTATTACAATCATCATCCAAATTCAAACAATACATCAAATATATCAGGTGATAAATAACCGGTATCAACTATCAGTTTATATTCAAAAATAAATTATAACTGTTTAACTGGTAGTTTATATGCAACAAAAATAAATATAAATTTAACTGGCAGTTAATATGCAATAAATAATAAATAACAATTTCATTAAATAAATGCAATTAACTAAGATGATGATTAAAATAATGCCAAACAAACATAAATAAATTTCAAATCATATTATATATCAATTTAACAAACATAAGAATTTTAGAAGTTGTGAGTGGGTTAAAACACTCACCTTTTGAATTTAAATCGAATTTAAATCCGATTTAAACCCAAAATTTGCACAGTCTCCAAATCCGTCGAAACCAGTGTCCGGAATTTTATTACGATCCTAACAAAAAAATCACGCGTGAAATGGATCACGTATGCAAGAGTTATTTAATTTAGAGCGATTGAAATTGAAATTTTAAATTAAATCTAAAATAACCAAAACATCCAAACCCTTATCAAAACCCACGTCATCACCTTCCCTCCATTATTCGGCTACAGGAAAACAAACACGCAACTTCACGAACCCGAGCCCAGTGCCCTTTGACCAAACCGTTGACCGACGATCACCGCATCGAATCGTGGCCACCCCCCATGTCCAACGATGCGTCACCCTCCCCTCAAACTCCTCGCCACCCACGTCAAATCCAGGCGCTAGAACGCCACTCACGAGCCAGCGGCTGCCATAAGCCATGAAACCCTAATCGAATTTCCACCTCAATCTAACCATCAAATCGACCCAATAATCATATAGATGAGATCCCCTCGGCTTCCTCTCCAAAACCCAGAAAGGTTCGCCGATCCGACGACTTTGATTTCGACGATGATGAACGGCCGAAACTTCTCTGATTTTTATCGGTCAAACGAAAAACTGAATCAAAAAACGAACACCACCAGTGAATTACTATAGTCGAGAGCTTCAACATGTAATTTTTTCAGATTTTTCTGAGGACTTTGAATTTTAGGCTTTGAATTTGATTTTTGAATTTGAAATTGGATCTAGGGTTTGCAGCCATTGAAAGAAGAGGAGGAGCTGAAGAAATTTTACATGCAGACAAATGAGAATAGGCGAAGGCTAGGGTTTAGCAGGGTATTTATAGATAAAGTTGGAAAAGAATGGACTGGATCCGAATTATAAACGTGTTAAACGATAATTGGCCCAAAAAGCCCGTTCTGACTCCGGAACGAAATTTGGTCAACCCATATATCAAAATAGATGTTTTAAAATATTCTGAACGCGATGGGAAAATTCTCATGTCCAAATTCCATCGTATGAAGAAGTTATGTTGAAAACAATATTTTCAAATCGACTTCAGTTGATTTCAATTTCGATTTCAAGGCGTTTCGAGTCCGTACGATCAAACGACGAGCCCGATCGCTATGAAACTTGAAATCTTACAAAAATTCACCGTTACGGATCTGATGAAATTAGTTTCGTCGAAATCCGAGTCATTGGCCAAAATGACTATTTTTATATTAATTAAATAAATTTACAATAAATTGATCAAATCAAGTTTCCTATTTAAATTCTGAAATTGACAATCTTAATCACTTTTATTTTCTTAATCCCTCGTATTAATTAAACCAAATCTAGATGTAAATTTAGAGTTAACAAATTTATTCATTTCAGTGTTAAATTTCAATTTCATTGTATTCGCAAATTATAAATTAAATTTGCAAAAATTCCTTTTAATTGACTTTCATTTAATTATTCAATCTATTAGTATCCAATAGATGAGACTACCATTGAATTCATACTCTACTACGTAAATATCTCCAAATTTCATCTAAATTTATATTTACGGAATTTTTAAGTATTAAATCTATTTGATTTCAATAAATCATATTATCGCAATTTAAATTTAAATAAATAATTAAATGTTGATTTCCATTCTTTTTATTCAAACAATCTTTATCCTATAAGCATACTTAACATTTGTTTACATTTCATTACACTGATACTTCTATATACATCTTTGATTTGTATCAACGGTTATGTTTAAAAATGTGAATCTTGTCAATTACGCGTATTAATTAAGGTTTTAAACTCAATTAACAAAGTTTCCTAAGTCCAATCCCTTTTTACCAAATTTAACAATCCCTAACCATTTGTACTACATTCCTTATTAATGTAATATTTATTAGATTATATTTCAAGTTGACGTACAACTTAATTTCCCTTAATTGAGATCTGATTCCTAATTTTAGTTTAACACACTAAATGAAATAAACAACATATAGATTGTTACCTATTTCCTTTACATGCCTTTATAGGTTTATTACTTAACAATCACCGTTAAAAATCCCGTGTATACACAAATTTTATATTTCGTAATCACATTCAATCAATTACGTATTACTTTCCAGCAAGAAATATGATTACTTAGAGAACGTTGACTTTTATTCAATTACCATTTAATGAAATCCACATTAATTAATTTATTAAATGCTTATATTTATTTCTCTATATCTAATTTGTTTCAACTTTATTTACATTAATACTATTCCCTTATTTTGGTTGTTACTTATCAACTTGTTCTAACCTTATTACCTAAATTTCCGTTATTGTAAACCTTTATACTTTTCATTTAAGTTAAATTTTAAATTCCAATTCAATCAACCATTTCAACATGCAACTTATAATAACTGCTTACAAGTATGAATAGGATTATCATTTATTCTAATATTTTCTTGATTTTCATTAACATATTAGTTAATTCCCTTTAGATGAAATTTATACCCAGGTATAATACTTACCCCATTTCATTTATTGAAATTTATTCAAATTGCCAGTAAATAGGTTTTAAGTCACCATTTATATATTTTAATTTAGCGTTTATTTCAATATTTGTTTATAATTTTTTTCTACTAAATTTAATTACAAAACTCAATAATTCAACCAAATTAAATCCACGAAATTTACGGGTCGTTACACTCTCCCCCACTCAAAACTTTTTGTCCCCGAAAAGGAAAAAGAAGGGAGAAGGAATAATTTAATAAACAATACATCTTATTCAAAATATTAACTCATAAACAATAATTTACAAAATTTATTATTTAAATAAAATATCCCCATTTTATAATCATTATATCTTTTTATACTTAAATAAATAAAGTTTGGAAAAACATTTTCAAAATAATTTCTAAGTCCAAAAATTTACGAAAAATTTCGGCAGAGTCTCCTTTGTACGGAGAGCTCGGAAGAAAATATAATATCAAAATATAACAATTATATTACAATATTATCCAGAATATAATATCCCAACCCGGGAAAATATATAAAATAGCGCTATAAACCGTAATTCGAAACGTACCTATTTGTCGGGCAACTTACGCTTAATTTATGGAACCAAAAGCAGTAGCAATTGCTTCCATAACCTGCATTTCACTTATAAAATCCAAAGGGTTAACAATTCATATAAAGTGAAATATTTAAGTGGTTTCAATCACTAACAACAAATCAACACAACAACCATCAATTTCAACAAACAGCATACACAACAAATACAAAACAACCATTCAATCAAACAAACAAATAGTTGTTCGGGTTCAAAACTTTTAAATTGTACGGAATGAAGTATAAACTACTAGCGCATCATTTAATAAACAGTCTTAGATAAAACTAAATAAATCATTCATTCATCCCACCCAATTTTAAAGTATCATTGCCTAAACAACCATAAGCTAAACAACAACAAATCCAAACAACAAAACAACTTTACTTATTATTAAATTCCCTTTCATACACTAGTTGTTCGATTTCTTTCCTTTCATATAATGATTTATCTTTTTGTTTACATTTATTACTTGCAGATTTTCAGTTATAAATGGTTTATCCCTTTTTATTTCCATTCATTTCTTACAGTTTCATTTATTTGCACTTCATGCATTCATTTCTCAATTTTGTTTACTTAGCATCTCAATGCATTACTTTAGTCTACAATCATATATTTAATGCATTCATCTTTTCTACTTATTTTATTTACAATAGCTTCAACCATTTTCTAAAGTTTATTATCATTCATTTTCTACTTAATTTCATTTATTACTAAATTCCATTAATAATGCTTGCCTTTCTATTTTAATTAATAGTCTTTCACTTAGTACTTAAGTTCATAACACCTCTAACCCCAAAATCTTATTATAGTAAGAATTCCATTATAACTTAAGTATATAACTCTATAATATCATTTCTTATAAATGAAAGAAATTGATTGAACACTTTCATTTCATACTTTTATTTGTACAATTTCCATTACATTTCTTATTGAACATTTCAACTTTTAATACTTGGTAAGTGTGACGACCCGTAATTTTCGAGCACTTAAAATCGGAATATTTAATTGATTTTAAATATTCAAGATAATAATTTTAACTTGAGTTACGAATATCATAATTTATTTGACAATTAAATTGTTGAATTAAATAATTGAAATTGGATAAAATATGAAATCTGAGATTTTAAGCCTGTTAAAAATATAATTTGAAAGCTCATAAAATTTATATTGACAACACTGAATATAACAGAAGTGTTAAAATTGAATCTAGCACTGAATTGGTTAGTTTTGAAATTTAATCGTTTAAATTAAATTTAAAAATAGCCTTCCGAGACACAGTTTCGGAATCCGACGAAACCAGTTCCATTGGATCCGTAATATTGTATTATTATCGGATTTCAAATTCTGTATTGATCGGAGTTGTTGTGTGAGCGTACGATAAGTAAACGCGCTGAAATTTATATCGAATTCAATAGGAAAATAATAATAATCATAATAAATAAATAAAAATCAAATCATGAAAAAAATTACATCTGCAACCCTAACTTCAACAAGGCCGAGCTATTTTCTAGAACGAGCCACCCTATACTCTGAAGACATCACGTCTTGCCTCCTCTCCTTCTTCGATTTCACGCTTACGTTGCCTTCTCGAATACGCTTACCTCTTTTATTTTCGTCCTTATTTATTTTCAAAGGATACGGCCGAGCTCACTTATCTTCTTCAAATTCAGTTGACTCGAAATTAAAATTCATGGTCGCAGCGTTCTGTTTAAAAGAAATCGAAATCCACTTTCTTCTTGTTTGAAATCGAAGTCGCAAACAAAATAAAATAAAAGGAAATGGCGAACGAAAGGGGAAAATCGCGTCGTCTCCTATTTTTAATCAGCTGCCTTCCTTTTCTTCTCTCTCGAATACAAACTATATGCGACCAGAAATCGCGTGAGCTCGAGCACCGATTGCCGAGCCTTTAATTCAAAGTAAAACCCTAGTTGTTCGGCCTCAGTTGAAATCAAGTAATGGATGGGAGCGCACGCGAGTTTGGGAAATTGCGAGACTAGGGTTTCGAAAGCACGCGAATTTCGATCGCGTGGTCTTGTTTTCGAGAAGGCGGACCGGCATCAAGCTTGGCATCGACGAAGAGTGCAACGCGAACGACGAGGGATGGACGTCTTTCGATTTACGGTTGCCTGGTGGAGGACGTAAGGAAGTGATTTCGTTTTCTTCGAGCGCGAGCAGGCAGTGAGGTATTGATTAATCTGTTTTTTTTTTAAATTAAGTTTAATATAAATATATAGATTTATGTCTATAATTTTACAGTAAGGTATGTTCAGTTTAAAATTGAATATATATGTATGGTTAGCAATAGAAAAAAATAGTTTATAAAGGGGAAATTACTTTAAATAAAATTTGTTAAATGGAATTAATTGACCGATTTGTTCAAATGTTAATAAATTAATAAACTATAAATTGTATATTTAAGGTAAAAAGTCGAGAAAGCTAAGGCAACATTGAAGTGAACTGCGAATATTAGCAAAGGTGAGTAAATCTCACTCAGTTAATTTAAATTTAAATTTAAATGATTAAATTTAAATAATTGTTTGAATGGTTGGAATTGATGGATGTGCTATAGTATGTTATATTCTGGATTGGCATATTATTGTGCTAACATCTTTGGATGCAGGGAAAACAGGTTGGAGGGATCCAACTGGACCCCTCGAAATTATTTAGATTGTTTAATATTATGTGGTCTGAATATTTGATATCCTGTGATGATTTTATGAATAATTGAAGTATTGAATGGTATGGTTGGATTGAATATCTCAGTAAAATAAATTATCAAATCTCTAGAATTTTATTTTCGAAAGAAATAAAAGAGTAAGTTTTTAAGTAAAATAATTCTAGTGAATTGGAATAAATTAAAAATGAATTGAAAATAAAATAAAATAAAATAAAATAAAAGCGATTGCAAAACTCTAACAAATTTGGAATAAGAGAAATTGAATTATTAGAGGTAATAATAAATTGTAAAGCTTAAGTGATATTATTTGAATGAATAAAGAATTTATCTTAAATGAGATTTGGAATTTTTAACTGGGATATCAAATAAAATAACGGTGGATATTTTAAATATGAATTCAAAGTGGAAATTTTAAAAGGAATGGAAATCCGTTTAAAAATAAATAGTGATTCATTTTTAAAGATGTGAAAGAGAAGAAGTGTTTCCCTGGATAGCCAAGTACGATTTTCAAACAATTTTAAATAAAAGTTAAAGTTTTAATGTTGTTTTAAAAAGCATATCTTAGAAAATTTATTATTTTTAAATGTTTAAATTCTAAAGTAAATATTTTTCAAACCAATTATCGTAGTAATTATTAAATGACTTAGTATTTGTTTTTAAGAAAAATCTAGTTTTATATTTTATAAAAGTAGCCTTATTTATTAAATATTTCTAAAGTATATATTTTAATTAAGTATTAAGTAGTTTTAAAATTTTAAGGCTATGAAGTATATTTTATAACTACGTGCTTTTAAATTATATTAAGGCTAAAAGTATTTTTACATGGCGTTTCAGTGGAAATAAATATTGGAAAATTATTCCGGGAAAGGAATATGTTTGAAACTGTTTTCAAAAGGGGTTAAAATCTAAAATATATCTTGTAAAGATATTTTTGAGATAAATAAATAATTTGGAAAATTATTTATTGTTTGATGGATGTTTGTGAATAGAAATTGATAGTTAAATAACCGACTATCAATATTGGACAATGCGTTGATCGTTTCGAAGAGACCGGGATCGAGATTTATTTCTCGAAAACCACTTCGATCCGGTTTGTACGTTTCGTGGAAAACGATTTTGGATTCGAAGATGGAGCAGTGAAGTGCAAGGGCTAGTCGCTACTAATCTTGAGGATATTTCCAAAATGGATGTAGTAGGAATAGTGCCTTCGGTTCCGTTCGAACCCGGGACGGACTTGTATGGATGAATGCTTGCGAAACATCGTCAGGTGGACAAAGGGCATTCTAAGGGATATGTTCTAAAAAGGTAACTCTTACCTCAAGCCTCATCAAATGGGAATGACTGAAAATCAAGGGTTATGCAGCAAGGCTAGGTGGGTAGCACCCAAGCAGGGTGAGGTCATTCCAGTCTAGATGTCCCTTTTTATTTCGGCTTAGTGGGCGGTTGCTGATCCCAACCGCGGGGTGGTCTCACTCGGGATTATCCAGTAAGGGGTAGTCCCGGCCTTGTGTTGCAGGGGAGCGGGCGTACTCCTCGGTACGGTGATCTAGGCCCCGTACTGTGACAGAAGGTACCCCAGTGCTTAGTCATTGGTTGGAAATCCATTCTCCCTACGAGCCTTATACGAGTTTTGTTTGTATTACCCACTCTGTGGCTAGTAGCTGGAATTTAATAGATGTAACAATTTTGGGCTATTTTATAAGTATTTGTATATAGACCCTATTATAATATCAGAGGATTTCTATAAAAATTGTTTTAGCTATCGTAAGGTAAAAACCCGACATGTTTATTTGTGGCGTGGTCTTACGAGATGCTTTTGTTTCCAAAGAACTTTTGAAACTTTAAGAATCAATTGGGTGTGATTTTCTCACCCTGGTATTCCAGACTGACTCGGATGTTATTTAACTGTAATGCTCGGGTCAGACCGAGTATTATAGGATACAAGATATGATGTTGTGGTGCTCAGGAGACGAGCTGGATGACGATACGTACTCTCGTACTTTTATATATATATAGATATATATTCCACTGTGTTGGGTTGTTCTATATCCATTTGTATGATATTGATGTTGAGCTGTGATTGTTATACTCTGATGATGTAATATATAAACAAAGATATTTGATTTGAGTAAAGATCATTTATTATCTATTATATTTTATTCCGCTGCGATGGTTAGATTCTGTTGTTGATTTCTATTTTCTTCTTCTACCTCTTCTTCTTTAACCAAATGGTTCGTATTTATGTACAATTTGATTTGATTTAGGTAGACTAGTGTTAACTCAAAGGGTACGGATTTGCGGGCTGTTACAGTAAGTTATATATATGCTTTTAAAGAATGAAATTTAAAGTTATACAAGTTTCTTATTTTTTTTAATTAATTTAATGTTCAATCATTATATCCTTTATTTCGTAGGTTACAAATTTCAAATTTCATTTAATACCATTTATAACCTAACATTAAATCTCTTATTTCCTTTAGAGGTTTCGATTTATTAATTACCTATGTTCCAATTCACTACAGTAACTGAAACTATTAATTAATGGAAACTTAAGAATTAAATGCCGGGTTTTTATTCAATAATCATTTTCAAATAATAGATAAATGTATATACTTATATATCCAGTTATATTTAAGACAGTTTAAAATTTAAATTTGTTTATCAAAACTTTCTATAGTCGAACTGCTACAGTGGCCTTCCCACTTCGAAACTCAAAAATGAATGTCGATGATGCGTGCACTCATCACCGAAATTATTTTCCAGCGACAGAGAGGAAACTACAAAACTTATTTTCTACAAAATCTTCTTTAAAACAATTCTTCCGAATTATATTGAAATATTTATATCAGAAAATAATTATAACCAATATTATTATATTCCAAAATTTATTCGAAAGAAATTTCAAAACCCCGGAACTTAAGTTCTACTTTTTCAAATTTCATTTATTTTATTTTCCAATCTTATTTCTATTATTATTTATACACTTTATTACCTAACAATCAATCTATTGCAGCCAAATATAGATATCTTTTGAAATTTTTTATTTTATATATAGAAAATATAATAGGCAAAATTATTTCATTCACCTATATTAAAACAAATATTGTGTCGGTCTGTCCTATTAAGTGTTTAGAAATTTCTGTTGATGTCACAGCGTCCCATGCACCAACCAGAATTTATAAATACAAAATGGAACAGATTAACACAATAATAAACCCTTTTTATAGTACTAACAAATACGCTCTCTCAAGTTTACACTCAGCGACTCCCAGAGGGTATTACTACCTCATTAATAAAGAGTCAAACCCCACAATGCTAAGGTTTATCGTTAAACCTCACTCTGATACCAACCGTAACATTCTGCATTTTCGCACGCTTTAAATCAACACATGTGCCAATTCAAACCATACGTAAGGGCGGATTGTTATGGGGTAAATAAGAAAATACAGAGAAGAAAAGAAAAAAACTAAACAGAATCTCACAGTGGAAGGATAAAATATAATAATAAATATACAGTTCATAAAACTGTTTACAAAACATTTGATTCTTCTTTATACGATAAATATCAGAGTTCACATACCAATATAACAATGCAGCGGAACAATATGAGTGTAGTGGAATATAATAAATAATAATAATAGAAATCTCCGTCTTCGTCCTCCAAAGCTAAAGTCTTCGATCCTGAAACGCTCGGACTGACCCGAGCGAATTGAAAAGACAAAACACTCGAGTTAGAACTAAAAGATCTTATGTAAGTCAAATCAACAGGGATACATATGAGTGCAGTAACTCAAAAGATGCTCGGGATTCACATCTTTTAAGGATCCGTTAAAATATTTACTATGTAGTATATTTCGCTATTATAATAGTGTCTAATTGTAAAATAAATTGACTTTTAAATAGCGTTAAGGAGTTACCCAATCTCGCCCTTAACACAATAATAGTCCCAGTAGTCCATCCAATATCATAGTCCCTTCTGATCGGGAAGCCACCAGAGTATACCACATGAGATACGGGAGAAAAAAAACTCGTACAAGGCGCGATAGGGTAGGTGACACGGCACAACTAGGCAATGCCAGGGTAGATATACCAATTACGCTTCCAGATCGGTGGTAACGTGTAGCTGCTACTACCGTCCACCTCGGACAAACTCCCCCAAATCAAAGAAATCAAAAGTGAGGATGGCCACCGTATCAATCCAAAGTCAGAGTATAGTATCGAAGGGAAGTGTCCGATCAAAGGTGCTACCTTATTAACCCGTCGATCGCTCATGTTTTAGCCACCTTATGCCAACTCACGGGAGTTGGGTCCACGTATTTGCCTTAGAGGAAACGCCGCCACCATCCTACTTCATTCTGAAATCTCCACCGCGTACACGGTTGTTAAAGTGGTTTCCGGAGTTGGCAGAGAGTATGACAACTTCCGATCCCGATCTCTTCAACAACCAAACGTTATTATAACACCGCGGTCATTTAAAAATAATTATACTTCCAAAACCAGAATATAATATCCATTTTCAAATCATATAAATACGATATCATTTCCTTTTAAAACCCAAACCAATATGATATCAATTTTTATTTCAAATATTTTTCTTTTCCAAAATCATACCACTTTTAAAATTTATAATACCTTGAAACCAAATATTTGAATTTTAACTTTCAAACATAATACTTCGAAATCCATAGTTTTAAAACCATAACTTTCAAAACTTAAATGGTTTGGATATTCAACAGTATGTAAAATAGTTGATTTCAAATTACTTATTTACTAATAAAGTAAATAATTTCCACGCCTTTACCATTTATTCACTTTAATTTTATTCTAAAACCCATAAATTTAGATTCATTTTCAGTTTCAATAAAACACTTCGATTTCAATATATTCAGACTTTGAGTATTCAACAATTTCAAAACTAAGGTTGGAAATTCTATTCAACAATTTATTGTCCTATTATTTAGTTTTGAAATATTCACAAAATAAATCCATAAATAAAAATCAAATTTCTAACAACTAAATATTTCCTTCAATTTATTCATACTAGAAATATTTATTTAATTTATCTTGAATAAAAATGCAGTTATAAATATCATACCTTTAAAATTTCCAAGTTTAATAAGTTTACACCAACTTGTGGAGTTTAATTTTAAATAAGCTTAATTCCAAATAAAATTTCCAATTTATTTTCCAATCTTAATTGATTTGAACCATTTAATACTCTATATATATCCAATATCTTAAACTTGTACTTAACCATATAATATAAATTATCAAACTCCATTATTCAACTTATTTATTTTCATTTAACAAAATTCATACATGGCTTAAATTCAATAATTTAACTATATATATGTATATACAAAATAAGATTTATATAAGATCAAAAATTTATATTTATTAAACCATAACCTATCCAAACCATAAAAATCATTTTCAAATTATTTATATAGACAAATACACACAGTGTCTGTATAAAATTTTCCACCCTATGGTCAAGTGATACGGATATCTATCATTTCAATCCGTAAATTAAAATAAAAATTACGGTTATACATCATTTCAAACCGCAATCCCGAATGAAATGAAATGCATAACAACCTGCAGTCAATATAAACAAACATCCATTCATCCATCAAAATCATACATCCATTTATTACAATCATCATCCAAATTAAAACAATATATCAAATATATCAGGTGATAAATAACTGGTATCAACTATCAGTTTATATTCAAAAATAAATTATAAGTGTTTAAATGGTAGTTTATATGCAACAAAAATAAATATAAATTTAACTGGCAGTTAATATGCAATAAATAATAAATAACAATTTAATTAAATAAATGCAGTTAACTAAGATGATGATTAAAAAATATGCCAGACAAACATAAATAAATTTCAAATCACATCATATATCAATTTAACAAACATAAGAATTTTAGAAGTTATGAGTGGGTTAAAACACTCACCTTTTAAATTTAAATCGAATTTAAACCCGATTTAGACCCAAAATTTGCACAGTCTCCAAATCCGTCGAAACCAGCGTCAAAGTGTCCGAAATTTATTACGATCCTAACAAAAAAATCGCGCGTGAAATGGATCACGTATGCGAGAGTTATTTAATTTAGAGCGATTGAAATTGAAATTTTAAATTAAAACAAAAATAACCAAAACATCACAAACCCTTATCAAAACCCACGTCATCACCTTCCCTCCATTATTCGGCTACAAGAAAACAAACATGCAACTTCACGAACCCGAGCCCAGTGCCCTTTGACCAAACCGTTGACCGACGATCACTGCATCGAACCGCGGCCACCCCCTACTTCCAACGATGCGCCGCCCTCCCCTCAAACTCCTCGACCACCCACGTCAAATACAGGCGCCGAACACCACTCACGAGCCAGCGGCCGCCATAAG
Organism: Allium cepa; assembly: GCA_030765085.1. Lineage (NCBI taxonomy): Eukaryota > Viridiplantae > Streptophyta > Magnoliopsida > Asparagales > Amaryllidaceae > Allium > Allium cepa. Next base: position 911,138,891 of record CM060931.1, on the reverse strand, counting down.
CCATGAAACCCTAATCGAATTTCCACCTCAATCTAACCGTTTACCAAATCCCTTTTTACCAAATTTGACAATCCCTAACCATTTGTACTACATTCCTTATTAATGTAATATTTATTAGATTTTATTTCAAATTGACGTACAACTTAATTTCCCTTAATTGAGATCTGATTCCCAATTTTAGTTTAACATACTAAATGAAATAAACAACATATAGATTGTTACCTATTTCCTTTACATGCCTTTATAGGTTTATTACCTAACAATCACCGTTAAAAATCCCGTGTATACACAAATTTTATATTTCGTAATCACATTCAATCAATTACGTATTACTTTCCAGCAAGAAATATGATTACTTAGAGAACGTGAGACTTTTATTCAATTACCACTTAATGAAATCCACATTAATTAATTTATTAAATGCTTATATTTATTTCTCTATATCCAATTTGTTTCAACTTTATTTACATTAATATTATTCCCTTATTTTGGTTATTACTTATCAACTTGTTCTAACCTTATTACCTAAATTTCCGTTATTGTAAACCTTTATATTTTTCATTTAAGTTAAATTTTAAATTCCAATTCAATCAACCATTTCAACATGCAACTTATAATAACTGCTTACAAGTATGAATGGGATTATCATTTATTCTAATATTTTCTTAATTTACATTAACATATTAGTTAATTCCCTTTAGATGAAATTTATACCCAGGTATAATACTTACCCCATTTCATTTATTGAAATTTATTCAAATTGCTAGTAAATAGGTTTTAAGTCACCATTTATATATTTTAATTTAGCGTTTATTTCAATATTTGTTTAAAAAGTTTTTTTCTACTAAATTTAATTCAAAACTCAATAATGCAACCAAATTAAATCCATGAAATTTACGGGTCGTTACAGCACCGTAAAAAACAAATTATAGAACTAGGCCTTGGCAAAAACTAATTGCCAAAGTAGGCCTCGTTTAGTTTATAACTTGCGCATTTATGGAATGCACAAGTTATAAAAAAATTATACGTAGAGCTTGCGCAATCCATTAATGCGCAAGCTCTACATCTAAAGCTTGCACATTCCATAAGTGCGCAAGCTTTAGATTCAAAGCTTACGCACTTTTGAAATGTGAAAGCTCGTTCTCGAGCATCAAAAAGACAGAGAGCTGAAACTGAGCTCATTTCATCCTCTATCTCATTTCTTTCCAAAACCCTTCCCATTTCCAACTTCAAGCTCATTCCAAATCCAAATATATTAACTCCAAAACATTGTTCCTCATCTATTCCTTCAAACAACCACTCGATTGCACACAAAATGGAAGCAAGCTCTTCATCTACGTTGATTAGAGGTAGTTATAATTTGATTGTAATTTGAATACCACTGTAGAAATGATTGTTGTTGTTAGCAGAAGAGGTAGTGTTGAAGATGTCGATGTGAATGTATGCATATTGTTGTTTTCTTTGTTGAAAATGCAAAAGGACTTGAAATATTAATATAGCCAAAACCCTAACTTTGTACATAGTTTTTGTAGTGATAAGTGGTTGTTGTTGTTTGTAGAATTATCTCCTGGACCCGAAGATAGAAGTGTTCCCTATCTTCAAGAACACCATAGAAGCCAAAATGACACATTAATGGAGGTAAATGTTTGATATTGGTAAAACGGGGGAATGCAAATATAAAGCACTAATTTTAATTTGCTTACACATTTCATGGTACTTTGAAGATATGCGTCATTCGAGCAAGCTCAAGGAGATCGATTATAAAAATCCAAGATTGGAGCCGAATCTACGAATCTCTAGATTTTGAAAAGCTATGCAAATCGACTATATTCGGCTTGATCGTTACCTTATCACCACTTTATGTGATAGTTGAAGGCCAAAAACAAATACATTTCATATGAGAGTCGGGGGGTGACAGTGACTCTAGCGGATGTGCATTTCCTTTTTGATCTTGAAGCAGACGGTCGTCCGGTATGTTTACAAAATTTAGATTCGATTACATCGAATTAGCTCATGACTTGCTTGGTATTTTTCCGCTTAGAGAGGTGGTTAAGTCTAAAAGTGAATTATCAATGACTTGGTTTAAAAGTGAATTTTTCGAACCACTACACAAAGGGGCGACCGATTTATATATACTTCACCGCACTCGTGCGGTGATATTGTATTTTTTAAGTTGCCGATTATTTTTCGATAATTCGAAAGGGAGATTAAATTTGAAATTTTAACTTTTTTGGATGATTTGGCTTATTATGGTTATCATTCTTAAGGTAGTGCTATTCTCTGCTATTTGTATAGTGATTTGTCACAGGTTGCCCCGCAACATCGAAAAGTTTTAACGGGTTCTGCAACGTTGTTGCAACTATGGTCATGGTTGCATATTGCTATTGGACGGCCGTCTATTAGAATTCCTACCGACTTAGATCCATATCTTCCATTCGGGGCTAGGTAGAATTTTGCTAGAAGCTGGCGTGAGACGCCAAGAAATGTACAGTTTTATCGTAATGAGTTGGATTTGTTGATGGATGATGCGGTTACATAGAAACCATATTCATTAATGTATAAGTTTGGACATCTAGAAATTGAGTATTCGTTCGCCGATTGGATTGCTAAGAGCCGATTGATTCTATTTTTAGACTTTGAGGTATATGCACTTGATCGGGTTATGAGACAGTTTTCCTTTGATTATCAACACATTCCCGATCCTATCGTCCCTTTTGACCCAGAACCAACTAGTTGGATGGCATTTTTGGAGAAAAGTGTTGTTATTTGAAAATCAATAATTGGTCATGCCGAACGAGCACGCGAGCCTCCGACACCTTTGAGCGAGTACGAGTATTGGTATTGGCAAATTACTCGTCTTTATATTCTTAAAAAGTTGGTAAGGAAGTTGGTTGCGTATACTCCCCGTGCTCCTCTAAAATGTAATGTGGTAAGTATTGTAATTTCAAATTTTTAGTAGTTCAATTTTATGTCATATTGATGCATTGTTATGACTTATGGTTTAGGTAAGCGGAATATACAACGAACTGGATGTGGTGGGTGAAATAGAAGAAAGTCATATGGAGCCGGACAAGGTCAAAAGCAAGTGCGTTGACCGACGACGAATACTTAACACGATTTTAGGTCAAAACAAGCTAAGAATGCCGATCAAGTCACTGCGCAATATAGATTATCCACCATGTTGTACAGAGGAGACACATACCACGGTAACGGGTGGAGAAGCCATATAGGAGGAGGCACATGCGGAGGAGGAGACTTCATAACATCTCGGTGGCGAAACTACAGCTGGATGGCCCGCTTGGCCTGAGGTAGAGCAGCAATACACCGGCGGAGAAACTCATGCTGAATGACCCATTTGGCATGAAGGAGAACAACAATTCGGATATGTTGGACAGTCAATATACAAGCATGCCCAAGGGCCGCTGCAGTGGAAAATTCAACAAGAAGAACTCATTTTTGGGCCAAGTCAACAATAAGAAATTCCACTTCTGACACACACTCCTACATTCGAAGAAGGCCAAGGATCGGCTCTCAACGTCTGCAAACGGAGGAAGAAGATGACAGACACCCCGCTTGAGCTTAGACGGATTCGTGGTTGATGGTGTTGGTCATATTGTTGTTGTTTCTTTGATTGGGTAAGGGGTTTTTAACTTGTATGTTTCTATGTTTTTGTAAGACTTGTTCAACTTTTTTGGATGATTTTCAATTGTCGGTTGGATCATGTTATTTATTTGTTTTGTGATGGTATTGTTAATGGAACGGTGTGTGCATGCTCCCAGTTTGAAATTTAGGGTCTGGGGTTTTGAAGTTTGTGGTTTTGCAGTATGGCAGAGCAGCTCTCTGTTTGGAACTTATCCAAAAAAATAGCTTGCGTATTTGTGGAATGTGCAAGCTATATTGTCAATATAGCTTTCGCATTCCACATATGCGCAAGCAATTTTTGGGTTATTTACAACAATCCACAAATGCTACATTTGGTCTTCTGTAGCATTTGCGGAATGCTGCAAATAACCCAGTTCTATTGTGCATATTTGGAATGTGCAAGTTATATTTTACATACAGCATGCGTATTTTCGGATTGTGCAAGCTATATTGACAACATAGCTTGCGCATTTCATATATGCGCAAGCGTGTATTTGGCCCTGTTCGAGACAGAGAGCTGTTTCAACACCATAAATCACACAATTTCACACAAAAAGTCTAAACAACATTCTATATAACATGCAAACACCGTTCGAATGATTACACTATCACATAACAAAGTAAACGCGTGCCACAACGTCCAAAAAAGTTTCAACAAGTCATATAGTAGCATAAAGTTCTACTTCTATTACAATTCAACGCGGACAAGTTTTCTTCTTGTAGCCAATAGAACCACATTTGCTACATCAGTTATGGCTGGATGAAGATGGAAGATCCATGAAACCTTTTATTCGAGCAGACCGAGGACGACCTGAATTTCTGCGCACAGGCGGTGGTTGTATAATTGGACCATCGTAGACGTTCCAATGTCGACTATCTGGTACAGGGTGGAATAAAGGAGCATAAGCTGCGGAATGCATAGCCTTCCTGTACCACGTGGAGATTAAGTCAAAATACGCTCTATTTACACCCCCAGAACCACGTGAACAAGCCGCTAATACATGGGAGCAAGGAAAATGATCTAATGTTGGCATGTTGCATGAACATTTGACAACATTATCTTTGATATTCACCATATAATCAAAAGTAACATCATCTTCGATATTCACCGTATAATCAAACATATGCACATCTTTCACCTTCCATTCAACGAAGTTATATCTCTCTATAGACATGAGCCTCGATTCTTCCATTCTTCTCCGTGCTAATGTTTCCCACCTAGGTGTGAGCTGCGATGTCTACTCTTCCCCTTGAGTTCGTCGTTCGACGAAGTAATGGTTCAGTCAATGAAACCTACGTACAACCAATGATCTTACAGGTAAATTCCTAGTTCCTTTGAGCACACCGTTAAAGCTTTCGGAAACGTTGGTCGTCATCATATTGAATCTTACTCCGCTGTCATGACAAAGAGTCCAGCTTGATTCCTGGTCTTTCAAACTTCTTTCAATCCACGCATCGGTATCTCGATTTACATCCTTGAACTGTTTTCGAAGATCATTATATTTTATGACCTCCGATGACGTGGCACATGCGTGTAATAAATTTTGTATCTCATCCGTGTCAAACCCCGCTTTCTTGAAATTTGTTTAATATGACAGATACAAAAGCGATGATGATGTTCAATTGACCAAACTTCTCTAAGCGCACGTGGAATTCCTTTCATACGATCCGAGATAAAGTTAATACATCTAGTACGTACGAATGGAATATAATTACATATGCAACGAATAAACCAACTTCACATTTGCCATGATTTTATTTGTACAATAGCAAAAGCTAAAGGAAATAACCCTTGATTTGCATCCACCCTAGTTGCTACTAGTAATGTACCCAGATACTTTCTATATAAATGAATGGCATCAATAGACAATATGGGTCAACAATGGTCGAAGCCTTAAATAGAAGGTCCGAAAGCCCAAAAAGCACCATCAAAAACACCACGACTATGAATAACATCATATACGGTTCCGGGGTTGGTGTGTTGTAGGGCTCTAAGATATTTTGGCAATATCGCGTACGACGATTCCCAATCGCCATAAATCATTGCAATAGCGTTCTGCAGTCTATGCCAAGCTCGAAAATAACCCACTTTAATACGAAACATGTTGGGCATTATCTCTTGAACAGTTCTTACAGTCATATTTGTTTCAGCTTTAATCAACGGAAGTATTTTACTACATATAAACTTAGCAGTTGCTTGTCGATGGTTTGAGTTGATAGTTGAATTTAACAAGTGTGATCGTCGCTATATGTAGTTATCTTTCACCAATTTGAATATTTTCTTACCGAAAGGCTTGCACGAACTCGCCTAGGGCATGTTTCTTGCACATCACAGCAGACCGTGCATTGATTTTTGCACGATTTCAGAACTTGAAACGAAACTGAACATTTAATCGACCATTCACATAATTCAACAAGCTTCTTCTTACTTTCAAAAACTAAACCAACTCGTGGACCTTTCTCCACACATTCTCTTCCAAAAACTTCCACGTTGAGTTGCCAATTTTCCATTATTGAATTCACCATCATTGATGTCGTGCATAATTCATCGGATAGAACCTCTTCATATGTGATTTGTTCATCTTTCGCATTTGCATCATCAGCCTCCTCACTGTCTGCATATATGATTGCATCATTGTTAACTTCTATTTGATGTATCCACTTTCTATCCTCATCATTCGCACAAGCAACTTCCAGGCTATCAAATTGCCCACGAATCTCATGTGGAGTATGAACATGATAATCGGCACCAATGTCATCACAACCAGTAAATGCATCTTCAACGGTAGGAATAAAAAAATAAAGGTCATATATTTTGCATTAAAGTAAGTGAAATTACAAGTGCCAACATATAATAGTACTCGCTTTTCAAACACTTGCGACTGTTTGGATTTATAGTGTTCTGCATCATATTTTGTTCCTAACTAGAAAAGAATCCATCCATGTCGCTGTACTTGTGAAGTAAGTTTGTAAACTCTCCACCTTGATGGCTTGAAAGATACGACGGATACGCTGACCATTGTGTTTCTTGTAACTGGGTAGTGTGCATATACTAATCCCAAGAAAATATTGGTGCTTGTGTTTCAACCACATTTTCATGTTCCACTCTCATAATGTAGATTTCTATAACTCTCTTGTAACTAAAAAGGTAGAGTTCAAATCATCGTTATCTTTCAAATCAATAGCAGATGCACCATCATTCCAAACCCTTTTCACCGCTAATTTTAAATCATATATCACATGATTAGAGTTTGTCACTTCAAATGTCCTTTGTTTAAGCTCTTCGAAACTACAATGATTTTTTATCGTCGATCCTTTTCTCTTTCCGTCCACATATCTAGGTTTACTTCATCATCAACCAACAATTCTCCATCAAAGTAAAATATAGTCGGAACCTTTGACATTATCTGCAAAATAAGTTCCAATACCACATTCATAGTTTTTGTTCACTGATATAACTATAAACATCAATTTGATGAATTATTACATATTTTTCTAAGTAGATTTACTTCCGTAGGAAATCTTCAACCAAAAGCGGTCTACTCAAAACTCTAAAAAAAACCAAACAAGCAAATCAATAAAATAACGTGACCAATATATTTCAACGATAAAGTCAACACTATCAAATGAATTTCAACAACATAATAAACTATCTACCTTGCACACGTTACGGGTTGCAAGAAATAGAAACGTTTTAACAACAACATATTACAAATACAACGGGTCAACATAAAATCCAAATATAACAACTTAACCAAGTCTCAAACATCTACCACATTCTAGACCTTCCATTGTTTGTCCTTAGTTCTTCATTCACACTTTTCAAACGACTTATTTCGGCTTGCAGTTCGTGGGCATACTCAAGTCCCCTTTCGCACAGGGGTTGATCAATTCATTTAAAATAATTGCAATAATCATATTCACGAGGATTCAATCTATGTTCGATGTATGTACTACACCCGAAAAATCTTCGTCCAACATTCTTTTCCTTTCTGCAAACAACCACTAAACACATATCTCCGCAATAACAATTTGGACATGGTCGTTGTCCCCATGGCAGGGATGGGTCAATAGGATGTATAGGTGTCAGCAAATTTCCGTCAACTGTATGTTGATGACAGGGCATTTCCATAGAAACAACTTCACATAAACGAGCATGTAAGGTTGATGATCCTGAATGGAATTTACGCGGTACTAATTCGAACTATGTTTTCCGAACATGATCGACATCAAAGTTAATATGACTTGAACTTGCAACTCCGATTTTCCCTTCAACCTCATCAAAATGTTTCATCAATGTTTCATCGTCTATCTTCCAATCATTAATGTCTACCGTCATAATAAACAATAAACAATTAAGGTGTAAATTAGGGTTTTCAATTTACAACTACTTAAATAGGGTTTCCTAGTTCATTAAACACTAACAATTAATTCAACAACAACACCATTATCTAATAATTAACACTACTACCACCAATAACTCTTCATTTTCAACAACATCAACAATAGCAAAATTGCATCTTAATTTTCAAAAACATTAATTATTACCTTTGTTTTGTAAAGATGAAGAAGATGATTCCATATATAGTTTAGCTACTATTTGGTTAATAAGGTGATTGTGGATTTGAATATGGTAGAAAAATGAGTTTGGATTGGGAAATAGGGAGCGTTTGGAGAAGAAAGTAGAAATATTGATAAATCAACTCAAATCTGTGCTCTGTCTATTTGATGCTCAAAATTGAGCTTGCGCACTCCATAATTGCTTAAGCATTAAATATAGCTTGCGCATTTATGGAATGCGCAAGGTATAGCTAAAAAAAATTTAACACTTGTGCACTCCATATTTGCGCAAGTTAAAACCGAAACGAGGCCTAGTTTGGTAATTAGTTTTGTTGAAGCCTAAAATCAAAATATGATATTTCTTGAAGCCCTAAAACCAAAAATTGTCCCAAAATAAAAGCAAAATCACTTATGCTTTTGGTTCCTAAAAAACATCTACTGTAATGTAAGGAAATTTGACCGTTTTGTAAGGAAATTAATACAAAAACATTAATAAATTTTCCTTCCTTATTTTGTAAGAAAATTTGACCATTTCCTTCCTTAAACGTTTCCTTGCTCATTTTGTGGTCAATAGAATCTAAAGTGTTTTCATATTAATATGCTAATCAATAAAACGGATATAATCTACAGCGTTAATTTCTCTCATCTTGATCTTGATGCACGATCAAGACTAAGTCTATAAATCGGGAATTTTGATCCTCTCTCTACCTATAAATATTAACCTTTGTCCATCACAAAGATATAGAAAAAACACATAAAGAAAGATACAGAAAAAGAGAGAGAAACCATTTCCTTTATCCATTGAAACAACTTTCGATAACAACCATTGCTGATTCATATACGAGATGTCGGAGGTATGTTTTATTGATTTATTACATATGTGATAATCATGTAATTCTAGATCTTAGGGTTTATGTTATTCGCAAGATATAGATTAGATGTGGTATCAGAGCATGGTTTTAGAATTCATGATTATCCATCAATATATAAAAGAAACTAAAGGAAAGTCATCAAAGAATGATTCTTACTTCTTGTGGCATAAAAAACTGGGTCATATATCCAGTGAAAGAATCAAGAGGTTAGTGAAAGATGGTGTCCTACCGGACCTAGACTTCGCTAACATTGCATCAAGTGTTGATTGTATTAAAGGAAAAACAACAAAAAATACAAAGAAAGGAGCCATAAGAAGTACACAACTTCTGGAAATAATACATACAGATATTTGTGGACCTTTTGATGTTCCAACTTTTGGAGGAGAGAAATATTTCATTACTTTTATTGATGATTTTTCACGTTATTTCTATCTTTATCTGTTGCATGAAAAATCTTAGTCAGTGGATGTTGTACAAGTGTTCATTACTGAAGTCGAAAGGCAATTAGAAAGAAAAGTGAGAATTATTAGGTCAGATAGGGGTGGTGAATTCTATAGAAGGTACGATGAAACGGGACAACATCCTGGACCTTTTGCTAGACTTCTTCAAAAACTTGGAATTGTTGCACAATACATTATGCCTGGATCTCCATGCCAGAATGGTGTAGCTGAAAGGCGAAATCATACATACATGGAAATGGTTAGATCCATGATGAGTCATGCAAATTTACCTATATCATTATGGATGGATGTATTACGAACAACTGTCTACATCTTAAATAGAGTTCCAAGTTAGACCGTTCCAAAGACTTCTTTTTAACTTTAGAAAGGATGGAAACCTAGTTTAAGACATCTCCAAATTTGGGGTTGCCCGGCTGAAGCTAGACTGTACAATTCAAATGAAAAGAAATTGGATTTTAAGACAGTCAGTGGTTACTTTATAGGTTACCCAGAAAAATCTAAAGGATATAGATTTTATTGTCCTAACCATAGTACAAGAATTGTTGAAACCGACAATGCCAAATTCTATGAGAATGGTGAAATCAATGGGAGCATAAAACAACAAGAAGTGGTCATTCATGAAATAAGGGTACCCATTATCTTACCCTCTATTTCGAAAGATATTGGGAATCATCCCATTGTTGAACCTGTTCACAATGAGGAAAACCCAATAAATGATCAACAACTCCATAATGAAATTATCACCAATCATGTTGATGAAGTACCATAGGAACTAGCATTAAGAAGATCTCAAAGACAAAGAAGATCAACTATTCTTGATGATTATATGCTTTGTCTAATAGAATCTGAAGGAACTACGGATCCAATTTCTTATTCACAAGCCATTAAGGATGCTAATTCTATTAGATGGATTGATGCCATGGAAGATGAACTGAAATCTATGGATAATAATCAAGTTTGGGAAATCGTTCAATTGCCGCAAGGACATAAAGCGGTCGGTTGTAAGTGGGTCTTCAAGACCAAACGTGACTGCAATGGTAAAATTGAACGATATAAAGCCAGACTTGTTTTCAAAGGTTTTAATTAGAAAGAAGGCATTGACTATAATGAAACTTTTGATCCTGTTTTCAAGAAAGATTCTCTTAGAATTATCATGGCATAAGTAGCTCATTATGATCTCGAGTTACATCAAATGGATGTGAAAGCAGCCTTTCTAAATGAAGACTTGGAAGAAGAAGTCTACATACGTCAACCTAAAGGCTTCATAATTGAAGGACAGGAAGACATGGTCTGCAAACTTAAGAAATCAATATATGGACGGAAACAAGCTTCTAGACAATGGTTTCTCAAGTTTCATGAAATCATTACCGCTTTCGATTTCACAGAAAACATAGTCGACCCTTTTATATACCTCAAATTCAGTGGGAGCAAGTTCATATTTTTGATTCTGTATGTTGATGACATATTATTAGCTAGCAGCGACCTTGGTTTATTACGTGAAACTAAGGATCATCTCTCAATGAAATTTGAAATGAAAGATATGGGTGAGGCTTCCTATGTGATAGGAATAGAAATATTCCATGATAGATCACAAGGAATTCTAGGATTGTCTCAAAAATCATATATTGACAAAATTCTTGAGAGATTTGGCACGATGAATTGTTCCTCATGTCCTGTCCCACTACAGAAAGGAGACAAACTTGTTCTTGAGCAGTGCCCAAAGACTCCTATGGAACGAGAAGAAATGACCAAATATCCTTATGCATCTTTTGTAGGGAGTTTGATATATTCACAGGTCTGTACAAGACCTAATATCAGTCATGCAGTTGGTATGCTGGGTAGATTTCAAAGTAACCCAGGAATCGCTCATTGAAAAGCTGCAAAGAAGGTACTGAGATACCTAAAGGGAACAAGAAATTACATGCTCACCTATAGAAAATCAAGTTACCTACAGGTAAATGGTAATTCTGATTCAGACCTTGCTGGATGTCATGACACTAGGATCTGCACTCTTGGCTATGTGTGCCTCTTATGTGGAGGTGCAATATCATGGAGAAACCAGAAATCTGAGATGCTTTTCGGATCCACCATGATGGCCGAATACTAGCATGTTATGAGGCTTCAATTCAGGGAACATGGCTGCGTAATTTTGTCTCACAATTTGGCACTTCAAGTTTTATCTCTAAGCCACTAACTGTCTACTGCGACAATGAAGCTGCAACCTTTTTCTCCAAGCATAATAGGATAACCAAATGTTCCAAACACATGGACCTGAAATACCTACTACTGAAGCAAGATGTTAAACTAAAGAAAATTATTATTGAATCGATAAGTACAGACTTACAAGTGGCAGACATATTTACGAAAGGACTACCTCCAAAGACCTTTCAGAGACATACTGATAGCATGGGTCTTGCAGACAGTCCCTAATTATCTTCTTATTATGCCATTTATTTTGTACTTAGCTAGACATAACAATTATTGAGATCTTAATAATTTGGACATTTTTATTTCTATTTTATAATGTGTACACATTTATATTTAGATAAATGATAACAGAAACAGTCTTTTGCTTTAAGTCATTAAGTTATGCATATCTACGGTCTAGTTATGAAAGTTGTCAATGTCATAGTACATGTAAGTAAGCAAGTTGCAAAATAACATGTACACGTCATGACTTCCATTGACCACTAGATTAGCCAAGACACTTATGATAACTGACTAAAGAAAATTTTAGCATATCACGCGCGCCTTATGACCTTAATACAAAAACATTAATGGATTTTACTATTGACCAAGTGGGAGATTATACGGAAATTTGACCGTTTTGTAAGGAAATTAATACGAAAATATTAATAGATTTTCCTTCCTTATTTTGTAAGGAAATCTGACCATTTCCTCCCTCAAACGTTTCCTTCCTCATTTTGTGGTCAATAGTATCTAAAGAATTTTCATATTAATATGCTAATCAATAAAACAGTTATAATCTAGAGCGTTAATTTCTCTCATCTTGGTCTTGATGGACGATCAAGACTAAGTCTACAAATCTGAAAATTTGGTCCTCTCTCTACCTATAAATATTAACCTTTTCCCATCACAAAGATATAGAAAAAACACACAAAGAAAGATATACGAAAAGAGAGAGAAAACATTTCCTTTATCCACTGAAACAGCTTTCGACAACAACCATTGCTGATTCATATACGAGATGTCTGGAGGTATGTTTTATTCATTCATTACATATGTGATAATCATGTAATTCTAGATCTTAGGGTTTACGTAATTCGCAAGATATTAGTTTGGTAATTAGTTTTGTTAAAGCCTAAAATCAAAATACGATATTTCTTGAAGCCCTAAAACCAAAAATTGTCCCAAAATAAAAGCAAAATCACTTATGCTTTTGGTTCCTAAATAAACATCTACTGTAATACTTATAAACAATATAGAAATGCTTGTATTTTAATGTAAAGTAGATTTCTATCACTTTTCCAATGAATTTATCCACTCTTATAATTTTTTGCATATATCTTAAGTAGACTCTACTCCATAGTTGCAGTTAAACTGGAACATTATCGTACACTTGAAATTTATATGTGTACCCATAGTTTGGTTGCCACCTCGGAGCTCGTTTGGGTTTCAGCTCCTCCAGATTCATTCACTGCACATGGCAAGCTAGTTCGCCCAGTTCAGATCAAAGCACTTAACCCACACCTTGCAGCTTGATCTAGACCACTTCACTTTCACCAGCACCCTGTTGCTTCATCGATTTCGTACAGTCTGTATTCACCAATCCAACACCTCATCTCTGTTAGGCTTGCCATCCATAATTAAGCATCCTCTGTGCATCGCATACTCTCTGTTACAACTCAACATGCATCTACAATGCACAATCACTTGCTTCAGTCTTGCTATCCCCAAACACATCCAACCTGTTACTTAATGCATCCTCGGTGTTTAGGCCTGATTTGCAGCAGCAGCTTCAATATGTATCAGCAGCAACAGTCTCACCCCTGCCTTGCAGCAACAGTTTCAGGCCTGACATGGAGTTGCAGCAACATCTCTTAATGCTCCACCTGACCACACACACCAACAACACACATTATCACTATTATAGTAAACCGTTCTACTCCATCCAGTCTCTTTTACAGTGAACTTGTAGCTTCAGATCTCATGTAACAGCGTCCCTCGATTACAATGAACAACAAATGCAATAGCATATGCAATAGCAACTTGCAGCTACAGACCTCATGCAACAGCTCCTCCTATCTGTATTACAGTGAACAACATCAGCCTCACACAACAACACCCCTTGATTATTGCATGCCCCCTCATGGCTCCCGACACACTATATTTTATCAATTCAAATAATTTTACTCATATTCTTTTGTTTGTTTTGTTTTCAATAATCATTTTGTTGATCGTCAAAGTGATGATTTTGCATATTTGTAATAGCTAATTCCTATCAACCTTTTGTTCAGACTTTTGGTTTTTGATTAATAAAATTATGAGTGCTCTTCTCACAAGAGGACCACTCTTTCATAAAAAAACTAGGGTGGAAATTGATATTATTTCATACCGAGGCAAACTCATAGTTATTTTCATTGCTTTCCAATGGCATAGGTTGCTATGTAGCAAACCAGAGATTTAGGATGATGAACTCTAAATCAGGATTTAATTTAAATGTGGCTCTTCTTCCATGCGCTATTGTACTAAAAATCTAAAATGATAGTCTTTTACTTGTTTTCAATATAGGCAATTGATCCTATGTATATGGAAGAGACACTCATGGGAGGAAGGATGACTCTTACATTGAGTGAAAATGCCGACATTTATTCACTTCAAAAAGCTGGTGGGGAGGGTGTAACATCAAATGTCATTATGGCATGCTTGTGGATTGTTACATTAAAAGTAAAACATATTACAGTAAAAATCAATAGCGTTGTTAGTCTCATCAAACTTTCCTGTTCATCTTTGAAATTTTGTTAATGCTTATCGGTTTGTGTATAGGTTGGTTTTAATTCATGATATCCTTTATTTCTTTTTTGTGATTTATCACTATTTTTTGACATTTCAACATTTTCTTGCTACGACCAAGCATCTCAAACTTTCTTACGAGGACTTTTGTTTTAAATTCAATATTATACTTAAGTACCGTATAATACCTGTTAACACATACCCAGTCTTTTCCATCATCATTGAAATTCATAAAAACTATTAATTATTAGGTACATGCAAAGAAACCATTCAATTCTGGCAAGTAGATATTTTTATGAAGACAAATGTATATTATGCATGATTATATAAATAAATGTTAAACCAAAATTAGGAGATTTTTTGATACACCCTTAACAGCACAGTCCAGTAATTATGTCTGCATTAGTGCAATATTTTATATCGATTCTCATATTTCTTTTGATAAGTTGAAATAAATTTTATTTCATGTAAACTTCTTCAATAATCTACAATTCTAAGACGAAATTTCATTGTACATCCCAAGTTCAATACCTCAACCGTCAGATTTTAGTTGAATCACATTTATAACTATATAGTATATATATGTGAATTCAATATTAAAGGAAACTTGTTGCCTCTAGGGTTAGTTTCTGTTTACAATTTTGTATTTGTGCCTTATTCTATTTGAAACTTAAATGACAAAAACCATATTCTATTTGTCAAATGGAGATGTTGAGCGCCTCAAATCCAGATTAGTAGTGTGGGTAATCACCAACAAGAAGGAATTGACTACAACGAAACTTTTGCTCATGTTGCCAAGATGACTATGGTTCGAGCTTTTCTAGCCATAACGACATCCAAGAATTGGGAACTACATCAAATGAATGTTCATAATGCGTTCCTACATGGTGATCTTGATGAGGAGGTATACATGAAATTACCTCCCGGGTTTTAGAGTTCGGATCCAACTTTGGTGTGTCGGTTGCGTAAGTCATTGTATGGCTTAAAGCAAGCTACAAAATGTTGGTTTGCAAAATTGTTGTCGGCTTTGAAAGGGTATGGATTTCTTCAGTCTTGTTCAGATTATTCTCTTTTTACATTTACTAAAGGCGGTATTCAGATTAATGTCTTAGTTTATATTGATGATCTTGTTATTTCTACGAATGATTCCGCTGCACTTACAATATTCAAAGCTTATCTTAGTGATTGTTTTAGAATGAAAGATCTTGGAAATCTCAAATATTTTTTGAGGATTGAGGTCGTCCATAGTTCATCAGGCTTGTTTTTATGTCAGCGCAAATATACTTTAGATATTATTTCTAAAGCAGGCTTATTGGGGGCAAAACCGATTGGGTTTTCTATAGAACAAAATCATAAGCTAGGTCTTGCAACTGGAGAGTTTCTAGCAGATCCTGAATCATACCGACGACTTGTGGGTCGTTTGATTTATCTTGCGTTTACTCGACCGGACCTGGCTTATTCAGTTCATATTTTGTCTCAATTTATGCAAGCACCTCAAATTGAACATTGGAAAGCGGCTCTTCGGGTTATGCGTTATTTGAAAGGGGCTCCGGGTCAGGGTATTTGGCTCCGTGGTGACAGTAAGTTGACCTTGGAAGGATGGTGTGATTCGGATTGGACGGCTTGTCCTCTTACTCGTCGCTTGTTGACAGGTTGGATTGTGTTTCTTGGTCAATCTCCTATTTCTTGGAAGACAAAGAAACAACATACGGTATCTCGGTCTTCCACGGAAGCGAATATAAGTTTATGGCTGCAATTACCTACGAATTGAAGTGGCTAAAAGGGTTGTTGTTGAGTTTGGGTGTGCATCATCCTAAAACTATTAAATTATTTTGTGATAGTGAATCGGCGTTACATATAGCAAAAAATCATGTTTTTCATGAGCGGACGAAACACATCGAGGTTGATTGTCACTTTGTTCGTGATGCGATCAATGAAGGTTTGATATCTCCTACTCATGTCTCGACATCGTCACAGTTGGCGGACATATTTACGAAGGCTCTCGGCAAGGCTCAATTTGATTTTCTTCTCTCCAAGTTGGGCATTTTTGAATCTCATGCTCCAACTTGAGGAGGGTGTTGAGATATAATTAGAATGTATGATTAGATATTATGATATATTTAGAATATATGATTAGATGTTATGAGTGGTATGTAATAGGAGATATATCTTCGAAAGATTTCATGCTGTTTCCGCAATGTATGATTAAATGCTACGAATGGTATGTAATATGGGATATATCTTCAGAAGATTTCCTGATGTATCCACAATTCTAGAGTTATTATAAGATAGAGTCTTGAGTATGTATTATAAATATGAATGTTGGTGATTAATAAGAATTCAAGCTGAGTTTTACCAATTCTTCATGGTAACTCTAGAATTGTGGGAACAGCAGGAAATCTTCTGAAGATATATCCCTATTACATATCACTCATAACATCTAATCATACATGCGGAAACAACAGAAAATCTTCCGAAGATATAGCTCCTATTACATACTACTCATACTATCTAATCATATATTCTAAATATATCATAATATCTTAATCATATATTCTAAATAAATCATAATATCTAATCATATATTCTAAATATATCTCAATATCAACACTTCTAAATATACATCTTACAATAAACACTCTGTTTACATAGTATGATTTATTTATTCTTTGTAAACATTTTAACATAACTTACAAATGAAAACCTATCTTTATTAGCGTATCTTTGCCAATCAAGTAACCATATTGCAATTTATTCTTGGGTATTTCATTGCGCTAGAATAAAATTAGATTAACGCACAAATATATCAAATGCACTTGCATATTTTTCTCAACCCTCAAATCGAGCACTATATCATCGTAGAATGCTTGGATGGAACTTTCATTATCATTATGATGATGATGAAGATAATGCATTTTAAACTGTACTCTTAGCCCTGCAAAGCAATGCATGTTAAACGTAGTTAAACATCACTCTTAGCTCTGTTCGTATAACGATCAAAAAGTTTTTTCCTCATCTTTTTAAAACCAAAAAAAAAATGTCAATTTTATATAGAAAAGCAGACAGCTTTTGATATTATTTTTAAATTACATTTGGAAGAAAGCATTTTAACTAAACCAGAGAATATTTTAACAAAATAAAAACAAAATCACTTATGCTTTTGGTTCCTAAAATAAACATTTAATGTAATATTTATAAATAATATAGAAATGCTTGTATTTTAATGTAAAGTAGATTTCTGTCACTTTTCCAATGAATTTATCCACTCTTATAATTTTTTGCATATATCTTAAGTAAAATCTGCTCCATAGTTCAGTATGCAGTTAAACTGGAACATTATCATACACTTGAAATTTATATGTATCCATAGTTTGGTTGCCACCTCGGAGCTCGTTTGGGTTTCAGCTCCTCCAGATTAGTTCACTGCACAAGGCAAGCAAGTTCGCCTAGTCCAGATCAAAGCACTTAACCCACACCTTTCAGCTTGATCTAGACCACTTCACTTTCACCAACACCCTGTTGCTTCATCGATTTCTTACAGTCTACATTCACCAATCCAACAGCTCATCTCTGTTAGGCTAGCCATTCATCATCCATAATTAAGCATCCACTGTGCATTGCGTACTCTTTGTTACAACTCAACATGTTTCAACATGCATTTACAGCGCACAATCACTTGCTTGGGTCTTGCTGTCCCCAAACACGTCCAACCTATTACTTAATGCATACTCAGTGTTTAGGCCTGATTTGCAGCAGCAGCTTCGATACGTGTCAGCAGCAACAGTCTCACCCTTGCCTTGCAGCAGCAGTTTCAGGCCTGACTTGCTGTTGCAGCAACATCTCTTAATGCTCCACCTTACCTCACATAACAACAACACTCATTATCACTATTATAGTGAACCGCTCTACCCCATCCAGTCTCTTTTACAGTGAACTTGTAGCTTCAGATCTCATGCAACAGCGTCCCTCGATTACAGTGAACAACAAACGCAACAGCATATGCAATAGCAGCTTGCAGCTTCAGACCTCATGCAACAACTCCTCCAGTCTCTATTACAGTGAACGACGTCGACCTCAAACAACAACACCCCTCGATTATTGCATGTCCCCTCATGGTCCCGCAAACACTCTATTTTATCGATTCAAATAATTGTACTCATATTCTTTTGTTTTCAAAAATCATTTTGTTGATGTCAATGTGATGATTTTGCATATTTGTAATAGCTAATTCCCATCAAACTTTTGTTTGGACTTTTGGTTTATGATTAATAGAATTATGAGTGCTCTCGTCATAGGAGGAACACTCTTTCATTAAAAATAATAACTAGGGTGGAAATTGATATTATTGCATACTGTGGCACACTCGTAGTTATTTTCATTGCTTTCCAATGGCATTGGTTGCTATGTAGCAAGCCAGAGATTTAGGATGATGAACTCTAAATCAGGATTCAATTTAAATGTGGCTCTTCTTCCATATGTTATTGTACTACAAGTCTAAAATGACAGTCTTTTACTCGTTTTCAATATAGGCAATTGATCCCTATGTATATGGAAGAGACACTCATGGGAGGAAGGATGACTGTTACATTAAGCGAAAATGGTGGCATTTATTCAATTCAAAAAGCTAGTGGGAGGGTGTAACATCAAATGTTATTATGGCATGTTTGTGGATTGCTACGTTAAAAGTTAAAAGATATTACAGTAAAAATCAATAGTGTTGTTAGTCTCATAAAACTTTCCTGTTCATCTTTGAAATTTTGTTAATGCTTATTGGTTTGTGTATAGGTTGGTTTTAATTCATGATATCCTTTATTTCTTTTTTGTGATTGATCACTGTTTTTTGACATTTCAATATTTTCTTGCTACGGCCAAGCATCTCAAACTTTCTTACCAGCACTTTTGGTTTATCCTGAACTGTAAAACCATCTTGATTCATGCAAATACATGACAATTTTACAAAATTTGTACGTTAATAAGGTCATTCATATTTGTGATAAGCTAATGATTTGGACAGGCTGCATAACACTCATTCATCCTTCTTTTTTTTATGTTAACAGTCATGTTTGTTGAACTTAAAAGAAGAAAGCAACCGCGGTATCTCTAAAAGTACTACACATTTGTTTAGGTAAAAGCATATGAAGAGGATAGGGGGCCCAAGAACATGGTGTGCCATTAGACATTGAATGAGTAGAGAGTTAGTGTGCCAAATGTATCAATGAAAGAAAGCAAATTCGAAAACTTTACTAAATCACTTGAGAATGTGCCCGAGACTACAGCTAATGAAAATTTCTTGTCTGAAAAAAAAAGATGGAACTACGATAGGTGAAGCATTCATGGGCGGTCCTTCTAATTGGTACTTAACTGAAAAATCCTTGCCAACCATGATTATTCGTAAACAGTAAAATTAATATTCAAATTAGTGTATGTGTTGATCGCACATCTAGTCTGGCAATGCACTCCAACAAACAGGCGCCTTTCGTTTCCAATTTTTTAAATTCCAAGACCATTATCAAGTCGTTAATAATTCATTATTAATGCATTTCTCACCCTTAATTGATTATTATATTTACTGCTTTAGACTAATGCACTAATAACTTACTGAACAATTCTATAATGCACTAACAACTTACTGAACAATTCTATAAACACATTATGTGCGATCATAGCGTGCACAAATTCATAGTATATTGATCGTTAAACTACATTAGAGAATCATGTTTCATGCTTACATGGATAAAAGAAACACATTATTGAATGAAACTTTGATATAATAGCTAAATGACTAAGAAAAACAACTTTATTGCTAAACACATAAATTATTTTAAATTCCTTACCCGAATGATAGATTGACGCTGAGTGATGGAAGTGTAAAATTCAAAATGCTAATTCAGGATTTGTTACTTTTTTATATCAGGTTTGCAAGTATCTTCTATTTCCCCGTAAAATGACGGGATCAAAATCAAAACATGATAATCGTAAGAAAAAATAAAGTATTAAGTACCACTGAAATTACAAGCAATTGAATTCTTAGTTATTGACAACCAAGCGCATAAATTGATAAGTAGCCATGCTGAAACATTAAATTCAGATTGGAGAGAAATTCTCATGAAATTAGTGTTTTCAGTTAACTAATAAGTTAATTCATATTAGTTAACTAATAAATTCTAAAACACGTTAATTTCATGCCAATTCTCGATTAAATAATTCAAATAATAAGTAGATTAAGAATCATGAGCATGAGCATTGAAAAATATTACTAAAAAAAAGGCTGTAGTACCCCTCACGCCAGTTCAAATTGGAGAGATGCGAGATCAACTGTTGATGACAGGGGTGATTTGGTGATCCACGATTTTGCGGTTTAGGGATTTTACGATTCACTGTTGCAGCTAAGGGATTTTGCGATCTAGGATTTTTGCTATTTTCTGAAGGTGATTAAGTGAAGGAAGGATGTTCTCTGAAGGAGTTGGGCAACAAGCACTTATTTTAGTTCCAGCACAAAAGAATTTTGTTTGCCGCCTTTTCCTTGTACAGCGTTTGTGTGTACAATATTTATTTCTCTGATATCGTTGTTAAGGAGATGGGCGGAAATGCTATGTAATATTGCTATCAAAAGTCCATATTTTTGTAGTATTTGGACAGTCCAAAACTTCCGGATGAATGAAGAAATTCGAGCTAAGTGTTTTTGTGAAAATATACGAAAATAGGTTTCTATAACTTATAAATTTGGAGAAATTAGCAATAAACAAAAACGGAAATATTGTGAATATACTCTTAAGGAGGTAGAAGAGTGTTACATGAATATAAACTCAAGTTGTGAAATATTTACACCCTTAAGCAATTTTATGGGGGCAATCCAAAATGAATTATGCATGGATTTGGATGTTATTAAATAGAATTGAATATGGACTTAAGTTTAAAGTGGATAATAAACATAAATGTGCTTTATAAAATATTAATAATAAACTCAAGTATTGAAGGGCTTTAAAGATGTTATGGCTTTTTGAAATATGTATGAACTGAAGTTTTAAAGTGATTGATTTACATAAGTGGTGCTATAAAATGGTCATGAACTCAAGTAATGGTTTTATGAAATAGTTCATAAGTAATTTTAGTATTAAAAGAAATATACTAAAAGTGAGAATAAATGTGAATAAAAGTGACGCAGCGGATTTAACTTTGACGTGCTAATAATGTTTTGATACCAATTTGACGCAACTTTCCTCCTCACGAAATGATTTCGTGTCAAGTAAATCCGATAGAACGATAAATGCCCAATTCCGTGATCGTGACGATGCCGGAATCTAGTTATCTCCAACCCGTTGATCTCGCAAGATACCGTGTTGAAAGATCTACAATTCGATCGTTGATCACTCGCAAGTGATACCGAGAATTGGCTTCTACTTCGTTGATTCGCGCACGAATAACCCGAAGAAGGAAAGAAGAAGGAAATCACACTCAACTTCAACAAAGTGGCCAAAGCGCACACAAAATTTTTATTCAAAATCGACTCTCTTTACAATGACGACACACCCATATTTATAGAAAATACAACACACTCAAGTGATCCAACACAGGCGACTTAACAGTGTACAAGCCACGACCTACCAACAGTGCACAACCCACGACCTAACAACAGTGCGACTTAACAGCATTACATCACACGACTTACAACACACGAGATAAGAAAATTACAACAACATACGACTTAACGATACAACACGACATACACGATCTAACATTACAACATACATGCGACTTACAAATCACCACACATGCGACATAACATCAAACGACTTAACAGAATTACAACACATGACCTAATATCCGTGACATAAGCAAATATGCGACTTAAGGAAGCAGACGACTCAAGGCAGCAGCGACCTAAGGAAGCAGACGACTTAAGGAAGCAGGCGACTTAAGAGAAGCGGCTATAGTGATGCGGCATAAGCAAGCAACTTAAGAAACCAGCGAGCTATCAGAGCGACTTAAGAAATGCGGCATAGGTTGGTTAGCTCGCGAACGACTTAAGGTATGCCAGCGACTTACGACTTAAGAAGAATGCGGCCTTGTAAACGACTTAAGAGATGCGGCTTGTTTCCTTGATCTGTTAGGTCGTGGAGCGACTTATGTGGTTGCGACTTAACATGGCGCGACTCATAGCAGGCCGAGCGACTTAAGACCAAGCGACCTATATTGGTTGAGCGACTTAAAACAAACGAGTTATCATGGTATGCTGCATCATCCTCCCTTGGTTGAAAAGAATTCGTCTTCGAATTTACACTTCCCTCTTCTTCGACATACTTATTCTCAAAATATGGAATCAAGTGTTTGACGTTGAAAACGTCAGCAGTATGGATATGATCTGGCAATCTTAACTGACAAGCATTCTCATTAATCTTTTTCATGACTTCCAAGGACCAATCTTTCTAGCAGCTAGCTTGTTGTAAGCACCAATAGAAAATCGATCCTTAGTCAATACTGCATATACAAAATCTCCTTCTTTGAATTCAACATTTCGTCGTTTCGTATCTGCGGATTGCTTATATTTCTCATTCGCCTTAAGCAATCGTTCATGCACAACCTTGTGGCACATTTGCAATTCATTTACAAAATCACTAGCTCGTTTGATCACTCCTTTCTGCTGTGGTATTGTAGATAAATCTAATGGTCCCTTAGGCATTGTTAAGTAAACGACTTGGAATGGACTGAACCCAGTGCTACGATTAACTGCATGGTTGTGTGCAAACTCAGCTTGACACAGCTTGGAATCCCAACTCTTCAAATTGTCATTCATAAGGCATCTCAATAGATTACCTAGGGATCTATTCACAACCTCTGTCTGTCCATCCGTCTGTGGATGATAAACACTACTAAATTTCAGCTTTGTCCCGACCATTCTCCATAGACTCATCCAAAAATGACTCAGAAAACGAGTGTCTCTATCCGATACAATAGATTCAGGTAACCCATAAAGACGATAGATCTCTCTGAAGTATAACTGTGCGACATTAACTGCATCTGCCATCTTCTTGCATGCGATAAAATGTACCATTTTTGAAAATCGATCAACCACCACATAGATAGAATCATTGCCACGTTGCGTCCTCTACAAATCCAATACAAAGTCCATACTAACATCCACCCATGGCTTAGTAGGTATAGGCAACGGCAAATATAATCCTGCATTTGTCGCGGTCCCCTTTGAAACTTGACAAATATGGCATCTCTGAATGAATTTTTCAACTTCTTTCCTCATTGACGGCCAAAAATAAGACTGTGAGATCAACTGCATAGTACGGTCATGGCCCGCGTGTCCTTCTTCATGTAATTCTTTGATAATTTTCATTCGTAGACTGCAATCTGGAATATACAACTGATTTCCTTTGAACAGAAAACTATCAACCAGCATATATCCATCCATGCTTCCCTGCTTGACTTTGTCTAAGATCTTGGAAAAATAAGAATTTGATGTAAGCAAATCTGGAAGTAAGTCAAAACCCATCACCTCTACTCGCATGGTTGTTAGTAAATTCTCCCTCCGACTCATGCATCGGCAACGCGATTAGTGACTCCAGATTTGTGCTTCACGACGAATGTAAATTGCTGCAAATAAGCTATCCATGATGCATGCCTAGCTGCAATTTTATTCTGCCCTTGTAAATGTTTCAACGCTTCATGGTCCGTATACAAAACAAATTCTTTGTGGAACAAGTAATGTCTCCAATGCTTCACATCCTGCACAATAGCATAAAACTCCACATCATAAGTATTGTATCTCATCTTTGCTCCAGAAAGTTTTTCACTGAAATACGCAATTAGATGACCCTTCTGACTCAACACTCCTCCAATTCCAACTTTCGATGCATCCGTATGTAACTCAAATAGTAACTGAAAATCTGGCAACATTAGAATCGGTGCTGAGGTTAAAAGTTCCTTGACTTGCTCAAAAGCAAATCCTACCTCTTCCATCCATGAAAACTTCTTTCCTTTCATATAATCAGTAACAGGAACCATCACACTACTAAAGTGTGGTATAAATCTTCGATAAAATGAAGCTAACCCATGAAAACTTCTTACTTCGGTTCTAGTCTTGGGCTTTGGCCAATTTCTGATTGCGGCTACTTCACTTTGGTCCACTTGTATCCCTTCCTCAGACACAACATAACCCAGAAATAAAACACTTGGCGTCATGAACACGCATTTCTTCATCGCTGCATAGAACTATTCTTGACGAAGAATAGTTAACACCTTTCGCAAGTGTTGAATATGCTCCTCTATGCTTGCACTACAAATCAAGATATCATCAAAGTAGACTACCACAAACTTTCCGATGTAAGGTCTAAATATTTGATTCATCACCCTCATGAATGTACTTGGTGCATTAGATAGACCAAACGGCATAATCAGCCATTCATATAATCCTTTCCGAGTCTTGAATGTTGTCTTCCATTCATCACCTGGTCTAATGCAAATCTGATGATAACCACTCTTAAGGTCGACCTTTGAAAAGATTACAAACCCATTGATTTGATCCAATAGATCATCAAGTCTTTGCATAGGAAATCTGTATCTAACAGTTATTTTGTTGAGTGTCCTGCTATCTGTACATATTCTCCATCAACCATCTTTCTTCGGCACTAACAAAGCTGGTACAGCAAAAGGACTGAGACTTTCTCGAACACGCCCTTGCTCAAGCAACTCCTCAACCTGTCTCCTCGACTCTTCATTCTCTTTCGGACTCATACGATAATGTGTCCTATGCGGTAAAACAGCACCTGGCACTAGATCAATTTGATGTTGTATGTCCCTCAATGGCGGTAACTCCTTGGGTAATTCCGCAGGAAAGACATCTTCAAATTCATTCAACACTGGTCTGACCTCCGCAGGAATTTCAACATCTTCACTTGTTTCATACCCAATCAACATAAACAATTCAGCACTATCTTTCACTTCTTCAACAAATTCCCTCGTCGATAATAGGCTAGTTGATTCCACTTTCTTCTCTGACTTGCTTTCACTTTGTTCACGCTTCTTAGGAACCAAAGTACTTTGAGTTCCTTCGAACATGAAACTGTAGCTGTTGGTACGACCATTATGTTGTACAGCTCGATCATATTGTCACGGTCTTCCCAATAGTAAATGACACACATCCATATCCACAACATCACACCATATATCATCTTTGTACTTCTTCCCAATAGAAAATGTAACAAAAGCTCGTCTTCCCACTGTAACCTCTCCACCTTTCTTTAGCCATGCTAGTTTATAAGGTCTAGTATGTTTTTCAGTCTTCAACCCTAACTTCATAACGGCTTCTTCAGAAATAATGTTATCACAGCTTCCGCCATCAATAACAAATCGACAAATCTTCCCCAAGATAGTACATGTGGACTGAAAAATATTGCTTCTTAGCCAACTAGAATCATTCTCGTGCTTTGGCACTAAACTAGACCTTCTTATCATCAAATTACACCCTTCATCTCCTAACACAACTTCTTCATCTTCATCAAACTTCGATGGTTGAAAATAATCAACTTCAGCTTCCACATCCTCATACTTACATTCTTCTGCAACTAATGTTCTCTTCTTTGGCTTTGTACATTCGTTGCTTTTATGGTCAAACTCCTGACAATTATAGCACTTGATACTGTCATTGATCTTTACTTTAGTGGCTTCTTTGACAATTGGTTTATTGACTGCCTTGGAAACATTAGCACTGCTACTAGCACCCTTACTCTGACTGTTAGAACTCGTAAAAACACCACTTCCTCGTCTCCCTTGTTTCTCCCAAGCTAGAGCTTACTGATGTGCTTCAGCGACAGAAATTGGATTAAACATATTCACCATGTCTTGAATTTGCATTCGTAACCCTCCAATATATCTAGCTGTCAGCTGTTACTCGGTCTCCATAATATCATTCCTTGCAATCAATTGATAGAATTCATCTGCATAATCATTCACTGTCCTCGTCCCTTGTCTCAAATTCTGCAAACATTGATACATAAGAGATTGATAATTGTACGGAAAGAAATTTGCTTTCATCATCTTTCTCATCTTCTCCCAAGTGACAACCTTTGATTTTCCCATTCTCTCCCGAGTTAGTTTAGTTTGCTGCCACCAAGCCATAGCTCTTCCCCTTAGCCTTGTAGCAACTAACTGAACTCTGCGATTCTCAGGTACCTCCTTGAATTCCAAAATTTCTTCAACATTAGACAACCAATCAAGAAATTCTTCTGCTTGTATACCACCTTTGAATTCTAGAATTTCCATCCTCATACCTGATTCCCATTTACGATCATTTTCTGAATCCAGGTATTGATTTCGCACTTGGCCTCGATTTCGATAATGAATACTACCTCCATCACCATCCTCTTCAAAATCATATGTACTTCGATATCCATCACGTCCATCTACATCTCTTCGACCATACATGTCCCTTCTACCCTGTCTTTCAACATCATGATAAGGTTCATTGTCAAACTCACGTGGGGTTCTTCTTTCTTCATTTTGATACTCACGGTGTTCTCGCCTCATTGAAACTGAAGATTCTCTCCTCTTCCGATAAGACTGGGGTGACATCCTCTTATCTTCCAAAACCGATGGTGAAACTCTGTTTCCACTATGGTTCGAAACTGGTGAAGTTCTCCTTTGATTGTGATTCATGTCTTTCATCAACTTCTTTAAATTTTCAATACCCTCATTGAACTTTTCATTGATACGCTGCTCCATCTGCTCAGCTTCATGTCTTCTATACACATCTTCAACATTATGATAGCGATTAGCACATCTCGGAGGCACGATCTTCAAACAATCTTGCTTCTTTGACTTGGCTCTAACTCGGCTCTAACTTTGGTTCGGCTCCGACCTAACTTGCTTTAACTCGGCTCCGACTTAACTTCAACTTGATCTTACTTAGTCCAATCCCTATTTAACTTGGCTCTCGGCTTTGATATGGCTCGGATCTGATATGGCTCTGATACCAAAAAAAGTGACGTAGCGGATTTAACTTTGATGTGCTAATAATGTTTTGATACCAATTTGACGCAACTTTCCTCCTCACGAAATGATTTCATGTCAAATAAACCCGATAGAACGATAAGTGCCCAATTCCGTTGATCGTGACGATGTCGGAATCTAGCTATCTCCAACTCATTGATCTCGCAAGATACCATGTTGAAGGATCTACAATTTGATCGTTGATCACTTGCAAGTGATACCGAGAATTGGTTTCTACTTCGTTGATTCGCGTACGAATAACCCGAAGAAGGAAAGAAGAAGGAGATCACACTCAACTTCAACAAAGTGGCCAAAGCGCACACAAATTTTTTATTCAAAATCGACTCTCTTTACAATGACGACACACCCATATTATAGAAAATACAACACACTCAAGCGACCCAACACAGGCGACTTAATAGTGTACAAGCCACGACCTACCAACAGTGCACGACCCACGACCTAACAACAGTGCGACTTAACATCATTACATCACACGACTTACAACACACGAGATAAGAATATTACAACAACATACGACTTAACTATACAACACGACATACACGACCTAACATTACAACATACATGCGACTTACAAATCACCACACATGCGACATAACATCAAACGACTTAACAGAATTACAACACATGACCTAATATCCACGACATAAGCAAATATGCGACTTAAGGAAGCAGGCGTCTCAAGGCAGCAACGACTTAAGGAAGCAGACGACTTAAGGAAGCAGACGACTTAAGAGAAGCGGCTATAGTGATGCGGCATAAGCAAGCGACTTAAGAAACCAGCGACCTATCAGAGCGACTTAAGAAATGCGACATAGGTTGGTTAGCTCGCGAACGACTTAAGATATGCCAGCGACTTACGACTTAAGAAGAATGCGGCCTTGTAAACGAATTAAGAGATGCGGCCTTGTTACCTTGATCTGTTAGGTCGTGGAGCGACTTATGTGGTTGCGACTTAACATGGCGTGACTCATAGCAGGCCGAGCGACTTAAGACCAAGCAACCTATGTTAGTTGAGCGACTTAAAGCAAACGAGTTATCATGGTACGCTGCATCAAAAAAGAAAATCAATATAGTTTGAAACCAATCACAATAAATATGTAAGTTGTATGTAAACCATTTTATATGCATAACCGTTTGATCTAGTTTCAAGTTCACGATCCTGAGGGGATTTACTTCAATCGAGTAAGGATTTTTCGCTCGATTCTTGACAGCAAATACTCAGTATGGATTTTTGGTATGATTCTGAAGTTATCTATCATAGGTTACGGCTATGCAAGGAGAACGATAGTATCTAATCAAGGAACCAGGTCGAATTCCGTACTAGGGAGTTGAATGGGCAATCCTAGTTCAGAAGTGAAATTGTGTGATCGAGCGTGCGATCACATTTGGTATTGCGTATGGATGGTATATTTACATCGTATGGGCTTTATTAAATTATATGTTTGACATTGGAAATACAAAATTTTATGGTTATAGGTTATATGATTACATATTATTTGTAAATAAGATGCAGGTATATGGAAGTAAAGGCTAGTTTGATGTTTTTGGTTTCACAAGTAAAGTTGTTTGCCCGACAAATAGGTACATGTTTATATTTTATTTTGGATTGATGGTTTTATGCCTCAGATATGAGAGGTCAGCTTTTGCTTTCTTTTGATTGGTTTGGGCCCATAGTGGCGATTTGTAGTTTTTTCGTTCGAGTCATTCAAAGGAGACGCTGCCGAAATTTTCTATAAATTTAAAGAACTACGAAAATCTGATAACAAGTTTCAACTACTTGATTTTGAAATGCTTAAGGGTTTGAAGACATTTTTCCTTTTTCTGGAATTTTGCGCACGAATTTTTTTTAAGGAGTGAGAATGTAACGACTCGGAATTTTGGTCCTTTGAGTTTGAATATTTAATTAAATTTAAATTATTGGATAATTTGTTTCAAAGTTTTAAAACTGGAATTCAAATATTGTGATTGTTTAAATTATTTGAATAGTGAATTATTATTTGAATAGTGCTTCAAATAACTTGATTTTTGATTGAGTATTAATTTAGTGGATTGAATGGCTTTATTTGACTCCTTTTAATTAATAAATAATATAGGTGAATTCAGTTCATAAATTTATTTATAAAAATAAATAGTTCGGATAAGTATCGATAATGTGATCGAAAATATAAAGCGATATCTCATCTGTGAAATTACCATTCCCCGACTTTGGATTTTGACGAAATTAGTGTCGTTGGATCTCGAACAATAAGTTGTTGTACGAAGATGAGTTTCGTCACGATCGAACATACAATGTGGTCATGCAAACTTGAAACGCGTAGCGTTTAACTTCAGGAATTAAAATATAATATAATTTGATTTAAAAAAATTAACGTCTATATATGACAGAATTAGGTTTTGAATATAGTTCAATTGAGTTTGGAATAGAGATATTTAGATAGAAACCTCAGTGGGCACGCCTTAATTGGAGTATGTGTGTTTAGGGGCGTGAATAGTGCGTGTTAGAGAATTCTATATAAGGACACCTACCCTCTCTCATTCGGCCCAAGCCCTAATTGTAAATAACCTCATCTAATGGCCATAGATGATCGAAGCCACTATGGGTCGATTTAGGTGATGACCATAGCTAGGAAGTTGTTAACGTGCGTGAGTAGAGTGAGATGGATGGTTGGATTTTCAGTTGGAGGCATGTGGGTTTGTGAATCTAGTGGCGATCGGAGTTCGGTTTTTGAGCAAAATCTCGACGACGATGGGGTATTAGGCGGCATGGATCGAGGCGTAGGGTTGTCGAGAGCTTGGAAGGTGGCAGCAGGAGTGCGATGGTCTGTAGACATTTGTGGCGGCGGCAACGTCATGTTAAATAGCGATGACTTTAGGGTGCTCTCGAGCTAGCGGGGACTTTTGGTGGCGTTTTCGGTGCCATTGGGCTTGTCGAAGTAAAGGTAGCTCTTGGATTGTGATGCGGCGTCAGCTAGGGCACGGTAGTGGCATTGGTAGGCAATGTTAGGTTGGCGGTTGGGTTTGATAAGTTAGCGGGCTGGATTAGGCTAATTAAGGTTGATTAGTATAATTAATTGTGTAATTAGATATAATACATTATTTAATTTTAGAATTTTGTAAACTAAATAACTTGTTTATACATGGTCCAAATCGAACACGATCAATCGCATTGCACTCCTACCAACGGTATCTTCGCTTAGGATTTGGATTCATGGAAGTTGAAGCTATTGGAATGTCGCACTCATATCGAATGCTATTTGATTTTAGACGGATTCAGAATGCTTCAGAGATAACTGGAATTTCAGTGAGTTAAACTCACCTTTTTGATTAATCAGAAATGATATATAGTAGATAAAAATTACTTATTGCCTACTTGGAAGTTATATTTGCTAACTGCTTGGTTTGGATAAATTGTCATTTCTGAAAATGGATAATGTATGAAGGGATAAAATAATACTGATTTAAATAATTACGTTGTTTGAATACTAACATAGTTTATTAAAGAATACTTCTCTGGTGTAACCGATTTGGCTAAGTAAACGCCATCTAATAATAAACGGAAGAGTTTATTTTAAATGATATTTGTTTTGCACAATAAATCATCATTCTACTATTATATTAAGTTGGATATGCATTTAAGTGTCAGTTAATTTATACTGAATAAGTGATGTTTTAACAATTGATTTTCAATTATGGATTTGATTTACATATATACCTACTTATGTAAATACCTGTAATTTAACTTGGAAAGTTAATTTAATTTAATGGTAGCTTATTTAAGTACCATTCTGGTCGCTCAGCCGCTTTTTGGATTTGGAAAGCTATGATTTTAAATTAACTTTGAATTTTATAAATTGAAGAAAAGTGTTTATTTAATTATTATTCAAAGAATGTTTTTGTTTAAATTCTACTTCACAAAGTGTTTGTTAATTATTATATTTAAAGTGTTTTAAAATTGATTGTTTTATTTATGTTGTTTGTAGATATTAATTATTTATCAAGGTTGTTTAAAAATAATAAATTATTTTATTATTATTGACTATTTAAAACTGGTTAATTATTATATTAGTAATGTTGTTCGAAAATTAATTTAATTAAAATCTGAAAGTCATTTAAAGTTATTTCATTATATTTATAATATTGAAAATGTTATAAAAGTTAAATTATCATATTATTGAAAATGTTTTAAAATTTCATTATTATACTAAAAATGTTTAAAGTTTATTTTTGTGATGTTAATTCTTTTATTATCATGATTAAATAATAAATTGTTTATAAAAGGATTTCTTTTGTAAAAGGGATTTATTTAAAGGAGTTTATAAATTTGAAAGACCCTACAAGATACACGGTGATTTCCAACCGCTCCTTACCGTCGATGGCCGTCGCGAGCCATCGGTAATCCCGTCAGAATACAGAATACAAATTTCATCCATTTTCGAAGAAATCGACGTTGACTTTGCGTCGGTCTCCAACGGCTTTTTCCATGGCAGTTCTGATGTTTTTTCCGACGGTACTGACGTTCACGTGGTTTAATGTAACATCCCCCTACTTGGAGGTACAAAACTAACGTCTATGGGTGCTGCAGTTATCCATAGCTATTAATCCTCGACGATCAAATACGGCAATGTTAGATACATTGATACACAGAAACACAAGAATATGGAAAAAAATTAAAACGGCAAACAAAGTCCACATTCCATTTTAAAATATTTCAAATTCATTACATAATCCCAGTACGTAGATCACATTCGGACAACATATACTTATTACAAAATACACCAAGAGCGGCATATGAAGATGTCCCCTTGGATGATCAGTGTATATAATAAGGCAATAAAATAAGATTCCTTTACAGCCAAACATAGTGGAAATAAAAGAACTCTAAGTAGCTAGCATGCCTCCTGCATGTTGCTGGAAGCATTATTCATCTAAAATACACCTGAAAACCTAAACCTCAAACTACTCAAAATTTGTTGAGTACCCGAGAGTTTACTGTTGGAAATGCGGATTACGGATATTAAGGCTAGAATAACACTAGAGGAGGGTGAATAGTATTTTGTGGATTAAATAAATCTTTTTCAAGCTTATGTAATTTAATCTTCAACAAATGCAATAAACATACACAGATATAATCACAGAATCAGACACAGATGCAAATAATAAGTAAAAGTTGTAAAGGAAAGAACACACCAGGATTTTATAGTAGTTCGGAGTTACCCTACATCCAGTCCCGCACAAATGTATGGATTTCTTATCAAAAATAATCTTCTAGATTACATCCTCGATTTCAAGGCCATGAGGTACACCCTCCTGTATTCGACTTCGGGGCAAACTTTCTTGATTTACCAGGCCACAAGGTCACCTAATCGATTTCCGAGGCAACAATCACGCCCAATTGATTTTAAGGCTCAACCGCATCTTTTACTCAACAGTTTGGTTTACAAAAAATCCTATAACTTTGAATAACACTGAGATCTTATGGAGAGAGTGGTAGAGAATCAAACAAGAGATAATCAAGTTTGATTAACTTAGGATTTCGGTAGAATTTTGTTAAGATATTAGGGAATATTTGAGTGGAGAAGAAGACGTGAAGAAAAGAATAGAATTCAGTTCAAAATTCGTTTGAAAAGTCTGGTATTTATATGAAAATAACGGTCATATCCATTCGCGAAAAGAAATGACGAAAATACACTTCTTTTGAAATTTGACTTTTGAAAATAACAGACACCATGTCGACATGGGTGGTAGGAGTACGTCGACATGCTCAAGGCAAAAATGATGTTTTGATTTTCTTATTAAAATTGATTTCTATAATTTGTCAAAACAATTTCTAAACTTTGTAAATATATTTGAATATAATTTAAACATATAATAGAGTTTAGAAAGTAATTTTTAATATATATAATCATAATATATAAAGTGATTTAAAACCTGAGTTATAAATATTTTAAAGCTAAATATTTAAAACAAGAGATAGTTTAAAATCAAGGACAATTTTGAAATCAAAATATTAAAAATGATAAAAATAGTTTTGAGGCTAAAATATTAAAACCAAGAGAGATGTCTTTTTGAAAAGGAAGTTTTGAAAACATTTTTAAAAACAAGAGATATATTTTTGAAAAACATTTTTATAAAATTAGTGGATATCAAAATAGGACCACTATATGTTCCACTAGATATTGTCGTGGGTTCCATCCCACTAGGGTTCCATCCCTTTAACAGGCTTGAAGTGGATTCCATTCCACGAATAAATTTCGAATAACGATGTCAGTGATTTCAAGAAGTTTTAACATAATTCTAGACTCAATATTTATCTCGTACTATTGAAATTTTGAACTCTTAATATCTTGATACTCATGAGTCTTCAATCTTGATATCTTTAGTGTTGATTCTCTATACTATACAGTCTTTATTCTTGGCATCTGCATGTTTATATCCTGCATATACATATATATCTAAACCATACTGTTAGTATTTATATTTTATAACAAGTCCTAAGGTTATCGTCATCAAAACCATCCTTCTCAAGGACTAAGAGTCTCCCCCTTTTTGATGATGACAACCTATGTTTGTAAAATATATTCCACCTTCACTATAACTCCCCCTAAAACTAATAATTCCCCCTTAATCTAAGCCTAACCACTCTAACCACTTTATTTTATATTTCTTCCTTTTTGTCATCAACAAAAACCATCTGAAAACCATTAAACTATAAAAACTCCCCCATAAACTAATACTAGAACAAAGTATAGTAAATGGAATGTGAAAGACATTGACATAATTATATTATAATTATTCAATACATAAATATGTATAAGTACATTTCACACAATCCAATCAACACATACATCAAATCCAATCATGTCAAACAAGTCAAACAAATCAATCAAGTCAATCAAGTCAAACAGTAAATCAAGTCAATCAAGTCAATCAAGTTAATCAAGTCAATCAAGTTAATCAAGTCAAACAAGTCAATCAAAACATACCAAACAAACCAAAAACTAATAATCCTATACTATAAGAAAATAACACAAACTCCCCCTAAATAAAATACACTTGTTATGTGTACATGTATGCAATATGTAGTTTGTGATGCAGTATGAAATGTATGACATATGTAATGTAGCATGAGATAATATGCAAAATGAAGTGCAACTTATGATGCAAATGATTATGATATTTCATGCATTGTAATTTATAATGTAATATGCAATGAAATGTGATATGAAATAGGATGCATAATGATATGTAATATGAAACAAAATGATAACGAAGTAAAATATGCAGAATGATATAATGATATATATACTACGGTAAGAGACATCCAGATTATAAGGTAAACATGAGTGATAAGAAATATCTAATTGACAATAATATATATATATATATATCAAATTATATATTATAAATCACTTCAACCAAACAAAGGTAATAAACACCAATTACTAGAATTAGGTTAAGGAAACTAACGAATGGGACTGAAAGAGTAATAAAGAAAAAAGTTTAAAGGTAATAAATGATATTAAAACTATAACATATTCATGAAAGGTAGTAATCAGACTCAATATCAAAATCAAATTGCTAAGAAATATGGATTTAAACTACATATATGATCAAATATGATTTTTTATAAAAATTGATAGCCTACTTATTTAATTTATTTAAAATAATTTTTTTACTTGGTTGTTTTTTTTAAGAATCCAAACTTTCATGTTTATAAAATACTTAACTTACTAATTAAAACCTTTACATTAAATTATTATTGATTAAAATATTTAGAAACATGTTTAAACATCTTTTAAATTTAAAAAATATCATAATGAAATATTAAATAAAATAACAAAGATTGAAAAACGAAAATAAACATGTGTTATATTAAGGCCTCTTACTTTAAAATTTTTAATTAATTATTAAAAAACATTTAAACATGAAATTAATTTTAAGATATTCTAATATAAGTTAGAAACTAACTCTAAAAAGAATAGAGAAAAATACTTAATTTAAATATCATTTTTACATAGTTTAAAGTTTCATAAAGAAAGACAGCATTTAAAGAATGCTATAAAAAGTTTTTGCAGTAAAATATATTCAAAACTTTATAAAACCGAAACTGTAGCATTTACCAAATGTTGTGCAAAGTTTCTGAAATTCTACGGCATTTCAAAGCACAGAAATGCTGTAAAAATGAATTTGCGGTGCTTACAATACGTTACAAAAGAAAAGAAGAATTTTAGAAATGCTATCTAAAATTCCGGGCCTGTTTTTAACATGATTTTTCACTAATTTTACGACTAGATTTTAACGTGTGAATAATTGGTTTTTGACCCAATTTTTTAAAGTAGCTGGTATAATTAAATCACTTAAAAAAACATAAAAAAATATGGAAGAAACATGTGTAAAGACACATGGCATTATGCATGTAAAAATGCTTTTATTATAGAACAAGTGTAATGGCACGTGTCATTTTACATGTATGTCACTATCCACTTATATGACAAGTGTCATGTAATGTAGTGCAATCTTATTAATTGAAGAAACCTATAAACAGAGCTTTATTCTAACATTCTAAATTCATTCTATTAATTTCTTAAAGACATAAAATTAGTATCTTAAAAGAAATAGAGTATGAGAAGTAAAAACAACATTAGAAAAGTTGAAATCATGAATGAAGGTATGATTTTCTACTTAGTATAATTGTAATAAATTAGAATAAGATTTTATTTGAAATGAACACATTTTAAAAGACTTAAAAAAAATAAGTATACTATGGTGTGTTGATATATGGACCAAAATATCAAAACTTATAAAAGAGATAAATTTCTATATCCAACTAAATGCATAAGTATGTATTCCTAAATACAACAACAAAGATGAAATAATAGTAAAGCATACCACTTTTTGCACTGCTCCATCTTTCTAACTTTGTTGTTCTTCCATCACCGTGAACCACACATTTATATCTTTAAGAATTTGACGACAAAATCTGTTCTATTGCGACGGGCTCGTTTTTCTGATCAGCAAAGTATATTCATTTGCTGAATTTGAAGACCATGTGAGAAAGATGCAAATAATTTAGTAGATTGACTAACTTGGGGCCAATACTTTGAATTTGAATTTTGAACGAATGAACACTTCAACAACTATAAATAGGCCCAACAGTCACCGCTTTTTATAAAAATTCCTCCTTTTCTTATTTCCGTTTTTCTATTTACTATCAAACTTCTAGAAGGCATATCTCCTTCATTTCTTAACCGAATTTGATGAAACTAGTGGAAAATCGAATAGGAAGGTAAGGGCTACGATCTAGTAATAGTTTGGTGATGAATTTGGACGGTATTGTGGTGCAATAGGTGGAATAGTAAGAGAAATGTAGAAAATCACGTACGCAGTTTTCAGTTTTAGATAGCCCACTTCAAACTGTCATATCTCACTCAATTTTGATCGGAATTTGATGATCCACCCATCAAAACGACCGTGGGAACAAGGGATACAATCTGGGAAAGGAGTTGGGACAAAATACTCAAATATTTGGATGAAATTTGAAGAATTCCATTGACAGTTTTGCTTTCTTTTTCTTTTTGTTCACCAAAACTTCATTTGGCCATAACTTGGTCATTTCTTTATGGATTCACACGAAACCAATGGCATTGTAAAGAAGATGGAGAGAAGTACGGTATCAAGTCAAGTTGTAGATGATAAACAAAAGTTTTGTGTTCATCCGGTAACCATTTCACCGTCGATTGCCATTATATATCCATTTGTTCTTCTTGATCAATGAATGATTATCTGGTATCTTTAACCAACAGTCATTAGACATAACTCTTCTCCTGCAAAACAACATAACTTTTTAAAGAATCATGTGAATTTTCAAAATAACTAAATATAGTTTTAAACAAAAATATCATGATGATTATGTGACATATTCATATGAAAATAGTGTTAATAATTTTATCATAAAAAATTGCCATTTTAAAAAATTTCAAAATTCAGATTATGAAAAGTTTGAAAATCTTGCTTTGATAGAAAATGTGAGAAATGAAGATTACGGATCTTAAGGCTGGAATAACACTAGAGGGGGCTGAACAGTGTTTTGTGGATTTAATGAATCTTTTTCAAACTTATGTAATTTAATCACCAATAAATGCAATACATAGACACGGATATAATCACAGAATCAGTCACAGATGCAAATAATAAGTAAAAGCAGTAAAGGAAAGAACACACCAGGATTTTATACTGGTTCGAAATTACCCTACATCCAGTCTCGTACAAACGTATGGATTTCTTATCAAAAATAATCTCCCAGATTACACACTCGATTTCAAGGCCACGAGGTACACCCTCCGGTATTCGAGTCCGGGGAAAACTCTCTTGATTTACCAGGCCATAAGATCACTTAATCGATTTCGGGGAAACAATAACACCCAATTGATTTCAAGGCTCAACCGCATATTTTACTCAATAGTTTGATTTACAAATAATCATATAACTTTGAATAACACTGAGATCTTATGGAGAGAGTGGCAGAGTGTGACGACCCGGAATTTTCTAGCAATATCAATTTAATAATCTGCATTAACTATTAAATTGATTTGATATATTTTGATAATTAAATCTGAATTGATACTTTTCTTTTAATAAATATTCAATTGGTAAATGATATTTGTTGAAATTAATTGTTTGTTTTCTATTTATATATGTATATATTTGTATACATTGTAAATAGATGAATTTGTTTTAAAATTTAATTAATAAAATATGTTTAAATACTAATATATATATATATATATTAGTGAATTATAAATTATGTTTTATTTAATATAAACTTTTCAAAGGCTAAATAAATAAATATAGAGTTTTAAATATATAAGTAAATGTTTAAATAGTTTGAAAACTTATTTTAACTTAAGTTTAAATTTAATTTACTAACAAAAAGATTTGTTTACTTTTCTTTTAGTATAGTTTGATTTAAAATATGAATTTAAAATATATATGAGTTTTAAATATATTATTTGTCAATAAATACATTAACATACATAATAAAATATGTAGTTTATAATAAAAGATAATC
Source organism: Allium cepa (assembly GCA_030765085.1). NCBI lineage: Eukaryota > Viridiplantae > Streptophyta > Magnoliopsida > Asparagales > Amaryllidaceae > Allium > Allium cepa. The sequence continues at coordinate 911,100,294 of CM060931.1, read as the reverse complement.
TATTCTATCTATCATTTCAAAGCGATAAGTATGTTTTTATAAAATAAATAAAATTAAAATATGCATATAGAAATATAAGTAAGTACATAAGTTAAATTATAATAGCATAATAACTATAAAGTTAAATTAGTTTTCAAACATAGACATAAAACAAAATATACATAAAGACATACTGTATAAGTTAAATAAAAGTAAACTTATAGGATACACTCATAGATTAAAGCTAAGTATAGATACATTTTAAATTTACAATAACAAGACAACAATAAACAAACTAGAAACAAATCATTTTTTTTTAAAGTTTGTAAACTATTAACAAATAAACTGCAGCATATATAATATGTTTAAAATATCAAGAACAAAAGAAGAAACATGAAGCAAATGATAGTAACAATAGTGTATGCAGGCCGAATTGTATGAAATAAAACAAAGACAGCAAACAAAATGAAAGATATAAAATATCTGTGTGTGCAGGCCAGATAAATAAACAACTGCATATATGAAGCTTGTGTAGGAAGATAGTATTAAATATCCTTAAGCTAACAAACAAAAAGTAATTAATGTAAAAATCTTTTAGTACACTTAAGTATACATATCAGCCTACAATTTAAATAAATATCTCTGATTTCAAATCTGTACAATACAAGATTTTCATGCTGTGTTGTACAAATATTGCCATAGTGTATGAGACATAATAATAAACTTGTCTGCATATATCTCTGTCTCTTTCTTTTTCTATAAATCAGCTTCACCTTGTTTAGTTCGAACTGAGCTAAAACTAAAATAAGCTTCATTAAAACCTAAACAAACATTCAACAACAACTTAGCAAACAGTGGATCAAACATAGGAGATTTTCAGTTGCTTCAGGTTCCAAATTTAAGGCCTGATCCAAATTTGTAGCCTCTGTTCTTCCATTTTCAGGTGAGTAACACTTTTTCAGATTTACTTAGGTTTAAATTCTGATGCATGCCTAGATTTGAATGCTTAAATAAATTTTGTGAACATTTATATATTCATTCTTTTTCTGTGGATATTTGTGAGTTATAATTTTGCATATCTCAAGCCTGCAAAAATCAGAATGCTTCCTTTTAAACTTGTTGTGTTTTCTATTTGCAGTGAGTAACTTCCCAAAAATCAAAACTAAATAAATAATTTTCTATTGTTTGTAAAGCTTTGTGATGATGATTTCTTGTATACATATATACAGTGATAAATCAGTGTTAAGAATTTCTGTAAACATGTATGTTTGCATTGCATATTTCTGTAAACATGTATGTTTTCACCTGTGTATGGATTCAAAGTAACTTTATATTTAATGACTTAAATTTAAATCTAGTTGAGGATTAAAATCTGATACTTGACTTTGGTAAAATAGATACTTATATTGGAGAATATGCTTGTGCATGTTTGCAGAATCAACAGGGTATAAGTGAAACTGGAAAGAGAAAAAAAAATGTATATGTTTACTCTCTGATACTCTGGAAAACAAAAACTTGATTTTAAAAAAAGCATTCACCCCTCTGCTGGTTAATGAATGGAATTAAGGTTTGAATAAGTGATGTTTTTAACATCATAAAATAAGTTTAAACTTTATTTAAGATAAAAACAACTTAAATTTTTTATCTGGAACCCAAATTTCTGTGCAAATTCATGCGCATTAACCTGGTTGTAGTGGTCGAATGTTTGGTTCAGTTTGACACCATCAGGGGATCGAGTGCCGTGGTACTTTGTGAGGGGTAGCTCAGTCTTTGACGCGTTCATGGCCGGAGTTTCTTGTCGCCATGTGGTCAGGGTTGGGGAAGAGCGGCGCTGACAGGTTTGAGGGTGGAGAGGTTGTGTGGCTTCCAGGTTCTGTCTTTCTTTTTCATTCGCGCGCGCTTGGAAATAAACTCGAAGTAGCACGTTGTTTTTCACGGGGAAACTCGCGTATAACTCGAAGCAAACACAGGGGGAGCTCGGGTAGTGGTATTTGTCCAGTATTTTTGTACAACCTGAAACTGTTTTAACAGTTACAACTGTTTTAAAACTTTGTTTTAAAATCTAAAATCAAAGTTAAAAACCTAGATCTAAATCAAAGTTTAACTGTGAATCCAAGTGAGTTTTGAAAATAAAGTTGGTATAAATAAGTTTTCAAAACTTAAATTTATTTTAATAATTTAAAGGTGCTTAAGGTTTAAGTTTATTCAAAAAGGAGTTGAATTCAAAAATGAAATATAGAATGGTTAAGAAAGTATATAGACAAGTTAACTCCAAAGAAATCAGGATTTAGTTATGAAAAGTTAGATTTAGAACTAAAATAAAGTTTTATAATTTAAATTTATTCAAATAAGTTTTAGTTGAAATTGAATATGTGAGATTACAAAGAGTTTTGAAAAATATAATAAATTAGTTATAAAACTTTATTAAGAATAAATTGGTTTCATTTAGGAAGTAATTTAAACAAATGTTTAAAAAAAAACATATTGGAATTTTACTTTAATTCATGAAGTTTTGGAATTTTATATGCATTAACTCTTAAGTTGATTAATTAAACTAGTAATTATAGTGTAAAAGTAGTAATTAAAGTTAATTAATAAATTAATTAACTAATGTGTGATTTAGAACTATAGATTAGATTTTTAAATTAATAATGGTTAATTAACTTATAATTATTAATAATTAATATTGGTTGATTATGTTAGAAGGAAATAATTAAATAATTATTAATGAAGTTCATTAACCAGATTATGTTATAATTAATTAATATGATTGATTTTGTAATAAATTAATTAGATTAATTAATTCAATAGTTTAAATGAAATTATTTATTTGAAAAGTAATTAAGAAATTAATTACTTATTAATTGTGTAAATTAATTTGAGTTAATTAATTTAGTTTAATTAACTAATATTTTGGAATTGAATTACTTAGAGAAGTAATTGAAGAATAATTACGGGATGTAATTAACTGGATAATATTGTTAATGGAAGTAATTGAGAATATCATTACTTAAAAATTAATCAAGAGATTAATTAAGCTTATTATTGAGAAGTAATTGTTTATGAATGATTAATTACTGTATATATGAATCAAGAGGATTAATATTTGTAATTTGAAGATGTGTATTCTTAATATAATTAACAAATGAAAATGTAATTAGAAATCATTAATTAATATAATTAATGATGGGAATTAGAGAAATTGATTTATTTGAGAATAATAAATCAACAAGATAATTAAATGGAAATAAATCGATATAAATGTAATTAATGGATTTATTCAAGGTTAATTTCTGTAAATAAATTAAAGGAAATTTCTGGAATGCAGTAAAGGATATTTAAATCAAAGATGATTAATTTATATATATATATAAGTAATGGATATTAAGATTTAAGTTAATATTAATTAATTTAAGAAATCATTTGATGATTTGATCTGTGTAATTACTTAGTGTAATTAATGAAGCATAATTACTCAGAATAGTAATTGGATGATCATTACTTGATGAAGTTAATACAAGATGATTTGTAAGTGAAGTAGTGTGAGTAATTTCTTTTGTAATTAATCAAGGGATTAATTTATGGGAATAATTAATCATGGAATGATTAATTTGTTAATAAGTAATTAAGAGTAGTTAATTACTGGTTTGATATTAATCAAGGGTGATTAATAATTGTGTTTAAATAAAGATTAACTAAATAATATAATTGAATATAAATTGAAGATCATTAATTAATATAATTAATGATGAAATTAAGAATTGTAAATCAAGGAATAATTAATAGGAAAGTAATAAAATGTAATCTGCTATGAATAATTTAGAATAATTCATTTTAGAAATTAATTAAAGACTAAGTTATTCTTGTAATTAGAGAATGGTAAATTGATTTATAATTCATTAATAATTGTGAGAGCAGGATTTATGGAATGAGTAATTAATTTAATTTATTATAAATTAATTAAAATGGAAGTAGTTAATTTAATTCATTTTAAATTAATTCTAGCTTGTGATTCATAAATCATTGCTGATGGATGATATTGATATTTCATTGTTTGATTGTGATCTCAGAAATGAGTTGGATAATGTCTATGTAATATGGATGTATAGTTTAAGTATGATAATGTTTAATTATCTGTTTGGATGATGATATTAGTTATCTGTTTATTATGATGATGTGATTATCTATTATGAGATGTGAATTATCTATCTGTGCATATTGATGATATTGAACTCACTGTTAAGACTAAATAGACAACTTGGCCTTAAAAGACACGCTTTGGATTTCGATGAGACCGGGATCGGTTTTCCGCATTAGGAATGTCCGAAAACCACATCGTTTCCAAATTAACGATAGGTCGTGAATCTGAAGTGAAGATGAAGACTCAGAATGCAAGGATTATCGTCGTTAACTCTGAGGGTGATTCCAAAATGAGTGTAACGAGATGATGCCTTCGGTTTCGTTCGAACCCGGAACGAACTTGTATGGATTGAATGCTTTCAACACATCGTCAGGGGGACGATGAGCATTCTAAGAAATATGTTCTATAAAGGTAATCGTAACCTCAAGCCTCATCAACCGGGAATGGCTAAAACAGGGGAGGTGCAGCAAGGTTAGGTGGGTCATGCCCAAGCAGGACAAGGATATTCCCCTGTCTAGATGTCCCTTTTTATTCGGCTGTGTGGGCAGTTGGTCTGCAGCCAACTGCGGGGTTTATCTTGTTCGGGACTGTTTAGTAAGGAATGGTTCCGGCCTTGTGTTGCAGGGGATGAAGGGAGTAATCCTCGGTACGTTGATCTAGGCCACGTACTGTGACGGGCGGTACCCCAGTAGCCCTGCCATTGTATGGAATCCAAAATCCAATAAGTGCCTACGGTTTTGATTGTATTACCCACTTTTGTGGCTAGTAGCTGGAATTTAATGAATGTAACAATTTCGGCTATTTTCTATTTACTTGAAAACCCTAGACCTATTATAATATCACTGGATTTCCTATCAAATGTTTTGGTTAGCGTAAGGTAAAAACTTTTCCATGTTTATGTGTGGGAAGTCTTACGTGATACCTTTTGTTTTCAAAAGATTTTTCAAAATTAAGCAACTTTAACCTGTTACTCATACCAGACCCATGTCTGACCCGAAGTTTATTTTTGTTTTTCATAAACTCTCGGGTACCCAAATTTTTACGGGTAGCCAAGGGATTCAGGTTTAGCTTTGACGAATTCAGGAGGAGCAATGGAGCAGGAGGCTTCAGCGTTATAGATATATATATAGTTCCGCTGTGTGGTATCTCTGTGATGTATTGTGTATTGAGTTGTATAGCTAGACAGGTGTTTATAACTGTCTAATATGTGATGTACTATATGTATCACTCTGATTGATGTTATATAATATGTAAATACTTATGTGATTATTATATTTTATTCGTTCCGCTGTGAGATTCTGATGTTGTTGTTCTTTCTTCTCTATCTTTTCTATTTTCTCACCCTTTTCTTTCTTAATAACGATACTACTTCCTGGGCGTAGGAAGTGGGGTCGTCACATAGAGAATCAAACAAATAATCAAGTTTTATTCACTTATGATTTCAGCAGAGTTTTGTTAAGATATTAGGGAATATTTGAGTGGAGAAGAAGGAATGAAGAAATGAATAAAATTCAGTTCAAAATTTGTTTGGAAAGTCTGGTATTTATAGGAGAATGACGGTCATGTCCATTCGCGAAGAGAAACGACGAAAAGACACTTCTTTTGAAATTGGACTTTTGAAAATAACGGACACCATATCGACATGGGGGAGGGGTATGTCGATATGCTCAAAGCAAAAATGATGTTTTGATTTTCTTATTAAAATTGGTTTCTATAATTTGTCATAACAATTTCTAAACTTTGTAAATATATTTGAATATAGTTTAAACATATAAAAGAGTTTAGAAAGTAATTTTTAACATATATAATCTTAATCTATAAAGTGATTTAAAATCTGAGTATATAAATATTTTAAAGATAAATATTTAAAACAAGAGATAGTCTAAAATCAAGGACAATTTTGAAATCAAAGTATTCAAAATGATAAAAATATTTTTGAAGCTAAAATATTTAAAACCAAGAGGGATGTCTTTTTGAAAAGGAAGTTTTGAAAACATTTTTAAAAACAAGAGTAATATTTTTGAAAAATATTTTTATAAAATTAGTGGATATCAAAATAGGACCACTATATGTTCCACTAGATATTGTCGTGGGTTCCATCCCACTAGGGTTCCATCCCTTTAACAGGCTCGAAGTGGATTCCATTATATGATTAAATTTTGAATAAAGATGTCAGTGCTTTCAAGAAATTTTAACATAATTCTAGATTCAATGCTTATCTCGTACTATTAAAATATTAAACTCTTGATATCTTGATACTCATAGTCTTCAATCTTGATATCTTCAGTCTTGAATCTCTATACTGTACAGTCTTCATTCTTGGTACCTGCATGTTTACATCCTGCATATACATATATATCTAAACCATTATGATAGTATTTATATTTTATAACAACTCTTAAGGTTGTTGTCATCAAAACCATCCTTCTCAAGGACTAACATATAAGATGGAAACAAAAACTTTGAGTCCGACATAAAGTCTGGAATGAATAATAATCTATCATATCAAACCATTTAGATATCTAGTGAGACCATACCGGTTAGCGGAACGGGTTATCCTCTTACTAGTATCTTAAAAGCTTTATAAAACCACATACCGTGCTCATGCATCCATATTGGTTAAAACTATTCAAAATAATATGATGATATACAAACAAGCATATTAAATCTGGATTACCCATCCCTATTCATTCTGACTATCTATCTCAGTTATAGTTTCTAGGATTAATATCAACCTATTAGTTTTCAAGGGCTTAATAATAACCTATTAAATGTTTATGGACTACCTGTCCGATTTCAAAGTTTTCATGGGATTACTAAGAACCTATTGGTCGCTCCAATATCTTTATTTATTATCCTAGTTTTCATGGGCTCATTAGGAACCTATTGACTAACTGTCAATATTTTGATCGAGATGTAGTTTTCATGGGCTAACTATAAATCTATTGGCCCCTTCCAATATCAATTCATAGTTTTCATGGACTGATTATGAACCTATTGGCCTCTGCCAACATCTTTTCCTTTACACAGTTTTTATGGGCTTACTATGAACCTATTGGCCTCTGTCAATAACTTTAATTAATATTTTACCATTTCTTAAGTTATATTCACTATTGGGTCAACGTAGTTGGTTATTCTGCCCTTCTCCAAAAGTACCATTATGAGTTCGTAACAATGTGAATAAATATATAAAGAAGCAATCGTAATAACATAATAATACCAACACCTATGGTTAAATATCCCTGTTAATCACGGAGACCTTCTTTCAAAACTTCATTTCAAAAATCTTTATTTACGCCATGGTTTTTCCTTTAAAATGAGATTGGTTTATTTGTTTTGAAAACCTTAAAACATCTCTTTCGAAACCTCTATATAACCTCCTTAGAAAGCAAAGAAAATTCTTTTTCAACGCTATGAATATACCTTTCGAACCCCTTGTTAAATAATCTCATTCGAAACCAAATATTCCTTTTGATGGTACCAAAACATCACTCAAAATCTTTAGAAACATAGCTTCAAAACAAGTGAAAGTACCCGTTCGAAAGTATTGGATTTTATCGTTTTGGGTCAAAGTGGTTACACATGAAAGTATCTCTTTCAAAACCTTTAATAAAATTGTTTTGGGGAAAATTTGATGGCGTCGGAACCATCTATTAGAAAGCTTAAAACCATTGAGTAAAACTTTAAAGGGTAGTGTCGAAACCCTCTTTCGACACAATTGCCTTCGAAACCCTTGAACCATTTCGAAAGCATTTAAGAAGTGACTTAGTATAAGTTTAAAACAAAAGCATCCTTCGAAAGCATTGATGACTTCTAATACCCTCGAAAGGCACATGAACGGCAGCTAGGTTTCGACTTGGTCGAAACCGTCATCTTCAAAAGCCTTATTTAAGAATAAAGGAACTCATGTGAAATCTCCTACTTTAAAAAAAGAATGGAAACCTCCTTCGAAAGCTTATTTAGAAACCCCTTTCGAAAATATAGGTTGCGACTACGTCAAATCTTTAAGCAAAATAAAGCAGGCACTTGGCTTTTGAAAACAAAACTAAGCTTTCGGCCCCATTAAAAGCATTACTTTCGACACCATTGGTTCCTCTTTTCCTCCAATCCATTACGTACCATCTAAGTGATACCTTGTGTATTGGTTTGACTAGGTCGGTTTTGGATGGGTCGGTTTCGGCTGAGTTGGAGCGGAAGCATTAGAGTCGAAATGCACTACTAAAGGAGATGAACTAACTTTTCTGAACTAAAGGCTGAAATTTTGCTACTCTTAGTAATTCCTTTATAACTACCTGCCTATTTGTAATCCTTTGATTGGTTGCCTTAAAAACTTTTCAAATACCTTACACAATAATTGCCACATGTATCATATTTTAATCAAGGGATTAACGTCTAAGTCCTTCCATTAAGCAAAACCGACTACTGCAAATAAGCCCTTCATTTAAAATAATTTATTGTTCATAGCATATCAATTAGGAAAAATCACAAAAAGTCATAGAAATTCATTTTCATCATGTTATCTAACATATTAAAATTTCAGACCTAAAAATAATCAAAATCAATTTTAAACCCAAATTTATCATATTTCCTTTGAAAATTTGTAACAAAATTTTCCATAGCTTGGAAAATTAAAAAAATTAAAACCCATCTCCAAAATCATAAATTTGGTTTTACTCTAAAACTGTGCAAATTCACATATAAATGAACTGATTTAAATCAAACATACAATGGTTCAAGCATATCATCACTCAAATTATCATAAAAATGAATTAATCTTAAACTCGAAAACATGTGAACATAGAATAAAATAGAGATGGAACAAATTATTATTCACCTTAAATATGATAAGTAATTTGAGATCTGTAGAAGATTGATTCCCCTAGCTTTGATTTACTTTTCTTCCACTTTTTCCTTGTTAATGTCTGGCTCTATTTTAGGTTTTTGATCTGCGTTTGTGAAAATGAAAAGTGTGGGCTAGAACGTGAATGTATAGCCGTGAGTAATAATTGTATGGTTAGTTACTAATATTCCCAATTTTAATTCAATACATAAAAGCTAATTTAAGCCCAATTAATTAATTACTTAAGCACGGCCTTCTTATATTTTTATTCAAATCTTAATCCACTTATCATCATTGTTTTATTTAATTTATCTAATTAAATCTCCTGTATAATGTTACCAAAAATTAGGGGTGTTGCGCTTAAAAACGTGCCATAGCGGAAACTATTAGAATATTCGATCGATAAACCATCAGAAACCGTTGGAATTCATCGGAATTTTTCGACCTACAGGCCGTTGGGAGCTGGCGAAAATCTGGGTAAAAAAAATTTCACCAGCTAAACAGCACATCAGTATCAATATATGTCACAACACATCAAAATCAATATATATCAGGTATATAAGCTAAAATCAATATCAATAATAATATAAAACTCAAATATTACCATCTCAAACTCAAACATTTCCAATCAGTATAAATTAAATTGTCCATCATCAGTCTCACACACCCAGCTGTAATATCTACATACAACATCAGTGTACAATATATACATCCAACATCAAACCCCACAAATCAACATCAAGCACCACATGTCCACAAATCAACCTTACAATCTCTCATTGTATATATACACAGGTTTCAAAAAAAACTGCAAAACGTACGTCATGACTCGTCATCGACTCTGGAACCACCAAACGAAGAGAATGCTCCATGACACTCCACATACTCAGCTAAACGTGGGTTCAGTTGCTCCATTTACGCTGCTCGGAGGCGGTTCTGCTCCTGCAGTTGTGCATTCTACTGGCGAAGCTCATTAATCTTAGCACTGTTCAGAGCCTTTTGATAAGCCTTTTCTGAGGCTCGATCTTACAAAACAAGTCGAAATATGTTTTAGTTATTGCGTAATTTTTATAAAAAAAATAAGCAATTTTTACAACTTAGTTAACTTTTTTAAATTACCGACTGATTGTCGTAACTATAGCGCCTATTTTTCCGTGTGGAGTCCATAACGGAGTCGAAGATAGCATCCGCCTCATCAGTGGTCAATTTCAAGCATTTGATAACATGCTTGCATAAATCTTTCCTGCAACCCAAAACTAAATACAATTAAATATTACTTGACATTATTATAATATTTTATAACTAATTAATTAAAATGGACATTATTAATAACTTATAACTTAGAATATACTTACACGTGTGGCGTATGCTTTATCATTCTCAGACCAGGCATACGTCACTGATCCCTAATCGTCGGTCTGCTTGGCGGCATGGGTATGTGCAACTACGTCCATATATGAGACAAGAGCCTCACGCGCTCTTTTCTGCAACAATTGGTGTATATTATTGTTGTTCATAAAAATTTATACAGAAAATGTAATAACTGTTCGTAATTGCAATTAATCAATTTACCGGGTCCTCGCGGTGATGCTAAAATTATTTCAAGCTACCATGGTGTGTGATTGGATTTTTCTGCCTTTTTGCCTAGTTCCTATCTGACTCAACATGCAAATTAAAAATTAAGATTATATTTTACATATATAAATTATGTATTCTCTATAGAACAAATTAAGGCGATATCTGATAGACTTACCTTGAATTTATCACTACTCCACTATGCGATCCAAGCATCCCATACGCTAGCGCCTATCCAACTTGGCTTCTTCCTAGATTTTCTGATGATAGACATTGTATCTAGTAATTCTTTGCAACTTTAGAGTTTCAGTGGCGTTGGCAAAGAGAAACGTTCTCCTCTTGCAGGTCTACCACCTCTTGTATATATATGTTGAAAAAATATTAGTTATACATTTATACTTAGTCGGTTAATTGTAAAGTGGTTATATATAATGATATATAATTTTACGCTTTCTAGGAAGTCCTTCCACATGCTTTGGGATCCTAATCTATTTTGGCCAGCGCGCAGTCATACGGCCCATGCCTTCTTAGATATGTTGAGAGCTATATTTGAAGGCTCCTCAAAACCCCAGTATTAAATATGATACAGATAAATCATGACTAATATATCATACAAAATATTTATAATGCTGAAGTAAATTTAATACTTACGAGTCATCTGCTTTCGGTAGAAATCTAACCATCATACACGGGGCCGCCTGCGACGGGCCTCTGCCATCACCTCCGCTGCGAACGTCCCTCACTGAGACGAAGAGGGAGAATCGGACTGTGAAGAACTCCGACATCTAAAGAAAGACATCTGCAATACCAGTCATATACATATTATTTTATTATGGTAGAACATATCATTCAATTATGAGTAAACATATCAAGATTTAACATCAATAATCGCATATAATATACCCAAAAAATGTAACATCAATACTCCCATAAATTACCTTTTTTCAACATGTATATGATTAAATCAGTCCTCGTTGTTTTCTAATTCAAACTCGGTCTCGTACTCTATATTGTTTTACTCTACGGTCTTAAATGCTTCAACTAATACATTTGATTTGTCATTTAGAGGTCCAAAATCGGTTTGATCATCTATATTGTAATTTCGTCATTTTCCTCGATATCCGCTTTGTACGCTTGTTCTCTGGAATATTCTTTCCATCAAAGTAAATCTTGCTTTCGTTTTAAAAATTGCCAACCAATCTTCTTTATCTCTTGTTATAGATCGATAAGGAGCATAATAAACTTGTAGGACTTGTTTTGATAGTATAAACAGATCGTACTTATGATAACATGATGTATGCTTTATTTCAATAATATTATATTTTTGGTGCATGTTGATTCTAGAACCTAAAACATTACTGAACCAGTTGCATCTAAACAAATAAACTTCTTTTGCAGATCTAGTGAAATATGTTGATTGCAATACCTAAGTTAACATGTCTAAAAATCATTTATGTGATCATTTGGATCATCATTGCCTTTAACATATATACCGGTGTTGTTAGTTAATTTTTCAGCTCTATATTCTTTGGTGTTGAATTTGTATCCATTGATAAAGAATATTGGATATGTCTTGACTTTCCTTTTTGGTCTCATCGCAAGATGTTTCAATCCTTCATCAACCATACAATTTACCAGATCACATACGTAGTTTGAAAACTAAGTAGCAAAATTATTACTGATATCGCCGCTTGGATGTTGTCATTCATAAATACTGCATATATAGATAATATATTGCGTTATAATTAATACACATATGTATGATTCAAGTAAATAATTTTAGATGTGTTATTTAATAATACCTAAAAAATTGCGCAAATTCTGCACAGTTAAGAACATATATGTGGGCTATATGGTAATCTCTATCGTCTAACCATACTTCCATACATTTTCCAACAGGGTGTCCTTGTTGTCTAAAAATAGATAACACTGATTAAGAAGAATCTTGTTCAATGCCCTTGTCCTTCCGCGTAGTACTTTCAAAATATAAGTTCACATGGTCACTGAAATAATGAGAGAGAAAGAATGAAGCTTTTCTTTGATATATGATTTGCATATCGAAACTTCAACTCGTGCTTTTTGTCTTACTTTTTTATTTAGATGATTTAAGTACCTGTTAATAATAATTATAATTAAATTTTATTACATGTAATTAAAATAAAATTTAACATACTCAATATTAATACCTTTCAAACGGATACATCCATCCATATTGCACAGGACTTCGAAGACATGCTTCAAACGGATAGTGAACATGTAAATGCTCCATTACATTAAAGAAACTCAAAGGAAATATTTTCTCCAGTTTGCAGAGCATAATAGGAATTTCTTCCTCAAGTTTACATAGACGATCAACTTTCAATGTAGTTGAACAAAGCTCTTTATAAAACAAACTAAGTTCTGTTATTACCCGTTCAAACTTTTAAGGGCAACAGTTCTTTGAAAGTGACGGGTAAAAAATGTTCCATCATTACATGACAATCATGATTTTTCATCCCACTTAGTTTACCATTCTTATAGTCGAAACATCTACAAATATTAGAGGAAATCCCATTTGGAAATCTTAATTTTTTCACCTACCTTAACAGTATTTTAACTTGGTAACTATCTAGCTCATAGCATGCTTTGGGTTTTGTATGTCATTTGGCTTCATATGAAACTCAGGACGATTGTGCCTCTATATCATGTCTTGGTTTCAAATCGTGTTTTAGTCTTTCCTTTAACATTCAGAACTTTGTTAAATACAATATTGAACATATTTTTCTCGTTGTGCATTAAGTTGATATTATGACGAATTAGGAGATTTTTCCAATAAGGCGGCTACTAAAATATACTTTTTTGCACCAATTTTGAATCGTCGATTTACCTTGAATCTCAATTTATTCGCCAATTTTATGTATCTTTGGATAATCCGTTACAAAGTCATAAATATTTTCACTTGACCAAATCGTTGGTGGTCGCAAGGTCTCAAGTTTATTACTTGTAATTTTTTTTGATCTTTTCTAAAAGGATGATTAATATGGAGAAAACACCAATGATAGTGAAACCATAAAATTTTCTTCTCATGCGGTAAAGAAAATGCTCTGGTTTCTTCCATGCAATAAGGACAAGACAGACGACCATACGTACTCTAACTTAAAAGCATTGCATATGCAGGACAATCGCTTATAGTCCACATCAGAGAAGCAAATATACAAAAATTCTTTTTTTTTTGAAATGTCGTATGTTTCAACACCTTCATACCACAATGTTTTCAACTCTTTCAATCAACGATTATAAATATACGTCGATTCCTTTTATCGAATCATCAAAGCCAGGGATGACATCAGTGAGAAACATATACAGAGTTTTTATACACATCCACGGAGGTAAATTGTATGGTGTAACGATTATAGGCCAAGATGAATACTTTGAACCAAATTGAGAGAACGTTAAAAATTCATCTGTATATAAACCAAGTCTAACATTATGGCTCTTCAATGCGAAAGCGGGGTATCTCTTCTCAAAATGCTTCCATGCATCTCCATCAGCGGGGTGTGTTAACATACCTTCTTTCTGTGTGCTAACACAGTGCCATCTCATATGATTCGTGGTTATAGAAGATGCATATAACCTTTGAAGCTTAGGAGTGATGGGTAAGTAAAGCATATGCTTGTGCAGAACTTCCTTTCCCTTCTTTTTTCTTGGTTTGTATCTTTTTCGATTACATATTTACAATTCCTAAGATTGATGTCTTATTTTCAAAGCAACATGCAACCATTTAAATATGTATCTATTTTTGATATGACAAACCAAAAGCAGACATAAGTTTTTCCATTTCATAATAATTTTCGTACATTAAATTATTGGGTGGCATATGCCATTTTGCAGCTTGTACTATAGTGGTAATTTCGGCTTCGTGAAGTTGTATTTTGATTTCAACGCAATGTATTATGCAATTACTAACAGTTGAGTACCGTTTGTACAACCATTTTAAAGGGGTTTCTTAGCAGCATCTAATAAATCATAAAAAATTGCTCCAATACTTTGTTCTTCTTCGACATTAACATCGTAATCATCAACTTCAATAGTAGGGAATATTGAACATGCTGCATCTTCAACCGTATTTGATTCGTCGGAAAAATTTTAGTATCCACATCCTCCTCTGAATCTATGGGATTAGGTGCTATAAGTTCTTCATAACGATCCCACACCAAATAATTCATACCATATCCGGTATCAAATGCTTCAATAATTTGCACCTACTATATGGACAACGAATTTCTTCGTCGTTCCCATTATTGCTTAAAGCGAATTTAGTAAATATTTGAACACCATTTTGAAAATGTTCATTTATTAAGCTTCCAATTTCACTTCTTTATTGGTACATCTAGCTCTGATCGATAAAATAATTGACAATTTTCCCTACTTTAAAATATAAAAACATATTAATCATTTACATATTGACATTTTATATTTCAATTAAATCATACATTTAAATTTTTATAAATATACAATATTATTCTATATAATTTTATTTTTCAAATGGATTTACAAAAATTATTATATGAATATAATCTGCAATCTTTTTGTTATTGTTTTACACTTTGATGGTTGGTCATCCAACTTTACATTACAAACACGATAATAGTTATATTTTGTAAATCATTTCAATTTAAACAACTCAAAAAATTTTCGATAGCACTTCTCTTTTGTTCCCTGTATCGTACACATATGCATATACATAAGAAATAAGAAGAAAGCGTTATTGAAATTTTGTGAACCGTTTAAAATAAAATGATGTGCAGAATATAACTACTTCATTGTGTTTGTAATTTGTTAAATACAGGGGCAAATTCGATAAATATTATATCGGATGAATATAAATGTTTGTTCTATAATAAAAAGAAATATCCATATAATGATCATATACAATACTTGTCAAATGAGATCAAAAATTATCTAAGGGATTTAATTAAAGTAAAGCGTATTATAGAATAATTTTTACAATAATTTATTTACATTCTAAGAAACGCATGCACTGAATTATCGTTGTCATCATCTTAAAAACGAATATACTAAATCCTGAGCATCGACTCTAATTAATCCAAACTAGCCCTAATGCATGTATTCACTAATTAATCGACACATATACACCAATTGACGTACATATACACTAAACAAAATATTTTTCTCAACATTTAAATGATAAAAAAATTATAATAATAACCTAATTAGCATTTAATAGGGTATAACAAACAATTAATGCGGTATTATAAACAACTATAACAACAAATTAAGCCTAATTTACAGAATCAAAATTAAATAAGGTTTATAAATTAAACCTTCTTGCAGAGAAATAGCTAATAGAGAGAGTTGAAAATTAAAGATGGACACTTGTCGATGGTGTGGAGGATGTGTTGGAGGTGGTGATGCTGATTGGGGACGGAAGAAGTGAACAAAGAAAACTGTCGGCCTGGGGTTAAGATATTCGCGACTTTGCGACGGATTTCAACGACCGTCGATGGCTACGTTTACGACGGCTTCCAACGGCTGCCGCCGGCCAGGTTATTTTATTTTCATTTATGCCACAGCAATTACTTGCCGTCTCAAAAAATTCAATGAATCATCGGCGGCCTCGTAAATGAGCGTCGCAATAAACATTGTTTGTAATAGTGACAGGTTTAGAATTTGAAAAGAAGTTTGGTTTTGAATGATTTTAGAAAAGAGGTTCATAAGTGATTGAGCGATTTGAAAAGGAAGTTTTGTAAATGGGTTTTTAGAAATTTATAAAAGAGTAATTTTAAAATAGATTGGAGATTTATAAAGAAGCTTTATAAATAAATTTGAAGATTTATAAAGGAGATATTTTAATTTGGAAAGAGATTTATAATAAGGATAGTGCTTTGGATTATTAATATCACTGTTTTAGTGACACTTGGGTTCGATCATTTTAATATGATTTTGAAATAAAAAAATTTCAAAGTTTGATGAATATACTTATAACATTTTATAAGTATATGGAAAAGTTTTCAAGTTTTGAAAGTGAAATTGTTTGTGAATATACTAATACCCTTGAGATAAGTATATCGTTATATTTTCTAAGTATCGAAAATATCATTTTTTATCAATATACTTATCCTATTAAGATAAGTATACACTAGTGATTTTCAAGTATTTACAAAGTGATTTTAATTAATGAAAGATTAATTATGAGAGGCTTGGTGGTTTTCGTGGGAAATGTAATTTTAGTTTGGAATAGTTGTTTATTTGATAGTTAAATAACCGACTATCAAATATTGCCTAATATGCAATCCTTTTTAATTTTGGTGGTATTGAAATATTCCCTACTTAGCATCGAAGGACTTTAACTCTGAAAATATCCAAGAGAAACATGGAGATTATATGGTACAGTTATCATCGTTGGTGCGATATTATACGTATAAACTTGTTTTGTTCTCTTAGGAAAAATGATGAGGAGATCCGTCCATATAAACAGCTAGGGTGATCCCGGCTCTTATATTGTTTGATTATTTACGAAAGAATCGGTATTGAGCATTCAAGAAATGGATCGATTGGTTTTGGAACATATGTTAAGCGGGGGAGTGTACTTGTAAGAGATGACTCGAAGCATTAACCACTCAAAAACCATATACATGTTCTATGCTTGAAGAAGATTCAAGATTTGTTTTGGATTTTGGAATCCATGTGTGATTCCAAGTCCTGTTGGAATGTAGGAATCCATACGTGAGTTCGAGATCTATTTTGCATGTTGGAATCCATGTGGGGTTCCTAGACTCATTGGGATATGGGAATCCACGTGAGATTCCAAGATCTCTGTTGGAATGTGGGAACCCATGTGTGGTTCTGAGACCTGTTGAGGTATGAAAATCCATGTATGATTCTGTGATCTGTTCAGTTGGCGGCGCGTGAGCTGGAATGTCAAATGTAGTCTCACCAGTGGTAATGGCTAAAACCAGAGATAGAATGCATAGCCAGCAGTTTAGCTAACACATGAGGGTGCAGTCATCTGCTTCCTAATATTACTTACAGTTGTTACGCATTCATGGAGCGATGCATTCGGCCTCGCATGGCCAGTTATGTATTTCCTATTGTACATCACTAGTGATGTATTATTGCTTTGGAATGATAACTCTAATGCTTGTGCAAGAGGATTGTTCTCGAAGAAATGAGGGCACCTCCATGGAATCCTACACAATTAGCTAATGGGCCTTAGTGATTTTGTATTATATACTTATTATTGTTCTGATGTACACTCACGAGCATCATAGCTGCTTGATTAATGGTATTTTCACCCTTAAACGTCGTTATAATATCACTGAATTTTCTAATATAAATAGTCTAGTTATTGTAAGGTAAAAATCCATCGTGTTTATATGCATTGTGGTCTTATGATATACCTTTTTTTTGAAAGGTTTTATAAAAAATTAAAATCCAATTGAGATGTGTTTCTCACGCTAGTTTATCAGACTAATCCGAGTGTTATTTTATTATAATGATTGGGTCAGAACGGGCATATTTCAGATTTAGTTTAGATGCTTTGGAGCTTTAGGAGACGAGTTGATGCCTCAAGACGTATTTATGTATATTCTATTTCCGCCACATTAGTTGTTTATGTTTATCAGTAACTGTGAGGATAGATTGTTATAAATGTTCAGGCGGTTGATTGATTGGTTGACTCTGATCGATATATGTATAATAAAGTTCAAAATTTCTTTTTGTAAAAACATTTGGTATATTATATGTTACTTGTCACGATGTGAGATTCTGTTCTACCTTTTCTTTTTTTTCCCTCAACAAACTGTCTTCTCGGCATTTGAAAGCTCAGCACGTGAA
Organism: Allium cepa; assembly: GCA_030765085.1. Lineage (NCBI taxonomy): Eukaryota > Viridiplantae > Streptophyta > Magnoliopsida > Asparagales > Amaryllidaceae > Allium > Allium cepa. The sequence continues at coordinate 911,081,923 of CM060931.1, read as the reverse complement.
TACTGTGGATGTATTAGTATCGATTTTTTAAAGGTCGAAAAGGTGAGCCGTTAAAGCTCCAACTCAAAGCCACTGTATTAAATATGATATAGACCTTTAATAAATCATGAATAATATATCATAGAAAAATTATTTATGATGTTGCAATAAATTTGATACTTACCTACTCACTTTACTGTTAGTTTCACTACAGGATGCTCCGTCTATTGTGATGGGCCGCCTCCATCGCCTCCTGCATCGGTCCCTCTTTGACTAAAAGAGGTGGAACCTAACTGTGAAGATCTATGTTGGCACTACATAATATTTGTCATTGACATTTCATTTTATTAAGCGAGATCATTTAATTATGGAAAAAACATATCATTTTTTTGAAAAAAATGTAACATTAATAATCACATAAGTTACCTTCTATCACAATGTATGTTAATAATTAATCTTCATCATTTTTTGATTTCGACTCGGTCTCATACTCTATATTGTTTTCCTCCATAGTCTTAAATGCTTCTATTAAAATATTTGATTCATCGTTTAGAGGTCAAAAATTAGTATAATCGTCGATTATTATTATTTCATTATTTTGCTCAAAATCTACCTGGTAAGGTTGTTTGTTTGGAATATTCTTTACATCAAACGTAAATCTTGCCTTTGTTTTAAAAAATGACCAATCTTTTTTATCTTTTTTTGGAGATGGATACGAAGCATAATAAACTATAGTGCTTGTTTGGCTAGTGCAAAAGGATCATTGTCATTGCACACCTTCTCCTCTGACCCTACAAAATTACCTCCTCTAACCCTGCACAATCAGATATAATAAGTTTTCCATGATGATCCAACACATATTAATCCGGCATGAAACTGTTTTGACACAAATGGAATTTAAATATATCCAGTTTCAAATGCTTCAAATGTTTGCGGTTACTACGTGGACAACTAATTTCTTCGTCGTTTCAATTATTACTTAAAACGAGTTTAATAAATACATGTACACCATAGAAATGTTCTTTTATTGAGCCTCTTATTTTTCTTTTGTCGATACATCTAACTCCTCTGATCAACAAAAAAATGACCAGTTTTTCCTATTTTAAAATATATGATAGAAATTCTAAAAATTATTGATCATTTTATGGATTTGCATTTAATTTTTCGATTCATTTATACATTTTAATGTTTTATTAATTATATAATATGTTATTATTATACACTAATTTGTTTCTGTTTTTATGTTTATTAAATATATAATATTTGATTCTTTTAACTTTTTTATAAAATCTTATATATTTTCAATTTTAACAAGTTATGAATATAATATTATATTTTCACATTATTATTTTCTACTTTATCCTACTTTCCATTACAAACACAATATTAGTTACATTTCGTAAATCATTTCATTTTAAACAATTCAACAAATTTTCGGCAGCACCACCCATTTGTTCCATGTGTCGTACACAAATGCGTGTACATAAGGGATAAATAGAAAATGCTGTTGAAATTTTATGAACCATTTAAAATGAAATGATTTATAAATATTTATTGTGTTTGTAACCTGTCAATGCAGGGATAAATCCGACAAATATATCAGATGAATATTGATGTTCGTTTTGTAGTAAAAATGAATATCTATATAACGATTATAAATAATACTTGTCAGATGGGGACAAAAACTCTCTAAGTGATTTTAAAAAAAATACACTATAGAGTGATTTTCTTATATTAGCATTAACACTAATTCATTATTTAAATTTCTTAACAATTAAAAACTAATAAAATCTTATTTCTTTTCAACATATTTAGCTAACACTAATTTCAATTTATTACATGGTAATAAAAAAATAAATTTATACACTAATATGTTTATATATATTGCCATAGACACATAAATTAAATATATATATATATATATATATATTTAAGGATATGTAAAATAATAATGAGATTATGTAAATAAATTATTTTTATCAACATTTTAGATAACACATACACTAACTACCACTAAATTATGTTACTCTAATACATACATACACTAATCAACCCAAATTAGCCCTAAGTATACATTAATTATTGGCTTTAAAGACTAATGACTATAATTAACATTTCTCAATCAACCAATATACACAATTATAACCAATCAATAGGCTTTTATCAACAAACATAAACACAAATTAACACTAATTTTATCATAATTTGGATCAACTAATTTAGAGGAAGAGTATACCTGATTTTTGATGAATTGAAGACGTAGGCGGTTGGAGGTTGCAAATTGACGAAGAATTTAACGAATTGCAGCGGCTCACGACGGGTAGGGAAGTATTTGAGAGGATTTCGGTGCTTAGGGTTTTTAGTTTTTGATTTAAGATTGTGAAATGAGGAAGAAAAGGGCTCGGTTGTTGTTGTTTATGCGACGTTCAAACAGTTTTTGACGATCGTCGATGGCTTGTTTCCTACGGCTTTCGACGACTATTAAATAAAATAATTCATCTTTTCTCCCAACTTAAAACAAATTAAGTTTTATTTAATTTATTATCAAAATTTAATTTGCTAATTTTTTTAAAAAAAGTTTACAATAAAGCAGTTTTGTTTTTAACTATTAAAAATGTTATTTTTATTCGTCATACAATAATTTTTTAAGGATTTGATAATTAATTATGAATTTTAAATGTATTTAACATAATAAATTCATATAAAATAAAATATTTCATAAAAAGATTAATTAATTGAATCTTATGTCCATCCAAGGTACTTTGGGCATACAGTCGAAATATGAAAGGAAAATAAACTGGTTTAAAGTATGAAACCTGATTTTTCTAATTTATAGCACTTCATCGACATTCAGATTTAAACCATTCGTTTGAAGGTCAAAAGATCTTAAAATGGAACGAAATTCAAACCATATATATTATATTATGTATCTATCCAATCTGAATGGTTGGATTAAAAAAACGTGCAGAAAAAAATTTAGAATTCAAATATGTCATTTTCATAGAAGTTGTCTTAACAATGCATATCAAGTGTTGTACAACTTCTTGAAAAATGGTATATTTTGAGTATGATTTTTTTCCTTTCATTTTCTCGACTCTAACTGTACGGATTGGATAAATACATTATAAAGTATATGTCACCTAAATTTCGTCTCGTTTGAAGATCGTTTGGCCTTCAAACGAAAGATTATTGTCTAAATGTAGAGGAACGACTATAAATTTGAGCATAAAAATCGGCACCGAATTTTTTTTTTATTTTTTTATCATATTTTCAAAGTAGGTCCAAAATACTTTAGATCGACATAAGATTCAAAAAGAAAATTTAGCATCGAATATTTTCTTTTATATGAATTTATAATGTTAAATACATTCAAAAATTCATAATAACTTACACAATGATTAAAAAATATATTTAAATTTATAAAATAGTTAAGCATCATAAATTTCACCGAATTTGTATAATGGATGAATTGAAAGTTTGCATAGATTGATCATTTGAGTTTGATTTTCAATAAAGTTAAATATCAAATTTCACAATAAAAATTATCAAAAACACTAATTTAATAACCACAAACCGTTACAAAATTACAGAATTGAATAAAAATATCTTCTTTAATTTTTATAAACTAAATTATTATTTTTAAACAGATTTTAAACTTCTATAATGAATCTAATAAATTATATTAATTAAAATAAACAGTCGTCGGAAGCCGTCGAAAAACATATGACAGGGCCATCGGCGGCTGTCGGATTTCCCATTGTTCCTTGTATTTACACTTACATATGATGATCCATAGCTCATTTCATATGTGTCCCTTTTATACCTCCTTTTGTGCAAATGTTTTGGAATGAAACAAAATCATATATATATATATATATATATATATATATATATATATATGACCTATTTGCTATTTAGATCCTCAATAGAAAATATGAACTGTTTTTGAACTTTAAGTTTCTCCTGAATTGTAAATCAATATGAACCACTGAATATGTGTCTATGCGGGTTTATATAAATGTGGGTATATAATGTATACTTATATTAGATGTGCCATATAAAAAATAATAACATTATATAATCATCATTAATCTAAGCCACTGCATATGTGCTGCTAAAGTCGAATCAAGCAGATGGCATATCATGCATGAGGGCTGCCAATAGTAATACTCATGGCTTACTAAACTAACAACATTATTATCTGTTAGAAATGTTTTAAAAAATTTAAGTCGATTATTAAAAAAAAATAAGTGTAAATGCTCCTATGTGAATAGTGCCACATTGTAGGACAATAGAAAAGAATCAAGTATATATACTTGATTCTTAGAAGCTAAATTAGTCCCTTTGGGCATCCAATGATGCTCTTTTGTGAGGAGGGAGACCATTCTTGACCATCACACATGCATGCATGCACCGACCAACCCGACCCGACCTAGGCTTGTGCTTGTTGTGGTGTAACACTTATATTTTTGGACTATTAAACGTTTCCTGACCATTATTTTATTTGAAATGGTAAAACTTCAAATCCGATTGTTGAGCCAACGTCATCCCACGATTCAGTAATATGTTTGACTTGGTATTCCATCTATTTTAATTATAATTGATAGACGAAATCAAAAGTAGAACGACATTTTTTTGCAAGCCTTTCTTCTTCTCTACGAAACCATTCTTCAACCAAAAAAAGCAGAGCAGTATTTTTAAGTGCAGCTGAGTCGAATCTGTTTGTGCAGACGGATCGATACTAATAAACAAACAAAGAGAAGTTGTCTTATCCTAGAGGCGACGACGTTTGTTTGATTGCTTGCATCCCTTAGCAAGAACGTCGAAATGTCCTCAAGGTAGTGACAGAGTGCACGACTCAGCCGAAGCTCATCTGTTTACAACAAATTCAAGACGTAGCCAGCAATGATGACTTCTGCTGCAGATTTGGATGTCGCTGCCCTGCATCGCTGTTCCAGGTCCCTTGGTGTTTGTTGCTCCCTTCAAGTTCAAAGGCCTTCATTTCAAGCGCTTGAGGCAGAAGATTGAGTTCTTTCTAATAATGAGGAAGGTGGACACTATGCTCTGATAAACCGCAACTGCCGCACAGACCCGAAGAAGCAGACGCAGATCGGCTGAGAGGCTGGATAGAGAAATCGAAGGAGTTGCAGATCTGGACAGAGCAGGATTACTTGTGCAAGAACTTCATTCTTAACGGACTCAGCGACGATCTCTATGACTACTACAACTTTGACAAAACAACAAGGTAAATCTAGGAAACACTGCTGAAAAAGAACAATGAGGAAGCAGGAGAAAAGAAGTTTGCCATCAGCTGCTACCTCAAGCACCAGATGACAGATGAAAGGTCACTAGAGATGCAATGTTATGAGCTTCAGAAAATAGCTCATGAGATCATTGCCGAAGGTATGAGTTTAAATGAACAGTTTCAAGTGGCAGTTTTGATTGATAAGTTACCTCTGAAGTGGAAGGATTTTAAGAATAATCTTAGACATAAAACTTAGGAATTTTCATTAGAAAGTTTGATAACTTGTCTCCCAATTGAGGAGGAATCTCGTAAACAGGATATGAAGGAAGATGTGCTTGCTGTTTCCAGCGACACTAAGAAAGTTGCAGTTCTAAAACCGAATCCCAAAAGCTTTAAGAATCAGAACTACAAGCTTAATTAGAACCACAATAAACAGAATTCGCAAGGAAACCATAGAGGTCAACTGAAATCACCCCAAAAGAATGACTTTGGGCAGTTGTTTCTTTATCACAACCGTGGAAACCCATTTCATATGGCATGCAAGTGTCAGAAAAGCCAAGCTCTGCATCATAGGATAACCTAACTGAAGGGCCTCTTACGGTTATGATTTTTGATGAGATTCGCCTTGTTGGCATATCAAAGGATTGGTGGGTGGATACTGGGGCTACACGTCATATTTTCTATGACCGTGCTATGTTGAAAACATACATGGAGATTGAGGACAAGAAAGTGATGTTGGAAGACTCTCACGCCACTATTGTTGCTGGAAATGGAAGCGTGGAGCTAAAGTTTACCTCTGGAAAGACCGTCACTCTGAAAGATATCATGTACACTCCAGATATTAGAAAGAATCTTGTTTTGAATTATCTTCTTAATAAGGCTAGGTTTACACAGACTATTGGGGTTGATATGTACACCGTCACTATGAATGGTATGTTTGTGGGTAGGGGTTATGCAACTAAAGACATGTTTAAATTAAATGTTGATTGTGATAAAATGTCTGTTTCTGCTTATATGTTTTGTGATTTTAATATCTGACACTCTAGACTATGTCATGTTAATAAACGGATAATATAGAACATGAGTGTCTTAGGTATAATTCCTAATATGTCACTAAATGATTTTGAAAAATGCAATTTTCATAGTCAAGCAAAAATAACTAAAACCCACATAAATCTATAATTAAAGAATCAGAACCCTTAGACTTGATTCATTCTGATATATGTGAGCTTGATGACACTCTGACTATAAGTGAACACCGCTACTTTATCACTTTCATTGATGATTGCTCTGATTTTACCTATGTATACCTCATGAAAAATAAAAGTGATGCATTTGAGATGTTTAAATCTTTTATAACTGAAATTGAAAATTAGACTAATAAGAAAGTTAAAAATTTGCGTAGTGAGGAACTGAATATGAATCAAGTTTGTTTATTGACTTTTACAATTCACATGGAATAATACATGAAAAAACTACACCATATTCACATGAAGTGAATGGTAATGCTGAAAGGAAGAATAGAACATTAACTGAATTAGTAGTTGTTATATTACTTAATTCTTGTGCATCATCACATTGGTGGGGGAAAATCTTATTGACCATATGTTATGTTTTGAACAGGATCCCTAAGTCAAAAAGCAAAATTTCACCTTTTGAAATCTTAAGGAATTATAAACCAAATGTGTCTTATTTTAGTACTTGGGGATGTTTAGCATATATTCGTATACCTAATCTTAAGAGAATAAATTAGCAAATAGAGCATATGAATGTATATTTATTGGCTACGCTATTAATAACAAAGCATATAGATTTTATGATTTGAATTCACACAACATAATAGAATCTAATGATGTTGATTTTTATGAATTGAGATTTCCTTTTAAATTAACGAATAGTGGGGGTACATCAAGTAACACTATACCTATTGGAACAGAACATAATGAATCTTCTAAAAATGAAGCTAAAAGAAATAAAAGAGCAAGAGTTACAAAAGATTATGGTTCGGATTTCGCACTTTAACTATAGAGGAGGGTTCATTAAACCTCCAAGAAGCCTTATCTTCTTTAGATGCCGATTTTTGGCAAGAGACTATAAATGATGAGATGAATTCTTTACAATCCAATATGACTTGGCAATTATTAGATTTACCACCTGATTATAAGTCTATAGCCTGTAAATGGGTACTTAAAAAGAAATTAAAACCTAATGGAACAGTTGATAAATATAAAGCCCGTTTAGTAGCTAAAGGGTTTAAGAAAAGAGAAAACGTAGACTTTTTTTTACACTTTTTCATCTATAACTAGAATTACATCCATTCGGATATTAATTTCACTAGCATCTATTCATAATTTAATAATACACAAAATGGATGTTAAAACTGCTTTTTCAAATGATGAATTAAAAAAGGAAATCCATATAGATCAACCTAAAGGCTTTGTAATTCAAAGTCAAGAACATAAAGTTTGCAAGTTAGATAAATCATTATATGGTTTAAAACAAGCACCTAAGCAATGGCATGAGAAATTTGATAACTTAATAATCTCGCATGGTTTTAAAGTTATTGAAAGTGATAAATGTATTTACTATAAATCTGAGAGTGACATTTGTAGTATTATATGTCTGTATATAGATGATCTACCTATCTTTGGGTCAAACATTCAAGCTATAAAAAATGTCAAATCTTTGTTAAGTGCCAACTTTGATATGAAAGATCTAGGTGAAGCGAGTGTAATCCTTGGAATTAAGATTACTAGGTCAAAAAAAGGGAATTTCTTTAGATTAATCTCATTACATTGAGAAGATGCTAAAAAAATACAATTACTTTGACTGTAAATCTGCATGTACACCATATGATCCTAGTGTAAAACTATTTAAGAACATTGATGAAGGTGTAAGACAGGCTGATTATGCGAGCATCATTGGCAGCCTTCGGTATGCCACTAAATTGTACTAGACCCGACATTGCCTATGTCGTGGGATTATTATGCAGGTTTACTAGTAGACCTAGCATAGAGCACAAGCATGCTATTGAAAGGGTCATGACATACCTAAAGAGAAATATGAATGTTGGGTTACATTATGAAAAATTTCCAGCTGTCCTTGAAGGATACCAATGCAGACTGGAATACTTTATCTGATGATTCGAAAGCAACCAGTGACTATATCTTTAGCGTTGCTGGTGGAGTTGTTTCTTGAAAATCTAAGAAACGGACTATTTTGGCTCAGTCCACTATGGAGTCTGAGATGATAACACTAGCCACAGCTAATGAAGAAGCAGATTACCTAAGAAATCTAGTAGCTGAGATTTCTTTATGGGAAAAATCGATACCAGCTGTGTTGATCCGTTGCGATAGTACCGCGACTATGGCAAAAGTACAGAACCGTTATTACAACGATAAGAGACGACAAATACGTCATAAGCACAACACTGTTAGAGAGCTACTCTCTTTAGGAGCTGTTAGAGTGGATCACATACGCAGTGATGAGAATTTGACCGATCCTTTGATGAAAGGACTAACCATAGAGGAAGTCCTTAGAACCTCTAAAAGAATAGGACTATTTCCCTTAGATTGTTGAGTCATGTACAATGGTAACCCGACCTAATGACTGGAGATCTCAAAAACTAAGTTCAATGGGTAAGAACAAGTTGTGAAGTAATGTGATTTGAACATGCTATTTTTATATATTTGAAGCATGTATTCCTGAAGTGATTAGAGGATGAGTTAATAAAAACTTTTAATGAGATCTATACTCTATATAGAGTGGAGTACCTACCTTTAGGAGTAATCTTGATAGACTCACCTATGTGGATGTGGAAATGTGGCCGTTCCTATGGAATTTTGGGACAAAATTCGTATAGCATTCACTAAACTGGGATAGACATGTATGGCCATAAATGCACGGACTTATTTGATTGCACTATAGAAAGATTGTGTGTGGTTTGATGTAAGAAATAGGGGTTCAAGACTATGTTTCACTTTAGTAAAACCTGATTTTTATCCACTATGCAATGGTTCACGTCGAAAGACCTTTTTTATGCACAATCTTATGTTTTCAGAAGCTGCTCGAAAGAAAAATACTTTTTAAAATTCAAGTAGAGGGTTGTTGGATATGTTTTTAAAATTTAAAGTGAATTATTAAAAAACGAATAAGTGTAAATGCTCCTATGTGAATAGTCTGACACTGTAGGACTATAGAAAAGAATAAAATATATATACTTGATTCTTAGAAGGTAAATTGGGTCATTTAAGCACACAATCATGCTCTTTTGTGAGAAGGGAGACCATGCTTGATCACCACACACGCGCGTGTGCACCGACCGACTCGACTCGACTCGACCCGACCCAACCCGATCCGGACTTGGGCTTGTTGTGGTGTAACACTTATATTTTTGGACGAAATTATTAAACGTTTCCTGACCGTTATTTTATTTGAAACGGTAAAACTTCAGATCGGCGTTTTGAGCCAACGTCACCACACGACTCAGTAATACGTTCGACTTAGCATTCCATCTATTTTAATTAGTTGATAGATGAAATTAAAAGTAGAACGATATTTTTTTCCTGCAAGCCAAACTTCTTCTCCACGAGACCATTCTTCAACAAAAACAAAAGCCGAGCAGTATTTTTGAGTGCAGCTGAGTCGAATCCGTTTGTGCAGACGGATCGATACTAAAAACCAAACAAAGAGAGGTTGTTTTATCCTAGAGACGACAACGTTTGTTTCAATGCTTGCACCCCTGAGTAGAACGCCGAAACGTCTTTAGGATAGTGACAGAGTACACGACAGCCGAAGGTCATCTGTTTACAACATTATCCGAAACAAGCACTACACACCAGCCAATTTTCGTCGCAACCATTTTGTCACTATTTTCAAACGACAAGAAACAAGATTTAAAATGAACAATTTTTCTCCATTGTATCTTGACAAATCGTTCCAAATGTAACGATCGTGATTTTTCGTTGCCGAAAAATCGAACCGTTAGGGTTTTAGAAGAAGAAAGAGGTAGAAGAAGAAAGAAAAGAAAGAGAGGAGAAAACAGAAAACAAGTAACAGAATGAGAAACAATATCAGAATCTCACAATCGCAGCGGAACAACATATAATAGATAAATGAATATCATTAAAACAAAAGAACTATACATTTTATACATACATCACAATACATCATATCATCAGAGTGTACAACAATAAAACAGCGGAAAGAAATACTATATACAATAGATAATAGACTACGCTATCTGGCTCGCCTCCAGATCTGCACAGCAACTCCCGAATCCAGAATAACCTGATAACCTAACTCTAGACTGCCCGTAATGATGTGTGTGTACACACACTTTGAAATGATAATTCTAACCCAAAACACAATTAGAGTTTACAACTTGTAACATAAGCAAATTTAAAGATGCCCTTATTCCCACCTTCCATTGTCTTATCTTGCAATAGCATAACCAAGTGGTCAGTTGTTTTGACACTATTTGTGTTAGATGAAGACTTGGTACATTTTTCTATTATTATGTAAGATTTGGCATGAAATTATATATTCATTAAGCATCAAAAAAACATTCCATCTGTATATAAACTAAAGAAACATGTCGCAAAAAATATAACCTCACTTGCATATTTGTTCCATTTCTTAGCTATAAAAGATGGTTAATATCAATTTTGCTTTAATAACTAAAATATATATAACCGTCAAGAACCACTAGCTCAAGTAATTAAAAGTACCATAATTTAGACAATGGTTCAAGAGGTATTGGATGAATTCAAATCCCAAAAACATCGTAATAAGCATTCTGTTAGAATATAATATCACTCTTGTTATATGAAAAAGAAAACTAAAAATATGTATGATCAAATTGTGTATACATTGAATGTATGTTCAACATATGTATGTCATAGTAACATAGTAACATCTTTTGAAAGGATAAGAGCAAGTGGGACACAGCCTAGGAATTTATTCATTTCTATACGCAACTGCTATGATCATGATTCATACTGCATACAAACTTCAATCAGGTTACGAAAATCTTGAACTATTATACTGATTTTGCTATTTTTTTGGCCAAATCAGATTGATGAACCAGCTAACCAACGGCTATACAAAGCCAGTGCTTCTTGTGGTTTGTATTCTGGAACAGTATGACCAGAGCCCTGTTAATCATACAGACGGAAAAGAAAATTGGTGAATAAGAAAGAAAACATACTACTATAATTTAGGGACACTAATATTATTATGGAACACAAGACTCTGGATACAGAATTTAAAATGTTACTGAAATATTAACTAACTCTACTATGATTTTCTTTACTACTAGAACTGTTTATGAGGGTTAAAAAACAAGTGGTAAAATGATCATGTTTACAAGAAATGAGAAGCTCTCTTTCAATAAGTTCATACTGAAACTAAGATGTGAATGTTCAATATTAAATTTCCATTCCTGCATTGTGCTTTTTTCAGTCAACATTATATATAAGAACCAAAGTTTACCTTTACAGTAAGAAAGGTTAATCCATGTGCATAGCCTTGAGTATACCTGTATAATCAATGAAGCTGATCAATGAACAAACAATTGTGAATGTTTTAAGGAATGAAAAAGAAGTTTGTATATAAACAACTCTATATCATGTTTTTCCACTTAACAAAGACTTTGTGCAAGTAAATATAGCACTTTATATGAATATTGATGATTCCGTGAACAAGAAACATCATATGCTAAAAGGATCGTCCAAAATGGAAATATATTTCACATAGGACCTATGAATCATATCAAAAGGGTTGTTAAGAAAGTGGCAGTGGAAGCAATAGTTTACCCTGCAACTTGGTTATTAAAGTACCAAGGCCTCCATGAATAGTTTACTTGATACCCAAGTGATCTAGTCCATGCTTCACTCCCAGTAAAAGGAACACACAAGTCATGATCCCCACTGTCAACAAAATAAAAGGAAAGCGGGCATTTCTTATTTCTGATAGTTAAAAAAACACACATCATCATTAATGTTAATAGGAAAAAAAAAACATAACTGAACAGAACAAAAAAACAAAAAACATGCTTCAAATCAGTCATGCAAATAGGCCAATTTTCACACAAACGATCTTATTACCATTATAAACGATTTCATGAACTTTTGGATAATCTTGAAAATTTTAACCCGTTCAAAAGAGCCGTTGTAAAGATTTGCGTCCATCGGTTTCAAATATAACTTTGAAAAAAACAGAACAAAAGTTTCAAAACAATCTAATTTTTTTCTGCATAAATAAACTACATCAACAAAATTTCACACCGTTTCGAAAACTTGAAGAAGAAAAAATTAAGATAACAAATATGAGGTGGATATGGTTCCGTACCACCAAATATATAATATAATGTTATGAAAGTTATATACACCCATTGAAGTATGTTGAAATTACTAAGTATCCAGGACCAGGTTATGGTCCATATGTGTATACTACCAAGAAGTTTTGTTGGACATCCCAAAATGGAGAAAAGTGGACCTAGATAAACCACCCACTAGCAGTCGACCACTAAATTATTTATAGACGTGTTTGTGTTTTCTCATTCCAGGATAACAAATTGTTGATGTACAAATAAGAAGCATAAATTCGAACTATTTGAGCACATGTGTATGTATGAGCAAAGGTGCCAGATGGCTCCAAAATGACATCGAATGCCAATAACAAAACAACTTTTAAAGGATCATGTCAAGGATTTCTAGCTCAAGTAGTTAGAGGTATGATGCTTTAGACAGAGGTTTTAGAAGTCATAAGTTCAAGCTTCTAAGACATTAAAAAGAGTGTTTTGCTTGAATAAAGTATCACCTGTGTTATCAAAAAAAACTTTTAAACAAACATACTGATCCCATGATCTTTCAACTTTTTAAGTTTCAACTTTAAACTAAATTAAGGCAATTGAATTTCCATTTGCATCATAATACCACAAAATCCAAGGGTGCATACATCACAAGTAGATTATTACTTATGGAAGTTGATTTGTTTGAGAGCAACTTAAAGTTTTGATTAAAAAAGATTGCTAATAAGATAAACAAATTGATAAAAATAAAAAAAAAATAAAAAAAGTTGTTAAAAAATTGGTTTGGTAACTCACAAGTACAAAACAATTGCATCTAATATTTTGCCTGCTAAAATTTGTCAAAATTTCAACTAAACTATCCAAACATTTTAACATATTACTATTTACTGAAAGCCTACTAAATTATTAGTAGCTACAGTTCGAGACTAAAAGCAGTGATTATGAATGCTGTTCTCAAAACAGTGTATAATATAAATGCTATTCAAAAAGTAGAAATTAATCAGTACTGCACTCTACTTTAATTCATAAATGATGCACATGTTCAGTTGATGTTGAATTCAATCAACATTTTTAGTTTTAACAGCATAGTTTTCTACCAATTTCATTTGTAAATTAAGTTTTCAGAACTCGCTAAGTACTATTCTATTATAAACTAAAATATTACTAAGTGAAACTAAAAGAAGAATGACGTACCTATAAATTAGTGCACGATATCCTTGGAGTGTGAGATTTACATGATACTTGATCATGCTACCAGCATCATGAGAAAAGTTGATATTTTCAGTACATAGAAACCATTCAACCTCATTTTTCTAAAGAAGAAAGACATACCACATTAATATCCAAATTAGTACATAATGGTATCAATGGTAACATATATAGTTTATTTTTACCGGACGAGCATGAATTGCAGCTCTCACGGTATCATCATTCATCCATCTAGTTGCAACTTCATCATCCTGCCCTTGGTAAAATTAGGCCATGCATGCTACGTATTATAATTGTTTAGGGGTGGCAGAGTATTATGAAGTATAATCATTTCTAGTCCTATGTGTGACATATACTGATACTTAAAACTCCAAATTTCATCTCTAAAAGCAGTTGCTTTTTGATCTTGGACATATATATCCTGAATATAAATAAAAATGAAGCATACCGTGCATGGTACTGAACTACTGCCAAGCTCAGGCCATGTAGGAACACGTCCTGGTTTTACCGGAGCTCTCAAAGGCCAGGCACGACCAAACATTCTTTTTCTAACAGGAAATGGTTTACTAGTCTCTCCTAATTTTCTAAAACTATTTGGCAATTTTCCATTATCATCTACCCGTAATTTTATTTCAGGACTATGGTAGCAAGGCTCAAGAATGTCGTATATGTTCAGGCCATCAAGTTCCTGAACAACAATAGTACAAGTAATTAGATCTGTTTGTCCAAAGTTATTACTGGTATAAAGTAGGAGATGATACTGCAGTAACGTTAAGATTACCCCATCAACTCGGTCCAATATTTCTTGGCATTTATCATTCTCATTCTGTGAATAGTTCCAGTAATTTCCATGACATGTGGTCTCAGCTTCCTGCAAATGTAGACTGTATCAAAATAACTATAAAAAGTTTAAAACAGAGTTTTACTTGTTTCTCTTTAATGTAATTTGAATTAATAATCACTACTTGTACACCTATCTTTTGTAGCATTGCAGAAATATGTATTAGGCTACTAGTGTCAAAATTAGAAAATTAACTATGATTTGGGAATAAACTATTTAAAATTATATGCCAAGTACTGTGATTCATAAAGAGTGTGGTTGAAAGTCATGAAACCTGAAACAGGTCATCAGATATAAGTCCCATTCCATGAGCAAATGGAACAAGAGCATTCCCATCAAATACTTCATCGGTCACGCCATTTCCAACCATATACCCCTAAAAATTATACATTAAAACAACAATATTATAGAGTCATTTGTTCATTTCTGAGAATACGAGAGTAACAGTAATTAACACTATACCTTGAAGTTCAATGTAGGACTAAAACCAGCTCTAATTCCTGAGTAAACATCAAATAACAATGTGTTAACACAACCTTCATCATATTATAAAATAATCATTATATAATATCAATATTTAACAATTTAGCATACCGTTAGCAACTTCATAAGCAAGAGTGGGAACATACACCCCAGCATATGATTCGCCAGCAATAAAAAAATCATTTTGAAGGAACTCAGGGTATAGATTGAACCACTGTTTGTAATGCACACACATAAGAAGCAATAATTAAGCGTTACTGGTTGTTATTGCTAATAAACTCGTATCATCGATATGTGGAAGATTCAATTACCTTTAAAAGAAAAGCATGTGAATCAGATGCTGTTTTCAAATCTCCAGTTATATAATCCATAACATTTTCTGAATATGATAATCCAACACCTGCAGGCGAGTCTACGTAGATAATATTCGAAACCTACATAATTGCAAGTTAAACAAAAGGTTTATATTTTATACTGAAAAAAAATTAAAAAAATGATAACTTTTATAAACATAAGAATGTAACAACCAGCCTCCTGCCTTCGAATTTTTCACTTTTTAAAGCAGTAATGTGCATCAAACAACTTAACATGGTTAAAAAGGCATGTATATGTAAAACCTCCAACAGTAGGGGGATAATTGAAATTAAACATTCTCTAAACATGTGAGTTTAACAATGGGGCTATTGCCACATGTTAATTAGATATACCTTCGACCAACTATAAGGATTCAGATGCAATTTTGGCAACTCTCCAGCTTTTTTTCCAGCCTCGAAATTAAACGGACCTGAGAATTAAGACATTTTTTTGAAAAAAGGCAGTTATTTAGAAGCATTTCATTGTATGGTCTACCAAACAATAGCGAACAAAATACTAACCATGTTCATAAATAAACCCATCAAAGCTTGAGCAACCAGGACCTCCATTAAGCCACAAAACAACAGGATCTTTCGAAGGGTTTCTTTCAGAAACCACAAAATAATAAAATAAATTCTTTCCGTGATTTTCATCGATATTTACATACCTAAAACACACATAGGAAACTAATCAAAATTCTGCGAAAAGACAACAGAAACGGTTTGATATAATCGGAATGAAAAGGAAAAAAAAAAATGGATACCCAGCATAGTGTTTTGAAGGAAAGGCTCCAATAAAGCCAGGAAGCGAAGTTACAAGATCATTTTCCGGCGCTGCTATGACCAATGAATACGTAGCGCATAGAAAGAATAAAATATGGAATACAGAACTAAAAGCCATGAAATCGTTTTTGGTTTGAGTTCTTCAACTGTGAATGGACATTTATGCAGTGTAATATTACATTAAATATGAAATGAATTTAATGCGTCAAAAATATTATCAAAGTTCAATAGAAAGATAAAACTGATAGCGAAAGCAAGGTTCCACTTGAAACGGAAATAGTAGGATCCACTAGTATAGGAGTTTAACTAGTTTTTAATTAATTTTGAAATTACATCTACGTATACGTTTGAGTTATTATAGAGCTTCAAGGTGCTTTTTCTTCAAAAAAAATTTTAATTTTTTTTTTTTTTTTTTTGTTAATGTAAGAATCAAATTTATCTTCTTGTTTGTTCCTCAAGCCGTATTTAGCAACATGTATTTGAAGTGTTGTAATTGTAAAAACTAAAATGGACTACTGATTGTTTGTCGAAATAACTAGAATTTAACTTGATATATAAAATGAATATTATATGTTTACTACGGCAATTTTGTAATATATCAGAAAGTAGCAACTTAAAGCAAAAGTAAGATTCCAGTTGCAACTGAATCATGACTAGATAAAGGGTCCAACTGATTTTTTATTTTTTTTGTCACCACCATCTTCATCTTGTGAATAACCAAGCATAGGTTTGTATACTTTGAGTGAGTATGACTGCGTTTGTTTACCGCACGAAAAAAGCACATAAAAAGGGGTATTTGAAAGTGCACAAAGGAGAACCGCGCATGCATTCTTGTGTTACGAAAAAGGTATTTGAAATAAGTATTTTAATTGTTTTGTTATGATAATTATCTTTGTTATTGTATCTTTGGTTTAATTATTTTTAATTAAGTACTTAATTAATATAATTAAACAAAACAATTTTCTTCAATTACTAAAAATTGAAATAAAAATACAAATAAAACTAAAATTACAACAGAATATAACGAAATACAACTATAAATCAAGTGGTGGTTAGGCAGATGGACATCCCATCATAAACTGCTGGTATATGATTGTATGTTGCGAACATTCTATCTTCAACCGAAGCCAATTCCAAGCTTCGTCATATTTCAGATTATAAAAAGCTTTAATGTTCTCTTGAATCTTGAGGTGTGATACGGCTTCAGAAAGATAAATTTCTTCAAATTTGCTCACATGGTCAACGACATCCTTGAAAGTCGTAAACGAGTAAGCGGATGGTACATTTGGACAAGGATCGGAGAAGGGAGTATCATATGAGGAGGGACTGGGTTTGGGCCTTTGGGGGAGGAAGTAGTAAATGTTAGGGGTGGGCATAAGCCGCACCGCTGTACAGAAACTGCCATACAAAAACCATCCATGCTGAACCGTAAAAATAGTACGTAAAACCACGCCGAATCTTCTAAGCGAAGCAAATACTCCAAATCGGACTGACCCGCATCGATATGGTTCGGTTGCGTTTTGAACGATCGAACCGACCATATTAAACTGGATCGAACTGAATATTTACAATAGTAGTCTATGATAAAAATATATGTAGCTTTTATCTCATTTTGTATTCTAACGATAAATATTCTTCTTTTTGGGTTTTATTAATAATAATCATTGTCATAAAGGAAGAAGTTGTTTTTAGTATAACATTTTTCATCTTTTTTTTTGTGGATAAATGCTAATTATAATCTTATTCTTGTTATTTTACTTAATGATTATACATTGATTAAGGTTGATGATTGATTAACCTAAAAGAAATCTCATTTGTAGTTAAATGTCAAATTGAAACATTCATACAATTAAGAACTAATCTTTCATTATAGTATAACATTGTGTTTTGATCAAATGTAAAAGCTTCACACGGTTGCCTCCGTATTGATTGTTGATAGAAGTAATTCTTTTATTTTATATTTAATATGAGTTCAAGCCGGACCTAACCAAAACTGTAACAACCAGTAAATTTTCGACTATTTAAAATTTTATATTAATGAGTTTTGGTAATTTAATATGGATAGAAATAAAAAACTTTGTAATTCAATAATGAAATAAATGCTAAAATGAAATGTAACAATGATATTTAAAAATAATTATTAGCAATTGAAATGAAACTTCAACAGTGAACTAATGCAAATTGTTATATTGGGTTATAAATTTAAATATAAGAAAATAAGCGTGTATATGAAAACAAATGTAAGTATCGAATTGATCAATGAATTACTGCATAATTATTGACAAATGAATAGAAATTGTGTTGGGAAAGTAATTATAACATTTGATTGTAGATCATAACGGATTCATAAGTGTAATTAAAGGTTACGGTAACAATTACTATAAGTTACCTATTTAGTCTATAAAATTAATTAGAAATTAATTATATTTAAATGTAAATAAATGTTCACTAATGTGAGTTAGGACAATAATTGTAAAGTGTGAATGTAATAAAGTAATGGAAATGTATATTTTATTTAAAAGATAAAATAAAGGAATGAAACCAAGTTGAATAAATTAATTGAGATATTAATTATAATAAATGTATATATTGACAAATTCAATATAATTGAAAATAATAAGGAAAGATGGAAATTTAAATATATTAATCTAATGAAACGTGAAAAAAGTGTTAACTGTGTTGCAGATTAATAGGAGATTTTGTATAAAGATTAGAATTGAACCAAATCAATTTATTGAAGTTAATTATAATTAATTGGAATTCAATCTATGGCAAATGGATTTATTGTAGGTAATTGAAATTAAAAACTATGTTAATTGAAATTTAGATGAATTGCGAAATTATTAATGTATTAGTATATAAACCAATGTTAATATTACCTTCAAGATGATAAGTTAATAATTGATTTAATAACAAGGTTGAGAAATCAAATAAATGGATTTATTGGAATTTTAATTGATAATTAATGAATTTACTGAAATTGATAATTGGTGAATTAATTAACTTGAATTGATATAGAAATTGGTTTTAAAGGATTTAAATTTCTAAGTAACCAAAAGGGATAGAAATTGTAAATTATTAGATTTGAATTTAAAATTTTATTACATTAATTTAATAATAATTTATTTAATTAACTGAAATAAAACCATTTTGGCCACTGACTCGGATTTCGACGAAACCATTTTCATCGGATCCGTAACGGTGAATTATTTAGGATTTCAAGTTTCGTAACGATCAGACTTATCGTTCGTCGTATAGACTCCAAATGCCTACAAATACATCAATTGAAATCAATTTGAAATAAGATGAATTTAACATAACTTCTTCATACGATGGAATTAGGACTTGAAACATGTTCCATTGAGTTTAAAATATTTGAAAATATCTATTTTGGTATGTGGGTTAACCCTTTTGCATTCCGGAGATAGAACGGGCTTTACGGGTCATTTATCGTTCAAAACCCAAATTGATCGAGTCCATTTGTTTCTATTGTGTTTTGCATATATATGTCGTTATAAACCCTAGGTCATTTCTCATTCCTCATTTTTGTACGTACAATTCTAATTACTCCTCCTCATTCCAATGGCAGACAAAACCTAATTCCCAAAATTCAAATCCAAATCAAATTTCAAATTTAAACTCCTCAAACTATATCATATTATATATCAATTTGAAAATCTCGAAGAGCGCAAGTCAATTCTAATACTCATTTTTCGATCTGGGTTTCTAGGTTGCCGGAAGTGGTCGATTTAGCCTCGGTCGTTCATCACACTATGATGAACGTCGACGGATCGTCGAACAAATGGTTTAGATGGGTGGAGATCGTCGAGGGGGTGACATCCATGTGATTCATAGGGAATGTTAACGGCTTAATCAAGTGTTAATTCATTAGGGTTTGTGTTCTTGGGCAGCGGCTGTCCTTATTCTCATTGCTGATGGGGTTCGCTGGTCGATCGTAAAGCATGGGGAGGTTGGGGGTGGGGAGTTGCTGCGGCAGTCATTGATCGGAGCCGTGATGGTTGGTGACATGCATGGCATCGTGCGTGCGTGGCATCTGTAGCAGGTCGTGCTCGATTTTCGAGTGGGTTTCACGCATCGGCCTAGGTAGCATTGACGTGTACTGTTCTTTTAAAAAAAATTATATATCGTGTAATTTTAAATCGTTATAACTTTTGCATACGGACTCAAATTTAGATGTAGTTGGTTTTGCCGGGATCGTATCGAAGTTCCGGACATTTTAACGCTCGTTTTGACGAATTCTGAGACCGTCTGAATTTTGGGTTTAAATTGGATTTAAATTCAATTTAAATTCAAATGTTGAGTGTTTTAACCCACTCACAACTTCTAAAATATCTTATGTTTGTTAAATTAATTTTTGATGTGATTATGAAATTATTTATGACTATTCGATATATTTAAATTGTCATCCCCGTTAATTTGTATCCTTTCGAATTAAATTGTTATTTAATTTATTTATGAAATTAAATTGCCATTTGAATACCTTTTATTGTAAATTAGTTAGTTGCTGATATTTATTTGGTGATCTGGATGATAATTATGATGGATGTTCACTGTTGATATTGGATGATTGGATGTTATGTTAATTTGTTTATATATATAAACATATATTGTTATCACTCTGCAAGTTCCTTTAATTATTATTATTTGAAAATCGTTATGGGTTGAAATGATAGACTCGAGCGATTTTATGAATTTTTGTATTTATTCGGGATTGCGGTTTGAAATGATATGTAACCGTAAAATTTTAAATTACAGATTGAAATGATAAATATCTGTATCACTTGACCCTAGGGTAGAGAATTATATACGGACACCGGATTGGTTAAATTAAATGATTTTAAAATCAATTTTTGAATGGAATTAAATGATGCTTTGAAGTAAAATTTTATTTATATAAATTGAAGTATATTTTGGAAAATCAAGTTTATGTTGAAAAGGAAAATTTGGTTTGCTGATTTGAAAATTAAAATTGGTCTAAATGTGTTGAAATGAAATGAATAATTTAACTGGTTCCAAACTTATATTTTAATATAAACTACTTTAAAAGAATATATATTTTTAAAATTTCTAATTATTCAGATTTTTCAAATTTATTAAACTATTTAACTAATCTTTACTACTAATAAAGAAAATTCATTAAATAACTTTGCTTGGTGTTTTTTTGAAATGCCAAATATACCCTTACTCGCAACACTTCCGCATCTCTCACATTAACTATATAAAATTATTTTGATCTGTTTTAAACCATTTTAATTTATTTAAATATAATTAATCTATTTTAAATATATTTAATCTATTTTAACTATACATAACCTAATTTAAATCCATTTATCTATCTTAAATCGGTTTAAAAGTATTTTTAACCTATAACTAAACTATTTATAACTATTTTAACTATTTATAATTAGTCAAACTATTTCTAAATTTCCAGAGTAAGTAAAGTGGAAGTGTTCAAATCCAATGCCTTGTTTTAAAAGAGAATAAATTGAAAACGATGATTTTGAAGTATGGTTTTACCATATTTTGGAAATATGACTATAGAAGAAATTATGGCTTTTTAAAATGAAATATAATTCCAAACTATGATTTCAAAGTAAGTATGATTTGAAAGTAAATACGATTTCGAAAGTATTATGGTTTTGAGATTATGATATTTTTGATATCAATTGTGAATTGACTTTTGAAATGTAAAAGAACCATCTGGGGTGAAATAATCGTTTGGTTGTTAAAGAGACCAGGATCGGATATTGCCATACTCTTTGCCAATACCGAAAATCACTTTGACAACTGTGTACGTGGTGGAGATTCTAAAAATGAAGTATGATGGTTTGGTGAACGATTTCTATATAAGGTATGATGTGGCCCTGACTTCCGTGAATCAGCTTAGGTGTGACTAATATCAGGAGCCATGCCAGGCCAAGTGAGGTTATTCCTCCTATTGGACACATTTCTTCAATACTATTCTGATTTGTGTGATTGTTTGGTGGCCACCCCTTGATTTTTGACATGGGAGTGTGTTCGAGGTAGGCGGTAGTAGCTGCTATGCGTTACCACCGGTCCGGATCCGCAAATGGTATATCTAACCTGGCATTTCCTTGTGTGTCATGTTCACATGCCCTAGCGCGTCTTCTACGAGTTTGTTTTATACCATACCATGGAATGCCCTCTGACAGCCCTACAGTTTACGGAGGAATTACGGTACTGTATAGACTATGAGAATATATAAAAATATGTTAAGAGGGATATGGGTAACGCCTTACGCTATTTTAATACTTTACCGTAGACACTATTATAATAGCGTATTGTACTACATAGTAGATAGTTTAACGGATCCTTTGGAGATGTGAATCCTGAACATCTCTTAAATTACTGCACTCATGTTAGACGCTGGATATGAGATGCCAAACCCCGTAAACATCTTCGACGCCGTTCCACTCATATTTATTTACCATTATTTAACTTACATAAGATCTTTTAGTTCCGACTCGAGTGTTTTGTCTTTTCAATCCGCTCGGGTCAGCCTGAGAATTCCAGGATTTAAAGACTTGTTTCTAGAGGACGAAGACGAAGATTTTATTATTATTTACTATATATTCCACTGCATCACACTG
This sequence comes from Allium cepa, assembly GCA_030765085.1. Classification (NCBI taxonomy): domain Eukaryota; kingdom Viridiplantae; phylum Streptophyta; class Magnoliopsida; order Asparagales; family Amaryllidaceae; genus Allium; species Allium cepa. The sequence continues at coordinate 911,059,086 of CM060931.1, read as the reverse complement.
TTCCGCTTCATTGTCATTTATTTATATCTGATATGTGTAACTCTGATTCTGTGTTGTATAAGTATAATCAATGTTTTATAAGTAGCTTCATGAACTGTTATTTTGATTATTATATTTTATCATTCCCATGCAAGATTCTGTGTTTGTTTTCATTTCTTCTCTTTTTCTTATTTACCTCATAACAATCTATCCTTTTGAATGGTTTGAGCTCAACATGTGTGTCTGCTTCAAACGTCCAAAAAGGTTGGAAGTTACAGTTAGTATCAGAGCTTTGGTTGAGCGATAAACCTTAGCTTTGTGGGGTCTGACTCTTTATTAATAGGGTAGTAATACCCTATGTTGAGTCGCTGAGTGTATATATATAAGAGAGCATATTTGTTGGTGTTATAAAAGGTTTTTATATTTTATTAATTTGTTCCGTTTGTATTTATAAATTCTGGTTGGTGCATAGGACGCTATGACATTGATAGGGATTTCTAGACACTTAATAGAACAGACTGACACAATATTTGTTTTGAAATATAGGTAAATGAAATAATTTTATCTATCGTATATTTTTACATTTGAAATAATGGTTTATAAATGATATATATATATATATATATTTGTTGTCATGTATTGGTTGTTAGGTAGTGAAATTTATAAATATTGATGGAGAAATAAAATTCACAAATAAATTAAATGAGAATTTGAAATTTAGAACTTAATTTTCGGGGTTTTGAAAAATTTCTTTCGAATTATTTTGGAATATAATAATAATAATATTTGGAAGTATTTTCTGAAATAAATATTTCGATATGATTTGAAAAAAAATGGTTTAAAGAAATTTTGGAAAGAAATAATTTTGTACTTCCCGCTCTGTCATTGGAAAATAATTTCGGTGATGAGTGCATGCATCATCGACATTCATTTTTGAGTTTCTAAGTGCGAAGGCAACTATAGTAGTTTTACTGCAAATTTATGTTGATAAACAAATATAAATTTCAAATTGTTTTAAATATAACTGGATATAAGTTGTAGGTATATACATTTATCTATTATTTTTAAAATGGTTTGCAACGGAATCCAATATTTAGTTCTTAAGTTTCTGTTAATTAATAGTTTCAATTATTGTAGAGAAACGAAATGTAACTAATTAATAATTGGAACCTCTAAATGAAATAAGAGATTAAATGCTAGGTTATAAATGAAATTACAAGAAAGTTGAAATTCATAACCCATAAAGCAAAAGATATGATTGTTTAACAATAAACTAATTAAAAGACATAAGATAAACTTGTATAACTTTCAATTACATTCTTAAAGCATATATATATATATATGTGTGTGTGTGTGTGTGTATAACTTACCCAATATTAAAAGTTGTAATGCTTAATAAGAAGATGTAATGGAAATTTTACAAGTAAAACTCGAAGTAATGAAAATATTCAATGAATTCTTTAATAAATAAGAATTTGATGTTGTAAATGTTATAAACTTGAGTTATAATTGGAATGTTACTATAATAAAATGTGATAGGAAGGAATTATTGTAAGTAAGTAATTTTAAACTAAAGTAAATGAATTGATATGCTAAGTAATTTAATCGAACATGAATACTATAAATAAATGAATGTAAATAAATGAAATTAAGTAATAATGAATGAATGAATGAATATAATGCAATAAAAAGAAACTAACATGATATAAATAAATGAAAATGAATTTTGTAAGTAATAAATGAAAATAAATGAAATAAACACTGAATGAATGAATGGAAATGAAAAATTGTAAGAAACTAAATGTAAATCAAAAAGATAAATCATTATATGAACGAAAAGGAAATGAAACAATAAATGTTGTGAAATGAAATTAATAAGATGAACTTAATTTATTCTTAGAGTCATTGTTTGTTTGGTTTATGGTTGTTTGGGCAAGGATACTTTAAAATTGTTTGGACGTATGAATAATCTATTTAGTTTCATATAAGACTATTGAGTAAATAGTACACTTAGTAATTTATTTTTCATTATGTACAATTTAAAGTTTTTGAACCCGAACAACTATTTGTTTTGTTTGATATGGATGGATAATTGATTTGTATCAACTTCATAAGATGATTGTATGGTTTGGTTGCAAGTGATTGTGGTTTATATTGATTTGTTTTGTTAGTGGTTGAAACAACTTTAAATATTCCATTTTATATAATTACTAACTCTTTTGGATTATATAAGTGAAATACGGGTTATGGAAGCAATTGCTATTGCATTTGGTTGCATAATTTAAGCGTTGTTTGCCTGACAAATAGGTACATTCTCGGATTACGGTTTTCTAGCGATATTATATTGTTTTTCCTGCTGTTGGGATATATTATTTTGAAAATTTATGATATATATTGTTTTATTTATATTATAATTTCTCTCGGACCTCTCCGTACAAAGGAGACTCTACCGAAATTTTTCGTGAATTTTGGACTTAGAAAATTTTATGAAATATTTTCCAAAAATTTTGGTTACTTAAATACAAAAGGATTAATGGTTATAAATCGATATATTTTATTAAATTATTAAATTCTGTAAATTTATTTGTTTATAAATTTAATATTTTTGAATAAGATATATTGATTCCTTAATTCCTTCTTTCCCTTCATTTTTCCTTTTCGGGGACGAAAAGTTTTGAGTGGGGGAGAGTGTAACGACCCGTAAATTTTTGACTGTTTAAAATTTTATATTAATGAGTTCTGGTAATTTAATATGGAAAGAAATAAAAAAAAAATTAATTTAATAATGAAATGAATGCTAAAATGAAATGTAACAATGGTATTAAAAATTAGTTATTAACAGTTGAAATGAAACTCCAATAGTGAACTAATGCAAATTGTTATATTGGGTTATAAATTTAAATATAAGAAAATAAGTGTGTATATGAAAAAAAATGTAAGTATTGAATTGATCAATGAATTACTACATAACTAATGATAAGTGAATTGAATTTGTGTTGGGAAAGTAATTATAACATTTGATTGTAGATAATAACGGATTCATAAGCGTAATTAAAGGTTATGGTAACAATTATTATAAGTTACCTATTTAGTCTGTAAAATTAATTGGAAATTAATTATATTTAAATGTAAATAAATGTTCATTAATGTGAGTTAGGACAGTAACGGTAAAGTGTGAATGTTATACAGTAATGGAAATGTATATTTTGTTCCCAAGGTAATATAAAGGAATGAAACCAAGTTGAATAAATTAATTGAGGTATCAATTATAATAAATGTATATATTGACAAATTCAATATAATTGAAAATAATAAGGAAAGATGGAAATTTGAATATATTAATGTAATAAAGCGTGAAACAAGTGTTAACTGTGTTGCAAATTAATAGGGGATTTAGTATAAAGATTGGAATTGAATCAAATCAATTTATTGGAGTTAATTATAATTCATTGGAATTCAATCTATGACAGATGGATTTATTGTAGGTAAATGAAATTAAGTACTATGTTAATTGAAATTTAGATCGGTTGAGAAATTATTAATGTATTAGTATATAAACCAATGTTAATATTACCTTTAAGATGATAAGTTAATAATTGATTTAATAACAAGATTGAGAAATCAAATAAATGAATTTATTGGAATTTCAATTGATAATTAATGAATTTACTGAAATTGAAATTGAATACTGTAATTGGTGAATTAATTAACTTGAATTGATATAGAAATTGGTTTTAAAGGATTTATATTTCTAACGAACCAAAAGGGATAGAAATTGCAAATTATTAGATTTGAATCGAAAATTTAATTTTATTAATTTAATAATAATTTATTTAATTAACTGAAATAAATCCATTTTGGCCACTGACTCGGATTTCGAAGAAACCAAGTTTCATCGGATCCGTAACAGTGAACTGTTTTAGGATTTCAATTTCGTAATGATCGTACTTGTCATCTGATCGTACGGACTCGAAACGCTTAGAAATCAATTAATTGAAATCACTTTAAAATAAGCTGAATTTAACATAACTTCTTTATACGATGGAATACGACTTGAAACCTATTCCATTGAGTTTAAAATATTTAAAAACATCTATTTTGATATGTGGGTTAACCCATTTGCGTTCCGTAGACAGAACGGGCTTTTCAGGTCATTTCTTTCAAAACCTAAATCGATCGAGTCCATTTGTTTCTATTGTGTTCTGCCTATATATATGTCGTTATAAACCTAGGTCATTTCTTATTCCTCATTTCTGTACGTACAATTTTAATTGCACCTCCTCATTCCAATGGAAGACAAGACCTAATTCCCAAGTTTCAAATCCAAATCAAAAATAAAATTTCAAATTCAAACTCCTCACACTATATCATATTATATATCAATTTGAAGCTCTCTAAGAGCGCAAGTCAATTCTGCTGCTCGTTCTTCGATCTGCATTTCTGGATGGCCGGAATTGGTTGATTTAGCATCGGCCATCCATCGCATTGGGATGAACGTCGATGGATCGTCGAACAAATGGTTTGGATGGGTGGAGATCGTCGAGGGGATGACATCCATGTGATTCATAGGGAATGTTAATGGCTTGATCGATGTTATTAATTCATTAGGGTTTGTGCTCTTGGGTGGCGGCTGCCCTTATTCTTGCCCTGATGGGGTTCGCCGGTCGGTCGTGGGGCATGGGGAGGTCGGCTCTCGAGGGGAGTTGCTGCAGCAGTCATTGATCAGAGCCGTAGTGGTTAGTGACGCGCATGGCATCGTGCATGCGTGGCAGTTGTAGCAGGTCATGCTCGATTTTCGAGCGGGTTTCACGCATCGGCCTAGGTAGCGTTGACGTGTACTGTTCTTTTTTTTGTTTAAAATTATATATCGTTTAACTTCAAATCGTTATAACTTTTGCATACAGACTCGGATATGGATGTAGTTGGTTTTGCTGGGATCGTATCAAAATTCCAAACATTTTGATGCTGGTTTGGACGAATTCTAAGAACGTCTGGATTTTGGGTTTAAATTGGATTTAAATTCAAAAGGTGTGTGTTTTAACCCACTCACAACTTCTAGAATATCTTATGTTTGTTAAATTAATTTATGATGTGATTAGGAAATTATTTATGACTGTTTGATATATTTAAATTGCCATCCCAGTTAATTTGTATCCTTTCGAATTAAATTGTTATTTAATTTGTTTATGAAATAAAATTACCAGTTGAATACCTGTTATTGTAAATTAGTTAATGGCTGATATTTGTTTGGTTGATTTGGATGATAATTATGATGGATGTTGATTGTCGATATTGGATGATTGGATGTTATGTTAATTTATATATATATATACACATATACTGTTATCACTCTGCAAGTTACTTTAATTATTATTATTTGAAAATCATTATGGGTTGAAATGATAGACTCAAGTGATTTTATGAATTTTTATATTTATTAGGGATTGCGGTTTGAAATGATATATAACCGTAAAATTTTAAATTACGGAGTGAAATGATAAATATCCGTATCACTTGACCCTAGGATAGAGAATTATATACGGACACCGAATTGGTTAAATTAATGATTTTAAAATCAATTTATGAGTGAAATTAAATGATATTTTGAAGTAAAATTTGATTTATATAACTTTAAGTATATTTTGGAAAATCAATTTTATGTTGAAAAGCGAAATTTGGATTGTTGGTTTGGAAATTGAAATTGGTCTAAATGTGTTGAAATGAAATGAATAGTTTAATTGGATATAAATTCCAAACTTATATTTTAATATAAACTATTATAAAAGGATATATATTTTAAAATTTCTAATTATTTAGAATTTTCAAATTTATTAAACTATTTAACTAGCATTAACTATATAAAATTATTTTGCTCTTTTTTAAACCATTTTAATTTATTTAAATATAATTAATCTATTTTAAAGCTATTTAATCTATTTTAATTATCTTTAATCTAATTTAAATCCATTTAACTATCTTAAATCAGTTCAAAAGTTTTTTTAACCTATAATTAAACTATTTTTAATTATTTTAACTATTTATAATTATTTAAACTATTTCTAAATTTCCAGACTAAGTAAAGTGAAAGTGTTTAAATCCAATGCCTTGTTTTAAAAGAGAATAAACTGAAAACGATGATTTCGAAGAAAGGTTTTGCCCTATTTTGGAAATATGACTATGGAAGAAATTATGACTTTTTGAAAGGAAACATAATTCCAAACTATGATTTAAAAGTGAATATGATTTCAAAGTGAATATGATTTGAAAGTAAATATGATTTGAAAGTAAATATGATTTCGAAAGTATTATGGTTTTGAGAATATGATATTTTTGATATCAATTGTTAATTGACTTTTGAAATGTAAAAGAACCATCCGGTGTGAAATAATCGTTTGGTTGTTAAAGAGACCGGAATCGGATATTGTCATACTCTCTGCCAATACCGGAAACCGCTTTTAACAACTGTGTACGTGGTGGAGATTCTAGAAATGAAGTAGGATGGTTTGGTGAACGATTTCTATATATGGTATGACGTGACCCTGACTCCCGTGAGTCAGCTTACATGTGACTAAAATCAGGAGCCATGTCGGGCCAAGTTGTAACGACCCAGAATTTAAATTAATTAAAATATGAATATTTAATTAATTTTAAATATTAATAAGTGAAATTAAACAGTTGAATAATTTATTTATCGAATATTGGATTTAATTGGACAATTAAATCGATAATTTAATAATTGAAATTCCAGAAATAATTGAAAATCGGGTTAAATATGATTGAAAATGATTTGTAAAATTTTATTTTATCATATTGAAGTTAGAATGACGTTATAGAACTTTTAAAATCGAATTAAGAATTAATTTGTGAAAATTGAATATTTTAATATTTAATTATTGACTATAAATAGTCAATTTTTGAACAATCTCAGAATTCGACGAAACTAGTTCCATTGAATCCGTAATAGTTTGTTATTACCGGATTTCAATTTTCGTAGCAATCGGAGTTGTCGTTTGATCGTGGCAACTCGAAACGCATCGAAATTGTTTTAATATTAATTCGGCGAGTTAAAATAGTCATTTTTCAAAAAGTCTCGGATTTCGACGAAACCAGTTTCATCGGATCCGTAATGTGATATTATTGTAAGGTTTCAAATTTCATGTCAATGGGATTTACCGTTTGTCTGGTGCAAGCCAAAACGCCTAGAAAATCGTTTAATCGGTTTAATTTTAAATCGAACGTTTATTGCCGTAACTCGCACAGATGACCGAATTAGCTCCCGAAACACGTTCTATTGCGTTCAGAACGTGGGGTAAACCTTAGAAACGGCAACCGGCATGCTTCGTTTGGAGTTCGAAAATTCCGGGATGAATAGTGTCGCGCGAATTTTCTATATAAGGACATATAATTTTCATTTTTGCAAAAGAAACACAAGCCTAGGGTTTCATCTCTTCAGCCGCCATCAACATATTCTGATGGCCGAAAATTTCTTTCTTTCTTCTCTTAATCTCTCTCAATTTATATACTGTAACGACCCGAAATTTTCGAAGCCGAAAATTCCAGATCGTTATGAAAAAGAAGAAAGAGATAGAAGAAGAAGAAGAAGAAGAACACGAACATCAACAACTCACATTCGCAGCGGATAAAATATAATAATAAATAACAACAGTTTACAAAAGAATATTATAACTGTCGATTACATTTAATATACATCAGAGTTTCGCATAATATACAGTCACTGAATATTTACAATTATCATGACTCAGATAAACAACACTATACTATAGCAGAAATACTCTATACGTTCTCGCCATCCAGCTCACCTCCTGAGCTCCAGAACGTCCTACCTGAAATCTGTAATACTCGGTCTGACCCGAGCATTACACCAAAGTAACACCCGGGTCAGGCTGGAAACCAGCGTGAGTAAATCCAACTAACAAGGAATACCAAAGAAATCAATTTATAATAACCCGGGACAATGCTTATTCCACACATCAATTGCTAAGTATCAAACTTAGGTAAAATAATCCAATTTCCTTAATCGTTTCATTCCAGCCTTATTAATTCTCATATCAAATTATACGAAGTTTGAAGTGGTTTCGGGTACCTCCCAATACCCGATCCCGGCCTCCTCGAGTCTCACATTATCCTATTCCAAGTTAACCAATGAAATACACATACATATCATATCAGTGATATCCACTCGTTCAAGGCATTCAATACATTCAATCATTCATAAGCAAAGCTTAATCACTTCCAAAATTAATTAAATTAATCTTGATTGAATTACTAACACCATTTCGCAGATTCCTTCATTCAATAATAAGTGATTTCAAATAAACTAATAAATCAACCCTTCATTATTCATCTACGTTAGATTAATTATTTTTTTTCAATTGCCTTAAATTAATTATCTTTAATTAACTCCACGATATTTAGTATACTTAACCAAAATCCATAAGTACTCTCAATTACTTCATGAATTAATTAACTATTTTAAATTACATTAGTCTATAATTACTTGTAATTAATTTAACACCTCATAAGTCACTTATATCAATTTATCTTCTTAACTAATCAACCTTTATTTACATCATCGATTGTATAAATTAATGAGCTCTCATTTACATTTCAATTTATTCTGATCTAAATTAATTACACTAAATAATTAATCATCCATTAAATTATAAGTATTAATCATTCTTGATTTATCTTAACCGATAATTATCTATCTTCTAGTTCCATCATTAAATAAATTAATTACTTCTCAATTAATTATTTTAATTAATCTCTAGATTAATTCCACAAGTTAGTTACATTTTTTTTTTTTTCATTACGCAATTATTTTATCAAATCACCCTATGATCATTCTAACTAATTTAGACCCAAGTAATTAGCCCAAATCATAATTTAGTTTAATAAATTAAGTATTCGTTTAATTATCTCATTTGTTTAATGAATCACCCATTTCTTAAATCTTTATTGATGTTAATCTGACCCATCTCTTCTTCTTCTTTTTTTAATAAATAAATTTTAGGTTCCAAAATAAATTGAATAGGCTAATCTCCCAAACATTATTTCACATAAACTAGCAAATAAAATATGTAAACGTATGTTTATTCATCTTTAAAACTACATAGATTTTAAAACTTAAATTTTTAATTTAACTTAAACCTGTTAATTTCTATCCTTTACTGAGACAAATAGGATATATTCGAATTAAATTTCCAGTCATCATCCCCCCATTCTCAGCATAAACATTAATTTAATTAAATTAGAAAGAACAGATAACCTCACCTTCCTGTTCGACGCGTGGTGGACTCACGGTGCCCTATCGACCTTCGTTCTCACGAAGCACGCGAGCCCCTTTTCCCTTCGACCTCACGGTGCTCGAACTCGAGCTATTTGCCGCCGCCGCCTCTGACCTTCACCCTTTGACTCGAAACGATTGCAACCATCTACAATTCACTCATCCATGCGAACTGCCTCGCATGCTTAAAAACCCCAAATCGATCTCGCGGTGCTTCGCGCGCGTGTATGCGATTCCATCAATTTCGCATACGTTAAGATTGCGAGCGGTCACAATACGAAGCACGAACTGTGATTCGCGATTTCCCCCATTTTTTTTCGATTCCACTGATAGCAAGAATGAAGGCTTCGGCCCTGAAAACAAAATTTTTTATTTTTGTTTTAAATTGAACTAAGGAAGAGAGGAAAGGCACCGGTTATCTTCTGTTGAAAGAAGAGAGGACCGAAAGAAATATCCATTTGAGGAAGCTTCACGCGTACGCCCCAAAAAAAAAAAAAAAATCTCTGACACAAAGTACTTTAAATTTTATTATATTATAAAATTTTCAAAACGCCTCGTTATGCTTACACGAAATCTCGATTCCGAATCAGACGTGCCGACAGGCGTTTATAGGGTTTTATCCGCGTCTCGAACCCAATGCAACGTGTTTCGAATGCTAATTCAATCATACGTGCGAGTTACAGAAGTAAACGATCAATTTTAAATTAAACCGATTAAAATAATTCTAAGCATTTTGAGCTACCAGGGTCAAACGACAACCCCGATTGCTACGAAAATTGAAATCCGATAATAACTAACTATTACGGATCCAATGGAACTGGTTTCATCGAATTCCGAGACTGTGTCTCGGAAGGCTATTTTTAAACTCAATTTAAACGATATATTTTTAAAATTGAACAAATCACATTTAAATTAAATTCCAACCCCTCTATTATCTTCAGTATCATCATTATAAATTTTATAAGCCTTCAAGTTATTTTTAGCAGGCTTAGAATCTCAAATTCAACAATTTACCTAATTTTAATTATATAATTCAATACTTTACTTATCTAATAAATATTAATACTCAGAATTCAAGCTAAAATTAACCTTTCAAATGTTAAAATCCAATTCGTTATTCCATTTCAAACTGCTAAAATTTTCGGGTCGTCACATTCCTTCCCCCTTAAAAGAATTTCGTCCCCGAAATTACTAATTAGGAAGAATGTCCCATACCCGTTTACTCTTTTCTCTAAAACTCTCAATTCAACATTCACCATCTATCCTTTATTAAAGCCCCATTATCACCTTAAGCATCTTCTCAAAACCCTCTATAGTTTCAAACAACACCCCTTTGCTCAATCATCTAAATTTCAATTTAAACCAAATTTTGAATTATCAAAATTTTCCAAAATTTTTCTAACTCTCTAAATTTCCGAAAAATTTCGCCAGCGTCTCCTTTGCGCGGCTAGCTCGGTACTACTACAAAAGGCCTCTACGGGCTCCCCAAATTCCAAAAAGAAAACAAAAGCCAAGTGGCTACATCAAAAACCCAATCCAATATCATACAGAATCACAATACGTACCTTTCAGTCGGGCAATTCAAATTTATCCTTTAGAACCAAATCCAATTTCCCTTTTTCTTTATAACACCTGCATATTCTATTTAACAACAATATCCAATTGAAACCTTCAAATCACTGTATACATTTCCCTACAGAAATTTCATATCTACTTCTATTCAAATTAGCTTCCACTATTTCATATGAATTCAATTTATTTTCAAATTTTAATACTGAGTTGTATCTTTCATTTAAACTGATTCATATTAAGTTCATTTTCTAATTTACATTAGTCTTTAATTTGGAATCGTTTTGTCGTTAACCTAATTTTTCCCAAAATTTTCAAAAATTTTCTAACTCCCAAAATTTTCAGAAAATTTTGGCAGAGTCTCCTTTGTACGGAGGAGCTTTTGCAATTTGACAAGAGATATAAATATATATACATCGACCCACACGGTCGGAAAAAGTAAAAACAGTTCATATTTCCTAATTTTATTGCGTAGGCGTACCTTATTTAGCAATTTAAGCAAGCAGCTTATAAATTTATCAATTTGCATATCCCAAATCTAGCCAAACGGCTTCCCTGTACCTGTACTTACTCAGTTTAAATATGTAAGTGTCATATATATAAATTCTATTAGCATTTCACTTACTTTTAATAGCTAAACACAAGAATTACACAAACAACAAGCATTACGAAAGCAACAAACACCAAACGCTTACCATAATCGATTTATATGATTTTTAAAGCTAATTCAAATACTTTCATCCAATTCATATGCCATTTCATTTAATTTTAATGGTTTACATCGCAATTGCTTACATTCATTTCATTTTTAAGCAAAACAAACTCATAGAATTTAATTACTTTGGTTTACGCCAAACAACAATTATTGTTAAGCAAACTCGACAATATTCGCTTCATAGGATATTCTATTTCATTTAATTCTATTTCATTTCTACTTTATCTACCAACCAACATTGCCTTTCATTTTATTTCTGCATTAAATTCATGCAAACAATTTATTTAGCTTGGCGCATTCAAACTTAAAATTTAATTACCATTTCCAAATTAATTTAATCCAAGTTTCTATTTAATGGGTTTCCATTCCTATTCGAAGCCAAACTTCCATAAATTCTAAACTTAAGTGAATTTATTTTAGTTTATTTCTAGACCAAACTTAAGTTTCTTTGATTTGATTCTCATTTAATCAAATTCCATTTAATTTAGTTAGCCTATCCATTTAAATTTTAGTTTTAAATTCATTTTCTCAATTTATCAAAATGATATTCAACACATATGCCACCGAACTTAAGTTCAGTCTGATAAACCAATTCAATCACAACTTGATTTAGTTTTTATTCTATTAAACTTCAACCATTTATTATTTATTATTTAACTCCATAAGCCCATTTAATATTTTCATTTACTTACTTAATTCGTTATCGGATTTATTTTATTAATACACGGTCATTCTCAATTTATTTCTATTTACTTGGGTTTTGTTTGCAACTCTAACCATTTCTATTATAATCACTTCTCTTATATCCAATTTTCTTGCAAATATCATTAAACATTACTCAAATCAATCCTTGAATTTTATTTGTAAGTCAACCATCACATTTTCAATCCAACTCTATTTTATTTACATTTTAAAGCATTTTCCTTATTCAATTCATTATCCTATTCAAGTTGAATTCTATTTACAATCCTAATTCATTTCCAAACTCCATATTTTATTTATAATCCATTTATTTATCAAGGTTAAATTTTATTAACATATTCAATCAAACAATTTATTTAGCTAATTAGCTTACTTCCAATTTTATATCAACATTCGATTTTATTACAAAAAAATCGCATCATTTAAATTTTCCCCGAGTCCAATTTTATTTTATAATTCCAGTTTGGATTTTTCCCTTGCATTTTTCCCAAAATTCCAACTCTTTCATTCTAAAAATTTAGAAATGCCTTTAAAATCTCATAATATTATTAAAATAGCTTCTTCTTTTTTTTTTTTTTTATAAAATATTTCTTATAACTCGATGTCTCAACCAGTTCATCCTTGTTCTCATAGGAATTCAGTCATACGTTGATCAGGCGTAGAACTGAAAATCTATAAGTACTTGGTAAACCCGTTTTCAACACCCAGTGAAAATACTTGGCAAACAATTTTATTGAAATATAGAAAACAATTTTGAAAATGGAGAAAATATTTTTTTAGTGAGGATGCTCTGGAAATCATCACCCCCATCCATGGTCACAGTTACATACCAGGGTTACGTTGCAGTCTCAACAAAAGTCCATGTAACTGCAGGCTCTCCGCGGCCTCTCGATTACGCCATGGATCCCACACAACAGATCACAGTTACATCCAGGGTTACGTTGCCGTCGCAGCAAAAGTCCATGTAACTGCAGGCTCTCAGCGGCCTCTGACTTTCGCTGACGAAATGAAACTTCTCCACTCCAACATAAGTCGCAGTCTACCGAGATAAACTCAACCGCAGACTGTTGGCTCTCAGCGGCACACACGACTTTCGCAATGTTACCATAGGTCGCAGTTACATCCTGGGTTACGTTGCAGTCACAACAAAAGTCCATGTAACTGTTGGCTCTCCGCGGCACACACGACTTACGCTATGGTAAACTCAACTCATAATCCTCAGGAACTAGTTTTGTCCGGACTCCTCACAGGATCAACTTTAGAACCCCCCACTTGGGGCTCAAGGCAGCACCACCCAGTGGCACTCCTGAGAAGTCCATTTCAAGGGAGCGCCTTTTTCCCCAGAGCTATCATCAAAACATCTTATACTATACACATATAGTATCTTTCAAATCATACACCTAGTATGAATTTCATCAAAGATCCTTTACACAAAATCGATTATATCCAAAAATCGATAATTCTCAAACTAGGCTTTCCAAATTCAATATTGATTTTACCCAAAAATCAAAAACCTTTCCAAATCCAAAAGTTCCCAAAACCTTTTCCAAGATCCACATAAGATCCTTTATATATATATACAGATATATAAAAATTTTAAAACTTTGGATCCTTTCAAACTTGTATAAAACTCCTTTTATACATCAACACTTTTGAAAAATCCATCAGAGTGAGATATACTCACTTATTTCCATTTTCCCTTAATCCCCATTTGGATTATCACTTCAATTCTTATCTCAGTTGGGTATTTAATCAATAACAGTTGGAACTCCGACCAGTTTATTTTTAGGAAATAGCTTGAAATTTTAAAAATAGGTAAGTAGTTGAAAAATAATTATTAGTTTGCAAAATAACTGCAAAATAGTTAACTAATTATAAAATAGTTGAGAAATAGCTAAATAGTTTCAGAAATTTTAGATAATTGTAAAATAGTTGTAAAATAGTAATTAATTTGTAACATTGTTGAAAAATAGTAATTAGTTTAGAAAACTGCTGAAAAATGGTTAAATAGCTCCAAAAATAATTGTAAAACATGTATAAAATAATTTGGCTTCAAGAAAGAAAGGTTGTATATATTTAATAGCTTAGAAAAATAAGTTTTTATCGAAACAATTTATATTGGAAATAGGCAAGAGCCAACTGTTCACTTTCCCAACAATTCAATTTAAATCTCCATTTAAATTGACCCAATTCTAATCCAAATAACTCCAAATTCCATTGGACTTGATTAATTCCCAATTCCAGTTTAACCAATCCCGCTTCCTTTTCCAATTTGAATCAAATCCATTTAATTTCAATCATGTTCAACTTATATTATAATTTCCAAATTATTCCAATCAATGTGAATTATTATCAGTTGAACTCATTTCAAAATCAAATCATTTAAATATAATTCAATTCAATTTCCCATCCAAATTCTTAAACTTATACATCTTCAATCACCAATTCAATTAATTCAAACCAAATTAATTCTTGAACTAATTCAATTTTAATCTTAAATTTAAACTACCTCGAATTACATTAATTCGAGTTAATTAATTAATTTTTATTATTCCATAAACATTTAATCAAGATTCCAGAGTTTAAACAAATTTCCAAAATTTCAATATCACCCTAGTATTCAACTATATCCAAAATTTCTTTGGCAAATTCATTCATCCCTTTGAATTTCAAATCTAAACCCAGTTCACAAATAATTCCAATTAAAAACATTTTGGTAGCAATTTCTCTTTTAGAAACTCGAAAATAAACATCGATGATGCTGCAGTCATCACCGACGTTATTTTCCAGTGACCGAAAGAGTTCAATGCTTTCCTTTCTTTAAAACATTACCAAATATTTTTGATTTCAAATCTCCCAAATTTCAAATTCAACACAAAAATATATTCGAAACAATACTATTATTTCTTTCCAAAATCTTTGAAAATCACTTTCAAATTCAAAGGGATTTTAAATTGTCCCAATCCAGCCAATTTATATTTAAAACATTACTCCCGAAATTTTCATCTTACTCTATTTCAAATATTCTTTGGAATTCTATATCGGAATTCTATTTCAAATTATAATCTTATTTATTTATAAAGTTTATTTCCCAATCTATATTTCAAATTCCGGGATTAGATTTGAATTTCATTTTCAATCACTTAAATTTTAATTTGGGTAAATTTTTTTTTCTTCTCTACTTAATTTAATTCCAATTCTAAACTTCAGTTTCAGTTTGAATCCATTTCAAACTAATCTTTATTAAATTTCAGTTTGGTTGTATAATATTATTCCTTAATTTTAATTCCAATAATTAACAACCAATCACCTAATATTTATTTGAAGAAATATTGCTTTATATATATCAAAAATATATTTTACATAAAATCATTTAAAATCTTTATATAAGAAAATAACAAGTACGCGCTCATATATATATATACACTCAACTCATTCTAGAGTTCTACGAACTCTATTTAATGAGTAATCCCCACCAGAGCCAAGGTTCTCGCTTAACCTTCAGCTCTGATACCAACTGTAACGACCCGAAATTTTCGAAGCCGAAAATTCCAGATCGTTATGAAAAAGAAGAAAGAGATAGAAGAAGAAGAAGAAGAAGAACACGAACATCAACAACTCACATTCGCAGCGGATAAAATATAATAATAAATAACAACAGTTTACAAAAGAATATTATAACTGTCGATTACATTTAATATACATCAGAGTTTCGCATAATATACAGTCACTGAATATTTACAATTATCATGACTCAGATAAACAACACTATACTATAGCAGAAATACTCTATACGTTCTCGCCATCCAGCTCACCTCCTGAGCTCCAGAACGTCCTACCTGAAATCTGTAATACTCGGTCTGACCCGAGCATTACACCAAAGTAACACCCGGGTCAGGCTGGAAACCGGCGTGAGTAAATCCAACTAACAAGGAATACCAAAGAAATCAATTTATAATAACCCGGGACAATGCTTATTCCACACATCAATTGCTAAGTATCAAACTTAGGTAAAATAATCCAATTTCCTTAATCGTTTCATTACAGCCTTATTAATTCTCATATCAAATTATACGAAGTTTGAAGTGGTTTCGGGTACCTCCCAATACCCGATCCCGGCCTCCTCGAGTCTCACATTATCCTATTCCAAGTTAACCAATGAAATACACATACATATCATATCAGTGATATCCACTCATTCAAGGCATTCAATACATTCAATCATTCATAAGCAAAGCTTAATCACTTCCAAAATTAATTAAATTAATCTTGATTGAATTACTAACA
Organism: Allium cepa; assembly: GCA_030765085.1. NCBI lineage: Eukaryota > Viridiplantae > Streptophyta > Magnoliopsida > Asparagales > Amaryllidaceae > Allium > Allium cepa. Next base: position 911,042,527 of record CM060931.1, on the reverse strand, counting down.
CCATTTCCCAGATTCCTTCATTCAATAATAAGTGATTTCAAATAAACTAATAAATCAACCCTTCATTATTCATCTACGTTAGATTAATTATTTTTTTTCAATTGCCTTAAATTAATTATCTTTAATTAACTCCACGATATTTAGTATACTTAACCAAAATCCATAAGTACTCTCAATTACTTCATGAATTAATTAACTATTTTAAATTACATTAGTCTATAATTACTTGTAATTAATTTAACACCTCATAAGTCACTTATATCAATTTATCTTCTTAACTAATCAACCTTTATTTACATCATCGATTGTATAAATTAATGAGCTCTCATTTACATTTCAATTTATTCTGATCTAAATTAATTACACTAAATAATTAATCATCCATTAAATTATAAGTATTAATCATTCTTGATTTATCTTAACCGATAATTATCTATCTTCTAGTTCCATCATTAAATAAATTAATTACTTCTCAATTAATTATTTTAATTAATCTCTAGATTAATTCCACAAGTTAGTTACATTTTTTTTTTCATTACGCAATTATTTTATCAAATCACCCTATGATCATTCTAACTAATTTAGACCCAAGTAATTAGCCCAAATCATAATTTAGTTTAATAAATTAAGTATTCGTTTAATTATCTCATTTGTTTAATGAATCACCCATTTCTTAAATCTTTATTGATGTTAATCTGACCCATCTCTTCTTTTTTTTTTTTTTTAATAAATAAATTTTAGGTTCCAAAATAAATTGAATAGGCTAATCTCCCAAATATTATTTCACATAAACTAGCAAATAAAATATGTAAACGTATGTTTATTCATCTTTAAAACTACATAGATTTTAAAACTTAAATTTTTAATTTAACTTAAACCTGTTAATTTCTATCCTTTACTAAGACAAATAGGATATATTCGAATTAAATTTCCAGTCATCATCCCCCCATTCTCAGCATAAACATTAATTTAATTAAATTAGAAAGAACAGATAACCTCACCTTCCTGTTCGACGCGTGGTGGACTCACGGTGCCCTATCGACCTTCGTTCTCACGAAGCACGCGAGCCCCTTTTCCCTTCGACCTCACGGTGCTCGAACTCGAGCTATTTGCCGCCGCCGCCTCTGACCTTCACCCTTTGACTCGAAACGATTGCAACCATCTACAATTCACTCATCCATGCGAACTGCCTCGCATGCTTAAAAACCCCAAATCGATCTCGCGGTGCTTCGCGCGCGTGTATGCGATTCCATCAATTTCGCATACGTTAAGATTGCGAGCGGTCACAATACGAAGCACGAACTGTGATTCGCGATTTCCCCCATTTTTTTTCGATTCCACTGATAGCAAGAATGAAGGCTTCGGCCCTGAAAACAAATTTTTTTATTTTTGTTTTAAATTGAACTGAGGAAGAGAGGAAAGGCACCGGTTATCTTCTGTTGAAAGAAGAGAGGACCGAAAGAAATATCCATTTGAGGAAGCTTCACGCGTACGCCCAAAAAAAAAAAAAAAAAACTCTGACACAAAGTACTTTAAATTTTATTATATTATAAAATTTTCAAAACGCCTCGTTATGCTTACACGAAATCTCGATTCCGAATCAGACGTGCCGACAGGCGTTTATAGGGTTTTATCCGCGTCTCGAACCCAATGCAACGTGTTTCGAATGCTAATTCAATCATACGTGCGAGTTACAGAAGTAAACGATCAATTTTAAATTAAACCGATTAAAATAATTCTAAGCATTTTGAGCTACCAGGGTCAAACGACAACCCCGATTGCTACGAAAATTGAAATCCGATAATAACTAACTATTACGGATCCAATGGAACTGGTTTCATCGAATTCCGAGACTGTGTCTCGGAAGGCTATTTTTAAACTCAATTTAAACGATATATTTTTAAAATTGAACAAATCACATTTAAATTAAATTCCAACCCCTCTATTATCTTCAGTATCATCATTATAAATTTTATAAGCCTTCAAGTTATTTTTAGCAGGCTTAGAATCTCAAATTCAACAATTTACCTAATTTTAATTATATAATTCAATACTTTACTTATCTAATAAATATTAATACTCAGAATTCAAGCTAAAATTAACCTTTCAAATGTTAAAATCCAATTCGTTATTCCATTTCAAACTGCTAAAATTTTCGGGTCGTCACATATACAATTAGAAGAAATGCTCAACTACAAAGTCGAAGAGCTCGAAGAGAGCTTTGATTCTATAAGGCGATGATCGTGTTTGGAGCATCAGAGGGAGAGAAAGGGGGGGCGACGGCCTATGGTTGAGCATGCAAATCGAGGTGCTGGAGAGGGCCGAGTTCATCATGGCTTGGGCCGAGCATGGAGTAGGGGATGCTCGTTCGAATGGCAGTGGCTGATCGTTGTAAATGTTGTCGGAGAGGAAGCATAATTAAACCCTAGATGATGATGTTGGTTTCATATGCACGGCCTGTAGAAACGTGAATGGGAGGGGAAGGAAGAAGATAAGGGATGGGCCTAATGTGCTTGGACTTGGGATGGAGGGCCGAGATTAAGGCAAGGTTTAAAATAAAAAATAATAATGTTGTAAATATGTATGTTATAAATTCGAGTAACTTTGAAAATGCATAACTTTTTCATACGAGGTCGAAAACGCGTGAAACCAGTTGCGTTGGGATCGTATGGACGAGCACTATGCTATGGAATTAGATTGGAGTAGTTTGGAGTTAGTGAGAATTTTGGGTAAAATTAAACGCGCGTTTAATTTTATTTGGAATAAATCGCTAAAACGAAATTGAAATCAAGGTGAGAACTTCTCACTCAATCGAATCGGTTTCGATTTTTATTTTAAATAATTAGATTTAAAAATTGTTGATTGTATGTTGAAGTATGACTGTTATCTATTGAGTGTTAAAATAGACATTATGCGTCGTTAGTAAGCGGAGGTTATTTATTAAAAACATATACCACGAATATTTCATAGTATAGTGAAATTGGTATTATTTATGTACTTGGAATTGATTTCCCGCATTATATAGCGGATGAGACCCTATTGTGCCGTCTATTAAGCGGATAATATTTTATAAATCTCATATACCGCGATAATTCCGTACTGGAGCGGAATTGGTATTGTGCTAACATCTTTGGATGTAGGGAAACAGGTTGGAGGGATCCAACTGGATTCCTCAACTGTATTGATTTATTTACAGATATTGCGATTATTTGTTGATTATCATACCGATATATGATATTTGGGTGTCATGATTGACTATTTGGTGCTGCTGCATCATCGGATCCATTTTTGAAATTTTAAAATAATGATTTTGGTTTTTAAAAGAATTTTTAAAGTGATTTTCAAAAGTATACGTTTTATTAAATTTTGAATTGTCAAAATAAATGAACGTTAAAATTTTATTTTCACAAAAGTTATGATTTTTGGAAAATAATGCTTAAGTATGATTTTGAAATATATAAGCTTTAAATAATGATTTTTAAGTTATTAAAAGAATAAATTGGTTTAAATTGGGATTTTTGAATTATTAAAAATGATGTATATAAAAGACTTATAAAATTGATATTTATAAATTAAAAATATTGGAATATTAAAACGAGTTTTTATAAGTGTTAAAAATGAAATAAAAATGGATTAAGTGAACGAAATTTATAGATTTATAAATTGTGAAGTTATAAAATGAATAGATTTTGTGAAATAGAAGATTTATAAGTAATTATCTTATAAATTGGATTTTGGCATTTAAATGAGAGATAAATGGAATTTGTTGATAATGAGATTTATAAATCGAAGCTTATAAATAGAAAAGGAATTTATAAACATTGTTTATAAATTCGAAATCAATTGAATTTGATAAATTGAATATAGAAGTTTATGAAAGGTAATTTATTCGCGATTTTGGATAGCGAATAAATTCTTGAAAATAAAACGTGTTGTAAATATTGAAATGGGGTTAGTGAAGTATATTCACGATTTTGGACAGTGAATATATTATTAAGTGAAATGGATATGTTTTGGGAAAGCGATATTATTAAAAGAAGTTGATTTTTTTAACGACGTTTTAAAATGTGTTAAATATCGAAATCATAGATTTCAACATTCATTGTTGAAATAGACGTTTCGAGAAATAGAAGGAAATGGTGGACTATAACACTGTTGTTATAGTAAATGATTTCCGAAAGGAAATGTTTTTGTATAGTATTGGGATTTATATATCTATTTTAAATTTCGAATCCCTATACTAGTGATTTTGGGTTGTCGTAACGATGTTTTACGCAACATTCGTTTTAGCCCAAACAAATGTGTTTAAGTGAATGTTTTCCTTAAAGAATAAAATGTATACTTAATTTCGATATTAAGTATATTGAAGATTTTTCAAGTGTTGAAAATGAATGGATTTGTGAATTACTTATTATTTAATAAGTATGGAAATTTTTTCCAAAATGAACTGAATATTTTAGGACTTTATCTTTTAAAGATAAATTGAAAATGAATATTAGAAATCGATTGTGAAATTGTATATTCATAGATATTTTGGAATTGTAAATTCAATATGGAATTTATAAAAGAAAGGGAAATTTGTTTAAAAATAAACGTTGATTTATTTTTGAACTGTGGGAATAAATTTACGGATTTGGAATGTAAATATAAAGTAAATCGTTAAGGATTTATTTAATTGGTTTAAATGAACCATTTTGAAAGGAAAGTATTTCCGCGTAAGGAAAATGATTGAAATTTGTTTTCAAAGGAGATAAAGGTGAAAAGTGATTTGAAAATTTGTTTTCAAATGGTTGAAGTGTGGAAAATTATATATCTAGTAAAGATATTTTGGAAAGCAAATAATTTGGGAAATTATTTGGATTTGGTGATGTTGAACACGCCTATTGATAGTTAAATAATCCGACTATCAATATTTACCTTTAAATAGGTATTTGTTGTGATTGTTTGAATTTGAATGCCACACTTATTTTTGAATAAGCGCTCACTATTCGGGTTAGCCGGGAAAGGACCTTTGGGTCATATAACCCATTCTGAATATGTGATACGTCATTATGGATTGCATTTGAAGACCGGTGTTGAAGACCGGGTATTTGTGAAAACGATAGGATGACTTATCGATTGTCTCTGCACCGCTAGCTACGGTATGGAGATTTCCTTTGTGATGGGAAATTCGATCGGGTTTGTGAATACCCGGATTGCAAGGACTTCTTTGGAAGTGCCTTCGGTTACGTTCGATCCCGGAACGTACTTGTATGGATGTGTGTCTTACATTACAAATTGAGATGTAAAGCTGATTTCTATCAAATATATTTATGTTGGTGGCGGAGAATTTATTCTCTTAGCTTAACACCCTTCTCTGAGACGTACGAGCTCAGAGGTTATGTGGTTGATGGTTACTAGTGATACGTTCCCAAGTTGGTAATGTGGCATATAAGTGCTATTGAGCATTTGTGAATTAAAGCACAGTTTTTATATAAAGCATTGCTTTGTGAACGAGACTTCGTTAAGCCTCACAGACCGGTTGTGGTCGAAACAGGAATCGTGGCAGCAAGGTTATTTGGGGGTCGCTCCTCCATAGGGTATGTCATTTCCTATCTGGATTATAAGTGGTATCATGGTATGTAGCCCAGATACTTACTTTGTGGGCACACTATACTTATTACTGTGTGATGTTGGTTATCGAGCGCTCGGTTTAAGGTCCCAAAGGACCGGGGGATGACATACTCGTGTCAGTTGTTACCCAGTTAGGGGTAACCCGGCCTTGTGTAGCAGAGATCTAACCGTAACGTTAGATCCGGGAACGTTTCTCCAGAGGCGTTCTATTTTACTTGGGAAGTTCCTTTGCCCGATCATTTGTTGGAAATCCAAACAAAACAATACGTGCCTTGTACGGTTTTAGTTGTAGAACCTGCCATTTAACATGGTAGCTATAGTAGGCATACTATAATGGTAACTATGCTGGCTAAGATTTATATTCTACTTTCGAAATTGTTTTCTACACTATGCACTAGTAATAATATCAAATGTTTCTTTTAATGCGTATCAAGCATCTTTGACTATCATAAGGAGAAATCTCCTCCAATTCTGCGTTTGCGTTGTGTGTGTGGCGGGAGGCCTTATGGTAGTCTCATTTTTAAAAGTATTGCGAATTGACTTTAAAAATATTCCTCTATTTTGATTTTAAAGAAAAATAAACTGTTTTAAGTTCTCACACCAGTCACATGACTGACTCGAAGTTTATTGTTTCCCTTCCTAAACTCTGGGTGCTCACCAATTTCCACACGGGTAGTCTAGAGTTTGGTTATCAGGTTATTATGGACTTTGGAGTGCTATGGAGCTCAGGAGACGAGCTGCATATCGAGACGTACCACTTGTATATGATATTATACTATGTATTATTCCGCTGTGTATTCTGTATGAGGACAAGTTTATATAATTGTCCATTGATGTATTGACTCTGTTGCCTATTGTTGTTATAAACTCTGATAATGATGTAATGTATAAAATGTACAGTTCTTTGTTTTAATGATATTCATTTATCTATTATATGTTGTTCCGCTGCGATTGTGAGATTCTGATATTGTTCTGCTGTTCTTTCTGTTCTGTTCTATCTTTCTCTTTCCTCTTCTATCCTTTTCTTCTTCTTAAACCATAACGGTTCGGTTTTCGGCATTCGATTGCTCGGCAGTTGATACAGTGTATGTATTGATGTCGACGTTCGTGGACGAAAAACCGAAAACGTTACACAAGTGAGGTCATTCCTCCTATCGTGCACGTTTCTTCTATACAATTTTGATTTTTGTGATTGTTTGGTGGCCACCCCTCGTTTTTTGATATGCGAGTGTGTCCGAGGAGGGTGGTAGCAGTTGTTATGTATTACCACCAGTTCGGATCCGCAAACGGTATATCTACCCTGGCATTTCCTCGTGTGTCGTGTTCACATGCCCTAGCGCGCCTTCTACGAGTTTTTGTTGTACCATACCTGTGGAGTGCCCTTTGATAGCCCTCCTGTTTATGGAGAAATTACGGTACTGTATAGACTATGGGAATATTTAAAAATGTGTTAAGGGGGATATGGGTAATGCCTTAACGCTATTTTAATACTTTATTTTACTATAGACACTATTATAATAGCGTATCGTACTACATAGTAGATAGTTTAACGGATCCTCAGGAGATGTGAATCCCGAACATCTCTTAAGTTACTGCACTAACGTTAAACACTGTATATGAGATGTCAAACCCCATAAACATCTCCGACGTCGTTCCACTCATATTTATTTACCATTGATTTAACTTGCATAAGATCTTTTAGTTCTGACTCGAGTGTTTTGTCTTTTCTATTCGCTCGGGTCAGCCTGAGTATTTCAGGATTTGAAGCCTTATTTCTGGAGGACGAAGACGAAGATTTTATTATTATTTACTATATGTTCCACTGCATCACACTATTCCGCTGCATTGTCATTTATTTATCTCTGATATGTGTAACTCTGATCCTATGTTGTATAAGTATAATCAATGTTTTATAAATAACTTCATGGACTATTATTTTGATTATTATATTTTATCATTCCGCTGCAAGATTCTGTATTTGTTTTTATTTCTTCTCTTTTTCTTATTTACCCCATAACAATCTTCCCTTTTGAATGGTTTGAGTTTGACGTGTGTGTCTGCTTAAAACGTCCAAAAAGGTAGGATGTTACAGAAAATATAACGAGGCGGATTTTCGAACAAGTCAAAATCGTCTAAAACCTGTCCTTTAAAACTACGAATGATAACAATATAAATAAAAATGTTATATTATTGTTGGGGCTGCATCACTACCACTTATCAGTGTCTACGTACCTCTATCTAATTGCATAGCTAATTAGATACATGATCAAACCAACGTAGTTCTCCTATCACAAATAGGAATTAAAGAGCCTACGAAGCACAAACATAAATGCAGTTCCCTAACTACTTAGCATGTAGCATGCAAATGTATCTTCCTAATCTACCCGCTTTGGCTTAACCCATGCATTTAGATTTTTTAAATCTAATTAACTTTATTATATTCAGAGTATAATCCTTCTCAAAAATAATCTCTTTGAACTAAATTCCTGGTTTCATTTCAAAACTTTTGAAATAGCAATATATACATCTTTTATACCAAAGCATACTTTTTCTTCGGGATTTAAGTTTTTGAAATAATATCTTTTCAAATCTTCTTTGATCCGAAATTTTTTAGAACCAACATTTATTCCCAAGATATCTTTAATATTCAAAATATGCGAAAATGCAATTATAAATATTTATTTTCAAAATATCTGTATTTTTCTTTAGAAAACATTTCGTTCGAAGATATTTATATTTCTTTTTAATATTATAATAAACTACTTTTATTATAATTAATTCATTAACTACTGTTATATATTTGAACGTCTTGTTGTCAATTATAGGATTCTAATCACAGGTTGTTCATTCTCAATTCATATGTATATATTATCCATAATAATCGACTGTTAACGTTAAACACCTTATGGTAAAATTATAAAATTCTAATAATGAGGTGTTGGCTGTTAAATGCTCACAATTATTTCTACCCAACCCATGTCTTGAAAAAAAGAATTGCTCATAAAAACGGTCGAGCACATATCAAACAATTAATCAACGAAATAGGCACAACAATGAATGGTAATCAATACTTCCTTCTATCGAATATTTAGAAACACTTTTGTAACTTCACATATCATTATACTAAACATTCATATACTATGTGTAGGCCATGCCACTTATTATAAAAGGTATACAAGTGATAGTAATTAATTTAGAGTTACCTATTTAATTTTAAGAGCCAAGGGTTTCAAACTTGACTTTTTAATTTGTTAAGTTTACTATACTTGCATTAAACTTGCATATATGACATTATATAATTCAAATAAATTGTAAAGACCTCACCAACATTTAGCCAAGTGATAAAATTCACGGCTATTCCCTCCTATGCCGAGAACATTTCTATCATCACCAAAAGCAAAAAATCCAAGACAAGCTTCATTTTCTCTCTCATGCTCGTGGCCGTACTCGTATTTCCCTCCATTCCTCCAAATTATTCATAAGAAGTGCCACACCACTTGTTGATGTAGATAGAGGATTAAACAATGGTAGTTTTAGCAAAGATTTGAGGTTGATTGGATCATTTTTGGATTTGACATGATTTTTGCAAATTGAGGTATATATTCTGCCTTTAAAACTTCCACCATAAAATAACCTGTCATGCAACTCGATATTGACATGGATAACTTTCGAATTAGAGAATGTGATACGAATGAAAATTGTTTTTAGATAAGTAATTCGAAAGTTATGACTTAAAAAATTAGAGTACGTAGTTCTAGAAATAAAATCTGGGCTAAAAAATAACTTCACTTCCAGGCCATTTTTGATAATAGTTCACTTCGAATTTTGCAACGTGGTCTAAATAAAAGTTCTTTGTTATTGAGATATGTTTCTAATAAAAAGAATCACTTGATTTGGATACGTAGTTTGAAAGATAGGGCCGAAATAAGTAGGAGTAATTTCTAGAGATTGTTTGAACTTGAGTAATTGGTTCTTTCCTTTTACAAATGAACTCTAAATATATAGGAAAAAAAGCTTCCAAGAGAAGCTATAAAAGCTTTCCAAGCAACTCTATCAAACAAACTTCCAAGAGAAGCTATCAAAACTTCCAAGCAATGTTATCCAAACAAAGCTTCCAAGAGAAGCTATCAAATTTCTAAGCAAAGATATAAAAAAAAAGTTTTCAAGTGAGGCTAGAAAAACAAAGTTTCCAAACAAATTTTCTATGAGAAGCTATCGGAAAAAAACTTCCAATCTAAACCATCAAAGCTTCCAAGCAACGCTATCAAAACAAAGCTTCCAAAAAAAGAAAACGAAGTTTTCAAGCAAATCAAAGAGAAGCTAATAGAGTTTTCAAGCAATGCTATCAAAACAAAGCTTCCAAGAGAAGCTATCAACCAATATGAAGTGTATTAAAGAAGCCATGGAAAAATTCTAGAGTTCACAAGTCTAGATAAGGACTTAATGAATTTTGGGCCTATGAGGTAAGTTGAATATGAAATTCTATTCAAACAATACGTGTACATATATACACACACACACACACATATATATATTCTTATTTTTAGCACAGAAATAATAAATAAAAACATATTATATTTCCTTACTATCACAAATTTTGATTAATTGCTTCTCAAAATTCAAGGTTGTTACTATTAAATATTTGAATTTGAAAACTTGAAAATTACAAGTTGTTATAAATACCGAACCATATTACATTAAACTAAACCGAAATCAAACCATTTAAAAGATTAGTATAATAGTTTGTATTTTTGATTAACCATTTGATACAATGCAGAAGCGGTTTGGGCTTCAGACCGCACCGAGCCGACCTGCACCCACCTCCAGTAAACGTGGAGGAGCTATCTATTTCAAAATTAGATTTCTTCAAATTTCTTTAATATATCATATCAATAGCATCTTTATCTTCTTGTCATTTTCCATTCGCTTTTGCCTACTTTGAGCGTTGGAAGATAAAGCTTCATCACGTGTTGTTGTAGGTAGTTATGATGATTGCATGTTAATGACTTCAAGTGGAGTATAAAATTCATCAATTCTCCATGTTGCATTGAATGGTTTGTTAGTGGTTTGTTTTGGAAGAGGAGAATGCACTTAATCTTCTATAACATTAAGTGTGAATGCACCCACTTCCGTTGCAATGATACCTTAAAAATTATTATGCAGTAACTCTATATGGGCTATTGGGTGCTCCTCATGCTTCATAATTGTGGAGTGGAACTCCTGAAATGAAATGAAAATAGAAACATAATTTAGCATTAACTCGTAAACAAAAGAAAATATATTAAACTTACCTTCACATAATTGGCCCAACATTGCTCGCTCTTGTTAACTGTTCCCCTTGCTGAATGACATCATGCATCTGTCTTGTTACGTAAACACTACCGTAAAGACTATTTTCTTTAGATCATCGTATTTGTAGAGCATTTGATCTTCGGTTACTAATATTTCTTAGGAATAGTCGTCAAAGCCTCATTCAACGCTGATACAATTTTCTTATGGATGCATTTTTTATTGATTCCACTAGCTCCATAAGCAGTGGTGGTGCATACATGAATAATACCGTAACTTGTTCGAACTAATTCTTGGACTTCGATAGGAGTTTTCTGAACTCTTTTGGTCATTCCATAGCTTAAAAAAATCTTAAAAAAGGTTTAGGAAAAATATGTATAGTTAACTGAAATAAGATTGAGATGAATATATGAAAACCTACGTCAAAATGCGACTGTGTTTTGCGGAATTTTTGGGTTGGAATTAGGGTCTATGCTGGTGAGGATGAAGAAGAGAGAATAGTGTGATTTATAGGGGAAAATTATAAACTATTACGATCCGCCTTTCTTACCACTAAAGATGACTCTTAATACATCATCAGCATTCATATGCAGGTCGTTAGGAGTGGAAAGAAAAGACAAAACAGAATCTCACCGTAAAAACATGACGAGTAACGTATATTGTATAGATCAGGTCTTTACAAAACAAAACTTTTATATGCATACATCCATCCGAGCACTAGCCTATCATCTACCTGAATAGTTGTAAATCAAATCAAACTACGTTGGTTTCTATATTTGAAAACCTTTCGAAAGTAAAGGTATCTCGTAAGATCATGCCGCACATAAACACGGATGAGTTTTACCTTATGATAACCAGAACATTCTCTATAGAAAATCCAATAATATTATCATATTAATGTCTAAGGGTTTAAAGTAAATATACTAAGTAGTTACGATATGTGTACATGACAGCAATACTAGGTATACAATTAGAAACCGAAGGCACTTATTGGAGAATGAATTTCCAAAAATGGTCCGGTAAGGGACTACCTACCGAAAGATACACCTCTAGATAAAATGTATCTTAGTGACTCTTCGGGACCCTTTTCTAGCAAGTCGGCCCACCCCTAACTGGATATACCAAATATGATCATCCATTGGTTGTGATCGACAACCATAAATGGGCCCGAAGCAAACATATAGATATTGATTCTATATAAGGCGATGGTCATACCCTAATTGGAGCGACCCACATAGTCTTACGGCATACCCTGCAGTAGCCGTTATTGAGATGTGAGGTTTGAGAGGCCACAATTACATTTTTCCTCATAGTAGACTATCTTGGAATGCTACCATTGCCCTCCAGGTAGAAATGCAATGTCAACATTCATCCATACAAGTTATTCTAGGATCAAACAAACATTCGATATTTACTGTCTTCCGTTTTGGAATCATGCTCAGGAAGAATAGTATAACTCCATAGCGTACTTCATAATGATCCATCCCGAATGTTATTAGTTTGGAGTGGTTTGGATAAACCATACTTATCCGAAATCGGTGCCTCCCACTAAGTTGTAATTTCTGGGTAACTCAATTTCGGTTCATTTAAAGTATGCAACAAGTATTTGAGTCCTCAATAGGGAACTATAATATAAACATCATACTTTCTGAGTTAAAACAGGTCAAGATTTGATGGTCGGTTATTTAACTATCAAATACACATCAAAAAATAATCCAAAGATTTAATTTTCTCATATTAACCACTAAGCTTCAAAATAAGTTTTCATTTATTTAAATACCTTTAAGAGTATTTATCAAAATATTTGTATGCTTATCACATTGGAATAATTATATTCACAAAAAATTATGAAAGATCTCTCATTTCAAAATCATATTAAAAGGATAAAACAAATGTTATTTAAATTAGATATAAAGATAACCCCAAACACTATTTCTTTGGAGTTAAGCATGGAACAATTGTGCAGACCACCATAATTAAGAAGGTCGGTTAAGATAAATCCCATCTCTAATTCTTTTATAAAAAAAATTCAATAAATCCTTTTAATAAATCATTTGCTTTTATAAATTTACTTTTCTTAATTTTAAATCCATTTATAAAACTTTTTTATAAATATCCAAAAATCATTTTTAAACTATTTTTATAAATATCTAAAGTCATTTATAAACTCTTCTCCTATATATCTCCAAAGTCATTTATAAAACTCTTTTATAAATCTCCATTTATAATTTCCCTTTCTTAAGAATATCATTTACAAATGTCATCGGTAAATTTCCTTTAAATAAATCCTTTATAAACTGTTATTTACAAAATATCATTTGTAAATACCTTTATTAAAACAATTGGACTTCTTACAAAATCATTTGCAAACACTTAAGCTCAAATTGATACAGAACTAAAGTCAATTTAAAAATAATAATTTACAAATTTTATAGGAGGCTTAGTGACCACAATGGTGCTAAATCAAGTTACAATTTTAATTAAATCTGACTTTCAAGTAACTTAACAATTATTCGCATAAACCAACATGTACGGAAATGAAAACCATAACTAAATCGAGGAATAATATGTCAGTATAAACCAATTAGCAGATACATGTCCAAATGACATAATAGCAGGATGGTGGTTTGTCCTGCTAAATAGATGTCCACACAATCTATTAAGTTTAACATAACAGAATAGGGATTTATTCTGCTAATAAATGTCAAAGTTCAGTATAACCTATTCACATATTTATGGTTACTTAATGTTATCTGTAATAGAATCTCATGTGCTCAAAACTATTCTTTTTAAAAGAAAGTTGCCTTTAAACACATTGATCCATGGAAAATAAAATAATTAAGAACTTAAACCTCTTTTTAAATAATTAGTTACAAGTTAAATCTTTCTAATAACATAATTATATCTTAATTAAGTCTTAACTTAAATTAATTAAGAAATAATTAACCTTTAATAAATACTTTATTTATAAATTAAACCCTTGATTAATTTATAACTAGAATAAGTAAACATTTATGTACTAATTGATTAATAATTAACCCTATACTTAATTAATAATTAACTAAAAATAAATCATATACTTAATTCATAATTAAATAAAAATTAATCTTACTTAATCAATAATTAGTTAAAATTAATCTTACTTTTAGAGGATAACTAATTAGTACTTAATCTCCATTAAACCAAAATTAATAAACCTTGTTTAATGCTTAATTAATTACTAATTACCCAACTTAATAAATAAATAAATACTTAATTTAATATTTTAAACTTTTTACTAAGTTTAGAAAACATTTCTACAGTTTACTTAAGTATAAAAACTCCATTGTACAAAAAATTGAACATTTTACCGGAACTACAACCATAGTAACTATCACCATATGCATCATAACTTGAAAACTCGTCATTGGATTTTATTTTTCAAATTGACTCATGGAAGCTTACTAACTTTTTCAAACATAAATCAAGAGTTTTGTAAAACTAAAAAAGTTCGAAACTTGAAAACTCTTTTGATTTTTTGAAAACAAATAACCAAATTGTTCACACCAGGATTCCAAGTCGTCAAACCATAAAAAGGTGGTAACTTTTCTTAGCGTGTGACCATATAACCATGTCCATAACATATACAATTATAGACAAGCACCATTGTCCCAGTGGTTAAGTGATTTGGCTTTGGTGCAAGAGGCCACACTCGAAACTTGCGTAGCGTGATTTGAACGTTTATTGAAATGTGATATGTTGTCACAGTGATTTGTTGTATATAAAGTATCATTTCAAAAAAAACATATACAATCGTACTATAAACACATATAAAGATCCAAACTTTATCACATAAAGATCACAACTTGCAACATTACTTACGTCATTTCAAGTCAATAACCAATACCACATGCAACCACATATAAACACCCAATCATCCAACAAAACATAGTAATAAGTAAAAAAAATTCAAAAAAATTAAAAACTTGTTAAATATGCGAACTTACTCACCAACTTAAGTAAATCCCTTTACAACATTGAAATAAACCCTAGAACTTATATTTTTTTAAATAAAAATTGGTTACTAGCCTAAAATGCATATACATGGGCTCGGCCTAGATGGACTTAGGCATGGCCATGACGGTGAGGAAGGTATATGGCTAAAAAATTAAAAAAGAAGATAAGTATAAAGAAAAACAAGAGTTTAAATAAGATTTTAAAACGTTTTAAAGTGGAAAATTATGATTTTTAAAACTTGAAATATTCAAAAGAAGACATTAGAGTTTAAAAGCTTTTGAAAACAAAGTGAAGTTTGAAAAAAATGAAAGCGCAAAGGTAAATAAGAGAGTGAGGAAAAAGAAAAAATGGTTTCATATCAAATGCATTTGGTATATTACCAAAATGCCCTAAAGTACAAATGCCATCCACTAGATTCATGCCACATCATCACCTTCCAACCTTACTCCCTCCACGCGCATAAACCAAGGGTTCATCCCCTTTACCCAACATGCAAAAGCCTTCTCTTGGCTTAGGGTGTAGACATGTCATGATTTCTTTTTTATTTAATTTTTAAACTTGAAAATTGTCACATCACTTTATTTTCACTTAAGTAAACATATATATACCTCTTTACACACTTAATTAAGTTTATCTTAATTTTATAAGTTTGTTTTCAAAATATATTAAGATGATTTTCAACTTTTAAACAACCTTTAAATGATCAAAAATAAGGATTTTTGAAAAAGATTTTCGACCACATTTTCTAATTTTCTTTTAACCAATTATTTTTGTAAACATATCTGGAAAATAATTTCACCATCATTAGTTATAAATTAAAAAGGAGTATTTTCATTATTAAAATCATTATTTAAATATTTAAAATTAATTAAATATTCACAAATCAAAGCGATATAATTTCGGGTCGTTACATTCTTCCCCCTTAAAAGAATTTGATCCTCGAAATTTCACCACATTTATTCCCAATAGTGTTCATAAGTCTATATGATGTTCATAGATCATCCATATGAAAAATCTGATTCGATCTCCACTCGATTACATAACTTCACCTCTAAGCTATTATTGCTCACCTGATTCACTAGTGCGGACTCCGATTAGACTTCTTGACTAGAAACCCCCTTCTCCTAAGATAGCCATATACTATGATAAAAAACTTTGATTCCCTATCAATAACCGTCATCAAGTGCTCGCTGTCAAAATCGAGTGATAAATCCTTATCAGGAATGGTGTAAAACAACTCAAATCATGTACTAAAATATTGGATCGAGAACTATATGAGAAAAGGAAATGAGCAACGTACAACCTACGTACTCGTCTAAAAGTTCTTATTTACCCATCTATCTTCTTCTCCTTCCCAAAATATTTATGAAATCATTTTATAACAATTCCAACTTAGGTTCACACATTTCTAAATGATACAACTTATTTAGGAAATCTTTCACAAAAATTATTGACTTGGGTACTCCTATATCTTATGAGTATATATATACACCAAACATGCGACTTTTAATTTCATTCACTTTTGACTATCAGATGTAGGCCCAAATAATTTTAGGACTTCAAAACCGAGTCGACCAATTCAACCTCTTTACCCATTCAATCTGGTAAGTTGTTAAGAAGAATAGGATGCTGATATCAAAAATCCATCCTAGAGTCTACTTTTTTAAACACCATTAAGTTAAAGATGTTCATTAGCTGGTCCAATAACATTAAATATTATTTAATCTCCTAAGTGTTAAAATCCAAAAGACACTGTTTAATAAAACTAAGTTTACTAAACCTTCTTATTAAATTTATTCAATTTTGAAACTTAATTTATTGGCCATTTTAAATCAAGACCCCTTTACATCCTAAAAACTTAGGAGCCAAATACCCGGTTTTATTTCGAAAATATTTTAACTATAGAAAAAATGAATGTATATACATATAGCTCGAGCAACCCCAAAATGATACTTAGGAATTGGGCACCACCAAACAGTATCATACATTCTCTTTCCAAGAAAAGTAATACTCAAGAGAAGTGTTTAGTATCTCAATACATCTCTTTTCCATTTTAAGCTATTTCAGGCCACTTGAACTTAAAAATACTTCTTTCATTCCAAAACTCCCTTTTTGAAGCAATACTTTATATATTTCCAACAAATATTTATTATCAACTTGCTTTGGGTTTGTTTGAATTTGAACCAATTTTATAAATTCATTTCCTTATATAAAATCATTTCTAAATATGCTAACTTTTGATAAACGTCTTTTATTACCAAATACTTAGCCCGATATTAACATCGAACACCTTATAGTCAAATTGTAATTCACAAGGTGTTCTTTTCAGTGTTTTTTGATTTTCTATTTACCCAACCTATGTTTAAAAAAGCTACCTATAACACTCAACAATAGTAAATGCTCAAACTGGATGAGCATGAATAAACCAAATAATAAATAGTAATAATAATAGAATATTTTCATTTCGTATTCAACAAGCATCTCAAAGATATTATACTATTTTTGAAAATCATTTATATATATATATATATATAATTTATTCCTAGGTAAAATTATTTCACTTACCAATTTTAAAACAACACAGTGTCGGTTAGTTTTGTTCAAGTATTTAGGAACCTCCATCGATGACGTTGGCCAAACACATCGACTGAAATTCATAAGCTACTTAACAGATTAATTCACACGATATAATTTTTTTATATCACTAACAAATATGCGCTCTTATATAACATGATCAAACTCATTCTAGGACATCACATACCTAATCTCTAATGAGATTACCCCACCAAAGCCAAGGTTCATGCTAAACCTTGTGCTTTGGCACCAAAAGTAATGATCTGCCCTTCTTACCATTGAAGACGACACTTAATACAACTACGGTATTCATGTGCCAATCATTTAGTCATCCCCAAGATTAGTCATCAGGGGCGGAAGAAAGATAAGATAGAATAGTATCTCACAAAAAAAAAATATGATGAGTAAAATATAATATATAAATCAGGTCTTTACAGAAGAAAACTTTTATATACATACATCCATCAAAGTACCAGTCTATCATATATTTGGATAGTTATAACACCTGCACTTATAATTTCTGATGAATACAATAAAGCCATGCAATGGAACTAGAGAAATACGTAGATACATCTTGGCCTCCAACTCGTCTCTTGAGCTCCAAAGCATCCAGAGCTAATCTAAAAACATGCTCGATCTAATTCAAGCATTATCTGAAAACAACACCAGGGTCAATATGGAAAAACCAACTCGAGAAACTCTCAAAAAAATCAAACCATGTTGATTTCTATATTTGAAAACCTTTTCAAAATAAATGTATCTCGTATGACCCCGCCGCACATAAACACAGACGAGTTTTTGTACGTTAACCAAAACATTCTCTATATAAAATCCAATGATATTATCATAATGTCTAAGGGTTTAAAGTAAATATATCAAGTAGCTATTATGTGTGTAAATAACAAAAATAGCAGGTATACAATCTATTACAATCCCCTTTTTTGACCCTCAGACATGGACACTAATACATCCTTGGTATTCAAGTGCCGAGCGTCCAAATACTGGATAGACAGATCATTGGGGAAAAGAGAAATAAGGAGGAAGATAGAATCTCTCAAAAACATGAAAAATAATATATAATACTAAATAAGTCTTCACAAAAAAAAGATTTTAATATATACATTCATACATCAGAGCACAACACTAATCCATCGTCAGCCTTGGACAGTTATAGCAACATGTCCTTACAATTGCTGATAAATAAAACAAAAACAAATAGCGGAAGATGATAGAAAATGCAGAAGTACATCTTGAAGGCATCTAGCTTGTCTCCTAAAAGCTCCAAAGTGTCTAGCTAAATCTGAAAAATATGCTCGACTAACCCCAGCATTATTAGAAAATAAAGCACAGATCAGTCCGGTAAAACTAGTGTGAGAAACTCAAATCACAAGGAATTAACTTATAATTTATAAGATCCTTTAAAATCTAAAGTATCTCATAAAACCACGCCACATATAAACATGGAAGGGATTTAACTTACGATAACCAAAACATTTTCTTTAGTAAATTTAGTGATACTATAATAACGTCTAGGGTTTTCAAATAAATTATGAATATAGTCGAAATTGTTACTTTAGTTAAATTACAGCATAATAGGTATACGGCTAAATTTGTAAATGTATGTATTGGAGAAAAGATTCCATCAATGACAAGGCTACTGGGTACCTCTGTCATAGTACACCTCTAGAAAAATATACAAAGGTCAACAAGAAAATCTTACACCCTTACTACACATAACCAATTATCCCTTCCTGGGTAGTACCGAATACCATCACTTCGGTTGCTTTGCAACTTTTACCGAGCGCTCTAACCATATCCATAAAATGAATGCATATCTAGAAAGGTGGTGATACGCCATAACAGGAGCGACCCACTTAGGTCTTCAGCATATCCCATGTTTTAGTCATTCTCGGTTAATGAGGCTAGAGGCTACGTTTACCTTTTATATAGCAAACCCACTTGGAATGCTAACAATGTCCTCTAGGCAGCAAATGTAGGCCATTATTCATCAATAAGTTGTTAAGGATATGAACAAATCAAAAGTACTATTTCTATCACATTCATTTTGGAATCATCCTTGGGATTAGTGGCAAGTATCCCTGACACTTCCAAGGGCTCCATCTTCGATCCTATCATATTCAAGATACTTTAAATATGTTGCATGAGTTGGATCGAAGTGGTTTTCGGATAGTTCATATCTATCTGATCCCGGTCTCTTCGAAGCAACATTCAATAGTTTTCAGTAAACATTACCCCGTTTTTATTCAGAAATAAATAGATAATTGATAGGAGTAGAGGTCACCCCTGTCTATTTTGGGGGACGGATCTCCCTATCATTCATCATAGGAGAACAAAATGAGATTTATATGCACAATACAACATCATCGACGATGGTTGTGCCATATAACTCACGTATTTATCCTAGATATTTTCAGAGTTATATTTTTTGCCAAGATTTGATAGTCCATTATTTAACCATCAAATAACAACCATCGGTCGTAAATTTAATCTCATATGAGATCCACTAAGCCTCATTGAATAAACCTTGCATAAATCAAATCATTTTCAAATATTTTGATTAAAACACCTTTACAAAAGGTATTTTCACAAACCCCTTATATTTTAAATACCTAGAAGGCATATAGATAATTTCAATGGTATAAGTATATTAGAAAAGCTTGAGGGAGATTCCTCTTTTCCAAAATCACATTTAAATTGGCCAAAATAAATATTATTAACATATTTCTTACTAAAACCCAACCATTATCCTTTGGTGTTAAATATGGTAAGAATGTTTTCACACCACCATAATTGAGAAGGATGTATGGTCAAAACAAATCTCATTTCTTTATAAAATGCCTATTTTTATAAGCCTATTTATAATTTACAAATACCTTTCTAAACCTTCATATTAATTTCTAAACTTCTTTTATAAACCTCTGTTGATTTGTGAACCCCTTGCTATTTATAAACTCCTTTATAAACCTTCCTTTGTAATTCCTTTATAAAATATCATTTACAAAATATCATTTTATAAACACTCATTCTAAAATAAATAAATCACTTTCAAATATCATAAATAGATAATTAATTAACTTTAAATCATCATTAAATAAATAATCAATCAACTTAGGCCATAATTAAGTAGTTAACTTTAAAACACAAAATAATATCATTAAGTACTTGAACCAAATTTAAAGATAAGATTAAATATCTTCAACATTTTAATAATATAATTTAGTAACTTGCTTTAAAACAATAATGTATAAATGCTAAATCCCAAATTGTTATTTAATTTAAGTTTATAAAATCCACCGTTTGAAAAAATCAAGAAGTTTAGCAACCATGATGGTACTAAATCAAGTTATCACTACATTCAATTTGACTTTTCAAGTCACATAACTTGCAGTTACGTAAACAATGTATATGTAAATAATCTGCAATCCAATCAGGGAATAACATGTCCACATAAACCAATTGGCAGTTACATGTCCAAATAACATAATATTAGGACGGTGATTATCCTACTGAATTCATGTCCACAATAATCAAATCAAATAAGTTATAGCAAAACGCATTACAAGAAAAAGAGTCATCCATAGCGGCATATAACTGCTATAAAAGAAAAGCATAGCGGTTCGATAAAATTTATACATCGACATGTTATAAAAAAAGCAATGGTGTATTTATAACACAAAAAATACCGCAATAAAAAAGTAAGCTTTCATAGCGCATATATGCCGCTATAATATATTTTTTCCATAGCATCATTTGTCCGCCATTTACATATTACTACAGCGTGTTTATGCTATTATAAATGCGTAGATATAATAACACTTTAATTCTGCTATCCTTCAAAGGTAAGCAACTGCATTGTAGTACGTTTTTATAGCACTTATATTACATTACTATAACGCTTCTTGAGCGCTATGGTTTATTTTTCTGTATGTTTGATGTATCCTGCTATATATTACAGCTTAAAAATAGCGTATCAAAAATGAATCTATTTTAAACACATAACAATATGAACAATATAAGAGTCGAAGAATATAATAATAAAAAATGTGACGCATTATATCAAATATACCAAATATCTATAGACATTGTATTAAACATGCTCAAACATACACATAATATCCTTTACATATGTTTTTAGCACATACCAAAAAGTAACAACAAATGTTTTAAGCACACCCAAGAAGATTCTAAATTGCCAGTTTAGCGCACACGCAAATGGAGCATCCTTCATTTACAAAAGTTGCCTATCACAAAAGGAGGAAAAAACATTATTAGTAGCCCTTTAAAGTAGTTACTGCTTAAAAGAAGAAGGAAAAATGCCATTGACCTTTGCTAGCACGGTAATGATCACAAAAAGGTTCATCTGGTTATGGAGAATGAACATAGAAGTGGAATCCACATTATAAATGCTATAGACCTACATCATACCGCATGAATCATTCATTAACACACAATTACCGTTAGGTTAACTATACAGTTGAAATACTTGCTAATTAAATGATATATTTAGTGCATGCTTTAGTGCACCATGAAATGACAAAAATAACCCAAATTTGGAGCACAAGAAAGATAATTAAGTCTAAATAAATTCCTAGAATATGTCTAAAAGAAAGGCCTCATTGAATCTCCATGCTAATTCATTTGGGAGTTCTACACGGTTTCCTTCTTCTTATAGGTTTATATCTGATACAGTGCTTGTGGGATAATTTCGTAAAAGCTTGTTTCCTATGATTCGTAATGCTATTTTAAGAATGTTTTTGTGATTATTATTCTAAACTTAGTTAATTGCTATGAAACTTGGTTAATTTTTATAAACATGGTTTGTTTATTGTTATTATTACTATTATGATCGTTGCCGTTATCCTTGTTCTTATTGGTATTATATTATTATAAACCTAAATTAAGTTTAATAAGCTAAGTAATTTTTTATATTATTATATATAAATAAATTTAGTTATTTTTTACAAAACTTAGTTAATTTAGTTAATATTTTATAATTTATTATGAGTATTATTATTATTATTTTAAACATTGTTAATTTTTATAAAACTAAGTTAATTTATTGTTATTGTTGTTATTATATTTGTTGTTGTTGTTAGTATTATTATTACAAACACTAATTTTACAAAAATTAGTTGAATTATTAGTATTGTTATTATCAACTTATTTAATTTTTATAAGCGTATTTAATTTTTATATAACTTAACAAAAGGAGATAATTTTTATAATTTTAGTTAATTTATTGTTGTTATTGTTATTACACAAATTTAGTTAATTTTATAAAACTTACTTAAATTGGTTAATATTTTATAATTTATTATTATTATTATTCAAAATTTAATTAATTGTTATCAAACTTAGTTAAATTTTAAAACTAAGTTAATTTAGTGAATATTTTATTAATTTATATTAATGAAGTTTTATAAAATTACTTAATTTATAATTGTTGTTATTGTTATATATATATATATATATAGTTAACTTTTATAAAATTTAGTTAATTCGGTTAATATTTTATGTTTTGCTATTAATATTACATTATAATATAAAATTAGTTAATGTTTACAAAACTTAGTTAATTTGGTTAATATTTTATAGTCATTATTGTTAACTTGGTTATTTTTGTAAAACTTATAGTTTGTTTATTATTATTATTATAAACTTGGTTAATTTTATAAAATTTAGTTAACTTGGTTGATAGGTTATAATTTATTATTCTAAACTTAGTAAATTGTTATGATACTTAGTTAATTTTTATAAACATAGTTTGTTTATTGTTATTATTACTATTATGATTACCTTCATCGCTGTTGCTTTTATAAGTATTATTGTTACTATAAACTTAATTAATTTTAGTAAACTTAGTTAATTTGTTATTATCATCATTGTCTTCATCATCATCATCATCGTTATGTAAATTTAGTTATTTTTCATAAAACTTAGTTAATTTGGTTAATATTGATCACTTTATTATTATTACAAACTTAGTTAATTTTCATAAACTTAGTTAACTGGCAGAGATAATTTCCATTAAATTACGTTTGTACATGCATGTATAAGTCATACTATATGTACATGTATGTGTAAAAAAATAATTTGAGGCTTAGGTATCAAACCTAAAAAACTCAGGCTATTCAAGTAAATTTTAGGCCATTGGTGTAATAACTGAATATGCCTCCAATTCATCAGATTCTGGTATATAATTTCCCCAGATATCCTCGTAACCAATTGATTGAATAAATCTTGGATTCTCTTCATTAATATCCAGAGCTGTAGTCCCAGGTGTAACTAGAAACTCAATTACCTAGATATTATTTAAAGAACCAATATTGATCTACAACTAAATTACCAAACACTAGAAAATGTTGCCTAAAAATAGGAGGATGGTAGGAACTAATAGTAAAGGATTATAGATTTAAGCAGAGATACAACTTAATTTCCCATCTTTAAATAATGTTTAAGCACATGTTTTCCTAGCAGTCGCTGAATTATATCACTTAACATTCTAATTACAGATGAAAAATTTACGGATTTGAAAGTTTAGCAAGGGAAGCCAAGTTGGCATATGTTTACTTAATTATCTCAGTATAATTCATATTTTGCTTGAAGTTATTTATACAGTAAACTTGCACTTCAGCATGTCTAGTACATGTTCAAATAGGAACTTCAATTTTTCAAAACAAAATAGAGAAGTTATTGCCAAAAATTAAAGTATGATTATTTGTACATTTTAGTTTTTAGTGACATTAAATCATATTTCAGATGGGAGGAATGCATATTTGGTAGAAAAAATTTAGGAAGTTAAAATTTAATAATATTTCGAATATGTATGGGTTAAATTTTCCCATGCAATTCATGCAAAGTGCAATTTAGGAATCATTGGGAAAAATCTTGAACAAACTTAAATATTTTCTTTATATAACATATTTGTCAACTTTTGTGTTAGATGTCTCTCATATTACATTAACAATATCAAACCTCAATTAATCAATAAAATACTAATAATTTTCTTAAATGCAAAAAAGATAAATATATTACAATGATAATGTTTTCTATTCATTAGAAGATATACCTTAAATAAAATAGTAAAATTGCATGGAAATCAACCAACATTTCCCTTCAGATGGTAATTTATGAAAGCATCAATCAGGATGGAATCATATAACAAAATTCCTATTATAATGATTCTATATAAATACAGTGTTCATAGTATAAATAGAGTGATTATGTTGGAGAATATTCAAGTGATTATATGTAAAGATAATTTATAAGCATGTATATAAGCAAATCATACAATATAGAATATTACCTTTGTGTCTATTTGAAAAGCAGCAATACCATTCTCATCACCAACAAGTTACGATTAATTGTTCATATTTTTTCTAAATTATTATCAAGTTTTTCAAATAATGTATCTTTTTATTATTAACTTTGACCTAAGAAGGAAGTGAACCTAATATTAATAAATTCAACTTCTATCCATAAATAACATATTGCCTGATGCATCTTCTGAGCAAGTAATATCTGAAAGAATGGGTGAGGTCTCATCTCCTCCGAATTATTTTGTATCCAAAACCATGTCCACTGCAATCCCCGCAATAGAGCGGTTCAATGGAACCCCACCATCTGAAATTGCCAAGAAACCACCACAAAAAGATATCATGTGGCCAAATAATTATATTGAGTCCTCGAAGAGTGGATGAACGTGTAACGGAGTCTTAATGTGAATGTCTATACAAATATGAATGTCTATGCCCAATCTAATTTTATTTGATATAAGTGTGTTTCAAACAAGAATTGGTAACTCAGTCCATATTTCAAAATAATGAATGTATACAGATCATATGCACGTATGAGACTTGCTTTTAACGAATTCACAAATGATAAACCAAGGATTTCATATGTATCATATATCATGTCAGGTAAACAATTAAAAAGGACAAAAACTGACCTAATATAATTTTGTATAATGTTACACAAATGAAATTTTAAGCTTAGGGACTGTGCATACCAGCAAAAATCTAAAGTGAAGACTTCACATTTTTCATAAGGAAAAATAATCAAATAATAAGTACAGCTTCAATACACTTTAAAACTTTCTTATGGCTTTAATTCACCCAAATATGTAAAGACATAAGTGAATGAGTGTAACTTGATGTTATGGTGACAGAATTATTGTATTTTCTTATCAAAGGAGAAGTGAAACATAATAATAAAAGATAGATTGATAGTACCGATTGAATATAATTTATGATCGTGTGTAGAAAGCTAGAAAAAATAGTCTTTACAATTTTTTGGTTTTATAAGTAAACTAATGGTTCTACTAAAGGTAAAACAAACCAAAAAGAAACTAGATAGCAAAGAATAAATATCAAAACATGTAAGCATGCACAACATACCTCTTTCGCTATCAACTCAATGCTTCAGTGTGTTTCCAACACATGTATGATAGAAATACAAAGCACTGCAAAGTCAAAGTTGCAAAGGGAGTGTCTTAGTCAATAGTTTTCAACGAACCTAAACATCCATAGACTAAAATTTATGTAAACAAAATTTCATGTCTATTACAAAAGATAATCTCATTAAAGAAAAACATAGTCCATTTACCAAAGCAAATAATAACATAAAACTGTATTTAGCAAATTTCTTCAAATTACAGAAGTAAACAATGACAAAGAATTATGATATGTCAACTTGCTGATCTTAAAGTAGTTACCTAAACAGTATTCACTCACATTAATTTTTAATGCGCATGTTGGGTTAACTACCTATTTTACAGTAGGAGTTCAACTTAAACACAAAATTTATGAATATGACAAATATATACCATGTGAAAATTGCGATTGTACTTAATTCTTCAAAAGTAAAATTGTATGAATTACAATGTATAAACATCACATTTCTGACAGGACTTATACATTTACCTCAATACTATAGTATTGGTCTTTGGTAAAGAACAAAAAAGCTGACAAAATGTCAACCAATAAAGTGAGAGTACGAAAAAGTAGAGACAAAGTGCCAAGTTTCCTCACATTAAGCACAACCTACTAACCCAAACGATTTCTTCGTCCAGCTTATTTATATTCGAAAATCCTTTTAAATAACTCAAAAATTTAACATATTCATAAATAAACCACTTTATATAAAAAAAATCAAATAGAGCTTTTGTTCAATACAGTAAGAATGGGTAAAGCATGCTCAAACATCAAGAATGGTGAGCAATTGTGACGGCTTGGAATTTCTAACAACTTAAATTGAAATTATTAATTGATTTTAAATATTAAGAAGTTAATTTTAACTTGAATTCAAGATTTACTTGATAATTAAATCATTGAATTATATAGTTTAAAAATTGAATTTAATAATTGAAATTGGGTAAATTGATGAATCTGAAAATTTTAAGCCCGTTTAAAATAGTTTAGAGGCTTATAAAATTTATAATGATGATATTGAAGATAATAAAATGGTTAGAATTTAATTTAAATGTAATTTGTTCCATTTTAATAATATATCGTTTAAATTGAATTTAAAAATAGCCTTCTGAGGCACAGTCTCGGAATTCGATGAAACAAGTTCCATTAGATTCATAATAGTTAGTTATTATCGGATTTCAATTTTCGTAGCAATCAGAGTTGTCGTTTGACCCTGGCAGCTCAAAACGCTTAGAACTATTTTAATCGATTTAATTTGGAATTGAACTAGCCTCCGAAACATGTCCCATTGTGTTCGGAATGCGGGTAAAACCTTATAAACGCGTGCCGCCAAGTCTGATT
This sequence comes from Allium cepa, assembly GCA_030765085.1. Classification (NCBI taxonomy): domain Eukaryota; kingdom Viridiplantae; phylum Streptophyta; class Magnoliopsida; order Asparagales; family Amaryllidaceae; genus Allium; species Allium cepa. The sequence continues at coordinate 911,015,264 of CM060931.1, read as the reverse complement.
CGGAGTTCGAGATTTCGAGTTATGCTAAACAAGATATTTTGAAAATTAATAATATAAAAATATAAAAATATGAAGGTTAAATAAGCAGCTGAAATAATGTCGCATCTTCTTTTCTTTTCTCCACAAACCATTATACCCAACAAGCAGCACGAGAAAAATCAAATCATGTCTCCTATTCTTGTTTAAAATTCACGCACTCGTCAAAATCAAAGGGAGGACTTTCCTTTTATAAAATAACAAGGAATGACTTTCCTTCAATTTCTTCGTTTGAAAACCCTCTTCACTCTAAAAAATGGCGACCAAGACCGAAACCCAATCCACGATTTTAAGTAATAAAGGATCGCGTTCGAGCGCGAGGACAATCTCGAACACGGCGAAGAAGAAACCCTGTCAAATCTATTCGTGGTAGTGTGAATCGAGCTCGAGCTCGAGTAGCTTAACCGTAGGCGCGAAGGTCGAGGGTCGCGAAGGGAGGCGGCACACTGGGTTTAGCAGGAGCAGCTCGCGCGCGCGAAGGAGGATCGAGCTGATTTGGGCACGCTCGATTTTGGGGTTTGGCAGTGGCAGTGGGGTTCGCGAGTTGAAATCAGTGGCATACGAGCTCGAATCGAACTCATGGAGGAGGAGGTTCGCGTGAAGCTCAGTAGGGTGTCGTGCTTGGTAGCTGGAGGAGGAGAGCAGTGAGGTATAACTTTGATAATTTTAACCATCTCTGTGTTTAATTTTTTTTTTTATAAATTCATTTACAGAAGTATTTGTAAAGGCAATATATATATATACACATATATATGCATACAATCTTTGAATATAAGAGAATTTATAAAAGTTAGATTTTGAAATCTATAAATTATTTTATAGATGTATAAGTAGTTTTAAGAGGAAAATTTCTAGTTTAAAATTAAATCATTAGTATAATTAATATATGAAAATTTACTGTTCGCTTGTTTCAAATACTAATAAATTATATAATGTTATTCGAGGTCAAAACCATTGAAACAAGCCAGTTTGGAATGGATTGCAAACAGCAAAGGTGAGTAAACCTCGCTCTGTTGGGTTTTCTTTTATCTAAGTTTAAATAGTTAAATTTTAAATAATTGATTGAATGATTAAGTTGATTGGATGTACCCCGATGATGATGTGGCCTGGTTTTGGTTGATTCTCGAGTTAATTGTGTTTGACTCGAAGTAATGGGGCTTAGGTTGTTTTGAACTTAAATCATAAATAAGAAAAATGCCTTATTTTAAAGTTAATAAGAGCTTAATGATTTGTGATTCATTGATAATAGGGTAATTAAAATGGATAATTAACTAATTCAATTAATTAATGATTTGGGTTAATTAATTTAGTAATTAGGGGCTTTGAATTAATTAAGTAAGGATTATTTTATTTATGAAGTTTAATTAATTTAGAAATCAATGGATGGTTTGATAGATAAATACTAAATGCAATTAATTAAATATAATTACTTTGTGGAATTAATCAAGAGAATAATTAAGGTAGTTAATTAAGGAATAATTAATTTATTTATTAAAGCAAATAAAAAGATAGTTAATTATAGGTTGAGGTAAATCAAGAATGATTAATATTTACAGTTTAATTTAACCATTAATTAATTTAGATTAGGACAAATTGAATATAATTGGAAATCATTAATTTATATAATCAACGATGTAATTGAAGATTGATTAATTAAGATGAATTAACCAATAAGTGACTTATGAGGAAGTAATTAATATAACTAATCAAGGATTAATGTAATTAATATAGTTAATTAATTTATGAAGTAATTAAGATTACTTATTGATTTGGTTAAGAATAATTAATATCGTGAAATTAAATAAAGATAATTACTTGAATGTAATTGAAAGATAACTAATCCAGGGTGATTAATTAAGATGAAGAATGAAGGGTTGATTAGTTAATCGATTTGGAATTAATTAATGAAAGAATCTAAGTGATTGAGGTTCGGAATTCAATTAGAATAAATTGAATTGATTTGTATGTGATTAAGCTTTGCTTATGGGTGATTGAATGGTATTGGATGCTTTGAATGAGTTGATATCTCTGATATGAAATGTTGTGTATTTCATTTGGATAATTTGGGTCAGGATGACATGAGACTCGAAGAGACCGGGTTCGGGTGTTATGAAATACCCGAAACCACTTCGAATTTTTATAGATAGATATGTGAAATCTATATGCTGGAGTGAAGTTATTTAAAGGAATTGGACTATATTAAATTTAAATCTTTGGTATCTAGAAAACTTATATGTGAAATAAGTGATGTGTATAATAAATTATGGCTTGTGAATTGATTCGAGTTACCTTGGGTTTTATATAAGTTGTTTGCTTTGGTATTCCATGTTAATTGGGTTTACTCACGCTGGTTTCCAACATGACCCGGGTGTTACTTGGGTGTAATTCTCGGGTCAGACCGAGTATTACAGATTTTCAGGTAAGGACGTTCTGGAGCTCAAGAGGCAAGCTTGATGACAGGAACGTGCAGAGTATTTCCGCGGTATTATAATATTGTAAGTCTAAGACATATTGATTTGTATATGTCCAGTGTTGAATATTTGTGTAACTCTGATGTATTTAAATGTAATCGACAGATACAATATTCTTTTTTAGTCTGATATTATTTATTATTATATTTTATCCGCTACGAATTATGAGATGTTGATGTCTTCTGTTCTTCTCCTTCTTCTATCTCTTTCTTCTTTTTCATAACTATATGTAATTTTCAGGTTCAAAAATTCCGGGCCGTTACATTTGGTATCAGAGCCATGTTAAGCGAGAACCTTGGCTCTGGTGGGGATTACTCATTAAATAGAGTCCGTAGTACTCTAGAATGAGTTGAGTGTGTGTGTGTGTGTATATATATATGAGAGCGTACTTGTTATTTTCCAATATTAAGGTTTTAAATAATTTTATATGAAAATATATTTTGATATATAAAGCAATATGTCCTTCTCATAAATATTAAGGTAATTGATTGTTAGATTATTGGAATTAAAATTTATAAGTAATATAATACAACCAAATTAAAATTTAATTGATTGAAAATGAATTTCTAAATCTGGTCCCAAAATTTGAAAATTTTGTTTCAAAGTAATGAAAAATAATAAATAAGTATTATTTGGATAACTGGGACTTGTTGCAAATAATAGGTTGTTTGGAAATTTGATTTGAATTAAAAACCAAAAGTGGTTTAAAATTTAAGGATGACCCCATGTGTAAAGGAAATAATATGTATGAATAAGGAATATACATAAATCAAAAAAATAGTTTGAATAGACTCTGAATCTTGAGTTTGAAATTTGGAATGGGATGTGATACCCAAAGTGATAAGTTTTTAAGTGGGAAGATTATTATTGTGAAGTTTAAGGATTGAATGAGGTTGATTGGATTAAGTAAATCGAATTTAACTTGGGAGAAGTTAAATAAGTTTGAATGAACAACTTGAATTCGAGATTTTAAGATGAAATTGGAATTTAACTTGGAAAGTTAAATGGTTAATTTGAATTGGTAGTTTGTGTGATCTCAAAATGGGTTTGAGATCTGGAATTGGAAATTGATGGACGTTTTAAAATAAATTGGATAATATCATCCTATTGTTATTAAAAATCCTTAAATTGCGAATTGGATTTGTTTAAATGAATGAGAAATGAAGTGTGGTAATATATCCATTATTGAGACAAAAGGGAAATCTAAATTTAATTTGAAATTAAGGATATAGAATCACTTTTAACTGAAAATTTGAATAGTTGAGTTTGTAAATTAAAATTGTTTAAGAACGGGCTTCAAAATGGAAGATAAAAAATAGGAATAAATTAAAATTTTAAAATAAAATTGTATTAAACTCTTATTTGAACCTTGAAATACATAAGTAAAGATAATTTAAAATGGGATCTTGAGAATTGGACTCAGAAATTAAATTGTTTAAAAACTTTAAATAAAAGTTAATTTAGTTTAAAGAGTTAAACCAACCTTTGAGAATTCAACTCGAATTTATATAATTCGAGATGGGTTAAAGTTGAATTTAGATTCCATTAGTACAAACTGAATTTAGTTCGAATTAATTAGAATTGAAGTTGAATTGGAAATAAATCAAGTCCAATGGAATTTGGAGTTATTTGAATTGGAATTGGGTCAATTTAAATGGAAATTTAAATTGAATAGCAGGGGAAGTGAACAGTTTTGATTGTGAACTATTTTCGATATAAATTGTTTTTATATCAACTTATTTTTCCAAGCTATTTAATATATACAACCTTTCTTATTAAACCCAAAATTATTTTATACTTATTTTATAACTACTTTTGGAGTAATTTAACTATTTTGTAACTGTTTCATAAACTAATTACTGTTTTTCAACTATTTTATAACTAATTACTATTTTAAACTATTTTGTGATTATCTAACTATTTTATAACTATTTAACTATTTTTCAACTATTTTATAATTAGTTAACTATTTTACAGCTATTTTGCAAACTAATAATTATTTTTCAACTACTTATCTATTTTTAAAATTTTCAAGCTATTTTCTAAATATAAACTGGTAGGCGTCCATACTGTTATTAATTAAATACGCAACCGAGATAAGGATTGAAGTGATAATTCAATTAGGGATTAACGTTGTTATCCCAACTTTTGGCAAAGCTGAGATACCCAAAAATAAGCTAAAAATAAATGATTACTATTCTTGAATATCAACCATGCATTTGCAGGATAACCATGGATATCGATGAATTTTGTTCGAGTCCGAATCGGGCCGCAATTGACAAGACAAGATGAGCAAAGCTATAGAAGCATCTTTTCAAATTTCAAGTCAATCCGAGTTTGTACGCTCAAGATATGATCGATACAAGTTAGAGAGAATACGCTGTTCTTATCCATCAAGCGTTCGCATCGGTCCGTGTTCAAATCGATACCATTCGAATCCGTCATTACCGGGTAGCCTCATACCATTCGAATCCATTAAGTTCGAATCCATCAGGAGTTAGTCACTTCGAACCGACCTCTGTTCGTGTCCATCGGTTCGACTCCATCTAGTTCGCAACCATCAGCAAGTACTCGTTCGAATCGGTCCAGATGTGCCGCTTCGTATCCATCGGCGGGTCGTGTGCTTCGTATCGGTCAAATAACCTTAGGTTCGAAACCATCGAATGAGCATGTATTCGAATCCACCAAGTCCCTCCTACTTCGAATCCATGGGATCACTCCGCTTCGTATCCATCAAATTGAAGTCCTTCGAATCCATGAAGTTGCTCCACTTCGAATCCATCCACAACAGCTTCGTATCGATCGGCCAGAGCATACCACAATCGATACGAACACGCCTCTGTTCGAATTCTTGAAAGTCCTCGAATCCACTAAGTCAAAGTGGTGAAAAGCATGGATTCGACCCAGTTAACTCGGAATAAATAGAGGATCGACGCGAAGAAGGCGCACCACGTTATCACGAAAGCGCGTGAAGACATCGAGTCGAACCCATCGATTCGAAGGGGATCGAGTCGAAGCAAGCAACCTGCTCGAGAATAGCAATTCTAATCGGCCATATCCTGAGATCTACAAGTCCAAATGCAATGAAATTTTTACAGGAGCTTGCGTACATGTAGAAGAATGTCCACGCCAAATTTCATCTCGATTGGATGCTTTCTTGATCGATTTGAATGGAGTTCGAATCGATCCAAAGTAGGCCCAAATTTCCTGAGGCCGGGCATGTGGGCCCCCTCACGTGCCAGAAGTGGTCTACCGGATTTTTAGGAGAGATATCAGCCTCCTACAGCTATAAATAGAGCCCCAAGTCATTCAAAAAAGAGGATCGGAATTCTGAAGCGCCAAGACTCTACTGGATTCAATTCTATACCTTATCATCGCTGTTGCATTCAAGTTTCAGAGCTATAATCCATTGTAACTCGCTGTAACCAACTGTAATCATCAAGAGAACATCAATAAAAAGAAAAACCTTTGAAGTGGACGTAGGCCGTAGACAGCCGAACCACTATAAATCGTGTGTCCTTGTTCATTATTTCTGAATTGCTACTTGTTGCTTGCTTAAATCTATGGTTTGTGTTTGAATATTGTTGATTTATATTCATACACTTGTGCTTTCACAACACTTGGGGTTGGTGACCAATTTTGGTGCAACACTTTGGTGCTTTCACTGAGAAGGACTAGCACCCGCTACACCAGATTCGGAATTCAGATTCAAGAGTTTGAAGAATCCCGATTCAGAGACAATGACTCGACAAACAAGACAAAGAGCTGATCGGAGCCAACAAGGAGGGAGCCAAGAAGCATCCTCTGGAGCCGAAGAGGGACAAGCTTCGATGTATATCACTAGAGATGAGATGGAAGCTATGGCTAATTCATTACGCGAAAGCATAGTGAAGACTCAACAGGAGATGCTGTAGAATTTCCTCGAACAAATGAGGGCGGCGAATGTGCAAAACCTTGGACCAACTACAACGACTGCAAGTGCGGGATATGGAATCAGGATTACAGAAGCTAATGAAGGTCAGGTTCAAGACCAGAATGCAGGAGCTGAAGGTGATCAACAAGGGCTCGGGGGCAGACCCTCAGGGTCCGATATTGGAAGACCAATAGACGGAGCTCAACAAGCTGGAGCTGATGCTTACACTAACGAGCCACCCGAAGAGTATGTACCACAATTCCCTTCAAGGCTCGGGGGGCAGGACAGGAATATGGCCAGGGGCCAACCCCTGGACGGAGATGAGAGAATGATTGGTCTAATGCGACGAATCATGAGAGGAGGATTGTCTGGCGAAGGGTTGGAAGAAGTCAGTCGGAGTCCGTTCACTCCAAACATCAGAAATGCAAGGAACCCCCCAGAATTCAAACTACCAGTGCTATGTCCTTATGACGGGAGGTCAGACCCGACCATGCACATCACTACATATATTAGGCACATGGAAGTGCTAGTAGCATCTGAGGAAGTGATGGCTCGATGCTTCCCTTTATACTTGTCGGATTTGGCTGCGCTTTGGTTCAGGCAACAAGTAACCGGATCAATCAGAACCTGGGGCGAGCTTGTAGACTGCTTCAAGAGACAGTTTAGGGTCCATGTGACGCGACCCAAGAGTGTGATGACTTTAGCCTCGATAAAGCAAAGGACCGGAGAGTCCATAAAAGATTTCTTATTGCGATTCAATGCAATGGTAGCTTCTGTAGATCGCCCGGATCCATCGATGATTTTGATGGCGGCGGTGGCAGGAGTTGGGGAAGGCACCAAATTTAAAGATTCTCTGAATAAAGATCCACCGCAAGATCTCAGAGAGTTCTATCACAAAGCTGAAAAGTTCATCCGATTAGAAGAATCACGAGCCGAGAGGCAGGAAACAAACGCCGCGCAAAGCGAAGGAACCTCCAGGGAACAGTCCGGAGTAGATAAAAGAAAGAGGAAACAGGATGACAGATACGATGGTCTTGATAAACGGAAGAAATTCCAGGAACCTAGATTCAGGCAGTATACAGATCTGACTGCAGGCCTGGAACGAATTTACACTGATACTCGGGGGTAACTCCCTTATCGAAAACCACCCAGGAGATATCCTACTGAGCGGGAGCGCAGAACTGGTAAATACTGCCTATTCCATGAGCTGGATGGGCATACTACAGATGAATGCCGCCATTTGAAAGATGAGGTGGAAGAACATGCCAGGAGTGGTAGATTGCCACAATATGTCAGAGAACGGACAGCGGCGGCAAGGCCTGAATAACTACCGCCTCCATCTAACAGGAACGATTCTAGACCGGGATCACGACTCGTCATCCACTAATTGAAGATGGCAGGGGCCAAGTCCAGGATTTGGACTTCGGTCGAATAATTTTATTTAGATTTGTTTTTGCAATAAATGGCTACTCCACTTACTCATGTACGGGAACCGGAGAGATCCCTAGGCATGCTCTGAGATGGAGATAGACCGATATGCCCGGAGAGGCGATGTTTAGCTTTATCCTGATGTTTGAGATTGAACATCTAGAACCTTAATTTGGATAAATAAATTTGAATTTCTTGAAATAAACCTTTGACCGGAAAGTTAAAGGATAAGCATTAAATACCAATATAAAAATGATCACTTTATGACCCTACCCGGAGAGGCGAGGTCCGAAGCGCAAGAAGTGAGTTGCTTCGCCGGAGAGCGACAGGATCGACTCACTTAAGCCCTGTTTCCCCTTCACCGGAGAGTGACAGGATGGGATCCAGCAAGAGCCCGGAGAGGCTATGATTGGTCTAGACTGACCAAGACATCGCTGTACGTCCTAACCAGGACCGGAGTGCAAGGAATAGAAGGCAACGCCAGAGTGCAATAGGATCTTTCTATTCAATCGCTAAGTCGGGAATGGGCTTGGCAAGGGTCCGGAGTAACCATCGATAGTCCAGAGAGACTGAAGAATTTCGTTCTTAACTTCCACTGGAAGGGATTGATAATAACTTGGCTCCGAACAGCCATGAACTTGATTGATAATACTGCAGCTACGAATGAAATGTGAATTTACTACACTCGATTTAAGACTGTTCAAAACATACCTTTTACAAAAGGGCATGTTTTGGGGGGCAAAGTGTTATCCCAACTTTTGGCAAAGCTGAGATACCCAAAAATCAGCTAAAAATCAATGATTACTATTCTTGAACATCAACCATGCATTGCAGGATAACCATGGATATCAATGAATTTTGTCCAAGTCCGGATCAGGCCGCAATTGACAAGACATGATGAGCAAAGCTATGGAATCCAACATTTCAAATTTCAAGTCAATACGAGTTCGTACGCTCAAGATATGATCGATACAAGTTAGAGAGAATACGCTGTCCGTATCCATCAAGCGTTCACATCGGTCCGTGTTCGAATTGATACCATTCCAATCCGTCATTACCGGGTAGCCTCATACCATTCGAATCCATCAGGAGTTAGTCACTTCGAACCGACCTCTGTTCGTGTCCATCGGTTCGACTCCATCTAGTTCGCAACCATCAGCAAGTACTCGTTTGAATCGGTCCAGATGTGCCGCTTCGTATCCATCAGCAGGTCGTGTGCTTCGTATCGGTCAAATACCCTTAGGTTCGAAACCATTGAATGAGCATGTATTCGAATCCACCAAGTCCCTTACTTCAAATCCATGGGATCACTCCGCTTCGTATCCATCAAACTAAAGTCCTTCGAATCCATGAAGTTGCTCCACTTTGAATCCATCTACAACGGCTTCGTATCGATCGGCCAGAGCATACCACGATCGATACGAACACGCCTCTGTTCGAATCCCTGAAAGTCCTCGAATCCACTAAGTCAAAGTGGCGAAAAGCATGGAGTCGACCCAGTCAACTCGGAATAAATAGAGGATCGACGCGAAGAAGGCGCACCATGTCATCACGAAAGCGCATGAAGACATCGAGTCGAACCTATCGATTCGAAGGGGATCGAGTCGAAGCAAGCAACCTGCTCGAGAATAGCAATTCGAATCAGCCATGTCCTGAGATCTACAAGTCCAAATGCAATGAAATTTTTACAGGAGCTTGCGTACATGTAGAAGAATGTCCACGTCAAATTTAATCTCGATTGGATGATTTCTTGATCGATTTGAATGGAGTTCGAATCGATCCAAAGTGGGCACAAATTTCCTGAGGCCGGCATGTGGGCCCCCTCACGTGCCAGAAGTGGTCTACCAGATTTTTAGGAGAGATATCAGCCTCCTACAGCTATAAATAGAGCCCCAAGTCATTCAAAAAAGAGGATCGGAATTCCGAAGCGCCAAGACTCTACTGGATACAATTCTATACCTTATCATCGCTGTTGCATTCAAGTTTCAGAGCTATAATCCATTGTAACTCGTTGTAACCAACTGTAATCATCAAAGAACATCAATAAAAAGAAAAACCTTTGAAGTGGACGTAGTACGGAGACAGCCGAACCACTATAAATCGTGTGTCCTTGTTCATTATTTTTGAATTGCTACTTGTTGCTTGCTTGAATCTGTGGTTTGTGTTTGAATATTATTGATTTATATTCATACACTGGTGCTTTCACAACACTTGGGGTTTGTGACCAATTTTGGTGCAAACAAAGGTAATTGTAAATAAGTGAATGAAAATTTAAGTGAATGTGAATAGAAAGAGAAATCGATTTGGTTAATAATCAATGAAGTTAAATACATAGGATGTACGTATATTATTCTATTCGCATAGTGGTTTGATCCGGATTCGAGCACAAAATTTTGAGAAAGTTATATCGATCCGGGTGGGATTTTTCACTCCATTTTTTACGGTGAACCTGAATATGGATTATTGATTGGTTCTGAATATTCTCTATCATATTTATGGCTATGCAAGGAGAATGACGGTTTCTGATCAAGAAACCAAATCTGTGTCCACACGAAGTCGGGTGGACGATACTAGTCGGAAGTGAAATTGTGTGATCGAGTGAGCGATCGGATTGGTATAGCGTACGGATGATATGTGTACATCGTACGGATATGAATGAAATTGATATTGAAAAGAGTAATCAAATTGGAATATTTGATTTTGAACAAGCAAAGTTATATATCTTTGTTATATAAGATAAATCTCTCCTTGTTAAATCTATTGGCGGAAGAAAAGGATTTTTGAAGGTGTTTGGAGTATAAAAAGGAGTTTTATACAAGTGTGAAAGGATCCAAAGTTTTTTATTTTTTAAATTTTTTTTATATAATATCTGAATATATATATAAAGGATCTTATGAGGATTTTGGAAAAAGGTTTTGGAAACCTTTGGGTTTGGAAAGGCTTTTGATTTTGGGTAAAATCAATATTGAAATTTGGAAAGCCTAGTTTGAGAATTATCGATTTTGGGATAATCGAGTTCGTGTAAAGGAGCTTTGTATGAGATCATACTAGGTGTATGATTTGAAAGATACTATATGTGTCTAGTATAAAGTGTTTTGATGAAGGCTCTGGGGAAAAAGGCGCTCCCTTAAAATGAACTTCTCAGGAGTGCCGCCGGGTGGTGCTGCCTTGTGCCCCAAGAGGGGTTCTAAAGTTGATCATGTGAGGAGTCCGGACAAAACTAGTTCCTGGGGATTATGAGTAGTGTATACCATAACGAAAGTCGTGTGTGCCGCTGAGAGCCAACAGTCTGCGTTTGATTTTATATCGGTGGACTGCGACCTATGTAGGAGTAGAGAAGTTTCATTTTAACAGCGAAAATCGTGTGTGCTGTTGAGAGCCAACAGTTACATGGACTTTTCCTGTGATGACAATGTTACCCTGGTATTTAACTGCGATCTGTCGTGGGTTCCATGGCGTAATCGAGAGGTCGTGGAGAGCCTACAGTTACAAGGACTTTTGCTGCGATGACAACGTAACCCTGGAATGTAACCGCGACCATGGATGGGAGTGATGATTTCCAGAGCATTATCACTAAAGATATTTCCTCTATTTTCAAAAACTATTTTCAATAAAATTATTTTTCAAGTATTTTCACTAGGTGTTGAACACGGGTTTACCAGGTACTTACAGATTTTCAGTCCTACGCCTGATCAACGTATGACTGAATTTCTGTGAGAACAAGGATGGACTGCTTGAGACATCGAGTTATAAGAAGTATTTTTTTATAAAGAGCTATTTTATTAGTATGATGTGAATTTAAAAGCATTTCTAAAATTTTAAATTAAGGTGTTGGAATTTTGAAAGATGAAAGAAAATCCAAAGTAGAATTGTAAATAAGATTTAACTCAGGAAAATTTAATGAAGTAATTTTTGTAATGAAAGTTGGAGGTAAGCTAATTAGCTAAATAATTATTTGATAGAATATATTAATAAAATTTAATTCAGTTGAATAAAATGGATTGTAAATTAATAATGGAGTTTCGAAATGAATTCGAATTGTAAATAGAATTCGACTTGGATTTGATGATGAATTAAAATAAGTGGAGATGTTTTTAAAATAAAATGGAATTGAATTATGATAGACATGGTTTGAGTTGCAAACAAAACCCAAGTGAATAGAAATAAATTTGAGAGCGGCTTTGTATTAATAAAATAAATTCGAGAATGAATTAAGTAAGTGAATTAAAAATTTAAAATGGGTGAATTAATGGGTTAATCGAATTAAATACAGAATGAGATAAAATTAATTTAAAATAGTTATAAATTAAAATGAATACTCAATTAAGCGGTCGTCGAATTTACATATAAATAATTGTCGTTTGGCGTAAATGAATGTAATTAAAATTCTATGGGTTGAGAGAGATTAGATAACTTGATTTTGAAATCAATTAGATGGAATTTGAGCTTGTTTGGGTTAAAAATCAATTGAATTTAAGAAATTAAGTTGAAAACCATTAAAGTTGAAAGGAATGGTATATGAATTGATGGAAAACAATTGAATTAGTTTAGAAATCATATAAATTGTTCGTGGAAGTTATTAAGAATGCATTCCTTTTAGAATTTGAAGTGTTATAGTTACTAAGAGAAATGTTATAAACTTCATATATACAGTGCTTATATGTGTAAATTGAGTAAGTACAGGTACCTGAAGGCCGTTTGGCTGGATTCGGATGCATAAATTGTTAAAATAAATAAGCCGCATGCTTAAAATGCTAAATAAGGTACGCCTACGCAATAAAAATAGGAAATATGAACTGTTTTTGCTTTTTCCGACCGGGTGGGTCGATGTATATATATTTATATCTCTTGTCAGATTGCAAAAGCTCCTCCGTACAAAGGAGACTATGCCAAAAAAATTCGAAAATTTTGGGAGTTAGAAAATTTTTGAAATTTTTTGGGAGGAATTTTGTTAACGACAAAACGATTTCAAATTGAAAATTAAAGTTAATTAGTAGACGAAACTAATATGAATCAGTTATAAATGAGAGATAAAATTCAATATTCAAAATTGAAAATAAATTGAATTCGTATGGAAAGGGGAAAAACTAATTTGAAATAGATATGAAACTTCTGTAAGAAAATGTATGAAATGATTTTAAAAGGGGTATGATTGGAGATTATTGCTAAGTCGGTTATGCAAGTATTATAAAGAGAAAAAGAAAATTGGATTTGATTCCAAAAGATAAATTTGAATTGCCCGACTAAAAGGTATGTATTTTAATTTCTGTATGAAATTGGATTGGGTTTTTGATCTAGCCACTTGGCTTTTGTTTTCTTTTGGAATTTGGGAGCCCGTCGAGGCATTTTGTAGTAGTACCGAGCTAGCCGCGCAAAGGAGACGCTGGCAAAATTTCTCGAGAATTTCAAGAGTTAGAAATTTTTTGAGAAAATTTTGATAATTCCAAATTTGGTTTTAAATTGAAATTTGAATGATTGAGTAAAAAGGGATTGTTGAAAACTGTGGGAGAGTTCGGGAGGTTAGTAAGAAGGATAAGAAGTCTTTTATAAAAGATAACTGGTAGGGTGTTGATAAAACTATTGGTTTTGGGGGAAGGGTAAACGGGTAAAGAAACATTCTTCCTAACTAGTAATTTCGGGGACGAAATTCTTTTAAGGGGGGAGGAATGTGACGACCCAGAATTTCTAACAACTTAAATTGAAATTGTTAATTGATTTTAAATATTTAAAAGTTAATTTTAACTTGAATTCAAGATTTACTTGATAATTAAATCATTGAATTATATAGTTTAAATATTGAATTTAATAATTGAAATTGGTTAATTGATGAATCTGAAATTTTTAAGCCTATTTAAAATAGTTTGGAGGCTTATAAAATTTATAATGATGATATTGAAGATAATAGAATGGTTAGAATTTAATTTAAATGCAATCTGTTCCATTTTAATAATATATCGTTTAAATTGAATTTAAAAATAGCCTTCTGAGGAACAGTCTCGGAATTCGATGAAACAAGTTCCATTGGATCTGTAATAGTTAGTTATTATCGGATTTCAATTTTCGTAGCAAACAGAGTTGTCATTTGACCTTGGCAGCTCAAAACGCTTAGAACTATTTTAATCGACTTAATTTGGAATTGATCGTTTATTTCCGTAACTCGTTCATACGATCAAATTAGCCTCCGAAACATGTCCCATTGTGTTCGGAATGCGGGTAAAACCTTATAAATGCCTGCCGCCAGGTCTGATTCGGAGTTCGAGATTTCGGCTTATGCTAAACAAGATATTTTGAAAATTAATAATATAAAAATATGAAGGTTAAATCAACAGCCGAAATAATGTCGCATCTTCTTTTCATTTCTTTGCAAACCATTATACCCAACAAGCAGCACGAGAAAAATCAAATCATGTCTCCTATTCTTGTTTAAAATTCACGCACTCGTCAAAATCAAAGGGAGGACTTTCCTTTTATAAAATAACAAGGATTGAACTTTCCCTTCAATTTCTCCGTTTGAAAACCCTCTTCACTCTAAAAAAAATGGCGACTAGGACCGAAACCCAATCCACGATTTTAAGTAATAAAGGATCACGTTCGAACGCGAGGACAATCACGAGCACGGCGAAGAAGAAACCCTGTCGAATCTATTCACGGTGGTGTGAATCGAGCTCGAGTAGTTTAACCGTAGGCGCGAAGGTCGAGGGTCACGAAGGGAGGCGGCGCAATTGGTTTAGCAGGAGCGGCTCGCGCGCCCGAAGGAGGATCGAGCCGATTTGGGCACGCTCGATTTTGGGGTTTCGCAGTGGCAGTGGGGTTCGCGAGTTGAAATCAGTGGCATACGGCTCGACTCGAACTCGTGGAGGAGGAGGTCCGCGTGAAGCTCAGTAGGGTGTCGTGCTTGGTAGCTGGAGGAGGAGAGCAGTAAGGTATAACTTTGATAATTTTAATTATCTTTGTGTTTAAAAATAATTATAAATTTATTTACAGTAAAGTACATGTAAAGGCAATTTTTATATATATATTTATGCATACGATCTTTGAATATAAGAGAATTTATAAAAGTTAGATTTTGAAATCTATAAATTATTTTTATAGATGTATAAGTAGTTCTAAGAGGAAAATTACTAGTTTAAAATTAAATCATTAATATAATTAATAAATGGAAATTTACTGTTCGCTTGTTTCAAATACTAATAAATTATATAATGTTATTCGAGGTCAAAACCAAGGAAACAAGCCAGTTTGGAATGGATTGCAAACAGTAAAGGTGAGTAAACCTCACTCTGTTGGGTTTTCTTTTATTTAAGTTTAAATAGTTAAATTTTAAATAGTTGATTGAATGATTAAGTCGATTGGATGTACCCCGATGATGATTTGGCTTGGTTTTGGTTGATTCTCGAGTTAATCGTGTTTGACTCGAAGTAATGGGGCTTAGGTTGTTTTAAACTTAAATCATAAATAAGAAAAATGCCTTATTTTAAAGTTAATAAGAGCTTAATGATTTTTTATTCATTGAATTAGTAGGGTAATTAAAATGGATAATTAACTGATTCAATTAATTAATGATTTGGGTTAATTAATTTAGTAATTAGAGGCTTTGAATTAATTAAGTAAGGATTATTTTATTTATGAAGTTTAATTAATTTATAAATCAATGGGTGATTTGACAGGTAAATACTAAATGTAATTAATTAAATATAATTACTTTGTGGAATTAATCAAGAGAATAATTAAGGTAGTTAATTAAGGAATAATTAATTTATTTATTAAAGCAAATAAAAAGATAGTTAATTATAGGTTGAGATAAATCAAGAATGATTAATATTTACAGTTTAATTTAACCATTAATTATTTAACGTAATTAATTTAGATTAGGATAAATTGAATATAATTGGAAATCATTAATTTATATAATCAACGATGTAATTAAAGATTGATTAATTAAGATGAATTAATCAATAAGTGACTTATGAGGAAGTAATTAATATAACTAATTAAGGTCTAATGTAATTAATATAGTTAATTAGTTTATGAAGTAATTAAGATTACTTATTGATTTGGTTAAGAATAATTAATATCGTGAAATTAAATAAAGATAATTACTTGAATGTAATTGGAAGATAATTATTCCAGGGTGATTAATTAAGATGAAGAATGAAGGGTTGATTAATTAATCGATTTGGAATTAATTAATGAAAGAATCTAAGTGATTGAGGTTCGGAATTCAATTAGAATCAATTGAATTGATTTGTATGTGATTAAGCTTTGCTTATGGGTGATTGAATGGTATTGGATGCTTTGAATGAGTTGATATCTCTGATATGAAATGTTGTGTATTTCATTTGGATAATTTGGGTTAGGATGACATGAGACTCGAAGAGACCGGGTTCGGATGTTAGGAAATACCCGAAACTACTTTGAATTTTTATAGATAGATATGTGAAATCTATATGCTGGAGTGAATTGATTTAAAGGAATTGGACTATTTTAAATTTAAATCTTTGGTATCTAGAAAACTTATATGTGAACTAAGTGATGTGTATAATAAATTATGGCTTATGAATTGATTCGAGTTACCCCGGGTTTTATATAAGTTGTTTGCTTTGGTATTCCATGTTAGTGGGTTTACCCACGTTGGTTTCCAGCCTGACCCGGGTGTTACTTGGGTGTAATGCTCGGGTCAGACCGAGTATTACAGATTTTCAGGTAAGGACGTTCTGGAGCTCAGGAGGCAAGCTGGATGACAGGAAGGTGTAGAGTATTTCCGCTGTATTATAATATTGTAAGTCTGAGACATATTGATTTGTATATGTCCAGTGTTGAATATTTGTGTAACTCTGATGTATTTAAAATGTAATCGACGGATATAATATTCCTTTGTAGTTTGATATTATTTATTATTATATTTTATCCGCTGCGAATTGTGAGATGTTGATGTCTTTTGTTCTTCTCTTTCTTCTATCTCTTTCTTCTTTTTCATAACTATCTGGAATTTTCGGGTTCGAAAATTCAGGGTCGTTACAGCAATGTCATTAACCTAACTTTTGATTACTTTTACTCTCCTTGTTATACACAAAAATGCAATTCGCTATGTCAGATCTGTTATCTCCTATATCAAATAAACCGGTTTGGTTCTAGATGTGCTTTAGACTAGCCATGGATGATGGACATTTTGAGGAAGAGGAAATGCAATTAGCTTAATGACTCTTTAAAGTTGTAGTATTTTCTACCCTCATGAGTTTACCAATTGGAAAAGGCTTGAAAAACCTGAACTAATACTTATGTTGGTGCATCATTTATTCGTTTTAGGTTGCTAGATTCAGTGCTTCAAAAGAGATCAATACCTCAGTAAGCTCTTGATTCTAGGTACTTGTGATATTCTAAGTCACGTTCAGCACCATCGAAGTCGCCGTGAGATTCCAGGGCACATTCGGCACCTTCGTAGTCGCCACGAGATACCAGGCCGAAGGTAACGCGGTTCAGAAAAGCATCGGGGTGGTCGTGCCATGCTATGAAAATAATTAGGAGTGATGATTGGGAGATTTGGAATTTGGGAATTTGTAGTTCTTGGTTTGAGAAAGAGAGAGAAAAGAACGAAAGGAAGAGAGAAGGGCCAAATAATTTGAGAAATTAGCGGCCATAGAAATAACTGATTAAGATTGCCCCCTTTTAGCGTTACCTAATGATTCTTATTTTAAAAAAAAACAAATCATGCAAACAATAACATTACCAAATAAGGTGTTATCTATTGGCGTTATAAAAGACAACTTTTCTTGTGGTGACGAGGGTTTATTCTTCTAAACATATGTCATCAATTTAGTATAAATTATTCACATTTGTATGGTAATATAATGGTATCGACAACCGAATCACTTGTGTTTAAAACTATTCATTTTAAAAGGAAGTTGCCTCTAAAAAAATTAATTCTTGGAAAACAAATTAATTAAAAACTTAAACCTCTTTAAAATAATTAATTACAAGTTAAAACCATAATAAAATCTTAATTAAGTTTTACCTAAACTTAATTACTAATTGAAAAAGGATTAAACCTTTAATAAATAATTTATTTGTAAATTAAACCCTTAATTAATTTATAATTAAAAATAATTAAACACTTATTCATCAATTAATTAATAATTAGCCATGTACTTAATTAATAATAAATTTAAAACAAATCTTATACTTAACTCATAATTGATTAAAATTAATCTTACTTAATTAATGATTAATTAAAATGAATCTTATTTTAAAAAATAATTAATTAGTAACTAATCTCCTCTAAATTATAATTAATAAACCTTGTTTAATACTTAATTGATTATTAATTGCCACACTTAATAATTAATTAGTCAATTAATTAATCCTTAATTAAATTTTCTTAAACATCATTATTAAGTTTATAAAATATTTTAAAAATTTTATTATATAAACTTAATTTAAAAAAAGTTGAATTTTTTCACTTAACTGCATCCATAGCGAATATCGCTATGGATACCACAACTTGAAAACTCTTTTCTAAGTTTACTTTGAAAAATTTTCACTTTTGAACGTTCACTTAAATTTATAAAACATAAAATAAGTGTTTTGAAAACTAATCTAAGCTTGAAACTCAAAATTTATTTTTTATTTAATTTTAAAACAAAAAGTCAAAATTTCACCCGAGGATTTCTTGTCGCTTAAGCATGCAAAAGTGCTAACTTCTTAGCATATGACCATTGTGACAACCCGGATATTTTTAACATTTGAAATGAAATATTTAATTTATTTTAAGTATCTGAATGATAGTTTAACTTGAACTTCGAATATAAGTATGAATTTGGCAATTTAATTATTGAATTTAATTTATTGAAGTTGGATAAAAATTTAAATCTTCAGTTTTAAGCTGATTAAAAATATTTTCAAGGCTTAGAAAATTTATATTGATAATACTGAAGATAATAAAAGCTTCAGAGTTGAATTTAAAACTGATTTGTTCAGTTTTGAAACCATATCGTTTAAAACGATATTTAGAAATTGCCTTCCGAGGCATAGTCTCAGATTTTGACGAAACTAGTTCCATTGGATTCATAATATTGTATTATTATCGGATTCCAATTTTCGTAGCAATCAGAGTTGTCGTTTGACCCTGACAGCTCAAAACGCATAGAAACTGTTTTGATTGATTTAATTTAAAATTGATCTTTTACTTCCGTAACTTGCGTATATGATTGAATTGGCCTCCGAAACACGTTTCACTGTGTTCGGAATGCGGATAAAACCTAATAAACGCTAGACGGCACGCCTCGATAGGAGTTCGGGATTTCGAGCTAGCTTATACGGGATATTTTGAATATAAAATTATAAAAAAAATTACTGTAGCTATTCCTTCCTCCACACGCCAGCGTCTCATCCTTGTCTCCCCATTTCGTTACAAATCCCACGCAACATCATCTCGAAGCAGAAAAAAATCAAAAATCGATTTTGCTCAAAGAAAGAAATCAATGGCCGAAGCCTAGGGGGATTCAAAGTCAACAGAATGAAATCGTGATCTAATTTCACGGTTTTACTTAAATATCGTTCTTCCCCTTTAACAAAATAACGGCAGCCCCTTCCTTAGAAAAAAAACGAATTGAATTCGTTCGAATGGCTGACTCGCGATTTGGTGAGGGGCCGGTGTGGCGCTAGTTCGTCGAACTCGAGAATTCTCTTCTCTCAATCGCAATGGCAGTGGAACAAGGCGGCATGCGGCAAGGTGGGCAACGTCGACGCGAGGCCTACTTGTGTGCGCGAGGCAGTATGTGTGCTCGGCTAGGGTTTCGAATCTAGGAGTCGGGTTGATGGCGACGATGTTGCGGCCGTGGGCGAAGCAAATTAGGGTTCATGCGATGTAGTTTGCGCACGCGACGGTGATGGTCGCGAAAAACATTGGCAAGACGTCTATTGTCGAAGCATAAGGTATTTTTTTTGATTTTTTAATTTGAATATAAAAAAAAGTGTATGCAGTTTTTCCTATGAAAAAGAAATTTCCAGATTTAGTTTAAAAAGGGAAATTTTACTTAGAATTAAGGGTTGAAATATATATATATATATAAGAAGAAAATCAATAACGGTAGGGTATTTGTATGTATATACACATATTACAGGAAGCCGAAAGAAATTTATAGATAGACTATATTTTCAATTTACAATAAGAAATAAATAATAAGAATCACTTTTGAGAAAATATATGCACACTTAGATTGGGAAGAAGAGAAAAGAAAAAAAGGATATGCATTTACACGTTTTTAATTTACTAGATTATTTTAAAATAATGTACTTTTGGGAATTTATTTATTAGTTAACCTAGTTAATTATTTTAATTACTAAAGGATTTTAAAAGGAAAATTGTTAGTCTAAAATAAATTATTAGTTAATAAAATTTACCAAACGAAAATTGGTTATTCGATTTTTTTTCGAATATTAATAAATTGTATAAATGTTTATTCAAGGTCTAAAATGGAGAAAACAAGTCCGGATTGGAAAATGGTTGCATGCATAAGCAGAAGGTGAGATCTTCTCACTCAAAATTAAATTGAAAATTCAGTTATTGATTGACTGTTTAATTGTGATATTAGATATAGTAGGATACATATATATATATATACATATATATATATATATATATATATATATTTGGAGTGATTGATTTCCCGCATTATATAGCGGGTGAGACCCTATTGCGCCGCATAATAGCGGATAATATTTTATAAAACCCATATACCGTTATATTCCACCTCGAAGTGGAATTGGTATTTAATTATTGTGCTAACATCTATGGATGCAGGAAACCTGTTGGAGGGATCCAACTGGATTCCTCAAATATTGAATTTGTTTCATATGCTGCGTGTTAACTATTTGTAATCCCTGTGTGATTTTATTTATGGTTAAAATCGTTAAAGGCTATAGTTTAACCGAATATATTTTTGGTATCGTTGGATACCGGAAATAAATAAAAATTGGATTTTTTAAAAATTCAAGTTGGAAGTTTATAGTAAACTTTATTTTTGAGAATTGGATAAATTTAAAAGAAGGAATTTTAAAAGGATAAAGTTTTTATTTTTAATCCCATTGAACAAAATTCCAAAATATGAGGAAAAGGCTTAATAAATGGATTTCGGGTAATATTATTCATAGGGTGAAGAATTTATTTAAAATACGGATTTTAAATATTTGAAAGAGATAAAGGAATTTATTTCAAAAAGGAAATAAATTCAGAAATTAAATTAGGGATTTAATTTGGAATTGAAATAAATTTTGAAATCGATTTGGAAAATTGACTTGGTATTTGAAAATAAATCCTTTGGAAACCAACTTGTAATTAATTTGGTGTTTGAAGCAATTTTGGAAATCAAATTGGAATTGATTTGGTAATTGAAATAAATTTTGGAAATCAATATGAAAATTGATTTGGTGTTCGAAGGGAAATTTATTTCGTGTTTTGAAAATAAATTTAGAAATCAATTTGGAATTTGATTTGGTGTTTGAAGGTGAATGGTGGAAAAATCGATTTAAAATCGTATATCAGTTGATATTTAGAAACTTGAATCCACAATGGAAATTTATAAGGGAAAGGGAAATTGGTTTTAAAATAAACATTGGTTTATTTTCAAAGTGTAGAAAAGATTTGAAACTTGTTTCAAAGGATGGGAAATTGATTTGAAATTTGATTTTCAAAGTGATGAAGTGTTAAAAATATATCCTACGAAGATATTTTGAAAATAAATAATTTGGGAAAATTATTTAAATCTGGTAATTGTTGTGAATGTTGATTGATAGATAAATAATCGACTATCAATATTTGCCTTTAAATGGCGTTTGAATTTTGATGCGACCAGGGGTCGGATTCCAAGTGGATATCCGAAAACCACATCGAACCTTTGTGATTTG
This sequence comes from Allium cepa, assembly GCA_030765085.1. Lineage (NCBI taxonomy): Eukaryota > Viridiplantae > Streptophyta > Magnoliopsida > Asparagales > Amaryllidaceae > Allium > Allium cepa. The sequence continues at coordinate 910,993,514 of CM060931.1, read as the reverse complement.
TGATAGCTCTTTTATTAAAAGATCAAAGTGAAAATTGTTTTGATTTGTTAGAAATATGAATGAACACTTATTTTAAAAATAAGCACTCGTTATTCGGATTAGCCGGAAGAGGACCTCTGTGTCATATAACCCATTCCGAATAACGATAAGACGAAATGAGATTGCATTTGAAGACGGTGTTGAAGACCGGGTATTTTCGAAAGCGAAAGGATTACCCGTCGAATGTCTCTGCACCGGGTTGCCCCGGTATAGAGATTTTATCACCTTTTGTGATGGGGATTCCGGAAGTGATTTGTGAATATCCAGATTTGCAAGGGCTTCTTTGGAAGTGCCTTCGGTTCTGTTCGATCCCGGAACGGACTTGTATGGATGTGTGGCTGGCGTTACACTTTGAGATGTAAAGCTGGTTTCTGTCGAATACATTTCTGTTGGTGGCGGAGAATTTATTCTCTTAACTTAACACCCTTCTCTGAGACGTACGAGCTCAGAGGTTATGTAGTTGATAGTTACTAGTGATGCATTCCCAGTTTGGTAATGTAGCACATGAAGTGTTGTTGATCTAAGCATGACTTTGTGAAAAGTGTAGCTTTGTGGACGAGACCTCATCGGACTTCACACCCCGAAAATGGTCAAAACAGGAAAGATGCGGCAAGATTATGAGGGTCGTGCCCTTTAGGGTATGTCATTTCCTTTTGGAAAAGGGTGGTGTCAGGTATGGAGCCCTGATATTTAACATGTGTGGTTATTGCAAATACTTTTCTTTGTGGTTATTGGTGTAGAGGATCCTTGGATAAAGGTCCCAAAGGACCAGGGGATGGCATACTCGAGTAGTAGTTACCTAGTTCCAGAGGTAACCCGGCCTTGTGTTAGCAGAGATCCGGGTAGGTACTCGGGACGTCCCGCCAAAGGCGTACCCATGTGGCAGCAGGAAGTTTCTTTGCCCGACCATTTGTTGGAAATCCAAAGAAACAATATGCGCCTTGTACGGTTTTAGTTGTATAACCTTCCATCTACTTATGGTGGTGCCCCACTGTTTGGATGGTAGCTATAGTAGGCATACAATAATGGTTGTATGTTGGCTAAGGTTAATATTATACTTTCGAAATGTTTTATACACTATGCACTAATAATAATAATATCAAAGGATTTTGCGTATTAAGCATATTTGACTATCATAAGGAGAAATCCCCTCCAATTCTGGGTTTGCATTGTGTGTGAGGCGGGAGGCCTCATAGTAGTTTCATTTTCCAAAAGCATAGCGGATTTTTTTATTTTCTTTGTGAAAATAACTGTTTTTAAGATTTCACACTAGTCCCATGACTGACCTGGAGTTTATTTTTCCCTTTCTAAACTATGGATGCCCAAAATTTTCCACACCGGCAGCCTAGAGTCAGATTATCAGGTCATTCTGGAATTCAGGAGTTACTGTGGAAATCAGGAGCAAGCTGGATGGCGAAGCGTATCACTTATATCTGTAATATTTCTTTCCGCTGTTTGTTGTTGCACACTCCGATAATGTAACGTGATGTAATGTAATAACTGATATAGTGATTCTGTTTAAAAATATTTAGTTATCTATTATATTTGTTCCGCTGCGATATGTGAGATTCCGTTATTGTTTTCGTTCTTCTACCTCTTCTTCTTTAAACCCTAACGGTTCAGTTTTCCGGCATTCGGCTGTTCGGCATTCAATACAGTGGACGTATTGATGTCGACTTTCGAAAGTCGAAAAATCGGGTCTTTACAACCATATATTCACGTCCAAAGCATACAAAACATATCACAAATTACAAACACAAAGATTTCAATTTTACATCATTCATCGTACAAAGATCATAACTTGCAAATTTACTAACTTTACTTAACATTCAAACTAAAATTTCAAGCTCACAACAAAGGATACGCATATGATTTCACTAGTATCCATTACCAAACAGGATATATACTTCCAAACAAAATCAACACTAACATTTGCAATAACATATAGTTTTAAACTTATAAAAATGCGAGCTTTACTCACCAGAGCATAGCCAAATCGACTAGAACTTTGGAAGGGCTTTAGACTAAGCTTTATCTTTAGTAAAAATGCAATTTTGAACCTACATGTGGCTTGGCCATGATTAACATGGTCTCAGCCATGTGTTGTAGAGGAGGGTTTGGCCTTATTTAAGGAAGAGGAATGTGCAAGAAGAAGAAAGAAATGATTTTTAAGTATTTTTAAGTGTTAAAAGAGAGAGAAAGGTGATTTTTAAAATTTAAAAATATTTTTGAAAGTCATTAAAGAGAATGGAAATTCTTAAGAAAGAAGAAGATAAAAGAAAGAAAATGAAATAAAGAAGAAGAGAGAGAAAAGGAGTTAGTTTTATATAAAATGGATTAAGTTAATAACCAAAATAGCCCTAAAATACTTACCATCCACTAATTTGTTGCCACATCACCACACCATCTTCTCCTCATCTCTTTTACACATTGACCCAAGGGTGAAACCCTTTTATCCAATTTGCAATGCATTGCCTTGTACTATGGTGTAAGAGATGTGAGTGATAAGTGACTTTTCATATTTTATTTTGATTTAAAAATTGAAAATTGTAACATCTTATCCTTTAACTTAAATCAACATATTATTAACCTTTATTATATTACTAATTCATGCTTATATTATCTGTAAATATACACGTGTTAAGTAAAGTGTTCACAATATTTTAAACAACTTTTCGATGGTGAAAAATTGAAAATTTTGGAAAAGGCTTTTCGGTCACATTTTCTAATTTTGTTTGAACTAAATACTTTCATATTATTAGTTATAAATTAAAGTGGGGTATTTGATTATTAAAACCATTGATTAAATATTTAAAATTAATTAAACAATCATCCATCAAAGCGGTAAAATACCTAGTCGTTACACAATCAAAAACTGAAGGCATTCATTAGGGAATTAATTTTCAATAATGGCATGGTAAGGTATTACTTTCCGAAAGATACACCTCTAGATAAATGTACCTAAGGGCATCGCCGGGACGCTCTGCTAGCATGACCGACCTACACATGACTGGATAGTACCAAATATGGTCACCCATTGGTTGTGATCAACAACCATAAATGAGCCTCGAAGCATACGTAGAGATATCGACTCTTGGCAGAGTGATAATCATACCCTAATGGAAGTGAACCATATTGCCTTATAGCATATTATGCTTTAGCCATTACCGAGATGTGAGACTTGAGAGGCTAGGATTACCATTTTCTACATAGCAGACTGTGATGCCCCACCTCTATACTCACACTAGCCAAGGACACTACGGGGTAATGCCGTAGACTAGCACGAAGAATAAGGCTGTTGAGGAGCGACCATCCGTGTAATTTTTTTGTGCGAGCACCAATATGTCAGATGGTATGAAAATATGATTTATCGAATACAAACTCAAAGCTACTACACAGTGGCTATGTGGTCTCCAGAAACAAATATAAAATAAGCATAATACAAATCAGTCATAGATATTCATATCACAAAGGTGGAAATAGATATGAATAAAACATATAGAAGTGTGCATCAAAGTAGTGGCCATGCAAGATCCACTACATCACAAAAGAATAAGTACAAGTGCTAGACAAAAGAATATGTGTATATCAAGGAGTCTCTATCTCGAATGTATAAAAGCAAAAACTACTAAGCTAAAGTAGTTAGTCAAAAGTCAGAAGCTAGTCTCTGCTAAGAAGTCAAGTGGAAGCACCTGAAATACCTCAGTCTGACCCGAGTATTATTTAAGAAGAAAAATTAATAAACGGATCAGTCTAGCTATAAATATCATATAAAATGAGATAGAAGAAGAGATATAACAAAAACATATGATAACAATGAAAATCATACAACATCTCAAATCTTCTCAAATCACCAAAAAGAATATCTTATTCTTAGTTTATTCACCAAACCTCAAATATTGACAAATCACATCGATACCAATTCGCAAAAAAAATTTGGTGGATCGCATATTCCAGAAATCAATAATTAGAAATCCAGAAATCACAAAGGGGAAGGCCTATCACATACGGAAGCATGAAAACTCACTAACACATGTATCACAAACGAGACATTATCCCATGGGTTGCTAACCCATCGAGCTGGTGCGACGACGTAGTACAACGGTACGCCCTAGAAACCGGAAACTTAAATACGCCGGAACAACGACGTAGTACAATAGTATGCCTGATGAACCTGATAAGCCGAGACAACAACGTAGTACAACAGTACGTCCGATGAACCGAACTCCATAAAAGGGTCAAAAGACCATGGGCCGTTGGCCTATAAAAGTGAGATGAATCTTTATAAAATGAGGTACAGTCCCCCATGTGGACAAAGAGACATCCCATATCGCTAGTCTAAACCATGAAATGATCGCCATTGATCAATAAGAAGTGTAAATTACCCCATGCAATAAATAAATAAATTTAGCTTCATAACCCATAACCACTAGCTTAACTTAAATATTTACGAACAAATTGTAGATTTCCACTTGAAAATTGTCACAAGATTTCAATCGAACAAGTTCACAAATTAACCGATGAAGTAAATGCAAGCGTTTCATACCATTTGTTTTGCTAAGTTGTTTAATAAGATTTCTCATACGAATGAGGTTAAGGTTTGTATATACTAATAGATTGGAAAATAATTTTAAGAACGAACTTTGTATTAAAAGCATTGTTGAAATCATTTTTGTGAAAGAATTTGTGTATTCACTACTAGTATAAAACCTTTGATTTTAAAGTGACAAATCACAGAAACGATTGTAAAAACTATCTATCACCAAAAATTTACATTCGACGATGTGAATTCAATCCATAAAAATCGATATCAAATTCAATAAATGGATATTCCTAAAAATCCAGAGAAGAAGTCATCAAAGTCGATAACAAGTGACATCATCCAACCAGATCAACGAAAATCGATATAAATAAAAAGCCACATAAAAATAGTCAATGTCCCTGAATTTAATAGTGCTAGATGTCTGGTGGGTTTCCCCAGATGTCTGAGCTGAAGGTTTGGAATTTTCTTCCAGATCGCCCAGACGTCTAGGAAACAACCTCAAACGCCTGTGCTGTAAGTCTAGAATTTTTATTCCAACAACCTAGACGTCTGAGTGTTATACCAGACGTCTGAGCTGAAGCTCAAGGCAGAAATTAGCCTAGGCCATTAATGGCCAATTCGGTCCGAAAGCGATCAGACGAGCAACGGAGGCTAGGGATTTATGCCAAGCGACAACCCAGCCCTATAAGCTCTTCAATACACTCCAAACATCCATAATAGGATTTCATAGATTTTGACTTCAAATTACAAAAAATTGGAAAATTCACCAATCCAATTCAATTCAAAAGCATTTAGACATGAATTAGGTGTTAGAAATTCATACCTAAGAATAATGAAGGCTTTAGACGTGGATGTGAGTTCAAGAACTCACCTTTAAACCTAAATATAGAAATGAGAAGCTCTAAAACAAAGCAAGACCGATTCCTCTTCAACAGGACTTCAAGAATGTTCAATCTATTATCAAATGAGATGAATTTCCTAAGTTAGGGTTTAGGAATTTCTGAAAATTGAAGAGAGATCGAGATGAAGAAGATGAAAAGAATGCTTACCTAAGCTTCTCTTTGATTTTGGAACTTGAATTTCCTAATAAACTAGGGCTTAGAAAATTTTAATTTCCTATTTCCTCCCCTATTTTTCTTTTAGTTTTGAGAGTGTTAGGAAATGAGGAGTAAAATGAATGAAGAGAAGTGGAGTTAGGGTATTTAGTAGAGTAGTTTGGGTTCTCTTATTGGGTTAGTGGGGTAGAACACAACCCAAAGCCCAAATGAAAACACCAAAATCAGAATCAACTCCAAACATATCGATTTTTATACTAAAAAAGGTTGTAAATACCATTTTGAACTCAATAAAAGTGGTCTCGAGTCATAATTCGACTGTTTACAAAAAGCCACATTTCAGACTTTAAATTCAACGGACGATGCTATATTCAAATAAAACATTTAATTATACAACCGTAAAATATATGGGTTGTTACAGACTCCCCTCCTTAAAGAAATTGCGTCCTAGCAATACTTAAGAAGAAATTAAAGAGTAACAACTACACAAAGGCATAACAACATAAAACAAAATTTTGTAGTGAGAAGTTCACCTTAAGGAGCACGAGAAAGAAAATCTGAATGCGTTCGCTCGATGAATTCTCTAGACTCCCAAGAATAATCCTTAGGATTTAAGAACCATTGAACTTTCATAAGCGGAACATCTTTATTTTAAAGGTGTTTAACCTCCGTAGCAATGATGCGAATAGGATGTTGTTCATAAGTCAAATTAGGTGAAACCATAATCTCTTCAATAACACCGGGCTCAAGAATAGAGTCGGAATCTCTAAGGCATTTCTGTAGTTGAGAAACGTGGAATACGTCATGAGTAGCAGAAAATTGAGCAGGTAATAAAAGGTGATAAGCCACAGAACTAATGCGTTCGGTGATGGAAAATGGACCGATATGTCGATGTGCTAATTTTCTCGAACGACTAAAACGCACAACACCCTTCATAGGTGAAACTCAAATGAACATCAAATCTTCCATGGAAAATTCCAATTTCCTTCTTCGGTTATCAGCATAGGATTTTTGTCTACTTTGACCTTCTTTCATCCTATGACGAATAAGGTCAATCTTTTATGTGGAATCATGAATATAATCTGGACCTAAAACCATCTTCTCACCAGCTTCAAGCCAACACGAAGGAGATCGGCATGGCCTTCCATAGAGTGCCTCGAAAGGTGCCATATCAATACTAGATTGGAAGCTATTATTATAAGAAAACTCAACAAGAGAAATATGATCTTCCCAACTTCCACCAAAATCAAGAACATATACACGAAGAAGATCTTCAAGAATTTGATTCACATGCTCTGTTTGTCCATCGGACTAGGGATAATAAGCAGTCCTAAAATTAAGCTTCATTCATAATGCTTTTTGAAGATCTTTTAAAAACTCGTTAGTAAATAATGGATCACGATCGCTAACAATAGAAGTAGGAACTCCATGCAATTTAATAATTTTCTTAACATAGAGTATGGCCAAAAGAGGTACGGTCTGATGGGATCGAGCAGAAACAAAATGGGCGGATTTTATAAGTCTGTCTACTATCACCCATAGACTATCATGACCCGAACAAGAATGAGGAAGACCATCAATAAAGTCCATGGAAACTTGATCCCACTTTCAAATTGTAATGTCCAAAGGTTGCAATAACCCACCGGGCCTTTGATACTCAGCCTTTACGAGTTGAAAATTCAAGCAACGCTTAACAAAGTTAGCAATATCAAATTTCAGTGCATCCCAATAATAAAGTCGTTTCATGTCCGCATACATTTTACTACTACCAGATGAATGGTAAATTTAGAACGACGAGAATCTTCTAAAATGTCTTTACGAAGATCACTAATATTTGGCACAATAAGTCTACCAAATTTTCAAATACCTCCACGAGCATTGATTTTAATGTCTTTCATACCTTCAATATTTCTATCCCTACAACTTTGGCTAAGATGAGCCAATTCAGGATCTTGCCATTAAGCTTCAAGAATGTAGTCTAAAAGATAAGGATGAGCCACAAGGCTACATAAAACAAGAGAAGAACAAGAACTAGATTCACGATCTCGAATCTCACAAGTGGACAAAGTCTCGAGATCATTCCTTTTGGATAACATCTTAGAAACAACCGCTTGTTGCTTCGGCTAAGGGCATCGGCCATACGATTTCCCTTTTCGGGAGTATAAAGAATATTAAGATCGTAAGATGCTAGGAATTCGAGCCAATCTTGCTGACGCAAATTAAGTTCCTTTGATAAAACAAACACTTCAAAGATTTATAATCGGTGTTGAGAACAAATTTCTCTCCCAAAAGATAATAACGCCAAATTTTAAGGGTGAAAACAATGGCCGCGAGCTCTAAATCATAAGTGGCATATCTAGTCTCAAAAGGCTTTAATTGCCTAGAAGCATAAGCGATTCCCTTTACATGAGAACGACACCCAAACCAACACGACTAGCATCGGTATAAACAATTAAGTCTTGGTTCCTTCGGGAATCACAAGAATAGGAGCAACAGAAAGCAGTTTTTTTAATTTTTGAAAAGCAGCTTCACATTTGTTCGACCAAATGTACTTAACTCCCTTCTTTGTCAAACTAGTAATAGGTACGGAAATTTTACAAAATTCTTTTATAAAATGGTGCTAATAGCCCGCCAATCCAAGAAAGCTATGAATTTCCATCACACTCTCTGGTCTCTTCCAATTTTGAATCGCTTCAGTCTTTGAAGGATCCATGGAAATTCCAGATTTAGAAATAATATGCCCTAAAAATTTCATACGGGATTGCCAAAAGTGGCACTTAGAAAATTTTGCTTTCAATTGATTGCTTCTTCCAACACAATCCGAAGATGTTTTTCATGATCTTCCTCGGTTTTGGAATAAACAAGAATATCATCGATAATGATGAGAGAAAAATCGATCGAGGAAGGCTTAGAAAACTCGATTCATAAGGTCAACGAAGTAAGCTGGAGCATTCGTTAAACCAAATGGCATAACAAGCCATTTATAAGATCCATAACGAGTACGGAACGATGTCAAAGGAATGTTATCCTCTGCAATACGAATCTGATGAAAACTGGTTGCTAAGTCTAACTATGAATAGACTCTAGCACCGCTAAGTGGATCAAATAGATCATCAATCCGAGGTAAGGGATATTTATTCTTGATGGTGAGATCATTAAGCTAGCGGTAGTCAACAGAAAGCCTAAGTGTACTATTAGATTTCTTCATAAAAATAGTTGAAGCTCCCCACGGAGAGGAACTAAAACAAATAAATTGTTTTGTCTCCAATTCGGATAATTGTTTACGCATTTCCTCATTCTCCTTATTGGACATACGATAAGGATGACGAGTGATAGGTAGAGCTCCAAGGATTCGATTAATTTTGAACTCAATTGCTCGCTTAGGCGGCAATCCTAACGCGGGCTCAAATGTATTAGAAAATTCATGAACAACATGAATGAGGGAAATGACGTCTTCCTCATCATCATTATGTCATCATGTGGATTTAGAGAATATAAGGATGCTACTAAATTAGAATGTGAATCTTTAAGAGCAATAGAAATCTTCTTAACAGATTGAGGATGCCGAAGATGTTTAGTCCTCTCAGGACATATGATATGGGCTTTATAACTATTAAGCCAATCCATTTCCAAATTCAATCTGAACCTAGGTAATGCATAACATGCAAATCGGTTTGGAAAGCGTAATCACATAGAATAATCTCGACACCTTTACCAAATAAACTGAGTGTTGCGGATCCACCAACCGAATTCGCAATTATCAGTGAAGTCATCAAGCCCATAACATTTAAAGAAAATGTATCAATAAGTTCTTTTGATATAAAAGAGTGAGATGCACCCATGTTAAAAAGAACTCGAATAGGATGATCACGAAACATAATAATGCCATCAAGGATAGAATGAGAAATACCTTGACCAAGAGATGTGTCACTAGGGATTTGCACAACATTTAGTTTCCCTCCTTCTTACTTTGAAGTTTGGAACATGAAGATAGAAGATGACTCGAACTTTTTCAATAACGACAAAATGAGGTTTCAGACACCTATTAGCATAATGGTCCTTAGAATCATTATTATAGCATTGTCCATGACTAGAGGTAGGAGTCTTCGCTACCGAAATTGCTTGCTTCCCTTTCTTGTTGGGATTAGGCTTGAACTTAACATGCCTCTTCTTTTTGTTGTTGAAGTTCGGTTTGGCACTCACAACTTCAACATCACTTTCTTTATCGGCCACTTCAAGTTGAAGAGCGATATCAACAAGCTGATAAAAAGAAACTTCCAGTTTCTGAAGCAAAGGCTTTTTGATTCTTATTCAATCCATAGATAAACCTCTGATTTTTCTTCAATGGTATATTAATATATTCGACTCCATATTTATAGAGGGATTCAAAAGATGCGACATAATCTGTCACTGAAGATTCACCCTGAACGAGGTCAATAAAGCGTCGGGCTAAAGTTACCTTTTCAGCTTCAGGCACAAACTTTAACTCGAACCTTTCCTGGTATTGCTCCCAAGTAAGATCAGCTTTAATAATTTTTGAAACCAAAATCTCATACCAATCTAATGTTCTTTCCTGGACCATGCTAGAAGCCACTTAGACTTGATGGAGATTAATAAGATTCATGCGAGAAAAGATGCGATCGCATGTTCTAAGCCAAGCTTGGACTTCTATAATGCTTTCAGAATCCATGAATGGACTTCCACCCAAATTAATGTAATCATTGCACAAACGTGTAAACCTGGATTTAGGATGAGTGCGCTCGGGATTGGGTCCGGCAGCTTGAGCATTCTTTACAAGATCTAAAAGTTGTTGTGTAGACATGAATACGCCATCCTGAGTAGTAGCACTGGATTGACCGATGCTGCGACGGCCAGGTCTAACCATTTCTCTTCTTTAAGAAAGAAAGAAAGAAGAGGAATTTTTTTATTCTCAGAATGAATATCAAACAAACTTGATTGATAAAACAAGGCATCATAAAAGGAAATAGGATAGAACGGGTCCTTAGACTCAAATTAAATCCTAAGGCACGATTCTTAAGAGAGACTTAGGACAATGATCCTTGCTAGATTATTCTATATCGTTTCGAAGTTTGGCTCGTATACCAAGCTGTGACGCCCCACCTCTATACTCACACTAGCCAAGGACACTACGGGGTAATGCCATCGACTAGCACGAAGAATAAGGCTGTTGAAGAGCGACCGTCCGTGTAATTGCTTTGTGCAAGTACCGATATGTCAAATAGTATGAAACTTTGACATATCAAATGCAAATTCAAAGATACTACACAGTGGTTATGTGGTCTCCGAAAAAAATACAAAATAAGCATAACACAAATCAGTCACAGATATTTATATCACAAAAGCGGAAACAGATATGAATAAAATACATAGAAGTGTACATCAAAGTAGTGGTCATGCAAGATCCACTACATCACAAAAGAATAGATACAAGTGATAGAAAAAAGAATATGTACACATCAAGGAATCTCTATCTCGAATGTATAAAAGCAAAAACTACTAAGATAAAGTAGTTAGTCAAAAGTCAGAAGCTAGTCTCTACTAAGAAGTCAAGTGAAAGCACCAGAAATACCTCGGTCTGACCCGAGTATTATTTAAGAAAAATAACAATAAACAGATCAGTCTAGCTATAAATATCATATAAAATGAGATAGGATAAGAGATATAACAAAAATATATGATAACAATGAAAATCATACAACATCTGAAATCTTCTCAAATCGCCAAAAAGAATATCATATTCTTAATTTATTCACCAAACCCTAAATATTGACAAATCATATCAATGCCAATTCGTAAAAAAAAATTGATTAATCACATATTCTGGAAATCAATAATTAGAAATCCAGAAATCACAAAGGGCAGCCTATCACAACAGGAGCATGAAAACTCACCAATACGTGTATCACAAACGGGATGCTATCCCATGGGTCGCTAATCCATCGAGCCAGTGCGACGACGTAGTACAACGGTACACTCCAGGAACCAAAAAATCAAATAAGCTAGAACAACGACGTAGTGCAACGGTAGCCCGATGAACATAATGAGCCGGGATAACAACGTAGCACAACGATACATCCGTTGAACCGAACTCCATAAAACGGTCAAATGACCATGGGTTGCTGGCCTATGAATGTGAGATGAATCTCTATTAAATGAGGTATAGTCCTCCACGTGGACAAAGAGACATAGCATATCGCTAGTCTAAGCCATAAAATGATCACCATTGATCATTAAGAAGTGTAAATTACCCCAAGCAAGTAAATAAATGAGTTTTGAGATGACCCGACCTCCTATCTCCAGGAAATCGCATCATCTTGAAGAAAGAAAGGGATAGAAGAAGAAAGAAAGAGAAAGAAGAAACAGAACAACATCAGAGAACTCACAGCGGAACGAATGAAATATAATATATCACATAAAATATTACATAGTATCACATTACATCAGAGTACACAACTTAAAACAACAAATATTAGACAGTTATAAACATCTGTCTAACTATACAACTCAAATACAACAGATGCAGATACAACTAACACAGCGGAATCAATATATATCTACACGTGGAAGTCTCCTGCTCCATTACTCCTCCAGAATTCGTCAAGCAAACCTGAATCACTTGACTACTCATACATAATATGAGTACCCAAGAGTTTAATAAAACAGAAAATAAACACTCGGATCAGACAAGGGTCTGGGGTGAGTAAAGGGGTTTAAATTGCTTAACTTTAGAAAAACCTTTGAAAAGAAAAGGTATCACGTAAGACTTCCCACACATAAACATGGAAAAGTTTTTACCTTACGCTAACCAAAACATTTGATAGGAAATCCAGTGACATTATAATAGTGCCTAGGGTTTTCAAGTAAATAAGAAATAGCCGAAATTGTTACATGATTAAATTCTAGCTACTAGCCACAAAAGTGGGTAATACAATCAAAACCGTAAGGTCTCGTAGGAAGAATGGGTTTCCATCAGTGGCAGGGCTACTTGGGTACCGTCCGTCACAGTACGTGGCCTAGATCAACGTACCGAGGAGTACGCCCGCTCCCCTGCAACACAAGGCCGGAACCATCCCTTACTGGACAGTCCCGAACAAGACAACCCCGCAATTGGCCGCGACCCAACAGCCCACACAGCCGAATAAAAAGGGACTTCTAGACGGGGGAAAATCTTGCACTCCAGTGGGAGCTATCCACGAAGCCTTGCTGCACCTCCCCTGTTTTAGCCATTCCCGGTTGATGAGGCTTGAGGCTGCAATTACCTTTATAGAACACATCTATCTTAGAATGCTCATCGTCTTCCTGACGATGTTCTGAAAGCATTCAATCCATACAAGTTCGTTCCGGGTTCAAACGAAACCGAAGGCACTATCCCGTTGCACTCATTATTGGAATCACCCTCAGAGTCAACGACCATAGCCCTTGCACTCTAAATCACCATCTCGAATCTATAAGCAATATTCCGTCAACTCATTACGGAATCACCTACAGAGTTATACTGACGTATAGCCCTTACACCTCGAGTCTTCACTTGCTCCACTTGGATTCACGACCTAACGTTTAATCGGAATCGATGTGGTTTTCGGATTCCAAATATGAAACCCGATCCCGGTCTCACCGAAATCAAACGCCATTTTAAATGTCCAAATTGTACTTAAGGTTTAAACAATTTAAACTCATATTCCGGGTGATATATAAATAGATGAATCATAATTATCACAATAGATAATTCATAACAACATTCATCTTCACACAGCATATCACATATCATAAATACTTAAATCATCCAATATAAACCAATCATTCAATATAAATCAATCACCCAATATCAATCATCAATATTAACCAATCAATATTGTTCATCCAATATCAATCGATCAACCAATATTAATCAATCGTCTAAAGCAAAATTGGTTTACTCATAATCAATTGGATTAACCTTAAATCCCTCTTTATTTATTTATTTCAAATAAATTAATCACCTCTAATGATCTTCCCCAAAGTAACCTTCCTTGATTAATTATATTTAATTATATTCAAGTAATTATCCTTAACCATATACAGTAATTAACCTTTAATTACTATCATTAATTACAATAATTAATGATCGTACATTTACTTTATTAATTAATCAATTATAACTAATTACACTGAACCTTAATTAATTACAATTAATTAATAACACTTAAATTAATCACTTATATTAATCGCCTTGATTAATATCATTAATCACATTAATTAATGATCCTTATTAATTAGTAATTATTTTAGTTAATTAAATGATTAACTTATAATTATTCATTCTATTAATCATAATCAGTAATTAACAATTTGTAATTACTTATCTTAATTAATTAACTTCTTAATTATTTAACTTCTAATTTACTTATATTAATCCTTGATTAATTAATCCAATTAATTAATCTTTAATTACTTCATTAAGTATTTATTAAACAATTAAATTAATAAGTAAATCCTTAATTAATTACTTTATTAATTAATTATAATTTTAATTGATTACACTTAGTAATTAATCATAAGTTAAATTCATTCATTAATTAATTAATCACATTAATTAATTAGCTAAATAATTAAGTAATTAACTCTCAATTACTTAACAAGTAATTATCTCTAATTACTTCATTAATAAATCTTGATTACTCTCTTAATTAATTACTTAACAAATAATTACTTCCATTATAAAATAATCTTTAATTCATTAATTCATTAATTACTCCATAATTAATTAATTTTTAAACAATTATATTAATTAATTTCTTAATTGATATCATCAAGTGATTAACCAATAATCACTTCAACCAATTACTCCTTGAGTAATTACCATTAATTACTTCCATAATTAATTACTTTCATTCTTAATTATATTCAAATATTAACCATTGATTACTTCATTAAGTAATTACATTTAATTAATTCTTAATTAAGTGGTTATTTAAAATTAAATAAATAATTAACTAATTATTTAAAATGAATTAATTCATTAATTAACTTCTTATATTTAAAATCTTAATTAATTAAGAAAACATTAATCTTAATTAAATCTTTTTACTTATTAACAAATCATATAATCAAATACTGTTAAGTTCATATCAAAAATTATTTAACCATATTTAGTTTATAAATAATTTATTTGAATTTAATCAAATTTTAAAAACAAATTTATTCAATTTGGTTTCAAAACCATAACATTTACCTTATTTGAAAATAAGGCATTTAGAAAGAAATTTCAAAATTTAAAACATATTAATTATCTAAGTTAAACTTATTCATTTTCAAAATAATTTGAAAACTTTGTTATTAAACATTACCTTAAGATTCACTTAAAACTTTGATTTAATATTTAAAATTGAAAACACTTCTTTTTAAAATTAGAATTTAAAATTAAATTAAGACAATTACTTTTCAAAGGAAATCACCCCAAAGTATTTTAAATTTTGAAATAAATTGAATTAACATTCATAAAGTTTGATTTAACTTAATTTCTAAACGACAAGTTTTAGATCTTGTCTTCTTTTATCAAATTCAAGCTTGATTTCATTTTTATCTACAACAAGTTCAATTTGCAACTTCATTTTTAAATTTTACAGTACTAATACTATACAGTACTACTAAAAAAAACAACACCCTAAAAAAAACTCGAGACAAACCCTACCTGTACACGAGCCTCACTCGAGACAACACTAGCTTACATCCACTTCGAGTTGATCCCTTGAAAACGCGAGAGCAACTTCGAGAAACGTCCTCGTCTTCCCCAACCCCTAAACCCAGTGCACAGAAACGTGCATTGTGCACGTGCGTGATCATCTCCGGCCGAACTTGGTCGTCGCAATGGTCGCCATCGATCATACTACCACACACGGGCACGAATGTGAACCCAAATCGATCAAACAACACGCGAGTCAAAAACGAACCCCTTAGCTCGAACAACTCCAACAGTCACAACCACAAAAACCAAACCGCCAATGACGAACTCGCCACCATAAACTCTGGTAATCCTTCCAAAACACCACCGTAACTTCTCACCTTCATCCCCCTCCTCGCGATCGCCTCCGGCACACTACCCTTGTCGCAACCATCGCGACAGTCCAGCCAAAAACAATGCAGGCAAAAACCATAGTTTACGAAATTCCTAACTCCTCGGCCATTACAAAAATTTTAGGGTATTTTTCCCATTATCTTTGATTCACCAACATGCTTCAAACAAAATTCAAGCTTCGATTATCATGCCAATCAATGGCAATCACCAAAACCCCCAAAAACATTCAAACCGAGAATTCAACTTAATTTCACAGTTAAAAATTATGATACTAACTCTAAAAATCATATCTTTACTGTTGTAATTCAGTTATACATTCAAATCCAAATCATCAATTTTTGCCCAAATTTTGATTTTTACTGTAAATTTGGAAAACATGAATAACTAATTCATTTAAAATCCTACAACTATTTTTAGATGATAAATCTTCTGATTACAAACAATTTTCATTCACAAATCGCAGTCCAATTTGTAATCAAAATCAAGTTATTGAATTTAAAAGAAAAGATCAAACCTGTAAAATAACAGTATTATTATACAGGCATTCCATATTTTTTTAGTATTTAACAAACAAACATTCAGGTAGACTAACATGCATTATCAAACTCAAATCCATTTACATGTAACATTCAATCAAAAATTAAATCAAAGCTGTCTTTAAAATATAATTTACTCACCTTATTTTTCCAGAGAACAAAGCAGTTTTATTTTTTTCCTTTCCAGGCTTTGAATGTTAAATCTAAAGAAATTGTTTTTGCTTTGCTTGCTGAAGAAAATCCCTTGCATGCCTCAAATTAATTGTTTTTAAAGTGTTGCAAAAGATCTGCACTTCCCAATGAAATGCAGATTGAAGGTTGTAGTTGATAGTTGCATATTTGATCCTCATTTGAAATGCAGGTTTGATGAATTGCAGTTTTCATTTCCAACCTGATTCTCAAGCATGATGTTGAACTTGAAGTTTCAGGTTGAAACCGAATCTTATTTGCAGATTTGATTTAAATTTCAGATTAAAGAAATTTTCTAGAAGCCATTAATTTGAAAATATTGAAGAAAGAAAAACAAGCTTCTTTATGTTTGAATTTCTCAAATAAAAGTAAAAGAAATTAATCTTCAAAATAAAGACACTTGTCACATAATTACAAAATCTTCTTACATGTGTTTATTAAAGTAATTAACATGTTTACACGTCTTTGTATCTTAATAAACTTTTATTAAATTTAAATGTAAAAAAAAACTTACTTTCTTAAGTTACAAAATGAATAAATGTTTACATGAGTATTTATAAATTTACTTTAAAAAGAAATTATTCTAAAACTAATTATAATTCAAATGTAAATATACATCTTATACATGTTATTTAAAATCTAGAACTTTTATAAACTTATAACATTTTAAATTAAGCAATTTAAAAGAAAACAAAACAAAGCTTGTTTAATTTTTTTTTAAACTATCATACTTGAAAATAAATAACAAATCTTTATATTTTAAAATAAATGAATAAATCTTTAGATTAACTTTTGAAAACATTGATTCTAAAACAAAGCTTCAGTCTATAATATTCATACATTATAAATTATCAATTGATTAAATTAAATTTCAAAATAACTCAAATTATAACATATGCAAACATATATATTACAATTTGCAAACTCAATCTTTATTTAAAACAAAAGATATTCCTATTCACAATATATATCAAATGTATATATTATAAACAGAATATACTTTCATTAGCTTTGAAAAAATAAATTTTATCCATTTTAAATTGTTAAAAAGATATTGATCACTATTATCAGATTAAATATTTATTATCCATAAAAAGAATAAATTTACCAATTTAAATTAATATTATAAAGAAAATTATCAAATCAATTAAATTATTTATACAGATTATTAAATTTATATTGCCCAAAATTCCGGGTAGTTACAAGTTTAGCTTCATGTCCCATAATCATTGGTTTAACTTAAATGTTTATGAACAAATTGTAGATTCCACTCGAAATTTGTCACAAGATTTTAATCGAACAAGTCCAAGAATTAACCGACAAAGTGATCGCAAGCATTTCATACCACTTGTTTTGCGAAGTAGTTTAATAAGATTTCTCATACGAATGAGGTTAAGGTTTGTACATACTAATAGATTGAAAACAATTTTAAGAAAGAACTTTGTACTAAAAGTAACGTTGAAATCATTTTTGTGAAAGAATTTGAGTATATATTACTAGTATAAAAACCTTTGTATTTTAAAGTGACAAATCACAGAAACGATCATAAAAATAATTTGTCACCAAAAATTCACATTTGACGATGTGAATTCAATCCATAAAAATCGATATCAAATCCATCAAATGGATATTCCCAAAAATCAAGAGAAGAAGTCATCAAAGTTGATAACAAGTGACATCAACCAACCGGATCAAGAAAAATCGATATAAATGGAATGCCACATAAAAATAGGCAATTTCCCTGAATTTAACAGTGTCAGGCGTCTGATGTGTAGAAAAACTGGGGTGGCTATAACACTGTGTTGGATTTTAAGGCTATTCAGACACTAGAAGTGGTGAATAGTGTATTTACTGCTTATGAATATAAAACTGTATTTACTCAAATTGCAAATAGAAAGAAGTAATCAGAGAATTAGTAAGTAATAAAGTAAAATGCAGTAATGTAAATAACACCCGGATTTTTATACTGGTTCGGATTAACCAATCCTACATCCAGTCCTGCACTCTATCGTGCAGAATTCCCTTATAATCGCTTGCTTTCCACGGGTGGCAAGAACACCTTTACAATCTTGGTTTCACGGGCTACAAGACACACCCTCTTGATTTTACAGGCTACAATAACACCTTCTCCTTATCACCAATAACAAACTATGGCAAGTGGTTGTATCTTCAATACAGATTCTTGCAGATTCGGTACAATGATCCTATAGACCTCCAATGGCAATATATCTTTGAATTCTTTGAGGAATAGGATGAAATCAGAGAGACAATGATGTGAATTAAAGTACAACTCTCTGATATTGCGTGGCTTTGCAAATCAGTGAAGAATTAGTGTGAAATAGTATCGATTTGCTAGGAGATTTGAAGAGTATGCAATTTATTTCTTTTGCAAATGTTTGGAGAAGAAGGAGTAAGAGAAAATATGAATTCCTGATGTTAAAATTCGTTTTTAGAGGCCTTTATATAGTGGTTGAAGAGACGTGTCTTTTAGTGAAGAGGTGGAGGGAAATGTCTCTTCATTTAAAATTTGAAATTCTAAAAAACTGCTAGTATGTCAACATGCCCAAGTACCCCATGTCGACATGGGTGTGTTGCAAAATGAACAGCAACACTAAAAAGTGTTGTAAATTTTCAGCATTTCAAATTACCTTATATTTGTGGATTTTTGAGATTCGGTTGAGCTCAATGGTTGACGATCTTCAAGTATAATTGCCATGAGATCTGTAACAAGATATTCTAAGGTTCAACCAACTCCTCATCACTTCAAACACCTTTATCCTTCGGCATTCTACTCTAATTGGGTTTTGTTCTTCAATTACTCTGATTGACCTTCTTCTATAATTCATTTGCTTCCACTATATTCTTGTTTATCTCTAAAATATCTCCATAATAAATCTAATATGACTACATAACTCGAAGATATGTTAGTAGTAATATTTATATGGTTGTTGTCATCAAAATCAATACCTTGGGTATTAACAATCTCCCCCTTTTTGATGATGACAACCATATAAATATTTGAGAGATAAAATGTAATACTTTTATATTTGACTCCCCCTAACTCTATGCACTCCCCCTATCATTTTGCCTAGTATATTTATACCTTTTCTTCCCCTTCGTCATCAACAAAAAGGGCGAAAAAGAGTCACTTAAATCACTGCTAGACAATATGTAAAGTTCGTATATAAAGATAAATGCTTATAATAAAATACTTGAGGGGAAACCAAATCAATTCAAAACATGAAATAAACTTATCAAATAATAAGATGAGTTTTAGAGTTACCGACTTTGCTGATGCCAATAACAAATCCTTTTCATATTTATCCAATGTACGATAGATTTCTAGTCATATGCTCTGAGCATCTGCTATCTGATATACATTGTTTGGTACCTGAAAAAGTATAAAATATGCACACTGGTGCCCATTTTATTTTGGGTCTCATTTTGTCAATATCCTTATTACGGTTAAGAATAACATTTTCTAGAGATGTTATTTTGTCATTCATATCAGTGATCTATGACTTCATTGAAAGATTTTCTGATTTTAAGGATTCATTTTCACTTTTTAGTTTTTCAAAGCTTCCAAATGTCGAATCCTTTTCATCATTATACCCATTAAGTCTTTCAATTTCATCTTTTAGACATTGTTTTTCTTTAGTTAACCTTTTATTAAATATTTTTAATCTATCTATCTCTGCCAAACTATTGTTGTACTCTTTCCTAAGTATTTTATATCCCTGATTCATATCATTCAAAACATTAGTAATTTCTTTATTAAAATTCCATACCTGGTTATCCTTTGCCATGAAGCGCATGTTGGCGTTTTCTGTTTCTGAATCACTATCACTTGATAATGTATCTGAATCATACCATTTTGCATTGAATTCCTATTTCCTCTCCTTATTAAAAGTGTTTGACTTTGATTTCATCAGTTTGGGACAGTCTCTTTTCAAATGACTGGGTTTATCACATTCGAAACACTTAACAACATTTCTATTTCTAGAATTATTGTTGTTAGTTTTTCGAAGTTTGTTTGTTATCCAAAACTTCAAAAATTTTGAACTTCTTGGTCATAAACTCGATATCATCATCAATAGCATCATCATTTGGTTCATCTTTATCGATCATAGCATTGAGTGCTAGTGATCTCTTCTCATTTGCCTGATTCTCTTTTCTAATCTGCAACTTTACTTCATAAGACATTAGGTTACCAATTAAATCTTCTAATTTCATGATATTAATATCATTGGCTTCTTCAATTGCCAGAGTCTTCTGATCCCATTCACTAGGAAGTGAATTCAGGATCTTTCTGACTTGGTTTTCTTCAATAATTTTGTTTCCTAATGATATTAATGCATGTACTATATCTTGAAATCTAGAATACATATTAGAAATAGTCTCATTTGGTTTCATTTGAAAGAGTTGAAACTGGTTAGCTAGCATAGATATCTTTGTTTGTTTTACTTTATTGGTGCCTTCATGTGTGGCTTGTAGTGTTCTCCAAATTTCATATGCAGAATTACAAATAGACACTCGATTAAATTCATTTCTATCTAAGGATCAAAATAAAATGTTCATGCCTTAGAGTTATTAAGTGCTTGTGTCTTTTGGTCTAGTGTCCATTTTGAATATTCAGTTTGAGGCTCTATATACTCTATTTGGTTCATGTTTCAAATATCCAAACCATTAGACTGTAAATAACTTTTCATCCTACAAGCCCAATATGCATAACTACTGCCATCAAATAGAGGGGGTCTAGTGGTAGATTGCCCTTCTACAATAGTGTTAAAAAATGTTTTACTAGTGTCATTAGCCATTTATACTTTTCAAAAACCAAGCTATGACTTTTTGAAAACCAAGGCTCTAATACCAAATGCAGAAAAACTGGGGTGGCTATAACACAGTGTTGGATTTTAAGGCTATTCAGACACTAGAAGTGGTGAATTGTGTATTTACTGCTTATGAATATAAAACAGTATTTACTCAAATTGCAAATAGAAAGAAGTAATCAGAGAATAAGTGTAACGCCTCGGAAATTTTCGACTTTCGGAAATTCAACATCGATACTCACTTTATCGACTGCCGAGAAATCGAAGGCCAAAAACCGGAATGTTATGGGTTTTTAAAAAGAATTTAAGAAAAGAAAAAGAAAGAAGAAGAGACAGAAGAAATAAGATAGAGAGAAGAGAAATAGAGGGAAAAGAAAATAGAGAATTTTAAAATAGAAGAGAAGAAA
This sequence comes from Allium cepa, assembly GCA_030765085.1. NCBI lineage: Eukaryota > Viridiplantae > Streptophyta > Magnoliopsida > Asparagales > Amaryllidaceae > Allium > Allium cepa. The sequence continues at coordinate 910,971,841 of CM060931.1, read as the reverse complement.
GATAGAACACATAGAACGGAACAGAAAACAACAGAACAACATCAGAATCTCACAATTCGCAGCGGAACAACATATAATAGTAAACGAATAATCTTTAAACAAAGAACTATATCAGTTATTACATTTTATACATTACATCATATCATCATCAGAGTGTACAACATACAACATCAAAACAGTGCAGCGGAAAAAGAAATACTATATAAGTAATACGCCATGCCATCCAGCTTGCCTCCAGCAAATCCAGAATATCCTGATAAACCTTAACTCTTAACTGCCCGTGTGGAAATTGGTGGGCACCCAGAGTTTAGGAAGGAAAACAATAAACTCCAAGTCAGTCATGTGACTGGTGTGAGAACTCAAAACAGTTTATTTATCTTTAAAATCAAAAATAGAGGAATATTTTTAAAGTCAATTCGCAATGCTTTTAAGAATGAGACTACCATAAGGCCTCCCGCACACACACACATGCAAACGCAGAATCGGAGGAGATTTCTCCTTATGATAGCCAAAGATGCTTGATACGCATTTAGAATAACATTTGATATTATTACTAGTGCATAGTATAGGAAAATCATTTCAAAAATAAAGATATAAATCTTAGCCAGCATAGACATTCCGCACTTATGCCTACTATAGCTACCATGTTCAATAGCAGGTTACCGCCACATTCCATAGCAGGTTATACAACTAAAACCGTACAAGTCTCGTATTGTTTCTTTGGATTTCCAACGAATGATCAGGCCAAGGAACTTCCCATTGCCACATGAGAATGCCTCTGGATGGACATCCCCGAGAACCAAACCGGATCTCTACCAACACAAGGCCGGGTTACCCCTAACTGAGTAACAACTGACCGAATATGCCATCCCCCGGTCCTTTGGGACCTTTATCACCGAGCGCTCGTAATCAATTCACACAATCATAACAAAGTGTTTTCAACATGAGTAAGTATCTGGGCTCCATACCATGATACCACCCTTTTCCAGAAGGAAATGGACACATCCTAAAGGGTGCTACCCCTCATAACCTTGCTGCTTCTTTCCTGTTTTGACCATTCACGGGGTGTGAGGCTCGACGAAGTCACGTCCACAAAAACATACTTTATACAAAAGCCATGCTTTGGGTCAACAAATGATCAACACAATGATCACAAGGATAGACGATCAAATAAACGATCCTATCACAAATAATCAACACAATGATCATTTCAGCATCACTCAGCATGTCACATTACCAAATTGGGAATATATCGCTGATAACATTCAACTATATAACCTCTGAGCTCGTACGTCTCAGAGAAGGGTGTTAAGCTAAAAGAATAAATTCTTCGCCACCAACAGAAATATATTTGAATGAAATCGGCTTTATATCTCAACTTGTAATGTCAGAAATACAATCCATACAAGTCTGTTCCGGGCTCGAACAAAACCAAAGGCACTTCTTACGAAGCCCTTGCAATACGGGTATTCACAATCCCGATTGAATTTCCCATCACTTAAGGAATCTCTATACCAGGAGCTACCCAGTGCAGAGACAATCGATAGGTCATCCTATCGCTTTTGCAAATACTCGGTCTTCAACACCGATCTTCAATGCAATTATAACGACGTATCACATATTCGGAATGGGTTATACGACCCCATGGTCCTTTCCCGGTTAACCCGAATAGTGAGCGCTTATTCAAAAATAAGTGTGGCATTCAAATTCAATCAATTCACATCAAATACCCATTCAAAGGGAAATATTGATAGTCGGTTATTGAACTATCAATGGATATGCACAACATCACCAGCTTCCAAATAATTTTCCAAATTATTTATTTTCCAAAATATCTTTACAAGATATATTATTTCATACTTCAAAAATAAATCAATATTTATTTTTAAACCAATTCCACTTTCTTTTATAAATTCAATGGTGAATTTACATTCCAAAGTATTAATGAATATACGACTTCAATTCGATTTATAATATTCATTTTCAATTTATCTTCAAAAAGATAAATTCTCTAATATTCACTTTATATTGGAAAAACATTTCCATACTTATTTATTCATAAGTAATTCACAATTTTTATTTATTTTCAACACTTGGAAAATATTCAATATACTTCAATCGAAATTAAGTATATATTTCATTCTTTAAGGAAATCATTCTCTTAAACATATTTATTTGGGCCAAAACGAATGTCACGTAAAACATCGTTACGACAACCCAAAATCACTAGTATAGGGATTCGAATTTAAAATAGATATATAAATCCCAATACTATACAAAAACATTTCCATTCGGAAATCATTTACTATAACAACAGTGTTATAGTCCACCATTTCCTTTTATTTCTCGAAACATCTATTTCAACAATAAACGTTGAAATCTATGGTTTCGAATCTCAACACATTTTAAAACATCGTTAGGTCGTTTTAATTCTATTTAAAACATTCAAATCTAAACCATTTTCTTTAACGTGTTATTCACTATTCAAAAATGTGAATAAACTTCGTTAACAAATCTCATCCTTTTATTCATTTTAATTCAAAGGATTATTCACAGTTAAAAATGTGAATATAACTCCATTAATAGGTTTCAACAATTTACTTATCAAAATAAGTCGTTTGCGAATTTATAAAACAACGTTTATAAATTCCATTTATATTTATTTATAAAAACTTCCTTTTTATAAATTCCTTTATTAACCTATTACAGTTTATAACTAAATTATAAACTAAACGTTCATATTATAAGTTAATTACTTATAAAACGATTATTTTACAAAATCGTTCCTTAGAATTTCATAATTATAAATCTTATAACTTATGAGATTCAATTATTTACCCAAGTCTATTCTTTTAATAACTTTACAAATTTTATAAACCTACTGTTTATAAAATTCCATTTATAACTTCACCGTTTATAATTCTATTAATTTCATTCTTTTTATGAAATTCATTTTCACTTCATTCAAACACTTATAAAAACTCGTTTTATAATTCAAAGGTTTTAATTTATAAATATCAATTTATAAATCCTTTATAAAATCAATTTATACTATTATTTTAAAACATCTTTAATCTCCTTCATAATTTCACCATGCTCTTGATTTATAAAATAATTAAATTTTATAAATCCTATATTTAAACTTTTCACAATAAATTCTAAAATCCCGATTAAACTATTTTATAAAATCATTAGCATCGTATTCTCAAAAATCAGCTTTTAACTGTATTTCACAAAAACCATAATTTTATAACTTTAAAAATTATAACGTTTATTTATTTATAATGGATCAAATCCAAAATTATTTTATACTTCAAAAATCACTTAAAAAATCATTTTAAAATCCCAAAATCTGGGTCCAATGATGTTACACACCAAATAGTCAATCACGACAACAACGATATCATATATCGATATGATAATCAACGAATATCAAAATATTCAAAATCAAATAAATACTGTTGAGGAATCCAGTTGGATCCCTCCAACCTGTTTTCCTGCATCCACAAACATTAGCACAATACCAATTTCGCTCCAGTACGAAATTATCGCGGTATATGTTCTTATTAAATATTATCCGCTTAATAACGGCGCAATAGGGTCTCATCCGCTAAAAAATACGGGAAATCAATCAACTGCAATATATACATATGCCAATATATATATATTGATATTATATATAATACCAATTTCACTGTTTATGAAATATTCGCGGTATATGTTTTTAATAAATAACATCCGCTTACTAACGGCGTATAATGTCTATTTTAACAATCAATACATAACAATCATCATTCAACATGCATTCAAATATTTTAAATCTAACTATTTAAAATAAAATCGAAACCTATTCGATTGAGTGAGAAATTCTCACCTTGATTTTAAATTCCGTTTTAGCGATTTATTTCGAATAAAATTAAACGGACGTTTAATTTTACCCAAAATTCTCACTAACTCCAAACGACTCCAAACCAACTCCATCGCGTAGTGCTCGTCCATACGATTCCAATGCAACTGGTTTCGCGTTTTTTCGACCTCGTATGAAAAAGTTATGATTTTTATAAGTTTATACGAATTTTTATATAAACAAATACAACATTTATTTAAAATTTTATACCATGCTAAATCATCACCGTGAGATCCAGATCCAACGGCCCCACACCATCTTCCCAACCCACGCACGCAAATGCTCCAGTAGATGAAAACACGGCCGAATCCATTTATACGTAATTAGGGTTTAAATTCGCAATCTCCTCGACGATCTATAGCACGATCAGGTAGCTCCATGTCGAAGCCCTCACCCACGTGCACCTCCGCCCCCACTATGGCCAAGCTCGGTCGAGCCTCCTGCCTCGAATTGCGTGCGCAACGCACGGTGAACGCGGCCACTTTGCACCTTCCACACTGCTCCATTTTTAATCATAGCCGTTGGATGTCAAGAGCTTGTTGAGCTCGACACTTTTGTAGTTGGAGAATTCTTGTGAAAGTTTGTAGATTCAAAGAAAAAGGGGGAAGAACGTGGGAGGACCATGGCCATTGAAATGAAGAAGACGGCGGCCTGCTAGATTAGGGTTTTATTTTTTATTTTATTTTTTATTTTTGTGATTTTAAGGTGTATTTATAGAGAATTTTCGAATACTATTCATCCGAGAATTCCAAACTCCGATTCACGCGCCGTAACCAGCGTTTCTAGGGTTTACCCCGCGTTCCGGACACAATGGAACAGGTTTCGGAAGCTAATTCGGAAGTATGTGCGAGTTATGGCTGTAAACGCTCAATTTGAATTAAACCGATTTAAGTCGATTTCTAGGCGTTTTAATTTGTACCGGACAAATGGTAAATCCAATTGACTTGAAATTTGAAACCTTACAATAATATCACATTACGGATCCGATGAAACTGGTTTCGTCGAAATCCGAGACTTTTTGAAAAATGACTATTTTCACTCGTCAAATTTAAATTAAAAATAAATCGATGCGTTTCGAGCTGCCACGATCAAACGGTAACTCCGATTGACACGAAATTTGAAATCCGGTAATAACTAACTATTACGGATCCAATGGAACTGGTTTCGTTCAATTCTGAGACTGTTCAAAAATTGACTATTTTCACTAGTCGATTTAAATATTAAAATATTCAATTTTCACAAATTAACTTTTAATTCGATTTTAAAAGTTCTAAAATATCGTTCTAACTCCCATATGATAAAATAAAATTTTACAAATCATTTTCAATCATATTTAACTATATTTTCAATTATTTCCATAATTTAACGTATTAAATTATCGATTTAATTATTCAATTAAATCCAATAATTCAAATAAAAATTTATTCGACCTATAAATTCACTTATTAATATTTAAAATTAATTAAATATTCATATTTTAATTTCTAAAAATTCTGGGTCGTTACAATCTTCCCCACTTAAAAGAATTTCGTCCTCGAAATTATCAAGTAAGAAAAGTACAGAATCTATTAATTTTCCAAATTCATAGTTAAACTTCTTATAATACTTTACTAAGTTTTAAATCATACTTAGTTATCTTTTCAAAAACAACTACTATTGTTTAACTTTCAACTTCAAATCAAAGTTTAAAGTTTTCAAAAAAAATTTCCAACTTTCTCAAATTTTTTCTAACGCCTTAAATTTTCAGAAAAATTCGCCATAGTCTCCTTTGCGCGGCTCGATCCGAAAAAAAAAGACAGTATATATATCACAAATATACATCTCATCAAGTAATGAGGCATCCCGAAGGGAAAAAAGTATAAAAGTACGGTATGTAATCCGAGATATGTACCTTATATTTTATTAGCGAGCATATACGGCTAATATAGCGCAAAAGCGAACTCCAAATGCGAAGCAAACGCGATCCGCACCTACTAATCACTCAACAAACAACATGAGAATCATGCATATAGACAATATTATCAATATACAATATATAGCAACATAATAACTATATATGTCACATAGCAAATGCAACTTAAACAACAAATGCAAACATCAACCAACTATAATCCAACAAATTCATAATCAATAAATATTCATTCATATTCTCATTAATATTAAATGAAATAATTTTCAATTTAATCACATTTGATTCATTAATAGTGGATGTTTTTACTAACATTCGTTTTCAATTAGTTTATATTCACTAATTCATATTCAAGTTGGTTCACTTCCAAATCAAATTCAATTCTATTTAAGATTCACTTAACTTCTAATTGAATTTCAATTACTTTAGCTTCCAATTTCATTAACTTAATGAATTATATACAATCAATCAACTAACAACCAAATTTCCTTTGCTTACAATTGGTTTAATTAAATTGATTTTTATTCAATTATTCAACTTCCAATAACATTAGATTTTAATGAATTAACACTTACATTCATTTTTTTCATATCAATTTTATTCACATTCAATTGATTTACATTTAATCCATTAATTCAATTCAATTACAAAAGTTGAATTTTATTTATATAACTTAAGTTCATATCCATCACTTAATTTTATTAGTTTACTTTGATACTAATATCAACTTCATTCCATATCACTTAAGTTATATTTCATTTTTAAAGTAAATTTCCATTTAACTTTAAATTCATTTTTTATTTACAACTCATATTCATAAATATATTCATAGAGTTTCACTTCTTATATATATAAGTTTATTTCACAATTGTAAATTACTTTAATTATAATTCAATTCTTATAATTCTTTTTACTTATACAATTATTCCTTTATTCATATTATTCAAACATCTTAACAATCAACTTTCATACATTTTAATAATTCTGAAAAATTATTTCTTTATATATATAATATAATCAAGGTAAAATTATTTCATTTACCCAATTTTAAAACAATACTGTGCCAAATTGCTCTGTTCAAGTGTTTAGAAACCCCTTCGGCATAGTCTTGCGGACCACGCTGACGAAAGTTCATATGCCACTCAATAAACCAATCATCACAATACAAAACAATTTTATATTCACTAACAAATACGCTCTCATAGCTATTATTACACTCAAACTCATTCTAGAGTACTGCTGACTCTATCTCTAACGAGTAATACCCGACAGAACCATGGTTGTCGCTTAACCATATGCTCTGATACCAAATGTAACGCCCCGGAAATTTTCGACTTTCGGAAATTCAACATCGATACTCACTTTATCGACTGCCGAGAAATCGAAGGCCAAAAACCGGAATGTTATGGGTTTTTAAAAAGAATTTAAGAAAAGAAAAAGAAAGAAGAAGAGACAGAAGAAATAAGATAGAGAGAAGAGAAATAGAGGGAAAAGAAAATAGAGAATTTTAAAATAGAAGAGAAGAAAGATAGAACACATAGAACGGAACAGAAAACAACAGAACAACATCAGAATCTCACAATTCGCAGCGGAACAACATATAATAGTAAATGAATAATCTTTAAACAAAGAACTATATCAGTTATTACATTTTATACATTACATCATATCATCATCGGAGTGTACAACATACAACATCAAAACAGTGCAGCGGAAAAAGAAATACTATATAAGTAATACGCCATGCCATCCAGCTTGCCTCCAGCAAATCCAGAATATCCAGAATATCCTGATAAACCTTAACTCTTAACTGCCCGTGTGGAAATTGCTGGGCACCCAGAGTTTAGGAAGGAAAACAATAAACTCCAAGTCAGTCATGTGACTGGTGTGAGAACTCAAAACAGTTTATTTATCTTTAAAATCAAAAATAGAGGAATATTTTTAAAGTCAATTCGCAATGCTTTTAAGAATGAGACTACCATAAGGCCTCCCGCACACACACACATGCAAACGCAGAATCGGAGGAGATTTCTTCTTATGATAGCCAAAGATGCTTGATACGCATTTAAAATAACATTTGATATTATTACTAGTGCATAGTATAGGAAAATCATTTCAAAAATAAAGATATAAATCTTAGCCAGCATAGACGTTCCGCACTTATGCCTACTATAGCTACCATGTTCAATAGCAGGTTACCGTCACATTCCATAGCAGGTTATACAACTAAAACCGTACAAGTCTCGTATTGTTTCTTTGGATTTCCAACGAATGATCAGGCCAAGGAACTTCCCATTGCCACATGAGAATGCCTCTGGATGGACATCCCCGAGAACCAAACCGGATCTCTACCAACACAAGGCCGGGTTACCCCTAACTGAGTAACAACTGACCGAATATGCCATCCCCCGGTCCTTTGGGACCTTTATCACCGAGCGCTCGTAATCAATTCACACAATCATAACAAAGTGTTTTCAACATGAGTAAGTATCTGGGCTCCATACCATGATACCACCCTTTTCCAGAAGGAAATGGACACATCCTAAAGGGTGCTACCCCTCATAACCTTGCTGCTTCTTTCCTGTTTTGACCATTCACGGGGTGTGAGGCTCGACGAAGTCACGTCCACAAAAACATACTTTATACAAAAGCCATGCTTTGGGTCAACAAATGATCAACACAATGATCACAAGGATAGACGATCAAATAAACGATCCTATCACAAATAATCAACACAATGATCATTTCAGCATCACTCAGCATGTCACATTACCAAATTGGGAATATATCGCTGATAACATTCAACTATATAACCTCTGAGCTCGTACGTCTCAGAGAAGGGTGTTAAGCTAAAAGAATAAATTCTTCGCCACCAACAGAAATATATTTGAATGAAATCGGCTTTATATCTCAACTTGTAATGTCAGACATACAATCCATACAAGTCTGTTCCGGGCTCGAACAAAACCGAAGGCACTTCTTACGAAGCCCTTGCAATACGGGTATTCACAATCCCGATTGAATTTCCCATCACTTAAGGAATCTCTATACCAGGAGCTACCCAGTGCAGAGACAATCGATAGGTCATCCTATCGCTTTTGCAAATACTCGGTCTTCAACACCGATCTTCAATGCAATTATAACGACGTATCACATATTCGGAATGGGTTATACGACCCCATGGTCCTTTCTCGGTTAACCCGAATAGTGAGCGCTTATTCAAAAATAAGTGTGGCATTCAAATTCAATCAATTCACATCAAATACCCATTCAAAGGGAAATATTGATAGTCGGTTATTGAACTATCAATGGATATGCACAACATCACCAGCTTCCAAATAATTTTCCAAATTATTTATTTTCCAAAATATCTTTACAAGATATATTATTTCATACTTCAAAAATAAATCAATATTTATTTTTAAACCAATTCCACTTTCTTTTATAAATTCAATGGTGAATTTACATTCCAAAGTATTAATGAATATACGACTTCAATTCGATTTATAATATTCATTTTCAATTTATCTTCAAAAAGATAAATTCTCTAATATTCACTTTATATTGGAAAAACATTTCCATACTTATTTATTCATAAGTAATTCACAATTTTTATTTATTTTCAACACTTGGAAAATATTCAATATACTTCAATCGAAATTAAGTATATATTTCATTCTTTAAGGAAATCATTCTCTTAAACATATTTATTTGGGCCAAAACGAATGTCACGTAAAACATCGTTACGACAACCCAAAATCACTAGTATAGGGATTCGAATTTAAAATAGATATATAAATCCCAATACTATACAAAAACATTTCCATTCGGAAATCATTTACTATAACCACAGTGTTATAGTCCACCATTTCCTTTTATTTCTCGAAACATCTATTTCAACAATAAACGTTGAAATCTATGGTTTCGAATCTCAACACATTTTAAAACATCGTTAGGTCGTTTTAATTCTATTTAAAACATTCAAATCTAAACCATTTTCTTTAACGTGTTATTCACTATTCAAAAATGTGAATAAACTTCGTTAACAAATCTCATCCTTTTATTCATTTTAATTCAAAGGATTATTCACAGTTAAAAATGTGAATATAACTCCATTAATAGGTTTCAACAATTTACTTATCAAAATAAGTCGTTTGCGAATTTATAAAAAAACGTTTATAAATTCCATTTATATTTATTTATAAAAACTTCCTTTTTATAAATTCCTTTATTAACCTATTACAGTTTATAACTAAATTATAAACTAAACGTTCATATTATAAGTTAATTACTTATAAAACGATTATTTTACAAAATCGTTCCTTAGAATTTCATAATTATAAATCTTATAACTTATGAGATTCAATTATTTACCCAAGTCTATTCTTTTAATAACTTTACAAATTTTATAAACCTACTGTTTATAAAATTCCATTTATAACTTCACCGTTTATAATTCTATTAATTTCATTCTTTTTATGAAATTCATTTTCACTTCATTCAAACACTTATAAAAACTCGTTTTATAATTCAAAGGTTTTAATTTATAAATATCAATTTATAAATCCTTTATAAAATCAATTTATACTATTATTTTAAAACATCTTTAATCTCCTTCATAATTTCACCATGCTCTTGATTTATAAAATAATTAAATTTTATAAATCCTATATTTAAACTTTTCACAATAAATTCTAAAATCCCGATTAAACTATTTTATAAAATCATTAGCATCGTATTCTCAAAAATCAGCTTTTAACTGTATTTCACAAAAACCATAATTTTATAACTTTAAAAATTATAACGTTTATTTATTTATAATGGATCAAATCCAAAATTATTTTATACTTCAAAAATCACTTAAAAAATCATTTTAAAATCCCAAAATCTGGGTCCAATGATGTTACACACCAAATAGTCAATCACGACAACAACGATATCATATATCGATATGATAATCAACGAATATCAAAATATTCAAAATCAAATAAATACTGTTGAGGAATCCAGTTGGATCCCTCCAACCTGTTTTCCTGCATCCACAAACATTAGCACAATACCAATTTCGCTCCAGTACGAAATTATCGCGGTATATGTTCTTATTAAATATTATCCGCTTAATAACGGCGCAATAGGGTCTCATCCGCTAAAAAATACGGGAAATCAATCAACTGCAATATATACATATGCCAATATATATATATTGATATTATATATAATACCAATTTCACTGTTTATGAAATATTCGCGGTATATGTTTTTAATAAATAACATCCGCTTACTAACGGCGTATAATGTCTATTTTAACAATCAATACATAACAATCATCATTCAACATGCATTCAAATATTTTAAATCTAACTATTTAAAATAAAATCGAAACCTATTCGATTGAGTGAGAAATTCTCACCTTGATTTTAAATTCCGTTTTAGCGATTTATTTCGAATAAAATTAAACGGACGTTTAATTTTACCCAAAATTCTCACTAACTCCAAACGACTCCAAACCAACTCCATCGCGTAGTGCTCGTCCATACGATTCCAATGCAACTGGTTTCGCGTTTTTTCGACCTCGTATGAAAAAGTTATGATTTTTATAAGTTTATACGAATTTTTATATAAACAAATACAACATTTATTTAAAATTTTATACCATGCTAAATCATCACCGTGAGATCCAGATCCAACGGCCCCACACCATCTTCCCAACCCACGCACGCAAATGCTCCAGTAGATGAAAACACGGCCGAATCCATTTATACGTAATTAGGGTTTAAATTCGCAATCTCCTCGACGATCTATAGCACGATCAGGTAGCTCCATGTCGAAGCCCTCACCCACGTGCACCTCCGCCCCCACTATGGCCAAGCTCGGTCGAGCCTCCTGCCTCGAATTGCGTGCGCAACGCACGGTGAACGCGGCCACTTTGCACCTTCCACACTGCTCCATTTTTAATCATAGCCGTTGGATGTCAAGAGCTTGTTGAGCTCGACACTTTTGTAGTTGGAGAATTCTTGTGAAAGTTTGTAGATTCAAAGAAAAAGGGGGAAGAACGTGGGAGGACCATGGCCATTGAAATGAAGAAGACGGCGGCCTGCTAGATTAGGGTTTTATTTTTTATTTTTTTTTTATTTTTGTGATTTTAAGGTGTATTTATAGAGAATTTTCGAATACTATTCATCCGAGAATTCCAAACTCCGATTCACGCGCCGTAACCAGCGTTTCTAGGGTTTACCCCGCGTTCCGGACACAATGGAACAGGTTTCGGAAGCTAATTCGGAAGTATGTGCGAGTTATGGCTGTAAACGCTCAATTTGAATTAAACCGATTTAAGTCGATTTCTAGGCGTTTTAATTTGTACCGGACAAACGGTAAATCCAATTGACTTGAAATTTGAAACCTTACAATAATATCACATTACGGATCCGATGAAACTGGTTTCGTCGAAATCTGAGACTTTTTGAAAAATGGCTATTTTCACTCGTCAAATTTAAATTAAAAATAAATCGATGCGTTTCGAGCTGCCACGATCAAACGGTAACTCCGATTGACACGAAATTTGAAATCCGGTAATAACTAACTATTATGGATCCAACGGAACTGGTTTCGTTCAATTCTGAGACTGTTCAAAAATTGACTATTTTCACTAGTCGATTTAAATATTAAAATATTCAATTTTCACAAATTAACTTTTAATTCGATTTTAAAAGTTCTAAAATATCGTTCTAACTCCCATATGATAAAATAAAATTTTACAAATCATTTTCAATCATATTTAACTATATTTTTCAATTATTTCCATAATTTAACGTATTAAATTATCGATTTAATTATTCAATTAAATCCAATAATTCAAATAAAAATTTATTCGACCTATAAATTCACTTATTAATATTTAAAATTAATTAAATATTCATATTTTAATTTCTAAAAATTCTGGATCGTTACAATAAGTAAGTAATAAAGTAAAATGCAGTAATGTAAATAACACCCGGATTTTTATACTGGTTCGTATTAACCAATCCTACATCCAGTCCTGCACTCTATCGTGCATAATTCCACTATAATCGCTTGCTTTCCACGGGTGGCAAGAACACCTTTACAATCTTGATTTCACGAGCTATAAGACACACCCTCTTGATTTTACAGGCTACAAGAACACCTTCTCCTTATCACCAACAACAAATTATGGCAAGTGGTTATATCTTCAATACAGATTCTTGCAGATTCGGTACAATGATCCTATAGACCTCCAATGGCAATATATCTTTGAATTCTTTAAGGAAAAGGATGAAATCAGAGAGAGAATGATGTGAATTAAAGTACAACTCTCTGATATTGCGTGGCTTGCAAATCAGTGAAGAATTGGAGTGAAATAGTATCAATTTGCTAGGAGATTTGAAGAGCATGCAATGGATTTCTTTTGCAAATGTTTGGAGAAGGAGTAAGAGAAAATATGAATTCCTGATGTTAAAATTCATTTTCAGAGGCCTTTATATAGTGGTTGAAGAGAAGTGTCTTTTGGTGAAGAGGTGGAGGGAAATATCTCTTCATTTAAAATTTAAAATTCTGAAAAACTGCTAGTATGTCGACATGCCCAAGTACCCCATGTCGACATGGGTGTGTTGCAAAATGGACGGCAACACTAAAAGGTGTTGCAAATTTTCAGCATTTCAAATTACCTTATATTTGTGGATTTTTGAGATTCAGTTGAGCTCGATGGTTGATGATCTTCATGTATAATTGATATGAGATCTTTAACAAGATATTCTAAGGTTCAACCAATTCCTCATCACTTCAAACACCTTTATCGTTCAACATTCTTCTCTAATTGGGTTTTGTTCTTCAATTTCTCTGATTGACCTTCTTCTATAATTCATTTGCTTCCACTGTATTCTTGTTTATCTCTAAAACATCTCCATAATAAATCTAATATGACTACATAACTCGAAGATATGTTAGTAGTAATATTTATATGGTTGTTGTCATCAAAATCAATACCTTGGGTATTAACATGGTGGTTTTTCCAGACGTCTGTGTTGAAGGTCCGAATTTTCTTCCATATTGCCCAAATGTCTGGAAAACAACCTCAGACGTCTGAGCTGTAAGTCTGGAATTTTTATTCCGACAACCGAGACATTTGAGTGTTATACCAGACATCTGAGTGTTATACCAAACACCTGAGCTGAAGCTCGGGGCAGAAATTAGCCTAGTCCATTGATGGCCAATTCGATTCGAAAGCGATCGGACGAGCAACGAAGGCTAGGGGTTTATGCCAAGCAACAACCCAACCCCATAAGCTCTTCAATACACTCCAAACAATATGTCCAAACATCCATAATAGGATTTCATAGATTTTGACTTCAAATTTCCAAAAAATGGAAAATTCACCAAACCAATTCAATTCAAAAGTATTTAGACATGAAATAGGTTTTAGGAATTCATACCTATCAACAATGAAGGCTATAGACACGGATGTGAGTTCAAGAACTCACCTTTAAACCCAAATATAGAAATGAGAAGTTCTAAAACAAAGCAAGACAGATTCCTCTTCAACAAAACCTCAATAATCTTCAATCTATTATCAAATGAGATGAATTTCCAAAGTTATGGTTTAGGAATTTGTTAAAATTGAAGAGAGATTGAGATGGAGAAGATGAAGAGAATTTTTACTTAAGGTTGTCGTTGATTTTAGAACTTGAATTTGAATTTCCTAATAAATTAGGGCTTAGGAAATTTTAATTTCCTATTTCTTCCCCCATTTTTCTTGTAGCTTGAGGCTATTAGGAAATGAAGAGTAAAATGAATAAAGAGAAGTGGAGTTAGGGTATTTGGCAGTGGAGTTTGGGTTCTCTTATTGGGTTAGTGGACTCGAACACAACTCAAAGCCCAAATGAAAATACCAAAATCCTGATCAACTCCAGACATATCGATGTTTATACTTAAAAAGGTTGTAAACACCATTTTGAACTCAATGAAAGTGGTCTCGAATCCCGATTCGATCATTTACAAAAAGTCACATTTCGAACTTCAAATTGAACGTATGATGCTATATTTAAATAAACATTTATATATACAATCGTAAAATATGCGAGTTATTACATAGACTATCTTGGAATGCTAACACTGCTCTCTAAGCAGAAATGCAATGCCAGCATTCATCCGTGTATGTTGTTCTGGGATCGAAAAAACATTCAACATTTACTATCTTCCATTTTGGAATCACCCTCAAGAAAAATAGTATAGATCCATAGAATACTTTATAATGGTCCATCACGAATGTTATTAGTTGAAATGGTTCGGATAAATCATATTTATCTGAAACTAGTGTTTCGCAAATAAGCGGTATTTTCTGGCTAACTCAATTCCAGTTCTTTGGAAGTATGCACCAAGTATTAGAGACCTCACCTGGGTACTATAATATAGACAACATACTTCCTAAGCTAAAATAGTTCAAGATTGATGGTCAGTTATTCAACTATCAAATACACAATCAAATAATAATCCAGAGATTTATTTTTTATAGCAACCACTAAGCCTCAAAATAAGTTTTCATTTAGTTAAATCCTTTTTAAGAGTATTTATTAAAATATTCATATACTTATCACACTGGAATAAGTATATGCACAAAACATTATGAAAGATCTCTCATTTCAAAATCATATTAAAAGGATGAAATAAATATTTCTTAAATTAGAGATAAATACAACCGCAAACACTATTACTTCGGTTTTAAGCATGGAACAATTGTCCACACCACCATAATTAAGAAGGCCAGTAAAGGGAAACCCTTTGTCCAATTCTTTCATAAATTTTCTTTAATTAATCCTTTTAGTAAATCATTTCCATTTATAAATCTCATTTTCTTAAATTCTAAATCTTTTTATAAATCTTTTTTATAAATATCCAAAAATCATTTATCAAACTATTTCATAAATATCCAAAGTCATTTATAAACTCTTCTTCCATAAATCTCCAACATCACCTATAAAACTCATTTATATATTTATAATTCCCTTTTCTTAAAAATATCATTTACAAATATCATTTTTAAATCTCCTTTAAATAAATCCTTTATATACTATTATTTACAAAATATCATTTATATATACCTTTATTAAAATTATTGGACATCTTATAAAATCATTGGCAAAACCCTTAACCTTACATTAATAAAGAATTAAAGTCAATTTAAAAACCATAATTTACATAGTTGAAAGTAGGATTAGTAACCACTGTGCTACCAAATCAAGTTACCATTTTAATTAAATTTGGCTTTCAAGTTAATAACAGTTATTTGCATAAACCAACATGTATGTAAATAAAATCCATAATTAGATCAGGAAATAACATGTCAATATAAACCAATTGGAATATACATGTTCAAATACCATAATAGCATGATGATTATTTATTTTTCTAAATAGAAGTGCATAAAATCTATTAAGTTTAACCTAGTAGAATAGGAATTTATTTTGCTAAGAGATGTCCCATAATCTACTTAATTAAAGTAAAATGAGGATTTATTCTGCAAACAAATGTCAAAGTTTATTATAACCTATTTACATTTGTATGGTTACTTAATGGTGTCGACAATAGAATCCCTTGCGTTCAAAATTATTCTTTGTAAAAGAAACCTGCCTTTAAACAAATTAATTCTTGTAAAACAAAGTAATTAAAAATTTAAACCTCTTTTTAAATAATTAATTACAAATTAAATCCTTTCTAAAAGCATATAATTAAATCTTAATCAAGTCTTAACTTAAATTAATTATTAATTAAGAAATAATTAATTATTAATAAATAATTTATTTATAATTAAACCCTTAATTAATTTATAATTAAGATAATTAAACACTTACTTAATAATTGATTAATAATTAACCATATACTCAACTAATAATTAATTAAAAATAAATCATATACTTAATTCATAATTAATTAAAAATAAATTTTACTTAATCAATAATTGGTTATAATTAATCTTACTTTTGAAGGGTAATTAATTAATACTTAATCTCCACTTAAATATAATTAATAAACCTTGTTTAATTAATTATTAATTACCAAACTTAATAAATAAATAAATGAATACTTAATCTAATATTTTAAACTTATTATTAAGTTTAGAGAACATTTCTAAAGTTTATTTAGAACAAAAACTCTATTTAGTAAAAAGTTGATTTTTTTACCGAAACTGCATCCATAACGACTATCGCTATATGGATCATAACTTAAAAACTTGTCTTTGGCTTTCCTTTTTGAAACTTAATTCCTGAAAGCTTACTTACTTTTTTAAAAATTAAGTAAGAGTTTTGTAAAACTAAAATAGAGTTCGAAACTTGAATACTCTTTTGATTTTTTAAAACAAATAACCAAATTGTTTACATAAGGATTCCAAGTCGTCAAACCGTACAAAGCTGCTAACTTTTCTTAGCATGCAACCATATAACCATGTCTGTAACATATACAATCATGCTACAAACTCATATAAAGATCCAAACTTTATCACATAAAGATCACAACTTGCAACATTGCGAACTTTCTGACTTCATCTCAAGTCAATAACTAATACCATATACAAGCACATATAAACACATGTATAATCACATAAAACAACATCAAATTTCAACCAATCATCCAACAAAGCATAGTAATAAGTAAAACATAATTAAAAAAAGTTAAAACTTATTAAATATGTGAGCTTTACTCACCAACTTAAGAAAATCCCTTTAAAACTTTGAAATTAACCCTAGAACTTGGATTTTTCAAAACAAAAATTGAGTTTTAGCCAAGAATGCACATTTAACTACCCCTTTACACTTAATTAAACAAATATTTACCCTATTATACACGTAATTAAATTCATCTTAATTTTATAAGTGTATGTTTAAAATATATTAAGGTGTTTTACATCTTTTTAAACAAACTTTTGAATGATCTAAAATCAAAATTTTTGAAAAAGCTTTCTGGTCATATTTTCTAATTTTCTTTTAACTAATTATTTTGTAAAAAAGTATTGAGAATAATTTCACCATTATTAGCTATAAATTTAAAAGGGGTATTTTAATTATTGAAACCATTTTTTTAATATTTAACAAAATATTCAAAAATTAAAGCGATAAAATTCTAGGTCATTACATGAACATTGGGGATAACCGTTGGGGTTAACCGTTGACGTCATATGTGTCTGACGCAAGCGCTGATTTTCTAATGGTTGGCACAAGCGGTTCATCCACTGGGTCCCACGTCATATGTGTTAGATGCATCTGACGTGTCCAAATTGATGTGAATGTCAAAATGGCAAAAATTACTTTGAACGAGCTCTGTGTATTAAACAGTCGACACACAATCCATTTAAATCTATTTTATTTTATTTTAATCTTATATAATATAAAGTAGTTTTGAGTATTATTTTAGTTTTATGCTATTTTTTTAATCGTTTGCATATGTCTTTATTTACGTACTTTTCTGTTTTTTAATGGTGTATTTAGTAATATAAGTATATCGTTACCCATAACTCGATGGTAATAGACTTTAAAATGATGAAAATCAAATAAAGGACTCATAGATAATCGAGTATAAGACAATAAAAGGAAAAATGGAAGAAATAAACCAAGTATATCGATCAGTAGGCCTGTAAACGGATACTTTCAGATACGGAGTTTCATATTTGTGACGACCCGACTTTTTCTCCATAGAAAAGTCGTATAATCTTGAAGAAAGAAAGGGATAGAATAGAGAAAAGATAGGAAAGAAAGAAGAAACAACATCAGAATCTCAACAGCGGAATGAATAAATTATATTAATCACATATAATAGTACATAGTATATAATAATTATCATATTTACACAGATTTTACATCACATACTAGAGAGTTATAAACACATGTCTAGTTATACAACTCAATACACAATACAAATATCAATACTGAGATCAACACAGCGGAACTACTATATATATCTACAACGCTGAAGCCTCCTACTCCATCGCTCCTCCACAATTCGTCAAAGCTAACCTGAATCCCTTGGCTACTCATAAAAAATTGAGTACCCAAGAGTTTAAGAAAAACATAAATAAACTCCGGGTCAGACATGGGTCTGGTGTGAGTAACAGGTTAAGGTTGCTTAACTTTGAAAACCTTTGAAACAAAAATATCACGTAAGACTACCCATACATAAATATGGGTAAGTTTTTACCTTAGGCTAAGAAAAACATTTGATAGGAAATTCTATGATATTATAATAGGGTCTAGGGTTTTCAAGTAGATAGAAAATAGCCGAAATTGTTACATTCATTAAATTCCAGCTACTAGCCCAGGTAATACAATCAAAATTGTAAGGGCACGTACGAAGAATGGGTTTCCATCAATGGCATGGCTACTGGGGTATCGTCTGTCACAGTACATGGCCTAGATCAACATACTGAGGATTTTCCCAATCCTCTGCAACACAAGGCCGGAACCATCCCTTACTGGACAGTCCCGAACAAGACAACCCCGGCAGTTGGAGCTCACAACTGCCCACACAGCCGAATAAAGAG
The DNA here is from genome assembly GCA_030765085.1 of Allium cepa. NCBI lineage: Eukaryota > Viridiplantae > Streptophyta > Magnoliopsida > Asparagales > Amaryllidaceae > Allium > Allium cepa. The sequence goes on along the minus strand of CM060931.1, from coordinate 910,952,482 downwards.
GGACCTCTAGACAGGGAAAAATCTCGTCCCACTTGGGTGCTACCCACTTAGCCTTGCTACACCTCCCATGTTTTAGCCATTCCCGGTTGATGAGGCTTGAGGCTACGATTACCTTTAGAGAACACATCTCTTAGAATGCTTATCGTCCACCTGACGATGTTCTGAAAGCATTCAATCCATACAAGTTCGTTCTAGGTTCAAACGAAACCAAAGGCATTATATCGTTACACTCATTTTGGAATCATCCTTAGAGTTAACAACAATAACCCTTGCACTCTAGAACTCCATCTCGATCTTCACTTTGAGATGTCACGACCTATCGTTAATTTGGATCGATGTGGTTTTCAGATATCCAAATTTGGAAACCCGATCCCGGTCTAATCGAAATCCAAAATGTCATCTTTTAGGCTAAGTTGTTTTAAAGTTTAAAAAAATTCAATTCTATTACCTATATACACATAGATAGATAATTCACATAATCACAATAGATAATCAACATTATCATCACAACAGATAATCCACATTATCATCACAAATAGATAATTCATATTATCATCATACTTCAACCAAAGCATTCATATCACACAACATTAATTATCTCATATCTGAGATCTCAAACCATTCAAGGCAATCAACATCATCCATTTATACATAAGCAAGGATCTAATAATCACACCGTCTATAATTAATTTAAAATTAATTAAATTAATTACTTGCATTTCTAATTAATTTAAAGTGAATTAGATTAATTACTTCATCATTATAAATCTTGCTTACATAACCACTAATTAATTACAAATCAATTAATTAACCATTCTCTGATCATCCACCTTAATTAATCACCCTTGATTAATTATTCTTTAATTACATTCAAGTAATTATCCTTTAATTAATTTCACAAATTAATTATTCTTAACCAAATACAGTAATTAACCTTTAATTACTTCATTTATTAATTAACTATAATTAACTATATTAATCCTTAACTAATTACATTAATTAATTACACTTAATCACATATCATCGATTAATTAATCTTAATTAACCAACCCTTAATTACTTTATTAATTATATTAATTAATGATCCTAATTACTTTTTAATTATTCTATTTAAATTAATTACATTAAGTAATTAATCTTTAATTAAACCACATTTATTAATCACTCTTGATTAATCACATTCAGTAATTAACTACTCTTAATTACTTCATTAAATAAATTAATTACTCCTTAATTAATTATCTTAATTAATCCCTTGATTAATTACACAAAGTAATTTAATCCAAATTACTTCCATTCTTAAACCATCTTTAATTAATTACCTCTAGAAATTACCATTAATTACTTCACTAAATAATTACACTTCATTAATTACATTAAGTAATTACTTATCAAATCATCCAGTGATTAAATTAATTAAACTTAATTAATTAACTTAAACTAATCATATTAACTCAGTTAATTACATTAAGTAATTAATTCCTTTAATTACTTTGATTAAGTAATTATACTTACCTCATTTCACAAATGATTATCTTTGAATTAATTAATCTAATTAGTTATTAAAAATTAATTACATTAATTAATTATTTAATAATCCTTAGTTACTAACCTCCATTAACTATTAAAAATTCTTTAATTACTTTTCTTAAGTAATTATACTTACATTAATCAATATTAATTACAAATTGATTAGTCTTTAATAATCCATTAATTAACCTTTAATTATTTAATTAATTAAGTCTTAACTGTAACTTAATTAATCCTTAATTACTTGACTAATTAATTTCTAATCATTAATTAAAATCTAATCTTATCAAAATAATGATCCTTAATTACAAATTAATTATTCCTTAAATAGTTAATCTTAAACCTTAATTAATTTTATTAAAACCCTTAATTACTTAATTAATTAACCCAAATCATTAATTAATTAAATAAATTAAATATCCATTTTAATTACCTTAATAATTTAATGATTCACAAATAATTAAATCTTAATTATCTTTAAGATAAAACTTTATTCTTATTAATGGTTAAATTATCTTTAACAAAGCATTTTAAAACAATTTGCTTTCAAATTTCATTTAAATTTAAGATTTAAAATGAATACAAATTTTAACTTAAACAAAGTTTTAAAACAATTTAAAAACCTTTTGAATTACATGTTAAAGAAATATTTGTCTTATAAAGGGAATTTAAAAGAATTTTAAAAGCGAATTCATTTTAAATTCAAACCATATTTAAAATATACTTTAAACATTCAAAATTGTTTAAAATAGTTTAATTTTAAAAACATCTTTTTTTTTCAAAACTGGAATACAGATTTGGATTTGAATCCAAATTAAACTTAGATTTAAAACCTACTTACATTTCAAAACCTCATTTTTAAATTCAAACTATTTAAACATTTAAGGTTGTTAAAAATAATTTAAATTTTAAAACTTTATTTTATTTTTAAAACTGAGATTCAAACTAAACTTGAATTCCGGATTTAAAACTTAGATTTAAACTTATTTTAAATCTCTACTTTATGTTTTAAACTCAGTTTTAAAATTTATAAAAACAGAACAGGTTTCTTTCAAATCTGTATGTGACGCCCCACCTCTATGCTCATAATAACAAAGAGTATTAAAAGAAATACTGTCTGTTATTACGAAGAATAAGGCTGGATAAAAGCGGCCATCCGTAGTTAGGCCTTACACTAGTATTGGTTATTTCGATAGGAGTTGTATATATTTTTAATTTTCATCTCTTATTTATTTACTCCCATCGACATACCCAACTCTCGTATAAAACGAACTACGATGGTTCATAATAGTTTAGGACAATAAATATAATAATAACACAGATAATATAAATGCGGAACACAGATAATAAAAAGTCTCATATATATATATATATATATATATATATATATATATATATATAATTGAAATCAGTTACAATACATGTGATACAGTACATATGATACAACTACAACTGTCGACTCAGGAAGTTATATACACAAGTACATTATCGTGATTAATATACATGGATACATAACAACTTATATAAATATACTGACTACTAAATGACAGCAACTACTTCAAAAGATAAGAAAAGACTTCATAGCTCAAGCAGCAACACAAAGCAAGATGTCAACCACATGTAATAACTCGGTCTGACCCGAGTATTAAATTCAAAAGAAAATAATACACGGGTCAGTCTAATTCAAACTCAGTTATTAGTGCATAGAAGCAATAATAATTAAGTAACAAATAAACGACAGTCACAATAAATCTCGTCTATCCGATCCTTAAATAAAGAAATCGGATAACGATAAATATAACATGTAACAGTGTTAAACAACAAATCAGCAAATCCAACTTATCAACCAAGATAAAATTAAAAAGATTATCAATGAAGATAATTTAGAAAACAACAGAATTGCCTAAACGGCAATTAACGAAAAAATCTAATTATTAAATAAATAATTAGAAACTCATAATCTAATTATCAACTTGATAATTAGACAAAAACAAAATCATCAAATTAACCAATCAAAATGTAAATCCAAAACATATTGAAATATCAATTTAAAATGTCAATTCGAGTAGGGCTGCAGTACACGCACGCGTGTACTGGCTCGCCACTACAGTAATTAAATACTCAAAAGATCAATAATTCAAAAGCAATAGAATATTAATAAAAGAAATACTGTGTGGCTGTAGTTCACGCTTGCGTGCACTGCCTTGCCACCACAGTGATGATGTACACAAAAGCTCAATACCGTGTGGCTGCAGTTCACGCTTGCGTGCACTGCCTTGCCACTACAGTAATGAAATAGGAATCAACACAAGGTCAAATCCGAGCTGCTAGCTGGATTCAAATCAAGTGCAAATGGCCAACACTCAAGAATCAAGTGTCAACTAGTTCAATATAAACAAGACCAGAGAAGAAAATGAAATAGCGCCTGTATATACAGTGGATAGTCACATCAGGCAACCAAAACCAGAAAGTACACATGACTATTTCAACTTCAAACTCACACCAAGCATAATACAAAGACTACAATTACAAAACTTAACTCAACATAGATGCATATGCCTAAGTTAAGTGATGCACTAGTGATGCCAGTGGAATGAACAAGAGCAGCCCCTATATGAAGTTCTGAAACAAATAAAACCAGAGGCAACTGGTAACAAATAATACAATATAAACCAGACTACATAAAATGCCTGGAAGCAATTCCCAAACAGCCGCAAGTAACTCAACCATTCACAATGCAATAACTTACATATATGAATGAATGTATACACAAAGGAATGCAAGCTAGAACTCATCTCAAATGAACCAAATGGAACTGTAACAGCCGGGATGGCGACATGATGTATGCAACTGTGAAATTGGATAAATGCATGTATTAGACTCGAGCATAAAGGCACGGACTCGAGTGGAAGTGAATTAATTGACATACTTCAATACCAACAACATGAATGAACTAGTCTAGCAACATGCTCAAAGCTAACAACAAAGCAACCCTACAGGTATGCAGATCCAAAAAGCAAACGTAATCTGGATCAAATGCCATCAGGTCAGAGACACAATATAGCAAGCTACAAGGATAAATGAATCTACAAAACAGCAAGTGTTTAACTACATAGATATATGCAGTAACTATATAAATGAATCAAGTATATATATATATATATATATATATATATATATATATATATATATATATATTCAAGCAACTAAATGAAGACCCAGACCATAGTGAAAGCTCAACAACTACAAGCAGATGCAACTCGACTAACAGACTTGAGTAAACATGACAAAGTGCAGACCATCAATACACTGCAAGTGCAACAGGTAAATGGAGACGCAGTGAAGCTAATATGGCAACCAATGAATGCACAGTGAATGCACCGGACATATACATGAAGTGGAGTTGAAACAGAGTCAACTAATGAAACTGGAAAATGCAAATCTCACCAATCCAAGACCAGAAAAACAAACTGCAAATACCCAAGTACAACAAGCACTTCCCAAAGTCAGAGACCATAATCAAGCAACAACATGTATAGGTCGGTGAACAAAATCAAGTGAAAGTCGAAGTCAACCAGAAATTCACGCAACAAGTCCACATCAAAGCCAGAAATTCACGAAATCAAAGAAACAGGCGAAGTCAAAGGAAATCAACACTGTGGAATTCAAGCAACGAATACATATTCAAATTGAACAAGTCATAAGAAATCGAAGTCGTGGCCTACAAAGGATACCATGGCCAACAAATGACCAAAGTCAACAAGTGACAGGGGTACAGATGTATAACAGTTTTAAATGATATCAACAAAAGTGTCAAGGCCGACATTACAAGTCAGTGCCAAGGTCCAGTATCAATTTATACGAAATTGAAAATCAAATGAAATCATCAACACCTCAACAAAAATAGTGCCGAGACAACCAAGAGGACAAGAAATCGAACCAAGTCAAAATCAGGTCAGAATCCATCAACGATGAAACCAAAACAAACGCAAAGTAAAGTACTAAGTTGAACTAGATGTGAGTGACAATTCAAATCACTCACCTTTGACACAGAAGCGAAGACGAACTCAACCAAATAGAAGCGGCCGAAGTAAGCAATGAGGAGACGATCGATCAACTTTAAAGTCGGCGCTTCGAATTAGCTCAAGACCCTATATTTGAAAAGGGGAACGAACGAGAACGAAGCTGCCGCCATTTTCGTTCGCTTTGATTTAGTTTTTAGGGTTAAAAGAATGAAAGAGGAATGAGTGCCGGGTTTGTCTTGGATAGTTATCACGACACAAATACGTGGGCCGAGATTAAGAATTTTTAAAGCCCAAACTATACTTAACAAATTTCTCAAGAATTTTAAACCCGATTACAAACTCCTAACAACAATTAGCTAGCACGCTAATCGTTTAATGACTATTATAAATTGGTGCTAAAATCCAGGTTGTCACAGACTCCCCTCCTTATAAAAATTGCGTCCCCGCAATTTTCATGAATAAAGTCGTCAATAACAATTATTTTTCTAACATAAACTGTTTAAGCTAGAAAATAAAGGTCGAGAACACAAACATCAAAGAAATCTTTTAATTTCATGAAAGAAATTCACAAATTCTCAATAAAATCTAACTATCAAATTAGATAATCAGAAAACAACAAAGCTGAATAAATGCAATTACCAACAATATTCAATTATCAATTAGATAATTAGAATATAGAAATTACAAACAACAATATCTAATTATCGATACGATAATTGGAAAACAGCAAACTCTAATTATGTACAAAGAAAATTAGAAAACACAAATCACAATTCACAAAACCGCAAACATCTAGTTTTCAACCAGAATATCAGAAAAACACGAACTCCATAATCAACAAACTCTAACTAACAATAGAGATAGATAGAAAACAGCAATTATCACAAACGATAATCAAATCTCAAATCAACAAATATTCAATCAAAAACGATAATCAAATCTCAAATCAACAAATATTCAATCAAAAACGATAATCAAATCTCAAATCAACAAATATTCAATTATCAAAAACGATAATCAAATCTCAAATCAACAAATATTCAATTATCAAAAACGATAACCAAATCTCAAATCAACAAATATTCAATTATCAAAAACGATAGTCAAATCTCAAATCAACAAATATTCAATTATCACAAGCGATAATCAAATCAACAAATATTCAATCATCAAAAACGATAATCAAATCTCAAATCAACAAATATTCAATTATCAAAAACGATAATAAAATCTCAAATCAACAAATATTCAATTATCAAAAACAATAATCAAATCTCAAATCAACAAATATTCAATTATCACAAGCGATAATCAAATCAACAAATATTCAATTATCAAAAACGATAATCAAATCTCAAATCAACAAATATTCAATTATCACAAGCGATAATCAAATCAACAAATATCCGATTATCAAAAATGATAATCAGAAACAACAAATATTTAATTATCACAAGCGATAATCAAATCTTAAATCAACAAATATCCGATTATCAAAAGCGATAATTAGAAACAACAAATATTCGATTATCGAAAACGATAATCAGAAACAACAAATATTTAATTATCAAAAACGATAATCAAATCTCAAATATCTAATTATCACAAGCGATAATCAGAAACAACAAATATTCAATTACCAAAAACGATAATCAAATCTCAAATCAACAAATATTCAATTATCACAAGCGATAATATAATCAACAAATATCTGATTATCAAAAACGATAATCAGAAACAACAAATATTCGATTATTAAAAACGATAATCAAATCTCAAATATCTAATTATCACAAGCGATAATCAGAAACAACAAATATCCAATTACCTGTAGATAATTGGAAACACAAATATCTAGAAATCAATTAAGATACTCTAGAAAATCAACATAAAAGGTTGGATCGATCCCATCAGATGGCGAGTTTTAGCTACGCCGCACGTGCATCTCAGAGTGGCCGAAGCCTACCAAGTACTATAAATTTTGGCGCCCATCAGATTGACCCGAAGGTCCGCAGAGTGGCCCGAAAGCCCAACAAGTGACCCGGAGGTCCAGCAGAGTGGCCCGAAAGCCCAACAAATGACCCGGAGGTCCAGCAGAGTGGCCCGAAAGCCCAATAAAATCATCAGAATCATCAAAACAGCAGATATTTCAATTAACGAGTCCGGAATTAACCGAAATAGCAAACGCACATGTCCCACACCACGAGTTTTACTAAATCGTTTGATTCTCTTCATCGTTTCCTTGAAAGTGCAAAATTGTGTATTCAAAATAACATTTCACATTCTCAAACGGACAAGTCCGGAATTAAGCGAATCAGTAAAAGAAAGGGGCCATGGTCCTCGATTTTGCTGAAATGTTTAAATCGCTTCCTCATTCTTTTGAAAGCGCAAACTGCAAAACTTCTGAAAACAATTTCATTTATTTTATAAAAGTAATAATTTATATTCTCAAACGAACAAGTACGGAATTAAGCGAATCAGCAAAAGAAAGGGGTCATAGTCCTCGATTTTGCTGAAACGTTTAAATCGCTTCCTCATTCTTTCGAAAGCGTAAACTGAAAAAATTTGAATTTTTTTTCTTTTTTTAAACTATTTTTAATCCACGTGCTTAAAACAGCAACATCAGTAGCAATTTCAACAAGGAAATTGTATTTCTCAAAACACCGTAAAAACGGATTTCAAAATCAGCATTGCTGAATAACCGCTTGAAAATCCACTTTAAAAATTGACGGTTACTGAAGTCAAAGCGACAGTAATTTTTAAACGTCAAAATCTCATCAAAATAATTTGCATCAAAATATAATGTCAGTGAATTTTCATTCATTAAAAATGTCAACAAAACATCGTGCTTCAAAATTTTAGCAACGGCGTAAAAATCCCGTTATAAAAATAACGGCAACAAAATACGTTTAAAACCAAACATCGGTTTTATGAAAAATTAATGCAATAATGTACAATTTAAATTTGCACGTATACCACAAAATAAACGAAGAAATCATTCAAATATATCTTCAACGAAGATAATTTAAAACAGCAAAAATCTCAACAAAATCACATATCTGCAATCGCTTCGGATCCTCAAATCGGATTCGAAATTTTCAAAGAAAACAAAATAAACATAGCTATGCAAACAACAAATGAAATTTATTTCAATTTCATAATTTGATTTTTTTTATTAAAAAGGTTATCACCTGTACTCAGCGAAGACAGTTTCATTGTTTCCGCGCACTCTGATAAACAGACACAAATTACTTATTCATCAAAACACGGTTTTCACTTTTATTTCTAAATAAGGAAATTTAAAATTTTCATCATAATTTCAAAACTTTAGTTTTGACTCAAAGCACACTAAAACATCGACTAATAGTTGTAACACATGTTCCATCTAAGTTATGTTTTATTTTATGTCCATAAACCCCAAGCTCTGATACCAACTGTGACTCCCCATTTCTATGCTCACAAGAACAAAGAGTATTAAAAGGAATACTGTCTGTTATTACGAAGAATAAGGCTGGATAGAAGCGGGCATCCGTAGTTAGGCCTTACACTAGTATTGGTTATTTCGATAGTAGTGGTATATATTTTTATTTTTCATCTCTTATTTATTTACTCCCATCGACATACCCAATTCCAGTATAAAACGAACTACGATGGTTCATAATAGTTTAGGACAATAAATATAATAATAACACAGATAATATAAATGCGGAACACGATAAAAAGTCTCATATATATATAACTTCCTGAGTCGACAGTTGTAGTTGTATCATATGTACTGTATCACATGTATTGTAACTGATTTCAGTTATATATATGTGAGACTTTTTATTATCTATGTTCCACATTTATATTATCTGTGTTATTATTATATTTATTGTCCTAAACTATTATGAACCATCGTAGTTCGTTTTATACTGGAATTGGGTATGTCAATGGGAGTAAATAAATAAGATGAAAAATAAAAATATATACCACTCCTATCGAAATAACCAATACTAGTGTAAGGCCTAACTACGGATGGCTTCTTCTATCCAGCCTTATTCTTCGTAATAACAGACAGTATTTCTTTTAATACTCTTTGTTATTGTGAGCATAGAGGTTGGGCGTCACACTGCAACACAAAATATTAACCTGAGCCACTTAAATTATGCTTCGAGTCAAAACACAAGATGCTTCAAGCAAATCCCCACAATACTTCGAGTAAAACTCGAGTATACAAACCCCTTGCCCAGACCAAACACATCAGAACAAAGAAAGTACACCATACATATGCACAGTGCCGCCAATCAACTAAGATCGTCGTCGATGATCTCCTCACATCAACAACCACCCAAACTCCACATCACGATCGTCAGATCGTATTTCTAGACCCGAAATCGAATTCGAGATCTCAACCGAACCTCGAACAGACTGGAACCACACCCCAAACCTGGAAACTGCCTCGACCACGAAACTCCGACCACCGTAAATTATGCAACTCCGGCCATGTCCTCGTCAACGACCAAGCTTCCATCACCCATTACCCCTTTACACTCGATCAACTGTAGAAGGCGAGATGATCGAATTTCCTAGCGTAGTTAAAACTAGGGTTCCGGACAAGAATCCAGCGCTGCTGAATCCATAATGAAATGCATCACCATCAGGCATTTTTCCTATCCTCTACGATCACTCCTCCATCCATACTGAAGATCCCGACCTCCCAGTCAACAGAGATCATCGGAGAATCCTAAAATACCATTTTCAGTTCAAACAAGAACCGCACCCTCGTTCCCAATTTAAAATTTATGATTTTAGTGTTAAAAAATCATGTTTTTAAATGTTGTTTCAGATCCTAGGACTGAAGCATTGAATTATGAAATTTGAATTCCACTTATGTTTAGACTTGCTCTGTCATTTGATTTACAGAGTCATTTAAATGTTTCTTTAACTTAAGTATAAATTTTAGACTAGAATTTGTGATGAAACAACTAAGTATTATTTGAATCTTAAGTTTAACAGAGACCAAAAGCAATAGTTTTGAATTTAAATCAAAACAAGAACCAAAACTGGGAACTGAGAAGTTACAGATATTCAAATGCATGCATACATCATACTTCAGAAATTCAACAATATAAATACACAAACATACTTCATAATACAATATTAATCACAGCAATAACATGCAACCAAAATTATACTTTGAGTTTTAAAAGTGAAGTTACTCACCAAAATTAAAGAAGGAAGGCAGAGCCTCCATTTTGAAAAACAGCTTTGAAAACTGGTTTTGCAGAAATGTTGCTTGCTTATTTTTGAACTGGAATGTTTGCTTTGAAAATGCTTTTATAGGTTTGCATGCAGTAGAAAATTCCAGATTTGAAGAAAAAATGCAGGCTTGAACAGATTCCAGATTGCGTTTGAAAAATATACAGGTTTGCTTTGCATTTTGAAATGAATTACGGGTTACAGATTTTCCTTTGATTTGGAAAATGTTTGCAAACTTTGATACAGAGATTTACATATGGATTTCTGGTTTTTGAAATGGTTATGAGGAAGTTGTTCTCAGATTTGTTCTCTTAGCTTTAGATTTAGAAAAGAAAAAGAATGGAAGGGAAGAAGGAAATTGTTTATATAAGCTGAAACGTTTTATAAATAAAAAAAAGAAAGAAAAAAGAAATTTAATTCGACATCTGTCCTATATTTTAACATTTGTCATTTTAATTTGCTTATCAATTAACACATGTCTTTTAAGTTAATTAGTATTTAGTTAAATGTTAATATAGGTTATGCTTAATTAATTAGTTAATAAATATATATATATATATATGTATATATATAGATAATTTTAAAAGAAACAAAACAATTATATTTATAAATAAAAGTTTATACAAATATTTTAAAATCCAAAACAATTAAAAAATCTATACTTTGAATTTCAAAACTTTAAATTCAAATTCAAATCAAAGTCAAAAGTCCACTTTTAAAATCAAGTTATATACATACATAAATAACTACACAAATTCAAATTTGAAATAACAATTCTATTTATATTAAAATCTATTAGTAAAAACAATACATTATTAATATTTTTTAAAAATAACTCATTTATCAAATTAAAATAATTATAAAAGAAATTATCTCTTTATTAATAAATTACTTATTTTATCAAGCTATATTTAAAAAGAAAATAAAAACAAACCTTTTTGTTAATTAATTTAAATTTAAACTTAAGCTAAAATGAATTTAAACAATTAAACAGTACCTTAAGTATTTAAAACCATATAGTTATTTATTTAATAGCTTTGAAAAGCTTTTATATTAAATAAAATCAAATTTCCAAATTACCAAGAATATTAGAATTTGAAAATATGTTTTATTTGTTAAATTAAAACAAAGCTTATCTATTTACAATATATACAAATATATACGTTATAAGTATAAAACAATTTAATTAGTTTTTCAAAAAAAGATAAAATTCACCAATTAAATATTTATTAAAGGAAGATTATTAAATCAATTCAAATTTTATTAACAAAAATTATCAAATCAATTTAAGTTTTAATACAAATTATTAAATTTATATTGCCAAAGATTCCAGGATATCACAATATCTGTATCTATATCCGAAATTATTTTTGGATATCCGTATCCGCGGATGTCGATGGATATAGGATATTCTTCGAACAGTTCACAACCGATAAATCTTAACAAATAAATACACAGTTTTTATTTATTATAAATCCATTTAATTATTAAAAATACTAAAAATAATAAATATGCTAAAAAAATAACTTTAAGCAGCAAATATTGATTTTTATATACTTTTTTTTTTACCTAAATGAAATAGTAAAGACAATCATTTCATTTACTACACAGGTAAATAAATAAAATCTTGATAAAAACCGAACGGATAATTATCGGATATAGATATGGCTGTATCTGCATCTATATATGTATCGCTTTTTTGAATGTCGGATAATTTATCATATTTCCGATACGGATACGGACAGATTTCGGATTTTCGGGTACTCATTGACAACCCTATCGACTAGTGGCAGTTCGAGACATGGATCGGTACGAATCGTTAAAGCCCACAATTCCTGATGAAACATTGACATATTCTATCTATTGGAACTAAGAGTGTAAATTGGTCGGACCGGACTGAACGGAGACATGTTCAGTTTCTATCCTAAATAAAATCGGACCGAATATGGATCGGACGAGATATATATTCGTATAATTTTTTTTGTTCTAGCTCGTCTCCAAAATAAAATCGGACGGACATGTACATCGTTTTTCGGACACGGGCTCGAACGTACACGGATGGACATTGCTATTTACATCAAATTTTTGCTGTTTAATAGAATTTCCATCAGCTGTATTATTTTTATTAACGTGTATTGAAGTATAAGCATTTTATAAATCTTTACTCAATCAACCGACCAAATAGTTATCATATATGTTTTGAGAAACATAGATGATATACTGAATTATAAAAAATCCAGACGAATTCAAATGAACACGGACCGGACGAAATTTTCGCTCGTACAAATTTTGTTGTCGTAGCTCGTGTCATAATTGAATGTCGAATGAAATCGGACGGACGTATTTCGACCATAGACACGAACGGACATCGGATCCTAACTGGAAAAGCAAAACCAAGGCATGATATAAAGCCCTCAATTCATCGATATTTACATACCTAAAACACACATAGGAAACTAATCAACATCCTGTGAAAAAACAATAGAAATGGATTGATATAATTGAAATCAAAAGGAAAAAAAATGATACCCAGCATAATGGTTTGAACGGAAAGCTCCAATAAAGGCAGGAAGCGAGGTTACAAGGTCATTTTCAGTGGCTTCTGCGACCAATGAATACGTAGCACATGGGAGGAACAAAACATAGAATGCAGAACTAGAAGCTATGAAATCTTTCTTGATTTGGATTCTTAAACTGCGTGGATGGATATTTATATAGTGTAATATCGTATCAAATATAAAAATATATTAAATTAATTTTATGCACTAAAAATATTATTAAAGTTTAATAGAAGGATAATAATTGATAGCAAAAGCAAGGTTCCACTTGCAACGGAAATTGTAGGATCCAGTTTGAATAAATTATCTTTTTAATGTAAGCATAAATTATCTTCTTGTCTGTTCCTCAAAACGTATTTAGCAACATATATTTGAATTGTTGTAATTGTAAAAACCAAAATGGACTACTGACTGTTTGTCTTATTAACTAGAATTTGACTTGATATATAAAATGATTGTTATACGTTGATTACAGCAATGTTGTAATATGTCAGAAAGTAGCAACTTAAAGCAAAAGTAAGATTTCAAGTTGCAACTGAATTATGACTAGATAAAGGGTCCAACCGATTTTCTATTTTTATTTTTTTTATCACCACCACCATCTTGTGAATATATAACCAAGCATAGATTTGTATACTTTGAGTGAGTTTTTACCACACGAAATACTTTGAGTGAGTTTTTATCACACGAAAAAGCACGTAAAAGGAGCGTTTGAAAGTGCACGAAACGGGAACAGTTTGCGAAAAGTGCATGCGTTCTTATGTTACTAAAAGCATATTTGAAATAAGTATTTTAATTGTTTTGTTATAATAATTATTTTTGTTATTGTATCTTTGGTTTAATTACTAAAATAATTAAGTCCTTATATAATATAATTAAACAAAATAATTTCCTTAATCACTAAAATTGAAATAAAATTACAAATAAAACTAGAAATACAATGGAATATAACGAAATACAACAATAACTCAAGTGGTGGGTAGGCAGGCGGACGTTCCATCGTAAATTGCTAGGATCTGATTGTGTGTTGTGAACATTCTATCTCCAACCGAAGCCAATTCCAGGCTTCGTCATATTTCAAATTAGAAAAAGCTTTAATGTTCTCTTAAATCTTGAGTAGTGATATAGCTTCAGAAAGATGAATTTCTTCAAATTTACTAACACGATCAACGACATCTTTAAAGGTCGTAAACCGGTAAGCGGATGGTACACTTGGACAAAGATCGGAGGCCGGGGGAGGAAGTATCATATGAGGAGGGACTAGGATTGGGGGAGAGAGTAGTAAATGCTAGAGATGGGCATAAACCGCACCGCCATATAGAAACCGTCCCCACCGGACCGCAAAAACAGTACGTAAAACTGCACCGAATCTTCTAACCAAAGCAAATACTCTAAACCAGACCGACTCGCGTCGATATGGTTCGGTTGCGGTTTGAGCGATTGAACCGACCATACTAAACCGGACCGAAATGAATATTTACAATAGTAATCTTATGATAAACATATAAGCAACTTTTATCTCATTTTATATTCTAACGATATATATTCTATTTCAGCTTATATTAATAATAATAATGTCATAAAGGAAGAAGTTAGTTTTAGTATAATATTTTGCATCTTACTTTTTTTGGATAAATGCTAATTATAACCTTATTCTTGTAATTTTACTTACTGATTATGTATTGATTAAGATTGATGATTGATTAACTTAAAAAATCTCATTTGTATCTAAATGTCAAATTGAAATATTTATTCAATTAAGAACTAATCTTTCATTTTAGTACAACGTTATGTGTTTTAATCAAATGTAAAAGCTTCACACAGTTGCCTTCTTGAATTGATTATTGATGGAAGTACTTGTTTTATTTTCTATTTAACATGGGTTCAAGCCGGACCGAACCAAAACTGTAACGACCCGGATTTTCGGACAAGTCAAAATCGTTGAAAACCCATCCGTTTTAAAACTACGAATGATAACAATATACAAAAAAATATTATATTATTATTAGAGCTGCATCACTACCACTTTTAAGTGCCTACGTACTTCTATCTAATTGGATAAGCAATCAGATATAAGATCAAACAACGTAGTTCTCCTATCATAAATAAGACTCAAAGAGCCTACGATGCACAAACAAAAATGCAATTCCCTAACCACATAGCACGTAACATGCAAATCTATCTTCCAAATCTATCCACTTAGACTTAACCCATGCATTTAGATTTTTTAAATCTAATTAATTTTATTATATTCAAAGTATAATCCTTTTCGAAAATAGTCTCTTTGAACTAAATTTATGGTTTCATTTCAAAACCTTTGAAACAACAATATATTCATCTTTTGTACCAAAGCATACTTTTTCTTCGGGATTTAAATTTTTGAAATAATATCTTTTCAAATCTTCTTCGATCCAAAAACTTTTAGAACCAACGTTTACTCCCGAGATATCTTTAATATTCAAAATCTGGGAGAACACTTGTACAAATATTCGCTTTCAAAATATATATATATATTTTTATGAAAAATATTTCATTCGAAGATATTTATATATCTATTTGATATTATAATAAACTACTTTTATTATAATTAATTCATTAACTACTATTATATATTTGGACATCTTATAGTCAAATTATGGGATTTTAATCACAAGTTCTTTGTTCTCAATTCATATGTATATATCGTCCACCGTCATCAACTGTTATTGTTAAACACCTTATGGTCAAATTATAATTCCAATCACAAGGTGTTGTCTGTTAAATGCTCACAATTATTTCTACCCAACTCATGTCTTGGAAAAAAGAATTGCCCATAAAAATGCCCGGGCACATGTCAAACTATCAATCAATGAAATAAACACAATAACTTATCATTCAACCAGGCATTCATATACAAAGTGTAGCTCATGCCACTTTCAAGTGATTGTAATTAATTTAGAGTTACCTATTTACTTTTAAGAGCCAAAGGTTTCAAACTTAACTTTTTAATTTGTTAAGTTTACTATAATTGCATTAAACTTGCATATATGACATTATATAATTCCAATAAATTGTAAAGATCTCACCAACATCTAGCCAATTCCTAAAATCCATGGACAAACCCTCCTATGCCAAAGCAAGAACCCTAGAATATTCCTACCATCACAAAAAGCAAAGAATCCAAGATAAGCTCCATCTTTCTCTCTCATGCTCGTGGCCGTAATCATTCTTGCCTCCATTCCTCTAAATTATTCATAGGAAGTGCCATACCACTTGTTAGACGTGGATAGCAGATTAAACAAGGGTAGTTTTAGCAAAGATTTGAAGTTGGTTGGATCATTTTTGGATTTCATATGATTTTTGCAAGTTGAGGTATATATTCTGCCTTTAAAACTTCGACCACAAAATAACCCGTCTTGCAACCCAATTTTGACAAGGATAATTTCCAAATTAGAGAATGTGATACGAATGAAAATTATTTCTTTTTAAATTACTTTTCCGACAAAAAAGGAATCATTGAATTTGGATAAGTATTCGAAAGTTATGACTTAAAAACTTGAGTATGTATTTCTAGAAATAAAATCTAGGCCGAAAAATAAATTCACTTCCAAGCGATGTTTGATAATAATCCACTCTGAATTTTGCAACGTGGTCTAAATAAAAGTTCAAGATATGTTTCTAAAAAAGAATCACTTGATTTGGATAAGTAGTTTGAAAGATATGGCCGAAATAAGTAGTAGTATTTTCTAGAAATTGTTTGAACTTGAGAAATTAGTTCTTTCCCTTTGCGAATGAACTCTAAATATATAGGCAAAATAAAGCTTCCAAGAGAAGCTATAAAAGCTTCCAGAGAAATTATAAAAGCTTTCCAACCAACTCTATCAAACAAAATTCCAAGAGAAGCTATCAAAACTTCCAAGCAATGTTATCAAAACAAACTTTCGAGGGAAGCTATCAAAGTTTCTAAGCAAAGATATCAAAACAAAGCTTTCAAGAGAAGCTAGCAGAACAAAGTTTCCAGACAAAGTTTCCAAGAGAAGCTATCAGAAAAAAAATTCAATACAAACCATCAAAGCTTCCTAGCATCGCTATCAAAACAAAGCTTCCAAGAGAAGCTAACAGAGTTTTCAAGCAATTCTATGAAAACAAAGCTTCCAAGAGAAGCTATCAACCAATATGAAGTGTATTAAAGAAGTCATGGGAAAATTCTAGAATTTGCAAGTGTAGATAAGGCCTTAATGAATTTTGGGCTTGTGAAGTAAGTTGAATATGAAATTATTTTCAAACAATATATATATATATATATATATATATATATATATTCTCATTTTTAGCACAAAAATAATTAAATAAAAACATATTATATTTCCTTACTATCATAAACTTTGATTAATTGCTTCTCAAAATTTAAGGTTGTTACAATTAAATATTCGAATTCGAAAACTCAAAAATTACAAGTTGTTACAAAACCGGACCGTATTACATTAAACAGAACCGAAATTAAATCATTTAAAAGATTAGTATAATGATTTGTATTTTTGATTAACCATTTGATGTAGTGCGGAAGCAATTTAGGCTTAAGACCGCACTGAGCCGACCCACGCCCACCCCTAGTAAATGCGGAGGAGCTATCTATTTCAAAACGAGATTTCTTCAAATTTCATTAATATATCATATCAATAGCATCTTTATCTTCTTATCATTTTCCGTTCGCCTTTGCCTACTTCAAGCGTTGGAAGATAAATCTTCATCACCGACTTTTGTAGGTTGTTATGAAGGTTGCATGTAATGACTTCAAGTGGAGTATAAAATTCATCAATTTCCTATGTTTCATTAAACGGTTTGTTGGTGGTTTGTTTTCGAAGAGGAGAATGCACTTAATCTTCTGTAACATCTAGTATGAATGCACCCGCTTCAATTGCAATTATACCTTAAAAATTCTAGTGCAGTAACTCTATATAGGCTATTGGGTGGTCCCCATACTTCATAATTATGGAGTTGAACTCCTGAAATGCAAAAGAAAAGGGAAATGAAATTTAACTTTAACTCATAAACAAAAGAAAAGATATTAAATTTATCTTCACATGATTGGTCCAACATTACTCGTTCTTGTTAATTGTTCCCCATGCTTAATTACATCATCATCTATTTTGTTACATAAACTCTACCGTAAAGACCATGTTTCTTTGGACCATCATATTTGTAGAGCATTTGATGGTCGATTACTAGCATTTCATTTGGAATAGTCGTCAAAGCCTCATTCAATATTGCTGCAATTTTCTTATGGATGCATTTTTTTATTGGTTCCACTAGCTCCAAAAGCATTGGTGGCGCAACACATGAACAATGCCGTAGCTTGTTCGAACCAATTCATAGACTTCGATAGAAGTTTTTTGAACTCTTTCGGTCATTCTGTAGCTTGAAAAAAATCTTAAAAAAGGTACAGGAAAAATATATAAGTTAAAATGAAATGATATTAAGACGTGTATGTCAAAACGTACGTTAAAACGCAATTGTGTTTTGCAGAATTTTTGGGTTGGAATTTGGGTTGATGTTGGTGAGGTGAAAGAAGAGAGAATGGTGTAATATATAGTGGTAAAAATATAAATTGTCACGATCTGCCTTTCTTATCACTAAAGACGACTCCTAATACATCATCGGTATTCGTGTGCAGGTCATTAGGAGTAGAAGAAAGAAAAGATGGAACATAATCTAATAAAAAAAACGTGATGAGTAACATATAATGTATAAATCGGGTCTTTACAGAAGAAAACTTTTATATACATACGTCCATAAGAGTACTTGCTATCATCTACCTGGACAACTATTGTAACGACCCAGAATTTTTATTAATTAAAATTTGAATATTTAATTAATTTTAAATATTAATAAGTGAAATTTATATGTCGAATAAATTTTATTTCGAATAATTGGATTTAATTGAATAATTAAATCGATAATTTAATAGTTGAAAATACAGAAATAATTGAAATTTGGGTTAAATATGATTGAAAATGATTTGTAAAATTTTATTTTATCATATTGAAGTTAGAATGATGTTATAGAACTTTTAAAATTGAATTAAGAGTAAATTTGTGAAAATTGAATATTTTAATATTAAATCGACTAGTGAAATTAGCCAATTTTTGAACAGTCTCAGAATTGGACGAGACTAGTTCCATTGGATCCGTAATAGTTTGTTATTATCGGATTTCAATTTTCGTAGCAATTGGAGTTTTCGTTTGATCGTGGCAGCTCGAAACGCATCGAAATTGCTTTAATATTAATTTGGCAAGTTAAAATAGCCATTTTTCAAACAGTCTCGGATTTCAACGAAACCAGTTTCATCGGATCCGTAATGTGATATTATTTATGGTTTCAAAATTAGTGTCAATTGGATTTACCGTTTGTCCGGTGCAAGCCAAAACGCTTAGAAATTAGTTTAAATCGGTTTAATTTAAATTGAATGTTTATTGCCATAACTTGCATAGATGACCGAATTAGCTTCCGGAACCTATTACATTGTGTCCGGAACGCGGGTTAAACCCTAGAAACGCCGGTTACCGCGCGTAAATCGAAGTTCGAAAATCCCGGGATGAATAGTGTCCGTTTTATTTTCTATAAAAGCACCCACACTTCTCTCATTTGCAAAAGAAAATGTCAAACCCTAGTTATCAATAGCAGCCGCCACCTTCAAAATGGAAGGCCAGAAAACACCAATCTTCTTCTATTAATCTCTTCATATCCAAGCATCGATTCGAGAAACTTTCTAAACGAAAATCGTAGAGCGTGAAGAGAGCTTTCAATCTATACGGTGATGATGAAGAATGGAGCACCACGGCATCGTCAAATTGGCCACGTTCGTGACCAGCTGCGCAAGACTTTCAAGGAATTATGGGGGGCCGAGCTCCTTGTTATTCGAGCCGAGTATGAAGTCGGCTATGAGCTACACCCTGGAGGTGTTTGATCGTGTTCATGTTCGTCGAGGTGGTCGCAAAATGGAACCCTAGTTCGTGAATGTTGGGTTCAAGTTGCGTGTAACTCATGTAGAAAGAACGTGAGAGATGAGGGAAGAGACATGCGGCCTGGATGAAGCGGGGGGGGGGGGGGGGGGGGGGGTGGTGATGGACGGCTGAGATGCATTGTAGGTTTAAAATTAAAAAAAATGTTGTAAATTATAATTATAAAATTCGTGTAATTTCTAAAATTCATATCTTTTTCATACGAGATCGAAAATGCGCGAAACTTTTTGCGTTGGAATCGTATAGACGAGCACTACGCTATGGAATTGGATTGGATTCGTTTGGATTTAGTGAGAATTTCGGGTAAAATTAAACGTCCGTTTAATTTTATTCGAAATAAATCGCTAAAACGAAATTGAAATCAAGGTGAGAACTTCTCACTCAATCGAATCGGTTTCGATTTTAATTTTAAATAGTTAGATTTAAAGTTCTTGCATGCATGTTTGAATGATGATTGTTATCTATTGATTGTTAAAAATAGACATTATGCGCCGTTAGTAAGCGGATGTTATTTATTAAAAATATATACCGCGAATATTTCATAAACAGTGAAATTGATATTATTTATGTACTTGGAATTGATTTCCCACAGTATATAGCGGATGAGACCCTATTGCGTCGTCTATTAAGCGGATAATATTTTAAATCTCATATACCGCGATAATTCCGTACTGAAACGAAATTAATATTGTGCTAACATCTTTGGATGCAGGGAAACAGGTTGGAGGGATCCAACTGGATTCCTCAACAGTATTTATTTGATAATGGATATTTTGATATTCGTTGATTATCATATCGATATATGATGTCGTTTTTGTCGTGATTGACTATTTGTTGTGTAGCATCATTGGGCCAAATTTTGGAATTTTAAAAGGATTTTTAAAGTGATTTTTGAAAGTATACGTTTTATAGAATAATTTTGGAATTGGTTCGTTTTAAATAAATAAACGTATAATTTTAATGTTATAAACTTATGATTTTTGAGAAATATAGTTAAAAGTTGATTTTTGAAAATATGGGGTTAATGATTTTATAAAATAGTTTAAATCGGGATTTTTGAATTTATTATAAAAAGTTGAAATATAGGATTTATAAAATTTGATTATTTATAAATCAAAATGGTGAAATTATAAAGGAGTTTAAAGATGTTTTAAAATAATAATACAAATTGATTTGTATAAAAGAATTATAAGATGGATATTTATAAATTAAAATATTTGAATTATAAAATGAGTTTTTATAAGTGTTAGAATGAATTGTAAATGAATTTAAATAAATAAAAATGAAATTTATAGGATTATAAACGGTGAAGTTATAAATGGAATTTTATGAGTAGTAAGTTTATAAAATTTGTAAAGTTATTTGAAGAATAGATATAGGTAAATAAATGAATCTTATAGTTATAAGATTTATAATTTGGGAAGTTAAAGGAACGATTTTGCAAACAAATAAATTATAAGTATTTAACTTAAATTATGGACTTTTGGTTTATAATTGAGTTATAAATTGAATAGGTTAATAAAGCAAGTTTATAAAAGGAAGTTGTTATAAAATAAATAGAAATGGAATTTATAAACGTTGTTTTATAAATCCGCAAACGGCTTATTTTGATAAGTAAATTGTTGTAACTTATTAAATGAGTTATATTCACGTTTTAGACAGTGAATAATCCTTAAAGAATAAAATGTATAGAAATGATGAAATTGGTTAACGAAGTATATTCACGTTTTTGAATAGCGAATAATATGTTAATGAAAATGTTTTGGATGTGATGTTTTAAATAAAATTAAAACGATCTAACGATGTTTTTAAAATGTGTTAAGATTCGAAACCATAGATTTTCAACATTCATTGTTGAAATAGACGTTTTCGAGAAATAGAAGGAAATGGTGGACTATAACACTGTTGTTATAGTAAATGATTTCCGAAAGGAAATGTTTTGTATAGTATTGGGATTTATATATCTATTTTAATTTCGAATTCCTATCCTAGTGATTTTGGGTTGTCGTAACGATGTTTTACGCAACATTCGTTTTGACCCAAATAAATATGTTTAAGAGAATGATTTCCTTAAAAAATGAAATATATACTTAATTTCGATTTAAGTATATTGAATATTTTCCAAGTGTTGAAAATAAATAGATTTGTGAATTACTTATTAATAAGTAAGTATGGAAATGTTTTTCCAATGTGAAATAAAACGTTTTGACAATTTATCTTTTTGAAGATAAATTGAAAATGAATAATTGAAATCGTATATTCATAGATATTTTGGAATATAAATTCATTATGGAATTTATAAATGAAAAGGGGAATTTATTTAAAAATAAGCATTGATTTATTTTTGAAGTGTGGGAATTAATTTACGGATTTGGAACGTAAATATAAAGTAAATCGTTAAGGATTTATTTAATTGGTTTAAATGAACCATGTTGAAATGAAAGTATTTCCGCGTAAGGAAAATGATTGAAATTGTTTTCAAAAGTGGTAAGGGTGAAAAGTGATTTTGAAAATTGTTTTCAAAATGGTTGAAGTGTGAAAATTATTTATCTTGTAAAGATATTTTTGGGAAATAAATAATTTGAAAAATTATTTGGAATCTGGTGATGTTGTGCATATCCATTGATAGTTCAATAACCGACTATCAATATTTACCTTTGAATGGGTATTTGTTGTGATTTGCTTGAATTTCAATGCCACACTTATTTTTAAATTATTGCGCTCGTTATTCGGATTACCCATTCCGAATAGTGATACGACGTAATGGATAGCATTGAAGACCGGTGTTGAAGACCGGATATTTTTGAAAACGAAAGGATTACCGTCGAATGTTTCTGCACCGAATGGCCCTGGTATAGAAATTCCATATGTGATGGGAAGTCCGGAAGTGATTAGTAAATATTCGGATTGCAAGGACTTCTTTGTAAGTGCATTCGGTTCTGTTCGATCCCGGAACAGACTTGTATGGATAGTATGTCTGACATTACAAATTGAGATATAAAGCTGATTTCTTTCAAATATATTTCTGTTGGTGGCGGAGAATTTATTCTTTTAGCTTAACACCCTTCTCTGAGACGTACGAGCTCAGAGGTTATGTAGTTGAAGGTTATTTTCAATATATTCCCAATTTGGTAATGTGACATGCTGATTGTTGCTGTGAAATGATCATTGTTTGATCATTTGTGATATGATCATTTGTTTGATCACTTATCTTGGTGATCCTTTCTTTGATTATTTGTTGACCCAAAGCACAAATTTTGTATAAAGCGTGACTTTGTGGACGAGACTTCGTCGAGCCTCACACCCCGGAATGGTCAAAACAGGAAAGATGCGACAAGGTTATGAGGGATAGCTCCCTTTAGGGTATGTGCATTTCCTTCTGGAAAAGGGTGGTATCATGGTATGGAGTCCAAATACTTACTCATGTTGAAACACTTGTTGAAACACTTTATTTATCATTGTGTGATGTTGGTGATCGAGCGCTCGGATAAAGGTCCCAAAGGACCGGGAGATGGCATACTCGTGTCAGTAGTTACCCAGTTAGGGGTAACTCGGCCTTGTGTTGGCAGAGATTCGGTTTGGTTCTCGGGGACGTCCTTGCAGAGGCGTTCTCATGTGGCAATGGGAAGTTCCTTGGCCTGACCATTGTTGGAAATCCAAAGAAACAATACGATCTTGTACGATTTTAGTTGCATAACCTGCCATGGATTGTGGCGGTAACCTGCTATTGAACATGGTAGCTATAGTAGGCATAAGTGCGAAATGTCTATGCTGGCTAAGATTTATATCTTTACTTTCGAAATAATTTTTTCTACACTATGCACTAGTAAAAATATCAAATGTTTCTTTTTAATGCGTATCAAGAATCTTTGACTATCATAAGGAGAAATCTCCTCCGATTCTGCGTTTGCATTGTGTGTGTGCAGGAGGCCTTATGGTAGCCTCATTTTTAAAAGCATTGCGAATTGACTTTAAAAATATTCCTCTATTTTGATTTTAAAGATAAATAAACTATTTTGAGTTCTCACACCAGTCATATGACTGACTCGGAGTTTATTGTTTCCCTTCCTAAACTCTGGGTGCCCACCAATTTCCACACGGGCAGTCGAGAGTTAAGGTTTATCAGGATATTCTGGAATTCAGGAGTTGCTGGAGGCAAGCTGGATGGCATGGCATATTCACTACTATATAGTATTACTTTTTCCGCTGCATTGTTTGTTGTTGTTCACACTGATAATGTAATGTGATGTGATGTAATGTAATAACTGATATAGTTCTTTGTTTAAATATTATTCATTTATTTATTATATGATTGTTCCGCTGCGATTGTGAGATTCTGATGTTGTTCTGTTGTTGTTTTATTTTTGTTTTATTCTATCTTTTCTCTCTTCTTCTACTTTTTCTTCTTCTTTAACCCTAACGGTACGGTTTTCCGGCCTTCGATTGCTCGACAGTTGATATAGTGGACATATTGATGTCGACGTTCGTGGATGAAATATCGCAAACGTTACGTTTGGTATCAGAGCATACGGTTAAGCGAAAACCATGGCTCTGTTGGGTATTACTCATTAGAGATAGAGTTCGTAGTACTCTAGAATGAGTTTGAGTGTAATAATAGCTATGAGTGCGTATTTGTTAGTGAATATAAAATTGTTTTGTATTGTGTTGACTTATCGGTTGATTGTTTATAGATTCCGGTCAACGTAGTCTTGCTACTATTGTTGATAGGGGTTTCTAAACTCTTAAACAAGATAAACCGACACGATATTGTTTTAAATTGGGTAAATAAAATAATTTTACCTTGATATATTTTTATATATAAAGGAATAATTTTTCAGAATTATTAAAGTGTATATAAGTAGATTGTTTGGTTGTTTGAATAATCTAAATTAAAGAATAATTGTATAAGCAAAAGAATTATAAGAATTAAATTATAATTGATGTGATTTACAATTGTGAAATAAACTTATATATATAAGAAGTGAAACTATATGAATATATTTATGAATATGAGTTGTAATAAAAATGAATTTAAAGTTATATAGAAATTTACTTTAGAATTGGAATCTGAAATTGATTGATAAGTGGGAATTTAAGTTATGTAAAACCAAGTGATGTTTGTAAAATGGAAGTATAACTTAAGTGGTGTTGAATGAAGTTGATTTTGGTATCAAAGTAAATTATTAAAGTTAAGTGATAGATGTGAACTTGAGTTATGTAATGAAATTCAACTTTAGTAATTGAATTGAATGAATGGATTGAATGTAAATCAATTGAATGTAAATAAAGTTGATATGAAATAATGAATGTAAGTGTTAATTCATTAAAATCTAATGTTATTGAAAGTTGAATAACTGAATGAAAATCAATTTAATTAAACCAATTGAAAGTGATGGTGTTAAACCAAATTGAATGAATATAAGCAAAGGAATTTGGTTGTAATTAATATACATTGGTTGTTATAATGTTGTTAGTTGATTGTATATAATTCATTAAGAGTTAATGAAATTGAAAGCTAAAGTAATTGAAATTCAATTAGAAGTTAAATGAATCTTAAGTAGAATTGAATTTGATTTGGAAGTGAACCAACTTGAATATGAATTAGTGAATATAAACTAATTGAAAATGAATGTTAGTAAAAACATCCACTGTTAATGAATAAAATGTGATTAAATTGAAAACCTATTTCATTGAATATTAATGAGAATATGAATGAATATTTATTGGTTATGGACATTAGTTGGATGATAGTTGGTTGATGGTTGAATATATTGCTTTTACTGCATTTGCTATGTTGGCATATAGAGTTATTATGTTGCTATATGATGTATATTGATATTATTTTCATATATACATGTTCTCATGTTGTTTGTTGAGTGTTTAGTAGGTGCGGATCGCGTTTGTTTCGCATTTGGAGCTCGCTTTCGCGCTATATTAGCCGTTTATGCTCGCTAATAATATATAAGGTACATATCTCGGATTACATATCGTACTTTTACACTTTTTTCCCTGCGGAATGCCTCATCACTTGATGAGATGTATATTTGTGATATATATACTGTCATTTTTTTCGGGATCGAGCAGCGCAAAGGAGACTATGGCGAATTTTTCCGAAAATTTAAGGCGTTGGAAAATTTTTGAGAAAATTGGGAAAATTTGTAAAAAACTAAGTTTTGATTTGGAGTTGAAAGTTAAACGATAGTAGTTGTTTTTGAAAAGATGACTAAGTATGATTTGGAAACTTAGCAAAGATTTTGTAAGAAGTTTAACTATGGATTTTGGAAAGTTAATAGATTCTGTAATATTTCTTACTTGGTAATTTCGAGGACGAAATTCTTTTAAGGGGGAAGTATGTAACGACCCAGAATTTTCATTAATTAAAATTTGAATATTTAATTAATTTTAAATATTAATAAGTGAAATTTATAAGTCGAATAAATTTTATTTCGAATAATTGGATTTAATTGAATAATTAAATCGATAATTTAATAGTTGGAAATACAGAAATAATTGAAATTTGTGTTAAATATGATTGAAAGTGATTTGTAAAATGTTATTTTATCATATTGAAGTTAGAATGATGCTATAGAACTTTTAAAATTGAATTAAGAGTAAATTTGTGAAAATTGAATATTTTAATATTAAATGGACTAGTGAAATTAGCCATTTTTTGAATAGTCTCAGAATTGGACGAAACTAGTTCCATTGGATCCGTAATAGTTTGTTATTATCGGATTTCAATTTTCGTAGCAATTGGAGTTTTCGTTTGATCGTGGCAGCTCGAAACACATCGAAATTGTTTTAATATTAATTTGGCGAGTTAAAATAGGCATTTTTCAAACAGTCTCGGATTTCGACGAAACTAGTTTCATCAGATCCGTAATGTGATATTATTGCATGGTTTCAAATTTCGTGTCAATCGGATTTACCGTTTGTCCGGTGCAAGCCAAAACGCCTAGAAGTTAGTTTAAATCGGTTTAATTTAAATTGAACGTTTATTGCCATAACTTGCACAGATGACCGAATTAGCTTCTGAAACATATTCCATTGTGTCCGGAACGCGGGTTAAACCCTAGAAATGTCGGTTACCGTGCATAAATCGGAGTTCGAAAATCCCGGCATGAATAGTGTTCGTTTTATTTTCTATAAAAACACCCACACTTCTCTCATTTGCAAAAGAAAATGTCAAACCCTAATTATCAATAGCAGCCGCCACCTTCAAAATGGAAGGCCTGAAAACACCAATCTTCTTCTCTTAATCTCTTCATATCCAAGCATCGATTCGAGAAACCTTCTAAACGAAAATCGTAGAGCGCGAAGAGAGCTTTCAATCTATACGGTGATGATGAAGAATGGAGCACCACGGCATCGTCAAATTGGCCATGTTCGTGACCAGCTGCGCACGACTTTCAAGGAATTATGGGGGGCCGAGCTCCTTGTTATTCGAGCCGAGTATGGAGTCGGCTATGGGCTACAACCTGGAGGTGTTTGATCGTGTTCATGTTCGTCGAGGTGGTCGCAAAATGGAACCCTAGTTCGTGAATGTTGGGTTCAAGTTGCGTGTAACTCCTGTAGAAAGAACGTGAGAGATGAGGGAAGAGACGTGCGGCCAGGATGAAGCGGGGGGGGGGGGGGTGATGGACGGCTAAGATGCATTGTAGGTTTAAAATAAATAAAAAAGTTGTAAATTATAATTATAAAATTCGTGCAACTTCTAAAATTCATATCTTTTTCATACGAGGTCGAAAACACGCGAGACTTTTTGCGTTAGAATCGTATGGATGAGCACTACACTATGGAATTGGATTGGAGTCGTTTGGAGTTAGTGAGAATTTCGGGTAAAATTAAACGTCCGTTTAATTTTCTTCGAAATAAATCGCTAAAACGAAATTGAAATCAAGGTGAGAACTTCTCACTCAATTGAATCGGTTTTGATTTTAATTTTAAATAGTTAGATTTAAAATTCTTGAATGCATGTTTGAATGATGATTGTTATCTATTGATTGTTACAAATAGACATTATGCGCCGTTAGTAAGCGGATGTTATTTATTAAAAACATATACCGCGGATATTTCATAAACAGTGAAATTGGTATTGTTTATGAACTTGGAATTGATTTCCCGCAGTATATAGCGGATGAGACCCTATTGCGCCGTCTATTAAGCGGATAATATTTTAAATCCCATATACCGCGATAATTCTGTACTGGAACGGAATTGGTATTGTACTAACATCTTTGGATGCAGGGAAACAGGTTGGAGGGATCCAACTGGATTCCTCAACAGTATTTATTTGATAATGGATATTTTGATATTCGTTGATTATCATATCGATATATGATGTCGTTGTTGTCATGATTGACTATTTGGTGTGTAGCATCATTTGGCCAAATTTTGGAATTTTAAAAGGATTTTTAAAGTGATTTTTGAAAGTATACGTTTTATAAAATAATTTTGGAATTGATTCGTTTTAAATAAATAAACGTATAATTTTAATGTTATAAAATTATGATTTTTGAGAAATATAGTTAAAAGTTGATTTTTGAAAATATGGGGTTAATGATTTTATAAAATAGTTTAAATCGGGATTTTTGAATTTATTATAAAAAGTTGAAATATAGGATTTATAAAATTTGATTATTTATAAATCAAAATGGTGAAATTATAAAGGAGTTTAAAGACGTTTTAAAATAATAACACAAATTGATTTGTATAAAAGAATTATAAGATGGATATTTATAAATTAAAATATTTGAATTATAAAATGACTTTTTATAAGTGTTAGAATGAATTGTAAATGAATTTCAATAAATAGAAATGAAATTTATAGGATTATAAACGGCGAAGTTATAAATGGAATTTTATAAGTAGTAAGTTTATAAAATTTGTAAAGTTATTTGAAGAATAGATATGGGTAAATAAATGAATCTCATAGTTATAAGATTTATAATTTGGGAAGTTAAAGGAACGATTTTGCAAACAAATAAATTATAAGTATTTAACTTAAATTATGGATTTTTGGTTTATAATTGAGTTATAAATTGAATAGGTTAATAAAAGGGGTTTATAAAAGGAAGTTGTTATAAAATAAATAGAAATGGAATTTATAAACGTTGTTTTATAAATCCGCAGACGACTTATTTTGATAAGTAAATTGTTGTAACTTATTAAATGAGTTATATTCACGTTTTAGACAGTGAATAATCCTTAAAGAATAAAATGTATAGAAATGATGAAATTGGTTAACGAAGTATATTCATGTTTTTGAATATTGAATAATATGTTAAAGAAAATGTTTTGAATGTGATGTTTTAAATAAAATTAAAACGATCTAACGATGTTTTTAAAATATGTTAAGATTCGAAACCATAGATTTTCAACATTCATTGTTGAAATAGACGTTTTCGAGAAATAAAAGGAAATGGTGGACTATAACACTGTTGTTATAGTAAATGATTTCCGAAAGGAAATGTTTTGTATAGTATTGGGATTTATATATCTATTTCAATTTCGAATCCCTATACTAGTGATTTTGGGTTGTCGTAACGATGTTTTACGCAACATTCGTTTTGACCCAAATAAATATGTTTAAGAGAATGATTTCCTTAAAGAATGAAATATATACTTAATTTCGATTTAAGTATATTGAATATTTTCCAAGTGTTGAAAATAAATAGATTTGTGAATTACTTATTAATAAGTAAGTATGGAAATGTTTTTCTAATATGAAATAAAACGTTTTGGCAATATATCTTTTTGAAGATAAATTTAAAATGAATAATCGAAATCGTATATTCATAGATATTTTGGAATATAAATTCATTATGGAATTTATAAATGAAAAAGGGAATTTGTTTAAAAATAAGCGTTGATTTATTTTTGAAGTATGGAATTAATTTACGGATTTGGAACGTAAATATAAAGTAAATCGTTAAGGATTTATTTAATTGGTTTAAATGAACCATGTTGAAATGAAAGTATTTCCGCGTAAGGAAAATGATTGAAATTGTTTTCAAAAGTGGTAAGGGTGAAAAGTGATTTTGAAAATTGTTTTCAAAATGGTTGATGTGTGAAAATTATTTATCTTGTAAAGATATTTTTGGGAAATAAATAATTTGGAAAATTATTTGGAATCTGGTGATGTTGTGCGTATCCATTGATAGTTCAATAACCGACTATCAATATTTACCTTTGAAGGGTATTTGTTGTGATTTGCTTGAATTTCAATGTCACACTTATTTTTAAATTATCGCGCTCGTTATTCGGATTACCCATTCCGAATAGTGATACGACGTAATGGATAGCATTGAAGACCGGTGTTGAAGACCGGATATTTTTGAAAACGGAAGGATTACCGTCGAATGTTTCTACACCGAATGGCCCCGATATAGAAATTCCATATGTGATGGGAAGTCCGGAAGTGATTAGTAAATATCCGGATTGCAAGGACTTCTTTGTAAGTGCCTTCGGTTCTGTTCGATCCTAGAACAGACTTGTATGGATAGTATGTCTGACATTACAAATTAAGATATAAAGATGATTTCTTTCAAATATATTTCTGTTGGTGGCGGTGAATTTATTCTTTTAGCTTAACACCCTTCTCTGAGACGTACGAGCTCAGAGGTTATGTAGTTGAAGGTTATTAGCAATATATTCCCAATTTGATAATGTGACATGCTGAGTGTTGCTGTAAAATGATCATTGTTTGATCATTTGTGATATGATCATTTGTTTGATCACTTATCTTGGTGATCCTTTCTTTGATCATTTGTTGACCCAAAGCACAGCTTTTGTATAAAGCGTAGCTTTGTGGACGAGACTTCGTCGAGCCTCACACCCCGGAATGGTCAAAACAGGAAAGATGCGGCAAGGTTATGAGGGGTAGCTCCCTTTAGGGTATGTGCATTTCCTTCTGGAAAAGGGTGGTATCATGGTATGGAGCCCAGATACTTACTCATGTTGAAACACTTTATTTATCATTGTGTGATGTTAGTGATCGAGCGCTCGGATAAAGGTCCCAAAGGACCGGGGGATGGCATACTCGTGTCAGTAGTTACCCAGTTAGGGGTAACCCGGCTTTGTGTTGGCAGAGATCCGGTTTGGTTCTCGGGGACGTCCTTGCAGAGGCGTTCTCATGTGGCAATGGGAAGTTCCTTGGCCTGACCATTGTTGGAAATCCAAAGAAACAATACGATCTTGTACGGTTTTAGTTGTATAACCTGCCATGGAATGTGGCGGTAACCTGCTGTTGAACATGGTAGCTATAGTAGGCATAAGTGCGAAATGTCTATGCTGGCTAAGATTTATATCTTTACTTTCAAAATAATTTTTTCTACACTATGCACTAGTAAAAATATCAAATGTTTCTTTTTAATGCGTATCAAGCATCTTTGACTATCATAAGGAGAAATCTTCTCCGATTCTGCGTTTGCATTGTGTGTGTGTGTGCGGGAGGCCTTATGGTAGTCTCATTTTTAAAAGCATTGCGAATTGACTTTAAAAATATTCCTCTATTTTGATTTTAAAGATAAATAAACTGTTTTGAGTTCTCACACCAGTCACATGACTGACTCGGAGTTTATTGTTTCCCTTCCTAAACTCTGGGTGCCCACCAATTTCCACACGGGCAGTCCAGAGTTAAGGTTTATCAGAATATTCTGGAATTCAGGAGTTGCTGGAGGCAAGCTGGATGGCATGGCGTATTCACTAGTATATAGTATTACTTTTTCCGCTGCATTGTTTGTTGTTGTTCACTCTGATAATGAATGTGATGTAATGTAATAACTGATATAGTTCTTTGTTTAAAGATTATTCATTTATTTATTATATGATTGTTCCGCTGCGATTGTGAGATTCTGATGTTGTTCTGTTGTTGTTTTATTTCTATTTTATTCTATCTTTTCTCTCTTCTTCTACTTTTTCTTCTTCTTTAACCCTAATGGTACAGTTTTCCGGCCTCCGATTGCTCGACAGTTGATACAGTGGACATATTGATGTCGACGTTCGTGGACGAAAAATCGCAAACGTTACAATTGTAATACCAACCCATACAATTTCCTATAAATAACAAAGCCATGCAGTGGTACATAGAGAAATATGTAGATTTGTCTTGGCCTCTATCTCTTCTCCTGAGCTCCAAAGCATCTAGAACTAATCTGAAAACATGTTCGGTCTGACTCGAGCACTATAAGAAAACAACCTCCGGGTCAATCTGGTTAAACCAGCATGAGAAACTCCTAAAACAAATCAAACCATGTTGATTTCTATATTTGAAAACCTTTTCAAAGTAAAGTTATCTCGTAAGACCATGCCGCACATAAACATAGACGGGTTTTACCTTATGATAACCAAAACATTTTCTATAAAAAAATCCGATGATATTATTATAATGTCTAAGGGTTTAAAGTAAATATACTAAGTAGCCGTGATGTGTGTACATGATAGCAATAATAGGTATACAATCAAAAACCAAAGGCGCTTATTGGAGAATGGATTTCCAACAATGGCAACGTAAGAGACTACCTTTCAAAAGATTCACTTCTAGATAAAACGTATCATAGGACCTCGTCGGGACCCTTTATAGGCAAGTCAGTCTATCCCTGACTGGATAGTATCGAAGATGATCAGCCCTTGATTGTGATCAACAACCATAAATGGGCCTCGAAGCATACATATAGATATTGATTCTATATAAGGCGATGGCCATACCTTAATGGGAGCGACCCACATAGCCTTGCGGCATACCCTGTAGTAGCCATTACTGTGATGTGAGATTTGAGAGGCCATAATTAACTTTTTCTACATAGCATACTATCTTAGAATGCTAACACTGCCCTCCAGGCAGAAAAACAATGTCAACATTCATCCACACAAGTTGTTCCAGGATCGAACAAACATGCAATATTTACTGTCTTCCATTTTGAAATCATCCTCAGGAAGAATAGTTTAGCTCCATAGCATACTTCATAATGATCCATCACGAAGGTTATTAGTTTGGAGTGGCTCGAATAATTCATATTATCCGAAAGCAGTGTCTCCCAATTAAGCGGTAATTTCTGGATAACTCAATTTCGGTTCTTTGAAAGTATGCGACAAGTATTTGAGTCCTCATCAGGGAACTCTAATACACATCATACTTCCTGAGTTAAAACAGGTAAAGATTGATGCTTGGTTATTTAATTATTAAATACACAATCAAACAATAATCCAAAGATTTAATTTTCTCATAGCAATTACTAAGCCTCAAAATATGTTTTCATTTATTTAAATCTCCTTTAAGAGTATTCCTTCAAAAATCTCTCATTTCACAATCATATTAAAAGGATAAAACAAATGTTATTTAAATTTAGAGATAAAGATAATCCCAAACATAGTGTTAAGCATGGAACAATTGTCCACACCACCATAATTAAGAAAGTCAGTTAAGAGAAATCCCATCTCTAGTTCTTTTATAAATTTTATTTAATAAATCATTTCCATTTAAAAATATCCTTTTCTTAGACTCTAAATCTATTTATAAAACTCTTTTATAAATATCCAAAAATCATTTATAAAACTCTTTTATTGATATCCGAAGTCGTTTGTAAACTCTTCTCCTATAAATCTCCAAAATCATTTATTTTTTTTCAATAAATCTCCATTTATAATTCCCCTTTCATAAAAATATCATTTACTAATGTCATTTGTAAATTTCCTTTAAATAAATCCTTTATAAACTATTATTTACAAAATATCATTTGTAAATACCTTTATTAAAATAATTGAACATCTTAAAAATCATTTGCAAAACCTTAACCTTAAATTGATACAAAATTAAATCAAATTAAAAACAATAATTTACAAATTTGAAAGGAGGCTTAGTGATCACAATGGTGCTAAATCAAGTTACAATTTTAATTAAATTTGACTTTCAAGTCACATAACAGTTATTTACATAAACCAACATGTATCTAAATAAAATCCATAACTAAATAAAGGAATAACATGCCAATATGAACCAATTGGCGGATACATGTCCAAATAACATAATAGCAGGATGGCGGTTTGTCCTGCTAAATAGATGTCCACGCATTCTATAAAGTTTAACATAAAAGAACGTGGATTTATTCTGCTAACAAATGTCAAAGTTTAGTATAAAATATTCACATTTGTATGGTTACTTAATGTTATCGATGATTGAATCCCTTGTATTCAAAACTATTCTTTACAAAAGAAAGTTGCCACTAAACAAATTGATCCTTGGAAAACAAAGTATTAAGAACTTAAATTTCTTTTTAGATAATTAATTATAAGTTAAATCCTTTTTAAAATCATAATTAAATATTAATATCAAGTCTTAACTTAAATTAATTACTAATTAATAAATTATTAACATTTAATAAATAATTTATTTATAAATTAAACCCTTAATTAATTTATAATTAGAACAATTAAACTTAAACATTTACGTATTAATAATTAACCATATACTTAGTTAATGATTAACTAAAACTAATCATATACTTAGTTCATAATTAACTAAAAATTAATCTTACTTAATCAATAATTAGTTAAAATCAGTCTTACTTTTAGAGGATGATTAATTAGTACTTAATCTTCAATATATTATAATTAATAAACCTTGTTTAATACTTAATTTATTATTAATTACCAAACTTAATAAATAAATAAATAAATACTTAATTTAATATTTTAAACTTATTACTAAGTTTAGAAAACGTTTATAAAGTTTGGTTAAGTGTAAAAACCCTATTCTGTAAAAAATTGAATTTTTTACCGGAACTACAACCATAGCAACTATCGCCATACGCATCATCACTTCAAAACTTGTCATTTGACTTCCTTTTTGAAACTTAACTCATGGAAGCTTACTAACTTTTTCAAACATAAATTAAGAGTTTTGTAAAACTAAAACAAAGTTTGAAATTTGAAAACTCTTTTGATTTTTTAAAAACAAATAACCAAATTGTTTACACAAGGATTCCAAGTCGTCAAGCCATATAAAG
The DNA here is from genome assembly GCA_030765085.1 of Allium cepa. Lineage (NCBI taxonomy): Eukaryota > Viridiplantae > Streptophyta > Magnoliopsida > Asparagales > Amaryllidaceae > Allium > Allium cepa. The sequence continues at coordinate 910,917,122 of CM060931.1, read as the reverse complement.
GTGCTAACTTTTCTTAGCGTGTGACCATATAACCATGTCCATATCATACTACAAACACATATAAAGATCCAAATTTATCACATAAAGATCACAACTTGCAACATTACTAACGTCATTTCAAGTCAATAACCAATACCACATGCAAGCACATATACATATATGTATAATTATGTAAAACAATATCAAATTACAACCAATCATCCGACAAAATATAGTAATAAGTAAAAAAAATTAAAAAAAAATAAAACTTGTTAAATATATGAGCTTTATTCACCAACTTAAAAATCCCTTTAAGACTTTGAAATAAATCCTAGAATTTGGATTTTCAGAACAAAATTTGGTTTTTAGCAAAGAATGCACATACATGGGCTCGGCCTAGATGGAGTTGGGCACAGCCATGATGGTGAGGAGGGTATAGGGATAAAAACTTAAAAAAGAAGAGAAGTATAAAGGAAAACAAGATTTTAAAATATTTTTAAGTGGAAAATTATGATTTTTAGAACTTGAAAAATTCAAAGGAAGCCATTAGAGTTTAAAAGCTTTTGAAAATAAAGTGAAGTTTGGAAAAATGAAAGTGAAATGGTAAAAGAGAGAGAGAGAGGAAAAAAAAAGAAAAAAATGGTTTTATATAAAATGCATTTGGTAAATTACCAAAATTCCCTAAAGTACAAATGCCTTCCACTGGATTCATGCCACATCATCGCCTTCCTACCTTACTCCCTCCATGCACATGAACAAGGGTTCATCCCCTTTACCCAACATGCAAAAACCATCTCTTGTACTTAGGGTGTAAGATGAAAGTGACTTATCATGATTTCTTTTTTATTTAATTTTTAAACTTGAAAATTATCACATCACTTTATTTTCGCTTAAGTAAACATGTGCATACCGCTTTACACACTTAATAAATTCATCTTATTTTTGTAAATGTATGTTTAAAATATAATAAGGTGTATTACAACTTTTAAACTAAATGATCAAAAATCAGGATTTTGAAAAAGCTTTTCGATCACATTTTCTAATTTTCTTTTAACCAATTATTTTTGTAAACATATCTTGGAAATAATTTCACCGTTGTTAGTTATAAATTAAAAAGGAATATTTTAATTATTAAAATCATTATTTAAATATTTAAAATTAATTAAATATTCACAAATCAAAGCGATATAATTTCGAGTCGTTACATTCTTCAGCCTTAAAAGAAGTTCGTCCCCGAAATTTCACCATATGAACTCCCAATACTACTCATAAGTCTGCATGATGTTCATAGATCATCCATATAAAAAATCTGATTCGATCTCCACTCGATTACATAACTTCATTTCCAAACTAGTATCATTCACTTGATTCATTAGTGCGAACTTCGATCAAACTTCTTGACTAGAAACCTCATTCTCCTTAAATAGCCATATACTATGATAGAAAACTTTGGTTCCCTATCAATAACCCTTATCAAGTGCTCGCTGTCAAAATTTAGTGATAAATCCTTATCCAGAATGGTGTAAAACAACTTAAGTCATGTACTCGAATCTTGGATTGAGAACTATATGAGAAAAGGAAATGATCTACGTACAACCTTCGTACTCATCTCAAGGTTCTTATTTATGCATTTACCTTCTTACCCTCCTATAAATGTTTATGAAATATTTTTATAACAATTCCAACTTAGGTTCAAACATTTCTAAATGACACAGCTTATTTATGAAATTTTTCATAAAATCATAAAAATTATTAAATTGGGTACTCCTATATCCTAAGAGTATATACATACAGAACATCTGATTTTGAATTCTATTCATTTTAACTATTCAGATGTAGGCCTAAATAATTTTGGATCTTCAAACCGAGTCGACCAATTCAACCTCTTTACCAATTCAATCTGGTAAGTAGCTAAGAAGAGTAGAATGCTGGTATCCAAACTCCATCCTAGAGTCTACTTTATTTGACACCTTTAACGTAAAGGTGTTTATTAGCTGGCCCAATAACATTAAATACTGTATGACATCCTAAGTGTTAAAATCCAAAAGACACTATTTAATAAAACCAATTTTATTAAACCTTGTTATTAAATTACTTCAATTTTGAAACTTCATTTATCACCCATTTTAAATCATGATCCCTTTACATCCTCATAACTTAGGAGCCAAATACTCGGTTTTATTTCAAAAATATATTAACTATAGTATATATATTATATATATATATATATATATATATGTATATGTTTAGCTCGAGCAACCCTAAAATGGTACTAAGGGACTGGGCACTACCAACAGTATCAGGAAAGGACAGTGTGGATCGTGCTATATGGAATTATACTAAACTTGTGCGGAAATAAACTAAGATACTATAGCAATAAAAAATAAGTAAAATAAAACAAGCACACTAGGAATTTTTATACTGGTTCGAACTTTCCATTCTACATTCGGTCCCAACTCCTTCTAGAATTTTAATTATCACAACAACCCTCACTTAACCCGGAGGAACAGGTCTATACAACCCTGAGCCGCCAAACAGGGACCTAAGCAACAGAACAAGATTTTGCCTCAACAACTGAAGAGGACTTCACATGCCTGAGCAACAGAACATGACTTTTACAAATAAAGTTTTCTTGACTTCATGTGTTCTTTAATAATACGAATTTGTCAATTATAGTGCGCCCTTCCTATAATCTTCTCCTTTATGATGCATATATGAATACGTGGGAAGTAATAGAATGAATTTGTATGAAACTGAATGCACAAGAGTATTAGAATCAAAGAATATGAGAGTAGAGTAAGAATAGATTGAATTGATGTTTTTTTATTGAAAACATGATTCTAATGTGTTTTTATAGATTATAAATAGGTGCATTTGTTCGTGAAGAGTTATCATGAAGAGATATGGTCATATCGATTGAAATGAAGGATGCATCTCTTCACGAATAGAAGTGCCTATTTGAAAATATAGCCGTTTTAAATATTCAGACTTCTGAATTGAATAATTCAGACTTCTGAAATTGCACGAGCTCAAACCAGAAAGGAAATAGGCAAAAATAACCATTTTCAGACTTCTGAATTGAATAATTCAGTGTTTCGAAATTGCACTAAACAATATTCAGACTTCTGAATTGAATAATTCAGACTTTTGAATTTTCATTAAACCATATTCAGACTTTAGAATTGAATAATTCAGACTTCTGAAATTTCACGAGCTCAAACCAGAAAGAAAATAGGCAAAAAATAACTATTTTCAAACGTCTGAAATTACCAAGTCAGATGTCTGAATATTGTACTAACGATATTCATTTTTCCAGATTCAGATGTCTGATTTGGTACATTATACTAAATGAAAGGACAGTGTGGATCGTGCTATATGGAATTATACTAAACTAGTGTGGAAATAAACTAAGAAACTTAGCAATAAAAAATAAGTAAAATAAAACAAGCACACTAGGAATTTTTATACTGGTACGAACTTCCTGTTCGACGTCCAGTCCCAGACTGCTTCTGGAATTTCAACTATCACAACAACTCTCACTTAAGCCGGAGGAACAGGTCTATACAACCCTGAGTAGCCGAACAGGGACCTGAGCAACATAACATGATTTTTCCTCAACAACCGAAGAGGACTTCAACGCCAGAGCAGCAGAACAAGACTTTTACAAATAAAGTTTTCTTGACTTTATGTGTTCTTTAATAACATGAATTTTTCAATTATAGTACGCCCTTCCTATAATCTTCTCCTTTATGATGTATATATGAATACGCGAAGAATAAGGAAGTAATAGAATGAATTTGTATGAAATTGAATGCACAAGAGTATTAGAATCAAAGAATATGAGAGTAGAGTAAGAATAGATTGAATTGATGTTTTTTTAGTTTTTTGTTGAAAACATGATTCTAATGTGTTTATATAGATTATAAATAGGTGCATTTATTCGTGAAGAGTTATCATGAAGAGATGTGGTTATATCTATTGAAATGAAGGATGCATCTCTTCACGAATGGAAGTTCCTATTTGAAAATATAGCCGTTGTGAATATTCAGACTTCTGAATTGAATAATTCAGACTTTTGAAATTGCACGAGCACAAACCAGAAAGGAAATAGGCAAAAAAATAACCATTTTCAGACTTCTGAATTGAATATTTCAGACTTCTGAAATTGCAATAAACAATATGCAGACTTCTGAATTGAATAATTCAGATTTCTGAATTCACACTAAACAATATTCAGACTTCTGAATTGAATAATTCAGACTTTTGAAATTGAACGAGCTCAAACCAGAAAGAAAATAGGCAAAAAATAACTATTTTCAGACGTCTGAAATTACCAAGTCAGACATATGAATATTGTACTAACAATATTCATTTTTTCAGATTCAGATGTCTGATTTGGTACATTCGGACATCTGAATATAACTAAAAAATATCATAGCTCAAATGGTTAGAGCACTTGCCTTATGAACTAGTGACCTGGGTTTGAGTCCCGCTCCATGCAATTTTTGAAAACTTGATTTTTCATTTAAAATATGAATGTATATGTGTTTGTATCATTTTGAGAAGATTTTAACATTTGTAAACTCTAGACACGATACTCTATGACTAGTAATACTTTGTTTATCACCTTCGACTTATCTCTATTGTATATATCTCTTCTTGTATCTCCATATACATTCTTTCATACGTTTGTACTATGTATCTTCATTTTGAACGTATTTGATTATCTCTTTTTGTTGCTCATGTACCTGCAAATTAGCTTAGAGATTCTTTAACATAATTTTATAGTTGTTGTCATTAAAATCCAACAATTAAGGTTCTAACATATCATACATTCCCTTCACAAGAAGGGTAATACTCAAGAGAAGTGTTTACCATCCGAATACATCTCTTTTCCATTTTAAGTTATTTCAGGCCACTCAAACTTAAAAATACTTCTTTTATTCCAGAACTCCCTTTTTGAAACAATACTTTACATATTTCCAACAAATATTTACTACCAACTTGCTTTGGGTTCATTCGAATTTGAACTTGTTTCGATCATACAATAATAAAGGAAATAATTTACTAAGTGCACTACAGTGTTCGCTTAAGCAAACATCCTATCGTGACTTAGAAGATTATTTAGATGGTCACAAAATAAATCGAAACTCGTTACCTAAACCGATCCAAAGAAAATACTTCTTACTTAAAATTTCCATACCCAAAAATTTCTCTTTTCTTAACAAAAATACTTCCAAATAATATTGTTATTACTTTTCAAAACCTTGAAAACCACTTTTCAAAAACTCCGAGATTTAAGTTCTTAAATTTTCTACTTCATTTTTTTTATTTATATGTCACATCTTATAAGCCGATTTTATAAAATCATTTTCTTATATAAAATCATTTCTAATTATTCTAACTTTTAATAAACATCTTTAATTAAACCAAATCCTTATCTTGACATTAACATTGAACACCTTATAGTCAAATTGTAATTCACTAGGTGTTCTTTTCATTGTTTTTCGATTTTTTATTCACCAAATCCATGTTTAAAAAAAGCTACCTATAACACTTAACAATGTCAATGCTCAAACTGGACTAGCACGACTAAACCAAAACCTAAATAATAATAATAGAATATTATCATTTCCTATTTGACAAGCATCTCAAAGATACTATACAATTTTTGAAAATCATTTTTGTATATATAAAATATATTACTAGGTAAAATTATTTCATTTACCAATTTTAAAACAACACTGTGTCGGTTAGGCTTGTTCAAGTGTTTAGAAACCCCTATCGATGATGTTGGCCAAACGCAGCGACTAGAATTCATAAGCCACTTAACAGATCAATTAACACAATATAAAATATTTTTATATCACTAACAATTACGCGCTCTTATATAACACACTTAAACTCATTCTAGGGTTTCACTTACCCTATCTCTAATGAGATTACCCCACCAAAGCCAAGGTTCTCGCTAAACCTTGCGCTTTGATACCATGTAATGATTTGCCTTTATTACCACTAAAGATGACCCTTAATACAACTACGGTATTTGCGGGCTGATCATTTAGTCTTCCCCAAGATCGGTCATTAGGGTTGGAAGAAAGAAAAGATAGAATAGTGTCTCATAAAAAGACGTGATGATTAAAATATAATACATAAATCATGCCTTTACAAAAGAAATTTTTTATATACATACATCCTTCAGAATACCAGCCTTTCATCTATCTGGAAAGTTATATCACATGTACTTATAATTTTTGACAAATGCAACAAAGCCATACAATGGAACATAGAGAAATATGTTGATACGTCTTAGCCTCCGGCTTGTCTCCTGAGCTTCAAAACATCCAGAGCTAATCTAAAATCATGCTCGATCTGATCCGAGCATTATATGAAAACAACACCCGAGTCAGTCTTGTAAAACCAATGTGAGAAACTCTCAAAAAAATCATACCATGTTGATTTCTATATTTGAAAAACTTTTCAAAATAAAGGTCTCTCGTAAGACCACACTGCACATAAACATGGATGAGTTTTTACGTTACGATAACTAAAACATTTTCTGCAGAAAATCCAATGATATTATCATAAGTCTAAGGGTTTAAAGTTAATATATCAAGTAGATGTGATGTGTGTACATGGCAGCAATAAAGGGTATACAATCTATAACAATCCCTCTTTTTGACCCTTAGACATCGCCACTAATACATCCTCAGTATTCACGTGCAGAGCATCCACATGTCAAATAGACCAATCGTTGGGGAAAAGAGAAAGAAGGAGGAGGATAGAATCTCACAAAAACACGACGAGTAATATATAATACTAAATAAGTCCTTACAAAAAGAGACTTTAATATATACATTCATACATCATAGTACAACACTAATCCATCATCGCATTGGACAGTTATAACAATGTGTCCTTACAATTGCTGACAACTACAACAAGAACAAACAACAGAAGATAATAGAAAATGCAGAAGTACGTCTTGGAGGCATTTCACTCGTCTACTGAAAGCTGCAAAGTGTCCATCAAAATTTGTAAAATATGTTCGGGCTGATCTGAGCATTATAAGAAAACAATGCCCGAATCAGTCCGGTAAAACCAGCATGAGAAACTCGAATCATAAGGAATTTATTTATAACTTACCAAATCCTTTAAAATCAAAGATATCCTGTAATACCACGCTGCACATGAACACAGACGGGTTTTAACTTACGATAACCAAAATATTTTCTATAGTAAATTCTATGATATTATAATAATATCTAGGATTTTCAAATAAATTATGAATATAGCCAAAAATATTACATTAATTAAATTCTAGCATAATAAGTATACAGCTAAATTCGTAAAGACACGTATTAGAGAATGGATTCCATCAATGATAAGCATACTGGGTACCGTTTGTCAGCGTACACATCTAGAAAAATATACAAAGGTTAACAAGAACATCTTACACCCTTACAACATATAACCGACCGATCCTTTCCTTGTTAGTACGGAATATATCATCACCCTGGTTGCTTCGCAACCTTTACCAAGAGCTCTACCAAAACCATAAAATGAATGCATATCTAGAAAGGTGATGATACACCCTAACAGGTGTGACCCATTTAACTCTCCTACATATTCCATGTTTTAGTTGTTCTTGGTTGATGAGGTTAGAGGCTAGTTTACCTTTTATGTAGCAAACCCACTTGGAATGCTAACACTTCCCTTCAGACAGCAAATGCAGTGCCAGCATTCATCCATAAAAGTTGTTCAGGATATGAACAAACCAAAGGCACTACTTCTACTACATCCATTTTGGAATCATCCTCGGAATTAGTAGCAAGTAGCCCTTGCACTTCCAAGCACTCCATCTTCGATCCCATCATATTCAAGATACTTTAAATACGTCGCTTGAGTTGAATCAAAGTGGTTTTCAAATAATTCATATCTATCTGATCCCGGTCACTTCTAACCAACATTCAATAGTTTTCAGGAAACTCAACCACGATTCTTTCGGAAATAAATAGACAATAGAAAGGAGCAGGGATGTCCCCCTATTTATTTTAGTGGACGGATCTTTCTATCATTCATCCTAAAAGAAAAAATCAGGATTTCTATGTATAGTACGACATCATCGAAGATGACTATGCCATATAACTCACGTATATCTCCTCGATATTTTTAGAGTTGTACTTTTTGTCAAGATTTGATAGTCGATTATTTAACTATCAAATAACAACAATCAATCATAGATTTAATATCATATAGGATCAACTAAGCCTCAGAGAATAAATCTTCCATAACTCAAATCACTTTCAAATATTTTGATTCAAAATACCTTTACAAAAGATATTTTCACAAACCCCTTATATCATAAATACTTAGCAAGTATATATCTATATAATTATTTCAATGGTATAAGTACATTAAAAAAGCTTGAGGGAGATTCGTCTTTTCCAAATTCATATTTAACTTGGGAAAAATAAATATTATTAAAATATTTCTTACTAAAACCCAACCATTATCCTTCGGTGTTAAGTATGATAAGAATGTTTTCATACCACCATAATTAAGAAGGATGTACGGTATCTCATTTCTTTATAAAATGTCTATTTTTATAAGCCCATTTATAATTTACAAATACTTTTCTAAATTTCCTTATTAATTTCTAAACTTCTTTTATAAACCTCTAAAATGATTTATGAACAACTTGCTATTTATAAAACTCCTTTATAAACCATCATTTATAATTCATCTACAAAATATCATTTTATAAACACTTATCCTAAAATAAATAAATCATTTTCAACTATCATAAATAGATAATTAATCAAATTTAAATCGTCATTAAATAAATAATCAATTAACTTATACCATAATCAAGTAATTAACTTTAAAACACAAAATAATATTATTAAGTACTTGAACCAAATTTAATAATAAAATTAAATATCTTTACAATTTTGATAATATAATTTAATAACTTTCTTTAAAACATAATCTATAAATACTAAACCCCAGATTGTTATAAAATTTAAGTTGACTAAATCCATAACTTTACAAAATCAGGAAGAAGCTTAGCGACCACGATGGTACTAAAACAAGTTACCACTAAATTCAATTTGACCTTTCAAGTCACGTAACTTGCATTTACATTAACAATATATATGTAAATAAATCTACAATGCAAATCAGGGAATAACATGTCAACATAAACCAACCGGCAGTTACATATCCAAATAACATAATAGCAGGATGGTGATTTATCCTGCTGAATTGATGTCCACAATAATCAAATCAATTAAGTTATAGCAGAACGGGGATTTATTCAGCTGAGCAGATGCCATCAATTTTGTATAAATTATTCACATTTGTATGCTTATATAATGGCATCGACAACCGAATCCCTTGTGTTCAAAACTATTCTTTGTAAAAGGAAGTTGTCGTTAAACAAATTAATTCTTCGAAAACAAATTAATTAAAAACTTAAACCTCTTTAAAATAATTAATTACAAGTTAAATCCATAATTAAATCTTAATTGAGTCTTAACATGAACTTAATAATTAAAAAAGGATTAAACCTTTAATAAATAATTTATTTAAAAATTAAACCCTTAACTTATTTATAATTAAAATAATTAAATACTTACTTAACAATTAATTATTAATTAATTAATAATTAGCCATATACTTAATTAATAATAAATTTAAAACAAATCTTATATTTAACTCATAATTGGTTAAAAATTAATCTTACTTAATCAATAATTAATTAAAATTAATTTTACTTTAAAAGATAATTAATTAGTGACTAATCTCCACTTAATTATAATTGATATACCTTGTTTAATATTTATAATTATTAATTACCAAATTTAATGAAAAATAATTTATTTATAAATCCTTAATTAAATTTCCTTATTCATCATTATTAAGTTTGTAAAACATTTCAAAAATGTTATTAAGTATAGAAATTTAATTTGTAAAAAGCTGATTTTCACCGAACTATATTCATGGCAACTATCGCTATGGATACCATAACTTGAAAATTATTTTCTAAGTTTACTTTGAAACTTTTCACTTTTGAAAGCTCAATTACTTTTATCAAACATAAGTAAGTGTTTTGAAAACTAAGCTAAGTTTGAAACTCGAAATTGATTTTTTATTTATTTTTAAAACTAAAAATCATAGTTTCACATAAGAAGTACCTGTCGCTAAACCATGCAAAAGTGCTTACTTCTTAGCATATAGCCACATATTCATGTTCATAGCATACAAAACATATCGCAAATCACAAACATAGGATTTCAACTTTACAGTATTCATCATATAAAGATCATAACTTGCAAATTTACTAACTTAACTTAACATTCAAACTAAAATTTCAAGCTCACAACAAACGAGACACATAAGATTTCAAATATATCCATTACCAAACATGATATATACTTCATACCACGATCAACACAGACATTTGCAATAATATAAAGTTTTAAACTTATAAAAATGCGAGCTTTACTTTCCAAAACTTAACCAAATCGATTAGAACTTTGGAAAGGCTTTAGATCTAAGTTTTGTTTTTAGTAAAAATGTGATTTTGGACTTAGGAACATGCTTTTTGGCTCGGCCATGATGTCTCGGCCATGTGCTATAGAGGAGGGTTTGGCCCTGTATAAGGACGAGGAATGTGTAAGAAAAAGAAAGAAATGATTTTTAAGTGTTAAAAAAGAGAAAAAGTGATTTTTGAAATTTAAAAATATTTTTGAAAGTAATTAAAGAGAATGTAAAAGCTTAAGAAAGAAGAAGATAACTTTTAAAAAGAAAGAAAATGAAATAGAGAAGGAGAGAGAGAGAGAGAGAAAAGGAGTTAGTTTTATATAAAATGGATTTAGTAAATTGCCAGAATAGCCCTAAACTACTTACCCTCCACTAATTTGTTACCACATCACTCCACCATTTCTCCTCTCCTATTTTGCACATTTACCCAAGGGTGAAACCATTTTATCCCGTTTTCAATGCATTGCCTTGTACCATAGTGTAAGAGATGTGAGTGATAAGTGACTTTTCATATTTTGTTTTGATTTAAAAATTGAAAATTGTCACATCTTATCCTTTAACTTAAGTAAACATATGATTAACATTTATTATATTATTAATCCATGCTTATATTAAATAATGCTTGTGTTAACTATGGTGTTCACAACATTTTAAACAACTTTTTGATGGTAAAAATTGAAAATTTTGAAAAAGTTTTTCAGTCACATTTTCTAGTTTTGTTTAAACTAAATACTTTCGTATTATTAGTTATAAATTAAAGTGGGTTATTTAATTATTAATACCATTAATTAAATATTTAAAATTAATTAAATATTCTTCCACCAAAGAGGTAAAATACCGAGTCGTTACACAATCAAAAACCAAAGGCGCTCATTAGAGAATGAATTTTCAATAATGGCATGGTAAGGTACTACCTTCCGAAAGATACATCTTTAGATAAAATATACCTAAGGGCCTCACCACGACGCTTTGCTAGCAAGACCGGTCTACCCATAACTGGATAGTACCTAATATGGTCACCACTTTGGTTGTGATCAACAACCATAAATGAGCCCCGAAACATACATAGAGATATCGACTCTAGATAGGATGATAATCATACCTTAATGGGAGCGACCCCATATAGACTTGTAGCATATCATGTTTTAGCTATTATTGGGATGTAAATTTGAGAGTCCACGATTACCATTTTCCTCATAGAAGACCCTCTTGGAATGCTAACACCGCTCTCCAAGCAGAAATGCAATGCCAGCATTCATCCATACAAGTTGTTCTGGGATCGAACAAACATTCAACGTTTACTATCTTCCATTTTGGAATCACCCTCAAGAGGAATAATATAGCTCTGTAGCATATATCATAATGGTTCATCATGGACGTTATTAGTTTGAAGTGGTTTAGATAAATCATATTTATCCGAAATCAGTGTCTCCCAACTAACCGGTAACTTCCAGCTAACTAAATTTCAGTTCTTTGGAACTATGCAACAAGTATCAGAGACCTCATAGGGGAACCCTAATATACACAATAGACTTCCTGAGTTAAAACAAGTTAAGATATGATAGTCGGTTATTTAACTATCAAATACATGATCAAACAATAACTAAAGAATTAATTTTATCATAGCAACCACTAAGCCTAAGTTTTCATTTAGTTAAATCCCTTTTAAGAATATTTATAAAAATATTCTTATACTTATCACACTGGAATAAGTATATTCACAAAACATTATGAAAGATCTCTCATATCAAAATCATATTAAGGATAAGACAAATGTTATTTAAATTAGAGATAAATACAACCCCAAATACTATTCATTTAGTGTTAAGCATGGAACAAATGTCCATACCGCCATAATTAAGAAGGCTAGTTAAGGAAAATCTCATTTCCAATTCTTTTATAAATTTTCTTCAATATATCCTTTTAATAAATCATTTCCATTTATAAATATCCTTTTCTTAAGTTCTAAATCTTTTTATAAAACTCTTTTACAAATATCCAAAAATCATTTATAAAACTCTTTTATAAATATCCAAAGTCGTATATAAACTCTTCCTCTATAAATCTCAAAAATTATTTATAAAGCTCTTTTGTAAATCTCTATATATAATTCCCTTTTCCTAAAAATATCATTTACAAATATCATTTGTGAATCTCCTTTAAATAAATCCTTTACATACTATTATTTACAAAATATCATTTGTAAATACCTTTATTAAAATAAAAGTCATCTTACAAAATCATTTGCAAACACTTAACCTTAAATTGGTATAGAATTAAAGTTAATTTAAAAAACAAGATTTACAAATTTGAAAGTAGGCTTAGTGACCACGGTGCTACTAAATCAAGTTACCTTTTTAATCAAATTTGGCTATCAAGTTACATGACTGTTATTTACATAAACCAACATGTATGTAAATAAAATCTAAAACTAATCAGGAAATAACATGTCAATATAAACCTATTGGCAGATACATGTCCAAATAACATAATAACAAGATGATGATTTTTCTTGCTAAATAGATGTCTACACAATCTATTAAGTTTAACATAGTAGAACAGGAATTTATTCTGCTAAGAGATGTCCAATAATCTACTTAATTAAGGTATAGTAGAATGGAGATTTATTCTGCTAATAAAGTTTAGAGTTTAGTATAGCCTATTCGCACTTATATGGTTACTTAATGGTATCGACAATAGAATCTCTTGTGTTCAAAACTATTATTTGTAAAAGAAAGCTGCCTTTAAACAAATTAATTCTTGGAAAACAAAGTAATTTAGAACTTAAACCTCTTTTTAAATAATTAATTACTAGTTAAATCCTTTTTAAAAGCATACTTAAATCTTAATTAAGTCTTAACTTAAATTATTTATTAATTACAATATAATTAACCATTAATAAATAGTTTATTTATAAATTAAACCCTTAATTAATTTATAATTAGGATAATTAAACATTGACTTAATAATTGATTAATAATTAACCCTATACTTAACTAATTATTAATTAAAAATAAATCATATACTTAATTCATAATTAATTAAAAATTAATCTTAATTAATCAATAAATAATTAAAATTAATCTTACTTTTAAAGGGTATTATTAGTACTTAATCTCCATTTAAATATAACTAAAAAACCTTATTTAATACTTAATAAATTATTAATCACCAAATTAATAAATTAATAAATACTTAATTTAATATTTTAAACTTATTATTAAGTTTAGAAAACGTTTCTCTAGTCTACTTAGGTACAAAAACTCTATTTTGTGACAAGTACCATTGTCCTAGTGGTTAAGTGATTCGACTTTGGTGCAAGAGGTCACAAGTTCGAAACTTGCGTAGCATTATTTGAACATTTATTGACATATGGTTTGTGATTTGTTGTCCCAGTAACATGTTGTATCTAAGTACGATTTAAAAAAAACTCTGTTTTGTAAAAAGTTGAATTTTTTTACCGAAACTGCATCCATAGCGACTATCGCTCTACGGATAATAACTTAAAAACTTATCTTTAGCTTTTCTTTTTGAAACTTAACTCATGAAAGCTTACTAAAATTTTCAAACATAAAGTAAGAGTTTTGTAAAACTAAACTAAGTTTGAAACTTGAAAACTCTTTTGATTTTTTGAAAACAAATAACCAAATTGTTTACGGAAGGATTCCTAGTCGTCAAACCGTACAAAGGTGCTAACTTTTCGTAGCATACGACCATATAACCATGTCCACAGCATACACAATCATACTAAAACCACAAACACATATAAAGATCCAAACTTTATCACATAAAGATCACAACTTGCAACATTACTAACTTTTTGACTTCATTTCAAGTCAATAACCAATACCACATATAAGCACATATATAAACACATGTATGATCACATAAAACAATATCAAATTACAACAAATCATCCAACAAAACATAGTAATAAGTAAAACTAGCACCATTGTCTCAGTGGTTAAGTGATTCGGCTTTGGTGCGAGAGGTCACAAGTTTGAAATTTGCACAGCGTGCTTCGAAAGTTTATTGACATGTGATATGTTATCCTAATGGCACTTTGTATATATAGTACCATTTCAAAAAACATAAGTAAAACAAAATTAAGAAAAGTTAAAGCTTATTAAATATGTGAGCTTTACTCACCAACTTAAGTCAAATCTCTTTAAAACTTTGAAATAAATCCCAAAACTTGGATTTTTCGAAACAAAAATTGATTTTTAGCCAAGAACGCACATTTAATTACCCCTTTACGCTTAAATAAACAAATATTTACCCCTTTACACACTGAATTATATTCATCTTAATTTTATAAGTACGTGTTTAAAATATATTAAGGTTTTTTACAACTTTTTAAACAATTTTTAAATAATCTAAAATGAAAATTTTGAAAAGGCTTTTCGGTCATATTTTATAATTTCCTTTTAACTAATTATTTTGTAAATAAATACTAAAAATAATTTCACCATTATTAGTTGTAAATTTAAAAGGGGTATTTTAATTATTAAAACCATTTTTTGAATATTTAAAATTAATTAAATATTCAAAAATCAAAGCGATATAATTTTTGGTCGTTGCATGAACGCCGGGGATAACAGTTGGGGTTAAACGTCCGAGGCCTTGGTGCAGTAGTAAAACGCCAGGCTATTGACGACAAGGTCGGCAGTTCGATCCCTGCCTCTGGCATATTAAACTGTGCGCCATGATGATTCTTGCAGACTTGTGTGCTGCCTACTTTGTAAATATAAGTACCCAGTTCCAAAAAAAAAAAAAAAAAAAAAAAACAGTTGGGGTTAAACATTGACATCGTATCCGTTTGACGTCAACCACTGATTTTCCAATGATTGGCACAAATAGTTCATCTAGTGGGTCCTACGTCATAGGTGTTAGATGCATCTGACATGTCCAAATTGATGTGAATGTCCAAATACCAAAAACTACCGCAAACGCACTCTATGTGTTAAACACTCAACACATAATCCATTTAAATCACATCATCTATTTTATTTTATTCTAAGCTTATATAATATAAAGTAGTTTTGAGTATTATTTTAGTTTTATGTTATTATTTAGTCCTTTGCATATGTCTTTATTTAAGCACTTTTTTTGTTTTTTAATGGTGTATTTAGTAATATAAGTATATTATTACCCATAACTTTTTACAAGTGACTATTCGATGATATTGGACTTTAAATGATGAGAAATCGAATAAAGGACTCATAGATAATCGAGTACAAGACAATACAAATGAAAAATGGAAGAAACATGCCAAGTACATCGATCAATAGGCATGTAAATAGATACTTTCGAATACAGATAGTGCCATATCCGCATCTGTATCCGTATGCAAAACCATTTTCGGATTTCGGATACCCATATCCGTTGATGCGGACGGATATCGGATTTTCTTCGAACAGTTTATAACCAATAAATCCAAACAAATAAGTACAAAATTTTGATTTATTATAAATCCATTTAATTATTAAAAATATTAAAATAATAAATACGTTAAGAAAAATAATTTTAAGCAACAAATTTTGATTTTTATATGCGTATTAATTTTTTTTACCTAGATAAAGTAGTAAAGACAGTCATTTTATGAACTAAAATACATAAAAAAATAATTAAAATTTTGATAAAAACCGAACGGATAATTATCAGATACGGATATAACCGCATCCGCGTACGCATCCTTATCCGTTTTTCGGATATAGAATAATTTTTCATATTTTAGGTAAGGATACAGACAGATTTCAAACTTTTCGGATACTCATTGACTACCATATCCATCGGTGATAGTTCAAGGCATGGATTGGTACCGACCGATAAAGCCCACAATTCCTCATGAATCATTGGCATATTCTATCTATTGGAACATGGAGCAGAACTAAGGCATGATATAAATTCCTTAATTCAACGATATTTGCATACCTAAAACATACATAGGAAACCAATCAATATTCTACGAAAAACAACAGAAATGGATTGATATAATTGGAATGAAAAGGGAAAAGAATGGATACCCAACATAATGTTTTGAAGGAAAAGCACCAGTAAACCCAGGAAGAGATGTTACAAGGTCATTTTCTGGGGCTGCTGCGACCATGATTACCTGGCGCATAGAAATAATAAAATATGGAATACAAAACTAGAAAATCGTTCTTGGTTTGGATTCTTCAACTGCATTGATGTAAGGGTGTAAATCGATCGAACCGGACCGGACCGGACGGAAGTGTTTTCAGTTTCTGTCCTAAATAAAATCGGATCGGGCACGGACCGGACGAGATTTATATTCGTACAATTTTTGTTCTCCTAGCTCGTGCCTAAATGAAATCGTACGGACATGTACATACGTTTTTCGGACACGGACTCGAACGAACACGGACGGACATTGCTATTTACATCAAATCTTATGTTGTTTAATAGAATTTTCATCAGCTATATTATTTTTATCAATGTGTATTGAAGTATAAGCATTTTATGAATTCTTATTCAATTAACCGATCAAAGAGTTGCCATCTGTATTTTGAAAAACATAGAGGATATAATGAATTATAAAAAATTCGAACGAATTCGAACGAACACAGATCAAACGAGATTTTCGCTCGTACAAATTTTGTTATCCTAGCTCGTGTCCTAATTGAAAATCGAACGGACGTATTTCGGTCACAGACACGAGCGGACATCGGACACTTTTATAAAATTAATAGCCCTACGTCGATGGATATTTATAGTGTAATATTGTATCAAATATAAAATATTTTAAATTAATTTATGTATTTAAAGTATCATTAAAGTTTAATGGTAGGATAACAACTGATAGCAAAAGCAAGGTTCCACCTTGAAACGGAAATTGTAGGATCCACTAGTATAGGAGTTTAACAAGTTACTTACGTGTAAACGTTTGAGTTATTATAGCTTCAAGTTGCTTTTTTTTCACTTTTTTTGTTACTGTAAGAATCTAATTTATCTTCTTGTTTGTTCCTCAAGCCGTATTTTGTAACGTATATTTGAAATGTTGTAATTGTGAAAACCAAAATGGACTACTGATTGTTTGTCTTATTACTAGAATTTCATTTCATATATAAAATGAGCAATGCTGTGATACGCCAGAAAGTAGCGACTGAAAGAAAAAGTGAGATTCTAGTTGCAACTGAATTGTGAGTAGGTAGGGGGTCCACTTTGACTTTATTTATTATTTATCAATGGAGGATCCACTATTCTGGTCCGCGGTGAACGAACAAATTGATTCGTTGTTCCAACGCGGTAGTTCCCCTTCCAAACACATTATTAACAACTTGGTCTCTTCCAACAAAAATAATTAAAATTCATAAAAACAATTTAAAATTTCTATTAAATATTACTTTCAAATATCTCTTTCGTAACACAAGAAGTATAGTCCATTTTCCTTTTGTTAAACAATCTTCTTTCATCCTCTTTCAGATGTCCTTTTCGTTCGATATAATAAATATCTTTTCGTTAATCAAAGGAGTTATTCTGAAATGGATACGTCATGAAAGTAGAATATTATTTTTATGTTCTTAAAGGTATGAAAATAACAAGGGGAAATTAGCTCTGGGCATCAGACGCCAATAGTTTATCCCACCCACGCCAAATAGATAGGGGCATGAAAGAGTTTTTACGGATTCTGGCATTCGACGAGTAAATTATTGCTGCGAATGCGCCTTATATGCTTTGAGTGAGTACATATTAAATACTTGACAAATAATCCATCTAAATCACATCATCTATGTTATTTGATTTTAAGCTTACGTAAAATCATTAGTTTGAGTTTTAATTTTATATCGAAGTTGTTTTCTTTTCGTTGTTTGCAAAAGTAATTTTTTAAGCGTTTTTTATTTCTTAGTGGTGCATTTAGTAATATATGCATAGTGTTATCTTTGATTTTTCACAAGCGTCGACTCCAAGATATTAGATTTTAAAATGATGAAGAAATTAATAAAAGGCTTATAGACAATAAAGTACAAGAAATACAAAATACAAAGAAAAATGTAGGAAATATGCAAAGTACATCGATCGGTACCGGTCCATTGACACTGATCGATAAAGTTCCCGATTCTCAATGAATCACTGGGACATTCTATCTATTGAAACATGGAACAAAGCTAAGGCATGAAGAAATGGAAGATCGATGAACAAAACGGAGGAAAGTAGGGAAAAATACACAAGTCATCTATATGTACTGAACCGTGCATGGACCGGTACCAATCCACGGACAGGATTGGATCTTTCTCTAATATGCCTCTTATGAATGTCGATCGAAATGGGGATTTTTTGAATGACTTCTCAAAGAGAAAGCTTGACTTTAGAGCCTTAACATATCCATCTATGTCTATAAATACAAAGGGACATCATTCATAACAATATCGTATTAAAGTTTTGACATAAGCAAACATCAAACCACTATAAGTTGTTGTCTTTCTTTTTCTTGCTTTCATTACATATTTCTTCTCTTTTGCATTCTTTTCTGATTATGTAGATCTAAATAGGAGATTATGAAGTTTAAATGGATAAACTACGTAGATCAGAGGCTGAATCTACATTAAAACTGTAGTGAACAATTACATATAAAATCATTTGTTTTCATAGATTCCTTGGGGTTGTTAGACCGATTTTTCGGCCAAGTTTGTAGGTGCTATTGTGACAATTCTGTATTTTCACTTCTTTGATCTAACAGAACAAAGATGTGTAAGTCCCAAAATCCAAAAACATCATATTATAAGGTTATGATAACAAGATTCAAAATGTGTGTTATAACTAAAATTTTCTGAACTCGAAGAGGAAGGAAACAAAAATAATATTATCCAAAACCAAATTCAACTATGAAATCATGTCTGTATAATCAATCCAAATCTACAGTATAATATTGTATGATTATATATATATGTGAGTATGTATTTATATATACGTATATTCATAAGCAACATCACCGTCATCTACACCTTCAAACATCAATTAACTAGCAAGTCCAAATTCCATCAACCAAACAATAATATACACAAAAGGAAACCATAGAGTGGGGTCATACAATAGCCTAGGTTTGGGTAACAAATCTTTTTATCATATACTATAATTGTACACATAAAACATTATGACTGTTTATGATATCTAACATCATACTTTGACCTATTTCACTTGCAACCATGGAGTTATCCTAACAATACTATACATATGGTTGACATTTTTGATAGAGTTAGGGGTATGCCCTAGGGGTAATTTATTATAAATTAATTAAAATATGTAATCAATTTTCTTCATAATGAAGGTGTTTTTCTCCGTATTATATATTTGTTATAGCATGTTATAAATATTTAAATATTTAATTAAAATATATTTAACTGAAAATCCATAAATGGTGTGTTTGTGATAGTTATTAAAAATATTTGTATTCATGAGTATTGTATCACAATACAATAAACACATCATTTTAAATATTCCTAGTCAAGATACATCGAGACTGGATATCGATGTATCCATTTAGACAAGGGTACGTAACGCTCTCCAAATTTTGGGCAATGTATTACTTATGAATACAGGGAGCATTAGGGGTTACGTATTGGTAGTTATTGGATAACTATGAAATAACTCACTCGGTAGTTTTCTATTGGTTAATATAACTTAAGTCAAACAAAAAATAACAATGTGACTGATTTACACGGTTTTCTTGACTTGAGAATACTATTGGTATTCGGTATGAAAGCTCCGCTTTGATTATAGTCAAATCATGGCATGACGTCCATCGAGTGACTATAGTTTAGTCGATTGGAAGTATTGGAAATGAAACGCTATTCACAAGAGGATTCGTCTCCTCAGTTATCCGGGGTTAGCATCACTGTCAACTCAAGTCAACTCAAAGTCAAAATCTCTAGCCAGAGTAGTTCGGTTAACAAGAATTGTTATTGTTGAACCAAAGACTTTGTATTTGGAGTATAGTGTTGATTATGAATGATACTGGAATTTTAAGACCAAATTCCATATGTCAAAACTGATATAGTTTTGACGAAGAGAATTGGTGTGTAAAAGTCACAACCGGATAAATCTTAACAATTTAAAATTGGATTTTACTGAAACCAAGTTAGCAATAAATTTAGCCAAAAAGTCACACCACCTGCTAAGTGATGTGTGAATGTTAATATTTGGATAGTTCGATATTAATCATTTACATCTAATGAGTCACACAACCGAAACGATAAATACTCCTTTAACCAAACAATTTAATTAATTTTTAATCGTTATAAATTATTTAAATTAATATTTTTGAAATATTAGTTATTAATTTTATTCTGAATTGGTAAACAAATATAATTAAATGTATGTATAATAATTATAAATATACTAATCAATACATGGTATTAATACACGTTTAAATTGGATTTAAATACATAATATTAGTTCGGGCTTAAATGGGTTGAAAGCCCATGAAGGGGGCTAGACAGTTAGATTCGGATATGAGGTTATAGGCGCGTAAAGGATGAGCTAAAGAGGCTTTGAGATGGATGGCTAAGATGGAAGAGAATTGATAAGAGATGATGTAGGATATTGATCTTAAAATACCTCTTAATTCTCCTTTATATAAGCATCTCCACCTTCAAACTTTGGAGAATTTTTTAGCCTCCATTCTCATTCATTTTCGGTCGAGCCCTTACCAACCATCCTTTATCAATTCAAATGCAAATCAAGTGATTCCTATAGCTGGTGGTCTACAGTTCAAGGACTAGCACTCTTTTGGATTGAAAACAAGTTCAAGGAGCAAATTTCATCATTTCAAGGGTACTTTCAGACATTGGGATTAAGGTACATTTCTAACTAATATATAACTATTATTGTCTAGATAGTGTGTGTGTGTGAATGCATTAGTTAGGTGACAATTCAGATATACATATATGTTGTCACGATTGGATTGGTTATGTGTATATATATTATTGTATATTAATAAAAAAAATTAGACATATATATATGCCTAAATGCAAGACGGTTAATAATTTTTTATGGAACTTAAATATGTAATATTTAAATATGTGTACATAGTGTATAAATTTAATACAACATCTTACTTATACAAAATATAATTATATGTTATATACAAAGTTTTAAAGATATGTTATTTTTGGCAAGAATAAAAATAATTATACATATGTTATTTTTAAATATTATACAAATTAATATATATATATATCAATTATATTAATATATATATATATATCATAAAATTATGTTTTTATATTTTATAAAATTAAATTATTACTTAACTTACTCTTGATAAAAAAATTAATAAAACCTTTTTTATATTTTAAATTTATTTAAATATAGACCGAATTAAAAAATAGATTTAAAATCGTTTTTAAATTTTAAACTACAAAATAGATTTCAAAATTTTAAGTGCACATTATTTGTTATTTGTATATTTAAAATATGTATTTTTATAATTTCAAATGTATATATATATATATATATTATTATGATATTATTTATGCATAAACATATAAGTATTTAATACACACACATATATAATTTTACATACATATACATTCATATTATGTTTGATTTTGAATATATGTATATAAATGTTTAAACAAAATATGATTTATATTTTTTTTGTAATATTTCGTAAATATATATGAATTAAAAACATATACAAACATATATTTGCATAATATATTGGTATGTAGGATGAGCTAATGTGTCTGTTGCAGTGTAAATCGCAACATTTATATGCAGGCATGTTATACCTTATATGAATTGATATGTTACACATTTACACACATATATGTGTATGTGATACATGTATATGTATAATATGACATTAATCAAGTAATATAAAATCGTTTTATAAATTTAAATAAAATAAAGATTTTATTTAAAAGAAATTTTGACATGTTTTATGGAAATTAGACTTTATAGGTCCAATAAAGACCAATATGGTAAAACAAGTTGAAATTCATCCATAACTTCCTCAACAGGCTGGCCTAGTTCTAACAATGGTATCGAAGCTCAATAGTCTATGTAGTCTGAATTAGTCATGTTAGGGTTAACTATTAAGCTCACAACCCAGATAGTAGGGAGTCTAGAAAGGTAGTGTCTAGGATTAGATTTGGGTAATCAAGTGCTCTATACAACCTGCCTACCAGCCTGGCCCAAATAGATATGTGAGCTCAGTGCCTTTCTCTAATAGAGAAAACCTAATTTGAATTGCACCTTGGGCTAATTTTCAAGATTGTTTGAAATTAAAAATATACGATTTTAAATTTAATAATTAAATTTAAAATAAAATACACATATTATAAAAGTTAATATAAAATTTTCAAAATGTTCAAAAATTAAATAAATTAATTTCAAAAATTTTAAATTTATTAATAAGATTAATAAAGTAAATAAATTAGTTAAATGAATTAGTTAATGAAAAATATATGCATGTATTATATATTTTGATATATGTTATGATATTTTAAAATGTTTAAGATATCTTAAGTACACATGTATGCATATCAAATGATTTTTTGAAATTAATTAACTAAAAAATTGTTTAATGATATAAATTAATTAAGAGGTTAATTGATTAAATAATGTACATACATACATATATAATATATATGTTATAATATAAAGGTTACAGTATACAATAAATATTAAATATGAATGTTATATTAAGATAATATAAAATTAATTAAAATGTTAATTAATTAGAATTAACTAAATAAAATTTGATTAATGTCACATTATACATAAGACTATTATATAAGTAATATGAAATATAAAAGTTATATAATATGAATGTATAAATTAAAGGTGGAACATTAAAAAACTCAAACTAGACTTAAGGAATGAATACATATGTAAATTTACATATAACTTGATTTCTAATATGTTTGACACTTGAATCACGAGAGTAATTAATAAGAATTACATTATTACATAAGTCGATATCACCCAATATTGTATGCACAAAAGACTATGAATCTTCAAAATAATGTTGTCCTCTATCATACATACATAAATATATGTAATAATAAATTACTTGCATACTCTTTATTGT